>JAMXBC010000008.1:52765824-54015824 GCA_024138005.1 Lumnitzera racemosa | reverse complement strand
ATATGCCTAAATGTGAAGGTTCCATAAGAACAGGTAAAGGTGGTCTTCTCATAATTCTTAAGGGCTATATGTATCTGGTTATATTCGAAATAACCATCTAAAAAACAATAATACACATGCCCTATTAACCTCTCAAGTATTTGATCAATAAAGGGTAAAAGGAAATGATCCTTGTGGGTTGCATCATTCAACTTTCAATAATCGATGCAAACCGTCCATCCTATCATGGTCCAGGTAGGTATCAACTCATTCCTGTCATTCTCTACAACAATTATACCTCTTTTTTTGGTACCACTTATACTGAACTCACCCACTTGCTATCCAAGATCGGGTGAATAATCTCTGCATCAAGGAGTTTCAAAACCTCCTTCTTCACTACTTCCTTTAAAGTAGGATTGAGTATACATTGTGGTTGAACCAATGGCTTACAGTTGGCTTCCAAGATAATCCAATGCATTCAAACTGATGGATGGATTCTCTGTATGTCAACAATCGTTTACCCAATAGCTTCCTTAGGTTCCCTGAGGACTTCTATCAACCTATCCTCCTTTTCTGGTGATAACTCCACTAAAATGATAACAGGGAGTGTCTCTTTCTCGCCTAAGAACAAATACTTCAAGTGAGTAGGAAGTTACTTCAACTTGAGTTTTGAAGGCTCTTTTATGGATGGAACCAATTTTGTCGCACTGGTTCCCAACTTTTTAAACCTCGGTGGACCTTACCAAACCTTTGCCACTTACTGCACTTGTGCATCACTCTCACTCTCCTCATCTCCATCTTCTTCATCACTACTCTAATCCTCTAATAGGACTAGATACTCATAACCATTCAGTCCAATCTCCTCCTCTTTCGTCTCCTGCACTAACTGGTTAACCACTTCAATGGTGTAGCAGGAACTGCTATCACTCGAGTGCTTCATTGCTTTGAACACATTAAAGGTCACTGGCTCATCCATTGCTCGAGTGTCAACTTGCCCTCTTCAATGTCAATCAAAGCCTTGCCAGTAGCTAAGAATGGCCTTCTCAAGATTAGTGGAAGTTCCCTATCTTCATCTATCTCTAAGATAATAAAGTCTACAAGGAAAATAAATTTATCCACCTTAACAAGCACATCTTCTACAATCCCTTTAAGGTACTTAATACTCCTATCGGCTAGCTACAGTGATACTGTTGTCTATTTGCACTCTCCTAACCCCAATTTCTTAAAGATAGATAGGGGCATGAGATTAATGCGGACACCAAGGTCACAAAGGACCTTGTCAAAATAAGAGTTCCCTATAATGCTAGGAATCATAAAGCTACCAGGATCTTTGAGCGTGGGAGGTAACTTATTATATATGATAGCTGTACACTCCTCAGTCAACATCATGGTCTCATGGTCAGCCAGTTTCCTTTTTTTCAAGAGGATCTCCTTCATGAACTTTGCATAGGAGAGCATATGCTCAAGCACATCCATAAATGGGATGTTGATATGCAACTTTTTGAAAATGTCCAAAAATTTAGAATACTGATGGTTGAGCTTTTGCTACTTCAACCTCCCTAGAAAAGGAATAGGAGGAAAATAAGGCTTTACATCTACCTTTTTCTGCTTTAATCCTGCTTCATCCTCTTTCTTTTCTCATTTTTGGTAGATGGCTCCTTATTTTTCTCAACATACTCTGGGTCCTTCTATGTAACCTCCTTTAACTTTCTTCCATTCCTAAGAGTTATGGCATTCACATGTTCTTTTCAATAATGTTAGGTAGAGAATCTTGAGGGCAATTACTAAGCATCTTTGAGATCTGACCCATTTGTACCTCTAAATAATGAATAACTGCATCTTAGCTAGTCATTAGCTCCTCCATACTCGATTTCTCTTTTGGTGGTTGAAGGGGCTGTAAAAAGCTAGCTAGTACTATATAAGCATTTTGACTCTCTTGCCAACCAAAGTTTGGATGATTCCTCTAACCAAGGTTATCGGTGTTTGAGTATGGATTATGATTCCTCTTATTGAAATTGCTAACAAAGTTAGCTTTTTCAGCGATTATGCTCTTAGATGGGGGTAAAGGGAATATTATCTAACAATCTAGTATGTCGTGGGCGCCTCTACAAAGGGTACACACCACTAGTGAACTGCAATTAAAGCTCATAGCAGTAAGAAGCTTACTTATCCAGATCATCTAAGTAGTGAGAATTGCTACTTGTGTCGACAATTGTGACACTTCACTCACTTCATGTACTCTAGCAACTCTCTAAGGCATTGCTCATTCTATCTACCAACTATATGTATTTGATGCTATCTTCTCAATTAGCTGATAAGCATCTTCTACTCTCTTACTCATTAAAACTCATCCAGAGGCTGCATCAATCATTGTACGAAGTTAAGCTCTCAAACCATGATAGAATGTCTATACTTGAAGCCATATAAGGAGCCCATGATGAGGATACCTCCTTAAAATCTCCTTATACCTTTCTCATGCCTCGTATAAGGATTTGCCTTCATACTGCATGAAGGATGTGATGTCACCTCTGAGTTTGGTAGTATTGGTAGGAGGGAAAAACCGAGTGAGAAATTTTTGAGCCAATTGATCTCATGTGGTAACCAAGTTAGAAGGGAGTGAATTAAGCCAACTCTTTGTCTTATCCCTCAATGAAAACAAAAATAATCGAAGGCAAATGGCATCTTCTGAAACACTATTACTTTTGAAGGTCTCGCATATCTAAAAAAAATTCTAAATGTGTTCATTGTGATTCTCATATAGAGATCCTCCAAATTGGTTAGCTTGCACCATTTGTATCAGCGCAGTCTTAAGTTCAAAGTTGTTAGCCTAAATCCTCGAGTGTGTAATACTAGGTGCTGCTCCTTGAATAATAGGAACAAAATATTCCTAAAGGGCTAGATCATTTTCTTCGTTTTGGTTCCCATTTTCAATATTTTCTACCATGATCTTTATTGGCTCTTGATTTAAGCGTATGCATTCTCATTTAAGCCTATGGAAGGTGCACTCAATCTTAGGGTCAAGATCAACAATTTCAAGTTCTCACTTCTAATCCAACACATACACAAATGGGGGATTTTTTTCTTTTTCTTTTTTAGGTAAACTATGATAAAAAGAAATGTGAAAAGCTTGTAAAAATATAAACTAAATGCAACTATCTTAATCTACCGGGAAACAATTATATAATATAGATCTATGATGAATTGATGGTATGCAAATCAACAAGAAAATAATTAAGAATGTTCAAGTGAAATATGAATGCAACTAAAAAAATTATACTCAAGTGCATGGGACGTGCTAAATGAATCTTGCCTAACTTACTAACGACAAGGAAAATGTGGATTAATTCCCGATTCTTTTTTTTTTTTTTCAAACTAAGACAATACATAAAGAAGCTAAAAATCTAAAGTAATGCAAATAGACATTCTACTGGGGATCAATTAAAACCATGATGATACCAGTTTGTTGAATAAAGTGAACTCACTCCATACGATGGTGACCGTGCTCCTACTAAGTAAAGACAAGAGTCCCACTCCAAGCCTTTAAGCAACTCCAGTGAACTCCAATAAATTAGTGGATTACTCCAGATGCTTGGAGAGGTTCCAGGCTATTTGTTAACATGAATGGATGATGACGAATTGATAATTCTTCGAAATGCGACGTGAAGCTGATAACGAGATGAAACTAAAACTAACGAATTCAACAAAGAAAAATTACTAGAAGTGACAACTAATGATGCAATTATTGAAAAATAATTTAGATGATGGAAACCAAAAGTTGAATTGTGTGGTAAATTAAAATAACTATAAAAAATGCAAATGAAGATGCCTAGTCTAAAAATACAGCTAAGAATCTAATATTAATTTAGCATAGTACCCGATAATAACGGCAAAAACTTGATATATACAATTTTTTTTAAAAAAAATAATTTTTTTAATAAAAATACTCTGGTAAGTGAATCGGATCGTACACTATAATAGAAATAACTAATAAAATCAAGTCGTTTTCAAGACCAGAAACTAAGTATTAAATTATTCCAATTCTCTTTTTTTAGCTAAGAGATCACAACGAAATGATAAAACAAATTAAAATAAAAAAACTAATTGACTACGATTATAAATAAACTAAAAATAAAATACTAAGGTCATAAAGAAAAAATTCACTAATAAAATACTAAGGTCATAAAGAAAAAATTCACTGATAATAAGATGGGATCTCAACAAAGCCGTTATCTAATAAATCAACACATATCCTTAAGTATGATAAAATTAATTAATTGGTTTTTAATTAGATTTACAGGAGTTCGCTTCTCTTTCGAGTTGATATTACTTTAATTATAGCAAAAAAAAATCTTTTTTAAAGTAGTTTATCTATAATTTTCGATTATATAGTAAATTTTTTTTACAAAATTTACTATCCAAATTAATACCAAGATTCATACATATTTCTATATCATAAAAATTAATACTAATTGTATTATGAATGTAAATCTTAGAACCAAATCAAAGTACATATTTTCATATCAACAATTGAATTAATTCTATTCCGATTTTATATAAACTATCAATTCACTTTTGAGCTTTTTAAGTTTTATTTATGAAAATATTGTTGGTCATGCAAAAGAATCACAAATCATAAATTATAAAATCAAATAATTATAAATCTAATCGATTAAATAATAATATATAATAAAATTATACATCAATTAAATCATCAAGTCATATCAAAATTTCATTAATTCTAATTTAATTCACAATAAAAATAAAAATCACATAAAAAAATTTAAGAAACATTATAAGTCTTAAAAGTAAAAAGGATTGAAAAACCTTTTTATAATTCTTGAAGTAGAAATCTATTTTCCAATTCGGTCTTTTTTTAAATCTTTTGTGCTCTTGATATGAAGCCTAGAAATCTGTCTTCGTTCTTCAGTCTTGCAGCTACGGAAATTGAAATCTTTCCTTCGTATTTTGCGTGCGCCTACTGAAATTGGTGAAACGAAAGTATGGATTCCTCGCCCCATCCTGCGTTGCGGCTTTCGATGCATATATATATATATAATTCGTCTTCGTATCCTGATATGGGATTTGTTTCCAACTTTTAATCTCCTTTTGCGGCCATGAATCGAAAAATATCTATATCTCTCCTCTCGCCTAACGGCTTCGGAAAATGATCCCCTTCGTCCTCTTCTGTGTCGACTTTTCTTTTTCTTCTTTTTTTTTTTTTAAATCCCAACACTTCGGCATGCGTCAATGCAATTGTAGGCTGTAAATTAACATGGACGTATGGGCTTCATGTATGGGCTATTGAATTTGGACCATCACCAGCTGCTTTTGGACAGTAAAAAATACGATGGCAAATGGATGGTGAAAAGCTGATCAACGTGATTGGTCTCCAATTTGTCGAGAAAAGATTCCATGGCATGGAATTGCACCACTTGCATATTGTTGACGTGGAAGTTCAATATTCCTTACAACTTATCATGATAATATTATACTTGAATTAATTTGTATATATATTTTTTAAATCGAGAAATTTTCTATCAAAAATATATAAATATATATATATTAATGTAGTATAAAATTAAGATAAAATGTATAAAATTTACAATAAGCTGGATCAGCATTTCCAAATATGGTACTAGGTAGGGAAAGAATTCTAAGGCCTGGACTTTTAGCTTCACTTGGGCGCCAGTTCCACGTAAACCTGAGAAGTGAGGCCTTTTATTCTGTCCATTTGCTATAATCAGCTACTACACCTTGTTATTTTCATTTATTTATATATATATATATATATATATTTAAATACTTGCACTTTTGGGCCATGAACAGAATTATGTGAGACATCCCCTCAGTTTTGACGCGTGGAGGATAAAATAGTTTTCTAATGCACTCGGTCCAAATTGGAAGCATGTTGCTCGGTCTTGGCTGTTATTTGGAGTAGTCAGCTGCTGCAAGGGCCTGCTGTCACGCGAATTGAAGCTATTACAACTTGTTGGAGCTCTTAGCTAGGGTTAAAAGTGCAGGTGCTGCTATGTAACTGCTGTGGCGTGGTGTGCTGCTATATGGTTGCTACAGCTGTTCGGTTGGTGCTTAGTTGGGTGCTCGCCGCTGCTCACGTTGTACTTTGGAAAAGGGGATGCTGCTGTTCACGTGGAGAGCTGCTAAAGAAGAATGAGCTAATGCACGGTTGGTCTTATCTCGGCAATGGAATGAGCACGAAGTCCACGTGCTTGCCATGAGAAGTTGCTGTCATGAAAGAGTGGAGTTGCTGAGTTCTAGCTAGTAGCGGCTGCTGCTGATATTCGGAGTTCAAAATGAAAAAAAATTGAAGCTGCTGTTGTAACGCCGTGCTGCTGTGGTGCTTGGTTCTCAGTAGCAGCTACTCGTGTCGGACTTCACTCGGTGGCTTCAAGTGAGCTGTTGTGGTGTGTCGTGACTGGAGCTGCTGATGTGCTTATTTGCTTAGTTGCCGCTGAAGTTCGCATGACAGCTGCTGCAGTTTTGGTTGGCGCGCATGTGACTCTTCATTTGAGCTCCTCAGTTCAGCTTGGATTGCGCCTTGCTGCTGGATTTGAGTTGCTTGGATTAGGTGCTGCTATCCTTCTTTTCTCAACAAGTTGTCGCAATTGGAGCTGTAAGCACTCAAGTTAGTGGCACTTGGGATGAAGTTCAAATCATGTCAATCACTTGAAGTGCTCGGCTCAGCTTGATTGTTGGCCTCAACTACTGCTGCTTTTCTACATGAGGAAATTAGTTCTGTTGTGACAGGGGCTGGTTAGTGTTTGGCTATTTCAAGATCATCAAGAGTTGCTTTCATTCTTCAATTAAAAATATGACTTGCTGCTAAAGTTTTAAAGAGTAAGCTGCCACGACCTTCTGCATTTTCTCTGAATGAGCTGCTCTTTGAGTCATCAAGTGGACTAAAGATGGATGGTGTTTCAAGAATTTAGAGTTGGGTTGCTACCTCCAATGGTCAAATTGGCAGCATGGTTATATGGCACTCTCTATGAAAACAGCTGCTTTCCAAAGAGCTTTGGCTTCAATCTCTTAACAATCTCAGATTTTTATTGGGTTCCAGCTCTCAACCTCTCTTCAAGCTTGAAGACTAGCCCTTCCTATGTGCGAGCTTCACTGAACTTAGGACCTACTTCATTTGGTTGCTATTTTGGGTCTGCAGATTCGCTGTTGTTCTCAGTCATGTAAGCTTCTGCTCTAGATATTCGGTTCATATGGTTGCTTGATCACAGTATGGAACTCCCAGGCTAACAGCTGCTACTTGGTTTGATTTTAAAATTGCAGAAACTTGGTGTTGCTTGGAATGCTACAGTTGCTGCCCACAACGAAACTCAAGTCAAGTTGTGTTGTGTTAAATTCAGGAGAAGAACCAAAATGGCATTTGTTGAAATTGCAATGCAAAATTCACTCATAAATATAATCTATACTATGATGAAAAAATTGTGAACATATATAAAATAGTTTTGGTCTCCACTTTGATCCTTTTTAACTGCTTATTACATAGTTAATCCAAAAGCATATATTTGTCAAATCTTAAGCCAAATTCGATATAAAAGTACCAACATATGCATAAGTGTGTGCTGTAAGTGGGGATAAATATGCAATTTTACACATTACTTAACAAAAAACACCTACTAGGTCCACTGCAAAATCCACTACAACCAAGACTATTAAGGATATCCAACCACTAAAGGTTACTTTGAAGAGGAAGGCCGCAAAAACCATCGAGCCAAAGAAGTGAACAAATACCTACGATTACATTCCATTGAAAAGTGATCTGACCAAAGGGAAATACTCCAATGAAGGTTGAAAGAAGGACGATAGACCTGATGGGGGCTAAGGATCAAGAAAAAAAAATCTAAGACAATTCCAATGACCCTATCTAAACCTATGATTGCTCTTAGGAAGGAGAATAAAGAGGTCCTCCAGTTTTTTTCCTTTTTGGAATGTTAATACTGCAAACAACGCTCTGAGCAACAGAAAGGTCTCTCTAGAACTGATAAGGGGTATTCATCTGCCCAAAGGTATTCATCCCCTCGCCTATACACTCCGGTTCCAAAAGCTTGTTACAGGTTGTTGAAAATTTATGATGTAAGTGCTCTTACTATTGCTTGCACATGAGGTCTTTCTACTTTCCTCTGACCTTGCTTTTGTTTTCCATAGAGTTCTTAGTGTCTAATGATGATTATTGAGGCTTTAGAAGAGGAGAAGACAGTCGTAAGGCTCTAATCTTATATTCTTTTGTTTTTCCTTGATCCATTTTGATCTTATTAAGTTATGTTTCTTTTCTTTTTAGATTGCCAAAGAAGCTGAAAACTAGGTTGCTCATTTTGAAACTGAGCATAGGAAGCTTCAAGAAAAGTAAGGAGTTGAGTAGGTAAAATTAGAGGAAGAAATGAGAGGTTAGAAGAATAAGGCCAAGAAAGAAACCAAGTTAAAGGAGGAGAAGGAAATTGCTCTAGCTAAAGAGCAGAAGAAGAGCAAGTAACTTGTCTCTAACCTATAGGTGGCTCAAAGTGAGGTTGAAAGCCTCAAGAATAAGCACTCTAAAGAGATAGCTTACTTACAAAGCTCATGTGAGGAGCTGAAGATTAAGATGGCAGATCTTGAAAAAGATTAAGGCTTAAGCTATCAAAAAGCTTACGATAAGGCCTTCAAGGATATTCAGGAAAGCTAAGAGTATATCAATGTTATGGCTAAAAGATGTTGGATGGGATAAATCTTGCTCGAGGTGAAATTTTGATCTACTATCTTAATTACAACTTAAGTTATCTAGATTTTGCCAAATAAGGTCAAAAAGAGGAGGTTCCTACTACTCTTATTGGTGAAGATCATGCAAATTGAACAGAGGTGGTGGACCAACTAGCTGAAGGCATTGATACAAAAGAGGCTACTTCTATTGATGCTTAAGAGGTTTCTAATACTCCTTAAATTCCTAAGATTTTGTCTCTAAATCTTCCCTCCAACTCACTTACTAATCTTAAGCAAGTTGTAAATAACCAATCCCCGTCTCAAATCAATTTATGAAGAATTGAAGTTTTATTTTGCTTCCTTTAGGTTGATATGTCGACCTTTATCTGATGTAAAGATTAACTTGTTAGACCTTTGTCAATGCTTTCTGAAAGACTTATTTACCTTACACTTCTTACCTTGAATTTAGACAGTACTTGTTTTTGTATCAACTTGTAGTTGTTGTTCAACTTAAGGCTCTTGGAGATATATTTCTTATACTTACTTTACAATCTTTGTAGGCTTTCTAATTAGTTATTAAGTAATTTGTGACTTATATTTAGCTTGTCATCCTTGTTTGTCACCAGAAATAGAATATCATGCTCTTAATTGGCCAATAACTTGGTGCTTTTGAATAGCTCATCATCTATGCAGTAGATTTCGAGCATTTAGATTGATGGTAGCTCGTTGTCTATTAATTAGACTTAGAGCACTACACCTATGGCCAATTGATGGCTTAGTGCTTTTAAGTAGCTTAACGTTTACTTAGTAAACTTAGAGTATTATGCCTATCGTGAATTGATGACTTAAGGGTTTACAAGTAACTTGTCATCCTTTGTAAGGACTTATAGCCACAATTCTTATCTCCTTTGGAAGGGTTTAATGCTTTTTTATGTCGTTGTCCTCTATTTCCTAAACTTAGAGATCTACAAATATCCATTTCCCATCATACATCGAATATAGGAATTAGGGATATATCGCTTTGTAATGTGCTCGTCCCCCTTCAGTAGCGCTTAGAGGTTTCTTTTCTTTTTTCTTATAAGAGAGGTCAAATAAAGGCCATATGCATCGATGCTAGCTTACTAAGACTTTTTGTTCATAGAGTTTTATAATCATGTCCATGCCAATATGTAGAATGTCATGGTAAAGTAAGGCATACTATAAAGTTGAGTAACATTGTATAGATGAACACTTCATTAAGCAAATTGTAAAACAAAAACAAGGTAAGTTTACTAGCTCCAACAACTTACAATATACACTAAAACAAAGATGTGCAAATACATAGGTTGATTGACCAATATTAACAATTTCAATAGCATAATGATCAAATGCATAAACAACTTTAATAGCACAAAAAAAAAAAAACAAACAACTTTCATAAATCCATACGATACAGAATCAGAAATTCACATATCTTCATTCATAGATTGGTCATTCAAAGTAAGGCCTAAGATTATCAACATTCTACACTTGGGGAATAGGTTATCTATCAAGCCTCTCTAATCTATAAGCATGTCTACTCCCAATCACCTCCTTTACCCTTATAGGGTCTTCCTAGATAGGAGTCAACTTTCGTTGACATTCTCTTGCTTCCAACACCTCTAACTTCCTGTAGACCAAATCACTAAGCCAGAAACACTTGTATCTAATGTACTTATCATAATACTAAGATGCCCATTGCTAATAGGCAATAAGATAAGCTTTGACCAATGCTTGTATCTCATAGATAGTATTAAAGCTTGCTTAAAGGCTTATATCATTATACTCAAGATTATAAGCTCGAACTCTTGCACTCTCTACTTGGTGTTCAATTGGCAACATCGCTTCAAATCTAAAGGCCAACCGATAAGGAGCATGGCCTATTAAGGTCCTTTGTGTAGTCTTATACCCCTACAAAACGTTCAATAACTCATCTACCCATTTATTGCCAACTTGATTCACCCTCTCCTTTAAACTTTTAAGAATAACCTTATTTACGACCTTTACTTGTCCATTACTTTAAGGGTGTATAATTGATGTATAGAATAATCTAGTCTACCAAGCTTCACAAAACTCTCTAAACTTGTTATTGTCAAATAGCGAGCCATTATTTATAATAATAGCATAAGGTATCCTAAACCAAGTAAGAATGTTACTAACCATGATGGCCTTTATGCTCTACTCGATTATACTCGCCGCTACCTTTACTTCAACCTATTTTGTAAAGTAATCCACTACTATGGTGATATTGTAAATCTTATAAATTTAGTTATTTAAGTGTAGAACTTGAATACTATAGATAACTTTCCTAAGTCAATAGAGTTGATAAATTTAAAGCAGATTAAAATTTTACATTCAAAGCTAAAACGAATATAAAAAACCCTAATTCATTAATCAAAACTTTAATCGCGTATAAAAACCTTAAATCTTATGTATGTATAAATACTAGAGATTGAACTCAAATTCGATAAAAAACCTTAAAACTATAATCCTAAACTTATAAAATATATAAATTTACCCTAAAAGTAATAAAACCCTAATTGGATGTGATTATTGACCAATACGTATAATCGTATAAAATTACTAACGAACGAATAATGATAACTTCCAAATATTTAGAAACATAGAGAGTAACAACTTAATTAACAAAAATAATAAAATTACAAATATTATTTTGTGATTATTTATAATTTCATAATTATACGTATACACGCAAATTTTGTATGAAATTAATTATTTTGAGTAAATTTTATCACATATCCTATGTTTGTGTACCAAGTGGTGCACATAAATTTTATAATTCATACTTCTTTCCATAATTACATTATAACTATTTCAAATATTATCTAAAATTAAACATACATTGTTTAAAAAGTCAACCTAATGGTTTTTAATTTTTTCTTTTTGTTATTCTTTCCCTTTTTCCTCTTTCCTTTTTCCCTTTTTTTTTTTCTTTTCCTCTTCTGTGTTGCAAACCATGTTTTGGCTACTAGCTTCTTTTCATTTGCAAAATATGTTTAATATGTGAGATAAGATTAAAAGGGATAAGGCTAAGCATCAAATCAACTTATCTCATCTCTTACTTTTCTTTTGTTTTCTTTTTCATGTAATTAATTCACTTTTCTCGTTCTTTTCCCATAATCATCCATCATGTATCTTCCATAAGTTCATTAAAGTGTATTTGTCTTTTTCACTTCAAAGTTAAAAAAAATTGACTGTCATCTTCTCCTTCTTTTGTCCATCGAATTTTCTCTTCTCTTTCTTTCATTCATTTAGCTTTCCTAATCCCTTTTCTTCTTTTCAACAAACTTTAAGAAGGAGAATAAGAGTTTTGGATTTATCAAGCTTCAAGACAAAATAAGAATAATATATTAGTGATTATTTTGTATATAATTTGTTATGTAATATTAGATTCGTGTGCATACTTTGTTATATGTGTATTTTGTATAGTTCCATGTATTTTAGTAGCATGTAATGGAGTCCATATGTATTTTCTCGTCTTTTCAACAAAAGCTACATGTAAATGTGTTGAGGTTATACACACACACATATGTACACCTATTTATGAATATAACAATATGTACTTATAAGTTATAATTAATTATGTAATCATCTAGTATATAGAAATATATATATATATATATATAGATATATGTGTATATAGCATATAAGATTGTTTATTTTCATTTTCTTATATATGTATATACATATATATATATATATGTATATTACATAGACATACATATAGTACATAATATACTTAAGTTATTACATATATATGTTAGATATATTCTAAAGTTATACAAGTACATATGAATAAATAAGGCAAGAAAACAAAAATGTAAAAGTATATGTATACATATAAATATACGTATAGTAATAGTATAGTATGAAGATAAGTATATGTATATGTTCAAATAATACATGCATAAAGATACTAAATTACTAAATCTTTAAATAAGATAAATTTAGTAAATGATAATAATAGATAAATAAAAGTACAAATATTATTGGATACCACAAGAAATTAGAAAAATATAAAAATTATAGGATAACATGAGGAATTGTCATGTCAGCATCCTCATTTAAGCAATTAGTTTCGCAAAATTATAATAATTATAATAAAATAATAGTAATTAATTAAATAGAAAATTAGAAATATAGTAAAAAAAAGAGTTTAAATGTGAATTTATCCTTAAAATAATATCATAAGTAAATTATTATAAAATAGACTTAAAAATAAGAAAATGTCAAAAATATAAAATTTAGAATTTATTAAATCATAAATCCGTAAGGAAAAGCTTAAAATAATAATTTAAAAATATTTGGTTCCAAAATAATAAATTTTGTAGCATTTTATACCTATATTGAAAAAAACGGGTTATAGTGTCCAAAACGGGTTCTGCTATGTGAAAATACATTTAAAAATGATAAAGATTAATTATAAGTTCATAAAAATTATAGTTAAAACAAAAAAATTATACACAACTAAAAATTTAAAATAAATAAAAAAAATAGGTAAAAGATTTGAGTTAAACTATGTTTATACCATACTTGGGTCATTGTGGGAAACTAGCCAAACAATATTAGATACTTAGATAACTAAGAAACTTAACTTTTCCCGAATACTTATGAGTTTTATTATCGTTTAGGTACTGATTGTCAAGTTTTAGGAATTCCAAACGCTTTGAGAGTAAGTATTAATCTATGTAAAGGAGTTCTAATGATCTGTTATTTGCCTACTATTTGATATTTGTATGCTGCTTGATAGTTAATACTGATTGTTGTTGAGTGACTGATTACTTTATGTACCATCATCCATGTGATCACCTTTTTAAATTAGTAAATATAAATATCTGATCAAAATAACTAGTTATATTTATCGCATGTCTATGACTCAATTAGTATACTAATGGAGAGTGTTAACTTTATAGATTTTTGAGAAAAGTACTTTTTGGAAAATGTTTCCTAATCTTAAATATATTTTTATAAGATTTCTATAAGGGCTCGAAGTACTCGTGAATGATATGTTTATCATTAAAGCAAAGCTCGCATGGTATCTCCAATTAATTACGAGAGGATTCGCTTATTTGTGCTTATAGGGCCATAGATATATTTTGATAGTAAGAGGACTCGCTTTATTATGCCTTAGGGACTTTGAATATGGTGGATAGCCCTAATTGGGGCCTACCCATTTGGATTGGTATTTCTTTCTCGACTAGAATAATAGTCAAGTGTTGTCTAAAGGGACAGTATCCCCAAGCAACCTCATGTGGTTAAGGTGAGGTGCTCCATGTAGGTAAGTAAAGAGGATAATCAACGTATAGACGATTTAAATTTACACCTTCCATGGCTCTCAACTCTCATGGATGTGTTGTTTGCATTTACTATGTATGCATTCATTTCATGTGTAGATAGATTACATGTATACTAATAATGTTTGATAACTTCCTTGCACATTTCCCTATAGTTTCTTTTCTAGGTTCCTTTAAACAAGGATTGGGATAATCATGAGAGCAAAGTATAAACCGAAGATAGGTTTGATAATGTTAGAGCTAGTTGAAATGTGAATAGTGGGTACAGAAATAATTTATGTAAAAAATATTTATATGATAGAATTATGTATAATTTAGTATTTCTTATAAATTATCAAGTTGTTTTACCTTATCTTAGTATTTGGTAAGGGATACCGATTCTCTACGGTTTTGAGAGACTGTGGAATATCGAATATCCATAATAATTTATACGTTTTGATAAGTTAGTAGATTAAAATTGAAAACCCTAATAGTTAATTATTTAGAGTCTTGCAATCTCTGACTTACAAAATGATTTTTGTATCATAAGTATATAGTGATATAAAAATTTTAGGTAATCCTACTAAGTCTCCTATAGGGTTATGACAGATATACTATCTTTGCTGGGTGGTTTTCAGAAATGGTCCAAAGATATCTAATCCCCATTAAGTGAAGCCCAAGGGTTAGTAAGTAGGATTAAATACGTAGTTGGAACTCTTTCAATTAGAGCATTTCTTTGACAACGATCATAAGTTTAGATCAGATAAAGGGTGTCTTTTTTCATCATTGGCCACAAAATGGAGCTGTAAAGCTCCTACATACAAAGCTCCAATCTTAATGTGATTATTGCACTCTGGAATGTAGGTTAGAAAGGACTTCTTCAACTTCTAATGATTGTAGACACCTCAGAAAAGGCATGCTTAATCCTCTTTTGTATAGCTTCTCATCAATTATCATAAAGTTAGTGGCCTTATACATGGTAGTTTATAATAGGATCCATCTAACAATATTCCATTAGCTACCTATCCATACTCTTTTTAGGTAAATATTTAATAAGAAATCCTTTCGTCCTAGCTAAGTTGACTTGCAAAAGCTAATTTGGACAACTTGTCCTCAACATAATTTTGTGCCCTTCGAATCTTTACCAATTGCCAAGCTTCAAATCTAACCCCAAGATCTTTAACCAACTACAAGTATTTGATCATGTTCTCATCCTTAACCATGTTATCACCTTTGACTTCATTAACAATCAATTGTAAGTTGGAATAAACATCCAAACACTTAGCTTCAACCTCTTTAGCTAGCTTATTGTTGCCAAAAGTGCATTATATTCTAATTCATTATTGTTGGCTGGGAACCTAAACTTTAAAGCATAAGAAATCCATACTCCCATTGGGCCTTTCAATATTAAACTTGCTCTACTTCCTTTGCTAGTCGATGATCCATCAACGTAAAGTTTCTAGGTCAGCTCTACACTTTGTACAACAAATGCTTCACTCTCCATGAACTCAACTATAAAATCTACCAAATTTTTAACCTTGTAGGCTTCCCTAGGTCGATACTGGATCTTATAGGATTCAGCCTCCTACTACATCCAAGTCATAAAAGTCCTATCCCAAGTTAAGGCTTATCAATTCTTGTCGAGGTCAAACTACAGCTAGAAGGAGGAAGATAAACACTTGGCATTAAGTCTATCATCACCTAAGGTACCAAAATACCATAAGGTCAAGTACTTAAAACCAAAGAACCACTCAACACAGCATTAAGAGACTCATGCCGATTGATTCTAAGATTCAATGATTGTGGACCGACCTTTCTAGTTTCTTGGCCAAACATTGCAAGACTTCAGGAACTCGTACTTGAACCTATACATCCAACTGCCGACCCTGTCCAGTTTGGATACTACTTCTTCCAAGACATGCCGAGTGATTGCATGCTGACTTTCCCTATAAAACGCACAGTTTTGTATTCTTACACATGTTTTCCCTTGTTTTATTTATAAGCCTAATTCTTTAGAGTTTAAAGCCTTGTGTATTATTTATAGTTTTGCCACTAGGATTTAGGACTTATTATAAATAACAACTTTTGTAAACATCAAATATACAACAATATATACGAAATTAGACAAAAAATTATATTCTTACGATTGGAATCTTTTTCCTTTCTTAAGCAAGGGTACTCTTGAGCTTGCATTTGTTGGATTATCAAGTATGGATTAAGCTCTTTAATCTCTCTCATGTTCTTATCGATGTTAACTTTAAGATTGTAGTGAACCCCTTCATTTGAACCAATTAGTGCATTTCATCTAACCTTCATTTGAATCCTGAGAAACATTTAGTATTGTGAGTTGTATCAAACCATATTTCGAGCTCAAACCCCTGATTGTGTTTGTGTCTTGGTGTGTGATATCCATTCACATTCATCGTCGAAACCAACTATCTCACTTCTTGTCTATCAAACCCATTCGACCTATTTTGGGTTTTTTAAGATCCACTGTTGTTTCTTCAATCCGTATCATGTTGGTATCAAAGTTTTGGGGTGACACGTGTGCTAATGTTCTTCAAAGTTTGATGTGTGGTTTGTACCTCTCTATTAATCATTGTTCTGTAGTATAGTGAGCTATTCGTAGTAGTTGTTTGTCAGTAGTAATAGCTACAAAAGCTGAGTAGTGGTTGTTTCTAGGTTACTATAATTATGTTTTTTTGTTTGTTCGATTTTTTTGGAAAATTACTGTACGGACAAGAATGTCAAAGGATAGTATCAACAATACTGGTGATTGTCTTCGTGGAAGCTTAAGGCGACGTGTTGACAACTTAGAATATCAGATCCAAAATCTCACTAATTCCATCCAGGAGCTTACTAGTTTAGTTAGAGGCTGTAGACGTAATAGCCGAAGTGAAAGAAGGGAGCAAACACCCACCAGTAGAAGCGGTTCCAATGAGCTTGATAATGATGAACGATAGCCGAGAAGAGCTGCTGAGCCGAGAAAAAGAGAATACAATCCAATGCTAAGAAGAGGTAATGACAAGAGTGTTGACTCTAAGTTGAACCAAAGATCCTAAAGAAGAGAACCGAGGTCGTAAAGATTTGTGGCCAAGCAAAGCTCTAACAAAAGTGGCCATACTGAGGTGAATTGACTAGCTCAGAATGCAAGGGATGAAACCCAAGCACCTAGCTAAGGACATGACAATGTGAAGCTAAAATTGCCGACCTTCGATAAAAGTAGCTGACTTGAAGAATTCCTTGATTAGGTTCCCCGAGTTGAGAAGTTATTCGAGTGCTATGAGTGTGATGAATAAACAAAGGTTAAGTTGGCTTCATTATCCCTAGTTAAATATGCAAGCCTTTGGTGGGATAAGTGAGTTGCCAAGCAAGATGCTTAAGAGAAGAGCCGGCAAGAACTTAAATGCTTATGAAACATCTACTGAATCAGCGCTTCGTGCCGACTTACTTCAAGCAGGAGATGCTCTATGCTTTCTAGTACCTTAGATAAGGCCAAAACACTGTCGAAGAGTACTTGCAAGAGTTCGAAATCCTAATGATGAGATGTGAGATTACTAAGCCACAGGACTACACCATTGCTAAGTTCCTAAGTGGACTCCAAGATGATATTGCTAACATAGTTAAATTACAGCTATTCAACTCTCTAAAATGGCTAATTAATTTGGCATTAAGAGTAAAGAGACAGAGGAGAAGAAGGCATCAGAGGCTGACTGACCAACCTCAACAAGGTAGCCCCAAGCCTGAGAGGTATGCCTAAAGAAGGCAAGAAAAGAAGATAGAGAAAGGAGAGCCTAGCTGACCTATCCATGTCGAGAAGAACATTGTCGAGAAAGATAAGGCATCCGGTAACAAGGACTGAGAAATGAAATGCTTTAAGTGCTTAATCTATGGACACATTATGTCCCAATGCTCGAATAAAAGGGTTATGGTCTTAAAGGGTGAAGGACCGATAACTCAAATCAAGAGTTAGAGTGACAAGAGCTCGAACAACTGATTAATAGAAGAAGATGTCTATCTCGAGGACTTGGATAAACTCCTAGCTACAGCCACACAAGCTGACCTGAAGGCAGATCTCGGACAAAGGGAAAATTTATTTCACATACAGTGCCTAATGAATGGGAAAACCTGTTCCCTAGTTATCGATGGAGGTAATTACACTAACATCATTTCTGTTAAGTTAGTAGAAAAGATGAAATTGCCGACCTACTTACATCCCCGACCTTATGGGTTGAAGTGGTTTAATGATAAGGGTATGGTACATGTGCATAAAAGAGCACAAATCACATTCAAGGCAAGGTAGTATGAGGATGAGATCGACTTTAACGTAGTACCTATGAATGTCGCGAATCTACTTCTTAGCAGACCATAGGAATTTGATCAGAAAGTGATCTATGACAAATTCCTCAAAACTTACATTATTCGGAAGGATAGGAAGAGCTACCTCTTAACCTTGATGAGCATTAAGGAAATCCAAAGACACTCATACTCATGGTAAAGCGAAACGAGATAAGGAGCTTATTCGGCATCTTGGCCTGTGCTCAATACTTAACATCGAGGATGACTTCCTTTCAAACCTGTGGTAATGATGGGAATCATCCTCTGACTACATCTAAGTTGTGGAAGACCTGTCCAAAGCAAAGGCCTATCAATGCTTATTGAGGCCAAGCTACAACTAGAAGGGTGAAAGGGAGGAAGGTAAACACTTAGCATCAAGTTTGTCGTTACCCGAAGTGCCAAGATACCATAAAGCCGAGTACTCAGAACTAAAGAACCACTTGACCTAGCATTGAGAGACTCGTGCTAACCGATTCTAGGACTCAGCAATTATGAACCAACCTTTTTGGTGTCTCGGCCAAATACTGCAAGACTTCGATAACTCCTACTTGAACCTATACATCCAAATGCCAACCCTATCTGGTTTGGATTCTACTCTTCCCAGGATATGTCGAGTAATTGCATGCCGATTTTCCCTGTAAAACACACAGTTTTATATTCTTGCACATGTTTTCCTTTATTTTATTTATAGGCCTAATTCTTTAGGGTTTAAGGTCTTACATATTATTTACAGTTTTTCCACTAGGATTTAGGACTTACTATAAATAGCAACTTTTGTAAACATTAGATATACGAAAATATACGACAATATATACAAAATTAGACAAAAAAGTATATTCATATGATTAGAATCTTTTTCCTTTTTTGAGCAAGGCTACTCCTGAGCTAGCATTTGCTGGATTATCGAGTATGGATTAAGCTCTTTAATCTCTCCTACATTCTTATCAATCTTAACTTTAAGATTGTGGTGAACCCCTTCATTTGAAGTGGTTAGTAAGTTGTATCTAATCTTCATTTGAATCTCAAGCAACATGTAGTGTTCGTAAGTTATATCGAACCTCATTTCAAGCTCAAACCCCTAATTGTGTTTGTGTCTTGGTGTGTAATATCTATTCACATTCACCGTCGAAACCAACTATCTCACTTCATGTCCGTCAAACCCATTCGACCCATTCTGGGTTTTTCGAGATCCACTACTATTTCTTTGATTTGTATCAAGATCCCTAGACTACTAAGCTTTAGGGCATACTTAACCATTTGCCCTAATGCATCAAGCTTTCACAAAGCTTGCTTTAAGGGTTGATCAATTAAGACTACAACTTATTGAGCCTTAAAGTAAGGTCGAAGCTTCTAAGCCATTATAATAATAGCTAAAACAAACTTCTTTAACTTTGTATATCATAGCTTGGCCCCCCATAAAACATGACTAACATAATAAATCGGCCTTTTTTTTCATCCTTCTACTCATATATGCATAGATGAAAGAGCTCTGTCACTTACTGATGAATATAAATAAAGGGTTTCACATTTTACTAGCTTCAACAAGATTGGTAGTTGAGTCAAGAACTTTTTTAAGGCCTTAAAATCCTGCTCACACTCTACAGTCCATCTAAACTTGAATGGATTTCTTAAAACATGAAAAACCTTTACACAAATCTCTACACTTTTGGAGACATATCGATTTCAATGCTACCACTCTAATGGTTAACCTCCAAACTTCTTTAATAAACTTCAATGAACCCATATCTAATTTGGTGTGGATCTTCTTGAGATTAACCTCAATTCCCCTTTATATCACCATAAAGCCCAAGAACTTCCCTAAAGACACTTGAACACATACTTTTGCAGGTTTAATTTCATATTATGTTGTTTAAGCATATCGAAGGTCTCTTATAGGTTAGAGAGATGCTCATCATTAGGCTTATTGTCGATGATCATATCTTCCACATATACTACAATATTCTTCTATATTGAGGTTCAAACATTTTTCTAACCAGCCTATGGTATGTGGCACCCACATTTTTCAACCCAAATGACATAACATTATAATAGTACATCCCAAAATTTGTGATGAAAGAGGTGTATACCTAATTGGAGGGGTACATCTTAATTTGTTTGTATCTAGAAAAAGCGTCCATAAAGCTTAGCAATGCATGTATTGAGGTCAAATTGACCATTTGATCAATACCGGGCAAAGGAAAGCAATCCTTTAAGCATGCTTTATTTAGGTTAGTGAAGTTGATGCACATCCTCTACTTCCCTCTTACCTTCTCAACTAGCACACAATTAGCTAGCTAAGTGGGATATGGTTCTTCCCTAATGAAGTTAGCTTTCAACAATTTTTTAACTTCCTCTTCTATAGCTAGTTGCTTCTCTAAGGTAAAGTGTCTCTTCTTCTATTGTATGACCTTAGTTGTTGATTTAATGTTCAACTTATGTATATTATATCCTCAGAGATTCCAAGCATACCAGATGAAGACTAAGTGAAAATATTCTTGTTAGCTGGAAGGAAATATACTATACTTTCTCAAAGGTCGGCTAGCATGTTAGCTTCGACCTTAGTAATGTACTCTAGGTTGTCACTCAATTGAATGGTTAGTATTTCCTCTATTATCTCCCCCTCTCACTTACAAGCGATTCTTGTACCTTGCTCGATGTGGTAAATCCGATTCCTCTTTAGAGCCTAAGTATAGAGCTCTAACTAGCTATTGATCTCGATGACATGTTCCTGCTCTAGTTGGGTTTGGAAATTTCGCCTACTTATAAGTTGTCATCACTATATTTCAAAGGTATTAATGGAAGGTCAGCCCATGATTCCATTGTAAGGCGAAGGCAGTCCTCTATAATGAAATCGATCTCCTTTTCTATGACATTCTCGTCATCTTCGATCTAAAGAGTTATGGTAACTATGCCTTAAATTTTCACTAGTTGGCTTGTACGGTTGCACCTTGTAATTCTCAAGCTTTGGTCGCATATGATCAAATGCATGTTTGAGGATGATATCAATCAAGCTCTTACCATCGACCATAACTTTTTTTACTTCAAATTTGGCTACTTTAGTTGTAATGACCAGTGCATCATCATGGGGAAACTAAATCCCTTAAATATCTTTGTTCGAAAATGTCATCATGTCATCCACTTTGTACCCGTTCCCTCCAAGGTTTAGCACATCATCTCCTTGTACATCAGTCGAGCTTAATGCAGCCAAAGTATTACCTCTTGTTGGATCACTAAAGATCACATTAGTCACTCTCTAGGGGCCCAATAATCTCATCCTTCATTTTTTCGAGTTACTAACTTTCAATTATTAGGTTGAGCATCATTCTCTCAATGTTGTCGCTTAATCCTTCTTATTTGGGTAGGTCATTTGATCCTTTCTTCCTTGTCTACTATGAATTTTCTTAAATATCCTTTCTAGATAACTTCTTCTAGTACATTCTTTAGGTGGATGCACTTGTTTGTATTATGACCACAATCTTCATGAAAGTCAAAGTACTTGTTAGAATTTTTCTTGATGGGGTTGTTCTTCATCTCTAGCTAAACTAAGAATCCTTGATTTTGTTGTAAACCCCGTAAATCTAGCATTCTGAGTATAGAATTAAATTCATGTACTATAGATGATTCCCTTAAGTTAACAAAGTTAATAAAATTTAAAACCGACTAAAATTCTAATTTGAAACCTAAAGAGAATATGAAAAACCTTAAATTGTCAATCAAAACTCTAGTCACAAATAAAACTTAAACCCAAAATATGTATAATTGTAATAGATTGACTTTGAACTAGATAAAAACCCTAATCAAGTATAAATACGTAACGATATGCTAAATCATATAAAATCATCGACCAATGGTCAAAGATAACTTTTAATTATCCATAAATATGTACAATACTAATTTAATTTACTAAAAACTAGAAATATTGTATTATAGACCATATTCATCTTATAATTATATAACTAGGTTAGTATTATATAGAATTAAATGTTTAATTGATGTTTACACTAAATGTAGTTAATATTAACATACTAAATGGCACTTTTCATAATAGTTACATTAAACACTATACTAAATGATGAATACATAGAAAAAGTTTTCCATAATGGTTTTTGCTAATTACTTTATTTAACTCCATATTCCTTTCATTTCCTTAATTTTTCTCCTAATTAGCCTTAATTCCTCCTTATGTATACTATTTACATGTGATTTGAGAAAGTTGCTTAGTCAACATTTGACTAAGTTAAATGTTGACCAAGTCAAAGTGTTGACTAAAGTCAACATCTGTCCTTTTCATCTAAAATTCTCTTTCAATTTCTATGAAATTCCTCTCATTTCTCACATGATTTTTTTTCAACCCTTATCCCTTCTTGCCATCCACTTCCTCCCCCTTCTAGTTTTCCCTTTTCTTCTTCTATAAAATACAAATAAGATACAACAAAGCATATTTTTGTCCTCTCCATCGAAATTGTGACCTCTCTTCTTCCTTCCTTTTCTTTAACTTTCCAATTTTACTTCTATATTTCCAATAACTCATCCCTAAAAAAATTCACTATATACTTACTTTCCTATTTCATATTACAAAAGAAAAAGAGGTATGTTTTCATATAATTTTTCATCTTAATTAGTATTAGTTGTTTATGTTATGTTAACTTTAGAGTTATCATGTAATATGTACATATATGTTGACACAAATAGGATTCTTATACACTTATACATAAGTGTAGGGATACTTAGATATAAGGGTAGACATACATGAGTACATATACTAAGTAGATCCATGTAAAGTATTGTGTATAAACTAGTAAATTACTTAGCATAAGTGTAGGTATATGTATATAAATAAGTATAGAAAAACATGTGTACATATATAGGTGTAGAAATACATATACTTATATGGACTAAATAGGTATATATTAGTAGAATCCATAACATAACTATACATACACATAGATAGGAATAGGAAAACTACTTGTGCATAAGTACAAATAGCCTTATACGTGAATACCCTCTATGTACATAACCTAAAATAAGAAGCATACTAACTACACATACATGTAACTTGCTAAATAAGCCCATAAGATGTAAAAATATGGATTTTGTGAAGATTTCCTAAGGGAGTATACAAGGAATACGAAAATTACGTATAAAAATACGTATATAATTATATGCATATATAGGTGTATGTATAGGTATAATATAGTATATATACAAGTATATGTATAAGCATACTAGTATACATTTAAGTATATTAGAAGTATATATGTATATATAACATAAGTATAGGATACATATGTATTTAATATAAAAGTTGTGCATACATAACTTATAACATAATTACTTAAAATACTATAAGATAGTATAATAAAATAATAAAATATGCAACATGTACAAATATACACATAAATGGGTCGAAACATAAAGGACCCTAATATATACATACTAACTCATATTAATCTTAAATAAGTACATATAATAGTAATAATAATATAAAATCATCTAGTTATAAGAATCTAATGGTTAGTTAAATCATAAAGTGCTAAAATAAGATATAAAAATAGAAAAAAAAAAGAATATTCGAGTCACAATAATTAAAATTATAATAAATTAAACCTATATTGTAAAACACGGGTCTTAACGTCTATAATGGACCTTATCGTGTAAACATACGTTTCAAAATGATAACAAACAACTACAACATTGTAAAAATTGGAGTTAGGATGAAAAAAAAAAAAGTTACACGCGATTAAAGAAGTAAGATAAAACTAAAAATAATAAGTGAGATAACTAAGCAATAGGCCCCATAAATTAATAATGAAGAGAAATAAGCAACTAAATACATAAAGTACTATAACTTACAACTATACAAATATAGTTACTATTGATCTCACTAAAGTATGGTAAACCCTGTATACGCCATACTTGGATCCTATTGGGAAACTAGACAAACCACAATAGATTTTTAGTTATCTAAGGAGTCTAATTCTTCAGGATAATTATAAGTTTAATCTCTTAGGCGTCTCAATATCAAGTTTTGGAAACCTCAAAGCTTAAAGAACGAGCAATAATCTAGATGAGAGAGTTCTAATAACCTACTACTTGCTTGTGCATGCTACTTGTATGGGGTTTTGCTACTTGCTGTTGCTTTTATGTCTAAATGATTATTTTGCTTGTTTGCTATCACCTTTTTAAATTGATAAATATAAGTATCAGACCAAAATAATCAATTATACTCATCGCATGTCTATAACCCAGTAAAGGTATGAATGGGGAGTGGTAGCTTTGCAAAAATCTTGAGAAAAGTGTTTTTCGAAAAAGCTTTTCTACTCTTAAACATATTTTTGTATGATCTCTATAAGGGCTCATGGAACCATAAATAATATTTTAGTGTTAAGGCAAAGCTAGCATGAGATCTCCAATTGATAGTGAAAGGACTTGCTTTATTATACCTATAAGGCCTTGGATAATTGTGATTGTAAGAAGACTTGCATGTTTTTGCCGAGGGGCCTTAGATGGTGGATAGTCCTAGTTTGGGATCCACCTATTTAGATTGAAACTCTTTTCTCAACTAAGGTAATAGTCGAGTTTCGCCTAGAAGGGTAGTACTCCTAGGTAACCTCATACGGATAAGCTGAGGTGCCCTATGCGGTAAAGTACATGGGATAATCGAAGTGTAGACGACATAATTTTACTCCTTCCATAGTTTCGAACTCCCATGGATGTGTTGCTAGCATTCATCATGCTTGAATTCATTTTGTATGTAGATAACATGCATGTGTGTGAATAATGTTTGATAACTTACTTGAATGGTAGTGGTGAAGGGACGAACTCACTGAGCTGTTTTATGCTCATTCCCTCTTAGTTTCTTTTGCAAGTTTACTCATGTTAAGATTGGGTTACTTGTGCTGGGATTAGGATAAGGATAAGTCTCGAGTGCTAAGTGCAAGGTGAAGATAAGTATGATAGTAATAGAATGATTTGACACATTTATAGATGATACAGAAACATCTTTTATCGGAAATATTTATATGTTAGAATTCAATATAATTTCATATTTCTTGTAATTTTATGAAGTTAATATATCTTATCTTATTATTTGGTAGGGGATACCGATTCTCTACGGTTCTGAAGAATCGTGGGATATCAAACATCCATAGTTATTTATATTTATATTTATATTTTATAGTAAATTAATTACTCAAAAATCAGTAACCTTAATGATTAATCATTTAGAATCTTACAATCGGTTTCCATATCATGGGTGTACACGTAATATGGGAATTTTAGACAATCTCACTAGGCTTCCTTTAGGGTCTTAACATCTACACTTCCATCAAAATATCTGACATAGGTCGATTCAAGGGGTTATGTGCGACAAAGGTCAAAAATTAGCCTCTTGAGATACTCGAGAAATCAACTCAATTTATCTCGCTTGTCAAATTTCTTTCTAATGTGGTTCTTTACAGATTCTCTCTCTTTTTCTAACCTCCACTCGAACTCTTCCCTCTTAAGCTCTCTTTGGGCTTACATCTAATCTTCTTAATGCATAAAAGTTTTCGACCTCTTAGTAAAATCATCTAGTGAGGTCAGAGATTGCTTAGCAAGAGATTTGAAGAAGTCTGAATCTTCTCTAACACCCTTATAAAATGGCATGCATTGCTATACTCTTGTCACAATTAGTAATCTTAATCACCAACTAATTAAACCTGTATACATAGTCCCTGAAAATTTCCCCAAGCTTCTACCTAATTGAAGTCAGAAGTAAGGAATTTTTTGCAAGAAGCTTACTAACTAAGAAGTATTACCTGAATTCATTAGCCAATTAGCCGAAAGAAGAGATTGAGGCACTTTCAATAAGTTGAACCAATTTCTTGTTGACTTCCTCAAGGTAAAGGGGAATACCCTCCAAGCAATCATTTCAAAAAGTCCATACAACTCTTTTAACATAAGGAATGTTGTTAGGTGGTCGTCAAGGTCTTCTTTTCCATCATAAGTATCAAGTTGGGGTATCGAACACTTAATGGGAGAACTTTATCCACAATTTCTTAAATAAAGGGGCTTAACTTCCTAGCCTTTGCATCTGCTTCTTTTTTGGAAGTTCCTTCTATTGCTAATTTCCTTATGTACTCCTCCAAATCAAGTAAGCTCATATCTGCTATTGTGTTTTGGGGCAAACGAGTAGTTAGATGCCCGATCTTCCCCTTAATGTACCTTTGAGCCTTGTCTCTAGTCTGAGTTTGTGTCAATGTCTATTGAAAGTCCTTCTCGACATGAGTTTCTTATCTTTACTACTGGGTAGTTTCATTTATCATAGTGGCCTTGCAGCATAATTGTCATAATACTTCATCAGAAGCACGTCGGATAGATTCTCTTCCAACTACCTCTAATGAAGGAGTAGAAGAAGAGGAAACATCATGTTAGTTGAGTTTCTACCTTAGTTCCTGGTTATTGGCTCAAACTTCCTCGAGTTCTTTCGCAAACTTAGTACATAAAGCTTATAATGGTACAATGTGTAAAGCTTCATCATTTTAATCCTATACTCATCCAAGCTAAACACAAACCTCCACTTGACAGACCTTTGGGGTACACTATTATAGGGATCACTTGTCTTGAGTTGCATAAGGGGCATTACTCTCCCTTAAGAGCATTACATTATGTAGATCTTGTATTAGTCACCATCAAGTTTCTAAAGAATAGATGATGCCATGATGCTAAGAATTGGTATTACAAGATATCTAGACCTTTGTCAGGTAATGGTTCTACAAAAAAGAGAAAAATTAGGCTAGGGGGATGCTAGGGCCACTCTAATATAGCAACTCTAATGCCTAAGTAAGATAATGGTCAAAATGAAAGAAGGAGTGAAGTAAGTAAGTAGCATAGCAGTGTTTAAAAGAAGCTTACAATTGCTGTTAAGCTCAATTTATAGTAGCAAATTGTTCTTCGCTTAATAACTATTGCCTCCAAAATATATACGTGTGCTATGTTTGAATTTCAGACCACTTCCTAATATTAAGGGACGTGGATGGAGTAGTGGAGACAGGTAAGCAGTTATTCTTGTAAGAAGCCTAACCACTCGTACCCTTTGTTTAAATTTATACTATTTGTGGTTAATCGAGTCTCAATAAGCTATATGTGATTCCTTCAAGCTTATTGGGGCTAATCTGACCTGTTTAAGTCAAACTACTCTTTACCCTTTAGGTATGTCTAACTCACTAGCTTTCCCAAGTTGATCGATTCCTTAAGAGCAAGGCTAAAAGAGGTCGATTCCTTAAGAGCAAGGCTAAAAGAGGTCGAAAAGGGTAGTGCAAGAGGAACTGAACACGAATAAGCAAGCTAGGTATACCTTATCTTGGATCAATTTAGGTCTAAGGAGTTTAGTTTAGGTTTTAAGGAGAAATCCCTTTAAACACATATTGCTAAAAATCAATGTCTATGCTACATTGTTTGATCTTTTGAAAATATTCCAGCAAAAATCAATATGTGCATACGATTTCTTAAGGAACATATATTTACACTCAAATTTTGGAAAAAGTAGTTTGATTTTTAAATTATTGATCCACTCAAAATATATATATATATGTAAATATCGTGAATGCTAAAGCAAGTATACTTGGTTGGAATCAAGTAATAAAGAGTGAGTAAGGTAGTCGATCCCTTGAAAACTATAAAATTACTAAACCTATGATAATTCTTATCAATATTTAGACAATCAAAATTAAATTATGAATTAACTAATCTAATAATTGCCCTAAAACTATCAAAAATGAAATTACAATAAAATATTTAAAACTACGCAATTAATTGAGAATGTGGGAAAACCAAAATCCGCCCTAGTCGTGCAAATCAAATTGTCATCATGTTATATAGATTAATAGCTATACGGTCATTCAAGTGAAATTATCATACCTTGAAATTAAGGAATTAAACCTCTAATTGATTAGTCAACTCTTACATCTCCAATAATAATGGACTCTAAATTATAATCATATATCTCCCAATGCTATGATCGTCTAATATACTAAATCAATTATCTCTAATGTCTTAGTAAATAATTAACTAAAAACATTGCATTAATCCTTGAATAATTTCTAATTAATCCAATTAACGCCGCTCTTGCATTAGCTAATTAGTTTAATCAAGAATGTCTAACAAACCCTATATCAACTCTCGTATCAATAATGTTTCTAACAATTATAGCCAATTGGAGAATTATAATTGAAATAATAGAAATTGCAATCACGAATTAACCATATATCTATTAACCCTATAACATGAATACAATTATCATCTTAGTTATTTAGGATTTCATCAATTCCCACAAATAAATCTTAGCCAGCTATGGAAATTAAAACAAAAGTATAGATAACAATTGAATTTGCAAAGAAGTTTATAATTAGAAGTAAGAATAAATCATAGAATTGCATAAACATAAATATAATAGAGATCACCAATTCTATAATTATGATGAATAAACTTCAATTGCACTCTAAAGATGATTTCTACAGCAAAAGTGAAGTCTTCTCAACGATCCACAAATTTCAAAAGAAAAACTCTTCAAAAATAACTCCTAACTACTTCTAAGACTCTCTAATTCTAAAGAAGATGAAAATGTCAGTCTAAACAATAAATCAAGTATCTATTTATAGAGAAAAAAAAGGTTGGCTTTTGATTTAATCTTTTTCACTAAAGGTCGGTGGTGTAGAGTTTTAAAGCCATCGATGTAAAATGTAAGCCAGCTACCTTCAATTCTAAAATGTCGTAGATCGATTTGGACTTTTTTTGTTTGTGTAAAACTCCTCTAAATTGATTGTATTTCCACTCTAAATCCTCCAAGACCGGAAATATTCAAATGAAAATACTTAAGTACCATTTCTTAATGATTTCTATAAAATCAATAATAATTCAACCAAATTCACACACTAAAATATGTCTTTATCAATTATACACACAAAATTACTCTACAAAACCAAAATTCATAATTTTTAGACATAATTTGGTATTTTTAATAAATTATCAAAAATCAAACTAAGTTTGGCGACTTACTGGTGATCGAGCTTCTAGCTACCATAAGTCGCCACCCCAGTGTCAGTAACACAAGGCATTGGCCACTCCTTCAAACTTTAGTGTTGGTTTGCTTCAAGGTAATGTTAGTTTACAAACTACGATTCTCACTAATTGCAACCATTTTCCTTCCAACTCTCCAATGGCTAACACTAGTTTTTCCTACTTCTAAACCATCTAAAATGTCTTTTGTAAGTGAGATTTGGTTGTTATAATGAAGGGTGGGTTCGTTAGCATTTTGCTTTGCTACCAAATGTCTTAATTTCCATTTTATTCAAATCTTAAGTGTCCTAACCACTTTTTCATTTCTCCTAAATACATTTCCCATGTGGTGCACACCTAAAGGAAAGTTTCCCTACTACCACCTTGGTTTGTTTAATTTTTTATTAATTTTTCTATAGTTATTTTAATATATATTAAGTACATTTTGGTCATTTTAAGTAATTACAAGTATATATTTATACACATAAAATACATTTAATATAAATAGACACTCCTAAATATTATTTTATGTCATTTTATAATTTTTGTTATTGATACAATTTATCTTTAGTATCTCATTAATTATTGGAAATTATTTCGTACGTTTTCAATAAATAATAAATAATATACTTTTACTCAACAAATGCAATATTTAATTATTTTTATTTTCTTAAATCCAAACTCACTGAGCTACTCTTACTAATTTTTCTAGCTTTTTTGTAAAATTTAGGCTCAATCAAATAACTTTCACGATAGCCCTAAATTTCATGTACCAATTCCGAACCATCTAATTGTGAGCTTACTAACACTTTTGTAAGGTCTGCACTCCACCCCTTTTACAAATAGTTTTGTCCTCAAAACTTACACATACTATATCTTTCCATAAAAGAGATAATATGTATTCATAAAGTTATCATCAATCTTATACACACACACACACATACGATTTGAAGAGGTTACCACTTTATAACTTAAAGGAATTGGAAAACAACCTTTCCTTCACAAACTTTTGTTTTCTAAGTTGCCTCTATTTCAAATCTTTTGAACTATCCTCTAATTAAGCTTCTAAATTATCTATTTATCCATTTTTCTAATTTCTTGCCCTTATCTCCCATATTCCATACCTAATACCAATCATAAATTTAATCCATCACTGAAGTCCTCTACTCACATTATAATATCCATAGTAAAACTTATCATCATAGCCATTTAAGCGTTCTTATTGATCTATCCTCTATCGTATCCTCTATATTGCCTACTCTTAAGCTTTAACTAAGATCAATAATAGCATTAGTGCACCATGTGCCAAACATATCTGATCCTTTTCCTCCCATCCATACCATACTTCTTGTAGTGGCTATATAATTGCCTTCATTGTTTTTGTTTCTTCATATAGCTTAGCATATGGGTTAATAGAAATGAGTTTAGCAAATCTTGACTTTTCTCTATCTTGAACTCAAATGAGATGAATGACAATTTTAATCAACTTAACTCAATAAGAACTAATATGACTTGCACTCAATAGACTCACTAAGATAAAAGATACTGACATGTACTCATTACTTGACATGGCATGATATAATGCACTTTGATAGTTAATGAAAACAAAAGACTCTACAAATGAGAGACTTCGTAGTCATTGATTTCCATTTCTCTTTTTGATTACTCAATGCTTTTGCACATGTGAAGGATATTGGTTCCCTTTATCTCAATTATACTCCCAATTACATCGATTAATGTCCTATCCTAATGGTAATTGTCAGTTGTTTCCATTATGTCATCACTTAATTTTTTAGGATCTACAAAAATTCCTTCTCTAGATACAATACGTCTAAGGAATGAAATTTTATCTACCCAGCAATCATACTTTCTTAATATACAACTTATTATCTCTTAGCTTCTATAGTGCCAACTACACAGGCTTCACATGTTCTTTTGTAGTCTCTAAATAAATTAGGATATCATCAATGAATACCACAACAAATTTACTCAAATATGGTTAGTATATACTATTCATTAAATCTATAAATACAATCGATGCATTGGTTAATCCAAAAGGCATCATTAGAAATTTATAGTGACCATATCGTATACTAAATGCAATTTTAGGTACATCTTCCAACTTAACTTGTAATTGCAGGTATCTCAACCTTAAGTCAAGTCAAGAAAACATAGTTACTCCTTTAATTGATCAAATAGATAATTAATTCAAGGTTAAGAATACTTATTCTTAACGGTCACTTTAGTAATCTCCTTGTAATCTATACACAATCTCATGGTACTATCCTTCTTCTTCACAAATGATACAATTGTTCCCCATGGTGAAACACTTGACTGAATAAATCCTTTATCTAATAGTTCTTGAAGTTGCTTCTTTAACTCCTAAAGTTCCATTAACAACATCCTATACAAAGCTTTAGATATAGGATTAGTCTAAGAACCAATTCAATAGTAAAGTCTATTTCTCAATATGGAACTTGATCAAGAAAATCCTCAGGAAACACATCTGAAAATTTACATATTACTGATATATCGACACTTTCAATGTTTCCTTCTTTCCCTCAATTACAAATGTTCGACTAAACTTCCAACCGCATCTTTCTAACTTGAAACACAACAGCTAACTTCAGGTAATGCTCTTACTTACCTTTATTTCATCACATCCTTCAATTACAGCTAACTTCAACTTACCTTTACTAGCTCTCCCTTGAAACATAACTTCTCCATCATTCAAGGTAAAGCTCTTACTTCTACACTCCATATTAACCTTATGTTTAGACAACTAGTCTATTCCTACAATTACATCGTAACCTTACAATAGCAACACCAATGTACAGATTGGATACTCTTTTCCTTAACTAGTCTATAAGTAGTGTTAATTTCAATTACTTTAATTCCTTTCTTATCCATAAACTTTTGACTTACAAAAGAATGAGATACACCAGTATCAAATAATGCAAATGTAGGTTATCTATTTATATATATATCTCCTGAAATATATACTATTACTATTTGACTTCTTTTATTCACTGAACTTGAAATCTAATTAACTTGATTCAACTTATACTTTAATTATTACCCAAGAAAAGAAATCTAGACATGTACTTGTCATAATTCCTTCATAAATTTCATCTTCCACTCCCATGATTTATTTAGAATTATCATAGTAATATTCTTCCATTCGGTCAATAAAATTCTCCTCCTCACCCTCTATATCCTCCATAGTAAATACCTGAGCAACTGCTATGATATTGGTAGATCTTCCAACATTTATAGCCCTTTATCTAAATTAGGAACAAAATCTAGAGAATTGACCATCCTTTCCTCACTTGTTATACTTTTGGACATCTATAAACATGTAATTTCTTATCTCCACACAAAAAGTACTTCCATTTAATTGGGTAAAGTATCTAGAAAATTGATTTGCTTCATATTTCTAGTACTTAACATTTCTATCCTTATCATAGAAATTGAGTGTAAGCATAGACTATGAGGGGCTACTTACTACAATTGCTAGTTTCTTCTTCTTTTGACTAAAACTATATTACTCAGATAAGATCTCTTAAATAAGGGACCTAATAAAAAACCTCTAGTAATTTTTTTTGCCCCATTAAGCCTATATCCTCAAACGATTGTTTTCTAATTTATGTACCTAATCTATTACCTCATTATAAGTGGTAAAACCATAATCTTCCCACTTACAGCATGTATTATGGTCTAATCTAGTAAGAAACAATTCCTTCTTCAGCTTAGGATTATCTCTATAGGAGCCTAGTGCATATTCATCAATCTATTAAATTTAGTCATATGTTGAGTCACATTGATACTACCTTCTTTTAATTCAAATAAATCTTGTTCCATCTTTGTTTGAACACTGTTAGGAAAATACTCCTTTCTAAATTCATCCCTAAACACTTTTCATGTAATATTATCTCCTTACCATCTAAATCTTGAGTCCTACCAAACTTACAAGTCTAACCTTAACATAAGCGTACCGTAAGCTAGCTTTTGATGTTTTAGAATTTCCAAAAGTTTTGAAACTTTGCTCAATTTAGGCTAACTACTCATCAACCATAGCAAGCTTACCCATCTCACCCTCAAAATACTATGTTGCATTAATGAATTCAAATAGCTTACTAACATCTTAAAGCTTATCTGCTTTATGTTCCATCTCTTAAGGCCTCCTATTTCCTACTATAATAAGATACTAGATTAATGTACCTTGCTGACATATCATAATATTAATGTTAATAAGTAATTGTCCAATAGAAATCACTTCTTATGAGGGTGGGGGTATATCCCATCTATGTTGCTCCTGTAGTAGTGAAGGAGCTCATAGTAGAGAGTCCTAATTCCCTTCATGACTTCCTTTTAATTTTCATTTCCCTTATCAACCATGGCTCAACATAGTACTAATAACTTATAATACCTACATTCATATCCATTCATATGCTCATCTGATAACATAATTTCTTTCTTGTATATAAATCAAAAGTAGATGATTCCTTATAGCCTAACATATATGATACAATAATAGCACTTCTCCTATTCCAACTTGTATAAAGATTTCTAATACCCATCTAATACTTACTTTACATCATCTACATTACTCATAGACTCTAGAAAAACAAAATTTACAAAATCAATAAATATTTGATTACGCACATAAGATTGACAACTCATTTATATTACTGGCTTACATAAAACCTCACAAACTTACTAATTACAATAGTATGTACAAAGGTTTACAAGACTAATCATTGAAATACATTTGATCCTATTACATTTCTTACCAATTAAGTACATAAGATATTTATAACTTCTATATATAGCTAACAGCTGCATAAGTAGCAAAAAGATATCAAAAGTTCGAAAATACATTCGAATAAGTTACAAGTAACACATGATCAACACTTTAGGGTCCTAGCATAACAAAAACATCTATCTTGATCGACTCATCTTCTAGACTATCAATAGCAATCACTTGTTCAAGATGAATCCACTCCATACTCCCACTGGCTATGTTAGCTCCACCTATAAATTCTGAACTTAACTATATAATCTCAAGAGTATCCGGTATAATAACTACTTCATAAACTTTATCATCATTTGACACATCAGCATCATTAAAATCTATTACCTCATGAGCAGCCATTTCATTCTATATAGGATTGTCCTCTAAATTATGCTCTAAGGTTCTAATTGATTCTCTCAATTATCTCCTGATTGCTCACTTATGCCTCATCCTACTATTTCATTCATCTCCACTATTACTATAGCCTATTCCAACAAAGCCACTCAAATCCTCATTAAGATCTTCCTTTAATTCTTCCTCTAGCTCCTTTAAATTTTCCTCTAATTCTCCTCCAACTATCTCATGATTACTTTACACTCCATTATGCTTCATCTTAGGGCTTTACAAATTGTTGATCCTCCTATGGTAGTTTAAGCACTATTGGTCTAGGTTAAGGTTCATTTTATTCTAAGGGTGCCTAAATTTCTACTACAACTGGGTTAGGAAAACATGGAAGCCAGTTAACAACACTTGGAGGGTAACATCCAGGTATATAAGGTGCATCTATAGAAATGTGGGTAATACTCAGAGGGTAAGGTCTTTTCCCATGCAATAATAACAATACTTATACTTATCAAATATAGCAAACTTATCAAATCAACTTACAACTATAAAAATAAGGATTAAATCAAAGCTTGGTATGCAATGCACAAATACACATAGATGCTAAGCAAATCATACACATGTATGTAATCTAAATAAAGCATACAATAGTTTATTATCTTGGATTTAGACTAGCGCCATACCATGATCTTATATAAGTTTTCAATATTTAAAGTCCTTTATGCCCTTAATATCAAATTATAGCTACATCATCTCAACATATGAGTCCATTGGAGAAGCTTCATAAGAAGATTAGCAAGTGCCCTCTTAAGGAACTTGATAAGCTCTTAATTGACTATATTTACTATAGTAAGTTTTAGTATATTTCCTTGAAATTTTGGTTAATTTTAAGAAAATGATACTTAATTGAGTAAAAATTTTATTGTTAGGTTTTGGAACAATCTTTGGAAGAAAACGAAAAGATAGAAACAAGCTTCACTCAACTTAGAGTTAAAATGAAGAAGTTATGAAGTTTGAAAGTGACATGAGCAACGATATGATTGTATTAGTTATAAGAAGGATTTTTTCGCAAAATAGAGTAGTCCACTGTGAGTAACGCTTTAGGGGACATGACCATGTCCTAAATCATGTGGATAGTAGATTTGAGAAGATTAGAAAAGATTTGTTAAGATTTAGGAAGATATAAGTGACATAATCATATCATTAGGTCGTGTCACTTGTAGCCAAGGGGCAATTTTAAGTGCATTATAAAAGGACTCCTTAAGGATTTCGGTCACACTTTTTCATACAAATTTCAGAGTCTCTAAGGGAAAAAATGCACAAAAAGGTAATGCACTTCAAGCTTCATTATTGAAGAGATATTCTTAGTTTTTATGGCTTTAGTTTACATGTTCTTTCTAGTTTTGATTTAAGATTGTTTCTTTACCATGATTTTTACATAATCTCATTGTATTTAGGCTTTATAGAACCTAGGATTGCCATATGATGGTGATTTTTATTAGATCTAATAAAAATCTTTGATTTCTTTGATTCAATTGTGTATTCTTTATTTGCTTTAGATTAATATTTCTATGGTATTGATCTAATATTTGATGTTGTGCAAGAAAATCAAGGGATTGCTTATATGATTAGATCTAGACATAATTGATGAAAATTATTGTAAGCGTCTTTCTAATTCTTAATTGTTATTTTTAAGAAAATTTGTTGTTCTTTAAAGTGAACTTTAATTATGTTAATAAGAAGAGATTCTAATAAGTAATTCAAACATTAAGGTTAATAGAGTTGAGGAAGTTATTAACTTTATTAAAGAATTTTCCTAGTTAAAGAAATTAGAGTTGAGATTAGATTATCTTGAGTAGAAACTACATGTATAATTCTATAGGAAGCAAGATCTCGATCCATAGTTGCAACTTGAAGTTAATTTGTTGAGTTAATTATTTTCTTGCTTAATTTCATCAATTTGAGTCTTGATTAGTTATTAGATTAATCATTAGTTGCAAATTAGTTTAATTTCTTTTGGTTTCTTGAATTGAATTTACTAGTTAGATAATAAAGAAATAGTCAATATTAGTACTCATAGTTTTTGTGGGAACGATAATCATTTTTAATTAAACTATACTACAAAATGATAGGTGCATTTACCTTATAGTAGAACTTCCATTACGTACCCTAATGATAAGTTAAAATAGAACAACCAATAATCAACATAATTTGATATAAATTAGTCTAGTTTTAATACAACTTTATCTTAACAAGCACATCCTACAAACAAGCATCATGTATCTAAATAGCTAAGTAACCTTATAATATATCTTGAGTAAAATGTGCAAGGAAACCGAGTATAAGAACCTAATCATTCGGAACAATAAGCTTAACTTAGATTACTCCTTAATCAAATCACCTCACACTTTTAAGAAACCCCAAATTAAATTGCTTAAGTCCCCTCCTACTTACATCTAAAAGCTCTAAGTCGCTTAGCTCAAAGGTCTTAGATAAAAGTAGGTCAAGTTTCGATCTTTACTTAAGCAAATTATAACCTACTTCACCTTATACTTAAGGTTCTTTTTACAAAACACTCAAAGAGACTTGAAAATTCTAGGTAAAGGTTGAAACTTTTGTAAGATAAAACTAGGTGGAGGGTTAGATTAGGGTTTGGAAAAAGTTTAATTAAGATTTGTTAAGAAAAACAACAACAAAATATTGCATATGAAGCTCATAACTAGATAGTGTCATGACATGACCATGTTATTTGGTCATGTCATTTTCGGACCATCATTCCCTTCTATCGAATACAGTTGGCAATTAACCATATTGTAGGTTGTGTCACTTTCTAACCATTTGAACATAGGTAAGGACATGTAAGTCGTGTTCCCCCAATAAAGCAAAAGTTCCCCCTTCAACAACACTCTAAACCTACTCCTTCCCTTCCATTCTTCAACACAACCTTAAGTGAACCTCAAACACATTTTTAACCTAACAAAACTATCAATTTCAACTCAAATCATCCCAAATCAATCTACTTTCATTAAAACCCAACAATTGAGTAAATGAAAAAATGAGAGAACTTACTTGGAAATGAATGGAGCTTCTTGTAATCCAATTAAGAAGCAAAACCCAACAACGAGATAAAAATAATAACCAACTAAAATTTAGATTTATTAAGATATGTTAAGAAACTCCATAAAAATGGGGTGTTTTTTTTATACTTAAACTTGATTCAATCAAAATTCTCCTAAAGTTTTTTAGATCCTAAAAGTTGGTTTCAATTAAGAGTAAGAGAAGGTAGAGAGAATAGAAGAAATGAGAGGGTTAGGGAACGTTTAGCTAGGATTTAAGGTAATAACTAATGGAAATGGGTTTTAGGGTAAAGGAGGTTTAAGCCAATCACAAATATTTAGAAAAAGAGCTACTAGTTTTAAAATGATTTTCTCTTTAATTTTTATAGGCATTATATCTTTCTCCCTTTAAAAGACTTTTTTCCTCGAAAGTCATCCAATTCTTACTATTATTTTTGCTTAACTTCTCCTTCTTCTTCCTTAAGCTCCTTAGTTATTCCTCTTTATATATGCTCCTTTTGCTATACTTTATATATATGATAATTCAGCTCTTAAAGATCTACCATTTGATAATCATATACATAATAGGCTCCTCTAGAAATCTTAAGTTTTGCAGCTTCCACTTGCCATTATTATCTTTGCCTCATAGTTATTTTTAGTCTCAAACCTTGTAAACCCCTAAAAAATGTCGATCTAGCTTTTAAAGTAGACTCGAGTATGTTAGATAATCTAGGAGTTAACAAGGCTAATGTAAGTGAAAACCCTAAAATATCTAGCCAATAACGTATAAAATTTTTCTATTCTAAATGTACGCAAACACTAAAGATTTCATTCAAAAATGATAAAAACCATAAAACTATAACCTTAAAGACATACGAGCACTAATTCACCATGATATACCCTAAAACTCTAATTGATAATATAACCTTTATATTTTGCCAAATCATTAGTAAAAGATTAGAGATAATTTCAATCATGCATATATATTTAGAATCCTTAAGTAATCCTTTAGAAACTAAGATATTGTATCATAGATTACATTTATCTTTTAAGTATATAATTAGAATAGTATTACATAGAATTAGGGGTACAGTTAATGCTTAGGTTAAATGTAGTAAACTTTAATACCCTAATTGATACTTTTTATACTACTTACACTAAGTAGCCTACCAAATGATGTATATAGGATATAAATACCTAAAGTGAGATCTTATCATCTATTTTTACTAATTAATTCACTAAATGTCTCATTTTCTTTCATTTCCTTAATTTTTCCCTTAATTTTCTTTAATTACTACATTATGTATACTAAATAGCATACACTTTTGGAAAGTTGACCAAGTCAACACATGTTGACCAAAGTCAAAAGGTTGACTAAGTCAACACATGATGATTAAAGTCAACAACATGTCACTGTCACTTAAGAAAATATCTCTTCCTTCTCATCGTTTCTTTCTTTTTTTCTTTTGGCTTTTCCCTTCCTTTTTCCTCTTTTGCTGCCCACTTCTTTCCTTTTCCTAGTCCCCACTTGTTTTCCTTTTTAAAAACAAAAGAACACAAAACAAAATCTCTTTCTTCTTCTCCTTTTCCTAACTGTATCTTCCCTTTCCCTTTCCCTTTCAGTCTTCCTTACTTTTCAACTTTGCATCCATATTCAAGAGCAAATTAAGGTATGTTTTTATGTTACTATGTCTTGCTTCATATTCTTTACTAATTAGATGAAGAGTTAGGTTAGGTTAAGTAGTTATGTGTTGTCTATATATATGTTGATTAAGGCTTAAAGTTTCAATATTTAGGTGTAGAAGAGTAGAAATCATTGTAAAGTGGAAGAAGATGCATGTGTATATGTCTTTAAGTATGTGTACATAAGGGTATACTAGAGAAATATAGAGAAATATAAGTATAGAGACCTTTGTACATAAGTATTCATTATGTACATAGCCTAAACTAAGATATATACTAACTATACATGCCTATACCATGTTAAATACACTCTTAAAACATAAAAAGAATAAAATTAGAGAAGCTTTCTTAAGAGGAAATTTTGGCATACGAAATTTGTATAAAAATATGTATGTGACTATATGTATATATGGGTATTTATATAAGTATAAATACAGTATAAGTATAAGTATATGTATAAGTATACTAGTATACATATAAGTATAGTAAAGATATAAGTATATAGTTAGTATAAGTGAACTATACATAAGACACTTAAGTATAACATAAGTATGAGGTAAGGCTTATGTGATTAAATAATAAGGTAAGTAATGATGCAATTAAAAGATAACATAAGCCATAACATAAGCAAATGATGACATAAGTGATGATACAAGCAATTGATGATGTAAGCATAAGTTTATAAAATAAGAAATAAGAAGAGTACATAAGAATTAGGTATATAAATTAGAAAACCCTAATACACTTCCTAAATTAGATTAAACTTAATTAAGTACATAAATTAGTAATAGCAAGGTAAAATTCTCTAAATATAAGAATCTAAGGGCTAACCAAATCATTAAGCACAAACATAAGATATAAATATAAGTAATAAGAATAATTAAACTTCAATAGTCAAAATTTCCATAAATTTAGTTCATATCGTAAAACACGGGTCCTAACATCCAAAACAGACATCACCATGTGAACATGCATCCAAAAACGATAAAAACAACTATAAATTCATAAATATCGGAAATAAAACAAAAAAGTTACATATAATTAATAATAAAGTCTAACCGAATAAAAGTTGATTGTAATTTAAGAACAATTAGGTAAATAGATATTTACAAATTACTAATTAATTCAATTACTTACAGTGTTATTATATCGTAATGATCAAGTGATCCCGAGGTGAGCGAAAATCTCTCAATTGATTACTACGACTAGAGCGAGTTGTCATGACCAAGTAAGTATTTACCCTATGGTTCCATGCTTGTATGTGATTGTAGATAGTGGACCTAAATGTTATTGTTAATTGACTATTGTGTGGGGTCAGGAAATGTTTGTGTATGTTATTACGTGCTGAGTTGTGAATTTACCTTAAGTACAAATAATATTTTGTTTGTTACATGGTAGTATAGAAAATGATTATGTGTAATACTGAATGGTCATATCATAATTGGACTTAATTATACTCGGCTCATAAGAAGAAACCGGTACATGTATCAACATGCATTGCATAGAGACAATTCCGGTCATCACATTACACGGAGGTAAAGAGAGGCCATTTGGGGGTTATTATTATTAATTTATTGGTTCTGTATGGTGTACTCGTACAAAATGACCTTATCTTGGCCTACAGGAATATTATGCATTGGAGGTGCCAACCGTCCGGCTAAGGGTCAAGTTTAGAGGCCTTCGTTTAGGGGTAAGTGTGGACTGCGGGAGTCTACTCATAATTATACTAGAACTTAGTTTTTTATGAAAATAAAAGACTTATTTGATTTAAGTACGAAACATGGAGTTCTATAGTAAAGTAAGTTCTAGTATAATACTCGAATCTGATTGATGTCGTGTATACTCCAACCTTAACTTCAGAGGGTATTAAATCTGAGTTACGTATATAGACTAGTTAACTATACGTATTATTTGGCATTCTGTTTGATCATTCATTCATATGCGTAAATATAATGTATTTATAATGTGTCTATGGTATGGCTGAGGGTTTTGCTCACTAAGCTTAGGCTTACACTCCCTTAGACTTTTGCTGTAGGATAACTTGTTCGTAGAAGCTAACCAAGAGATGCCATAGGTTAGCTCAATGACTTAGGTAAGAGCAAGCCATCCTATGTATTAAGAGAGAACAAAATTATATAGACTCTTACTTATGTACTTTTGTTTTAGCAATAGTATAGACCTAGATGTAATAAATTACTATGTATTGAAACTTTGTAGTTTAAATTTTATATAAATATGTTTGTGTGATGGTATCATATGGATCTATATATTTTTAGGAAACTAGTGGTTGTAGAGCCTTTTATATCGTGTGAAAAGTTCATGATTAGAAGGGTAACCAATCAAGGGTTTTTCATATAGTATACGACATCTGCCATGATTAGGCCATCCTCAGTTCGTGACAAACCCCCACTCCCATCACTAGATATTAAGGTAATTTCTTTTTCATTACTCCGCTAGGCATTTATTTATAACCCGATTATGATACCTTCAACTATTGTCTTAGAAATCAAAACATCCATATGTTTATTACAATACATCATCTTCAACTATTTCACCATGATAAGGATAGGTGAAAAACAATCGTAACACTACTATACTCCTCAAATTAGTTTATCTCCTTAGTAACAATCATTAATGAAACCAGTTGTCCTCTTAAAGCCTATCCATGCACACCTCCTCAGAAAAATGTTTAACTGATTATAAAAAAGAACAAGTCATAACCTAGCAAATAACCATCAACCACCATAAGCAATGTTAATAAGCAATCATGACCTCTGTAACACCTCTAAAACTAAGCTTGAATCCAAATCATCACAATAGTACAAATAATTCATTCTATCTTGCTTCTAATATGCATTCACAATTATCTCCTCGTAAACAACATACTCATCAAATCCTACTTATCTAAGGTAAATAACTCTTACTCCCTTCATCCATGGCAAACTTTAGTTGGATGTCTTACCTCATCTCACAAACATATTACTAAATTACTACTTACCAGAGCTTACCTTAAGCTTTACCTATCAATCATGTTTAACCATACACAACTTCAAAAGTTCTTAAGTTCTATAGTTTCCCTCTAAATAGTGCACTCCACTCTTAGATCATTTAATAGTTCTTATTTTGCTTGTTTCCAGACCAGTTTTATTTGGTGATTTAGTAGATAATTATGATTAATGTTTATAAATTATGCTCTTCTGAAACAAATAACCATAGCTCAGCTAATTTGTTGGTTCAACTAATGTAGTTAGTTTCAATATTCATCTTATTACTTATGTTTTCAATTAGTATTAGAATGTCTATGGTCTATGCAGCTTGACATAAGTACACATATAAGAAGGTCGATAAATGTCAACATAAAACTTGCTTGACCAACAAACTTCATATGACCTTTACTGACTCAAATAAAACCAACTTGACATGCCATAGTAAAAGAAAAAGACTCATTTACTCATCCCGTCATAGGTATATATATATATTAAGCTTCCTCAAATCTTTTAAAGCATACTTCTTAGTTTAGCCTTCTACTCCACTTTCCCATTCTTCACTTACTACCTTTTTATTATTAGTAGTAATAAACTACTCATATACCATTCTTTAAGTAAGTACCATCTCTTAAGCATTAGCATGATTCAGTAAATAGTTTCGTAAAAATATAATTAGGGATTTGTTTTCCAAGTTTTTCTTTATCTTTATTAATGGTTAGTGCTTTAGGTAAATTGGCCTTAGATATTTTATGCATATTCTTGATTTGATGAAATAAATTCAATCATATAAAAGAGGATAAGCTCAACTAGTCTTATCTTCATTCCTAATCTACTTCTTCACCAATCACCATAAACCATTCTTAAGCACACTATAGTACAACAAGATAGGGAGAGATTGAAAGGAAACAACCGTAAAGAGAAACGTATAACTAAGATAAGGAAGTAAGCAAGGAACAAATCAAAGCACTAAGACAAATCAGATAAGAGTCAAGAACAGAAGATGGAAATTAGATCTGTGATGATTAGAACTACAGTAACTTCTCTCTCACACTCAAATCAAATGCATATTCTACTCATTTCTCTCAATTGTCCATTGTCATACATGATCAATTGCTTAAGCCCTTCTAAGATTAATCAATCCAAGCTCATCTAGGATCAATTACCCTAAACCTTTCAATGATGAATCAATTTAAGTCTTTCTATATCCTTTAACCTAGCTATTTTTAGGATCTACCAACTTAGCTCTTCTAGCATCCATTATCTTAAGCTCCCTAAAGATCAAACAACCTAATCTTTAACTCAATTTAAGCTATAATGCCCTAAATATAAGGACACAATAACTAGTCGTGTGTTTCTAATATCTAATAACACATTAAAGCTCTAAAACACTACTATAGTCTCCAAAATCACCTATATTAAGAATGATTCTCTAAATACAACAATTCAAATGACTCATAGGTGAGTCATTCCAACTACAATTATACATCATAAGGTTTCCAACTTGACAACAACCAAACTTGTTAACAATTTTACTTAACACTTGTTCAATAATTCTACAATTCGGTAACCTCCTCAACATAATAAAGAACAATTTACATCTCAAACCAACAAGATAATAACAAATCTCGTACTTGTCATAGGTAGCAAACTTATTAAATCAACCTATAGTAGTAAAAAAAAAAAAAAGAATGATTTGATGCCTAGAACTCGATACACAAGCACACATGAATTCCAAGTAGATCATATACTTGCATATAATGTGAATAAAGCATATAATAGTTTACAAAGCAAACTTTAAAAAATGTAAGTTTTCAAGTTTGACCACCAAAGATGTTAAATTTGCTTATTTCCTATATTTTTCAAAATTACTATTCTAACCATAAATTTACTAAAAATTACTATACACTATGCAAACAACCAAGTTTAATTGCAAGATCAAATGATATACTTCTAATATCATAATTTAGTTCCATAATCAACATAAGTCAAAATAATGAAATAATTTTATGGAAAACCCTTTATTTTCCAAATTTGTAAAACATGGTATTTTAATGCAAAATAAATATAATAAATATTAAATTATAATTTTCAAAGACTCTTATTATATAAATTAAATATAAGTTAGTAGAAGTCCCTAAAATAAGAATTAGCTTAAAACAAGATTATTTATTATTTCTAAAAATTTAGTTGACTTTCATTGGAATATGGTAGTTTTTTAAGCATAATATATATAACTACATAATTTCCTCAATATAGAAATATTACATTAATCTACATACAAAATAACCCCATGATTAATTTTAAGATTTAATTTTCAAGATTTTTATATTTTTAATAAATTAAATACTCACAAGTTGAAAATAGGGTATGTCGATTTTCCGACTTTAGGCTATCCTCTGGCAACAATCACCTATTAGAATAGCTTCCTCCTAGTGGTAATAAGTGTATATTTTACATATTTTTTATATTAAAATCCTAAATTTTTGTAAAATTGATAGTATTTTTATTGAATTAACCATATAAAAATGATAAATTACACATTTGATAGGTCAATATAATAAAATATTGAAAATGATGAAAATAAAAGTTTAAATGACTCATTTTGTGCTTATATGTCCTTATTTCAAATAAATGTCATTTTTTTCATAAGCAACTACTACATTTGCGATAAAAAAGAAATGCGAAATTGAAAAATATACACAAAATTTATTATAAGCGTAAAATATATGAGGAGCGGAGACCGAATTTGGATTGTTAGTTCAATTTTATGAACCAACGGATGAAGCTTCCATTTTGGTAAATCGTTGGCGTCTGCAAACCCTGAAAGGTGTAGCATGGACCTGACACATTAGATCACTCCTCACTTCCTTCAATTGCAAATGACGCCTGGGAGGGAATTTAATTGAGGAGCACCGTGCAACCGCTACATAGGATCGGACCCTCCTTTTGCAATTGCTTTTCACGCATGGGCAGCTTGCAATTAAGGCTCACCGTGCAGTTGGAAAATCGAATCCTCCCTCATGTAGTTGCTACTACATTTCACGTACAGGATTGGAATGGAGGGATGGCTCACATGTACCTCGCTACACTGGATTATTGCTCCTCCTTTTCTCGGTTGCAAAGAGCGCCTGTAACATGATAAATGTAATTTCTTTTCCTTTTTCATCAGGCTTAGCTTTAGGTTTTCTTTGGTTTTCATTTCTGCAGCCGCAAGCTAACAGACCACCTGGTCTTTTTTTTTCTTTTTTTTTTATTTTCTTTGTCTTCTATTTAGCTTAGGGTTAGTTTATTTAAGGTATTTTATAGGTACTCGGAACAATGGTAACATCAAGTTTGAACTATATTTGTGAGATAAGGTTTTTTGAACTTCAAGCAAGATTGACTCTAATCATTCATCTAATGAATTGATATTATTGAAGTTTATATCATGTACTTTTAATATGATATCTTTTGTTATTATATTTATTGTTGATATAATGAGTTACTTTTGTGATATTGGAGATTGTGTGGAATTTGATTGAATTATTATTGCAATTGACTTATTGATATTGTGTTGTGTATGAATGTGGTAAGTTTTGCTAGTTCTATGATACAATTAGGTATAACTCAAGTATTGGATTTATGCCAAGTTAGGTAGTGATTCCTACACATCGAACCTTCTCCCTTATTATCCTAATAGGGTGTAGATTGTATAATAGGATTCAAAAACTTATAATAGAACCTAGGATTCCTAATCTGAGCAAGTAATTCTTAAGAATTAAGACTCAAATCCTTATACTCATCCTAAGCTAAAATTAGTTATAATGAAAAATTAATTCTAACACAGTTATTTAAGTAGTAATGGTATTTGAATAACTAGCTGATAGTATAGCTAAGAGATTAATAATATAATGCTTTTGCTACATGATAAATTTATGAAACGAAAATGGGATAAATTCTATGAGCATATGTAAAATTTATGTTTAAACTATCATAAATACTCTAATCACATAGCTACAATAATCTTAGACAATTGTTTATTTGTTACTCATATGTCTTTTTATAAAATAATCCACATTCTAATATCCAAAAATTGCTAAAATCCATGTTTAATTCTATTGTAGTTTTTCCTTCTATTTTAGATAACTTGTATATTCGTTCTTTTGAAATTATTGAATTGGTTGCTTAGATTATAGTAGAAATATTAGAGTCTAGTATTTAGTTATCTTTCTAAGTTCTATTCTTTCCTTCACTGTAAACTATGATCTAGGTTACTCTCCCATAATATCAATAGACCGGTACCCTTACCATTCTTTCTTGGTTTTCACTAAAATTTAATTATTTTTGTTCGCTAACAAGTCAATTGATAATATAGTATTTCACTGTTTTTAAAAAGTGAAAAATTTGTATTTATGCATGACATTAATAGAAGTGAGATCGTTACACTTGGTAGCAACTTCAAATACCCAAGGCTCATGATAGCAAATCAACGTATGCTATCCTTTCTATTTTTTTATTAGATTTTTCAATAACTTTCCCTAATTTTTCCTAATTGTTTCTTAATTTCATAAAATTCTTTTAGTGCATTAATTGATTTTTACAACTTCTAATCTATGCAAAGGAGCAAATGGAAGGCAAAAGAGGGAATTTATAGAGAAGAAAGCCAACGGTTTGTTGCATGACATGTCCCAAGCATCACTTCTACAACTTATTAGATCATTATATTTTAGTATGTATTTTAATATTGTTTCACACATGAAGCTTAATCTTCATCCTTTTATGCATCAACAGTTGCTACGCCTCCTTTCATCCAAATACAACGAATTTGGACAATTTGTTTGCCATATGCTAATTATTTAACTAATTTAAGTGTAATTCATATATATATGTGTGTGTATAGGATTTATATTAATTTATGGTTAAATATTTCACATAGTAAATATATTTAGTGAGTATCATTATCTAAATGTTGTTTAATTCAAATTATTTAACTTTATTATTTGAATAAGTTATTTCTAAGATCTCGTTCTATCTCAAAACTCAAATATAAAGTTTTCAATAAATAACAATCTACCCAAAATAACTTACAATTTTATCAAATTAGATTATGCAAACTTAATTTTGAGAAATGAACTCTACAAAATCATTTCCTCTAACTTTTATGATCTCACCATAGGATTTAAACTAGAATGAATAACATTGCCCAAGACCCTAAATTAAGGGCTCGGGATCTAAGATTGTAGTTCAATAATATTTGAGTACACTAATGGTTAAGCATGACATGGTTTGGTAAGTAGTGAGTGTATATCATAGAGGTGATCTTTGCTAACACTCTTAGTGGTCCAATAGTGGTGGACAATGGTGGACCTCCAATAAGCTCCCTATAGTTAATGAGAGCCGTTTAATACTCAAGTTAGTAAAGAGAGTGATTGAGAGTAGAATAAGGAAAGATTGGGAGTGTTCAAGAAGAGAAATTAGGGGTGAGGGGGATATAGAACCCTTTCATTTAAGGCTTCATATCCTATTTATATGGTATAGAGTTGAACTATTGGGGCCACATATCAACTAAGGATTAGCCCGTAGCAATCTAAGATGGGCATGCAATCAGTATGAGAAAGGATAGCTCCTTTCTACCAAGTACAGGGCTTCAAATAAAGAGCCTATCACATCAAAGTGGGCACTCGTCATAGCCTAGATGGCTAAATTCCTAGGTTGTATAATAGGTTGTCGTATATCATTTAATAAGGAGAGAGAGGTAAAGGGAAGACGGGGCCTCTTCCTATGATGTGTTCTCTAACCCAACTCTAAGTAGCAGGCATGGTCTAGCTCCATGGTTAAGAGAAGGTTATGATAGGAATAAGATGACTAGACCCTTGACCCGTGCCTGAGCTCGAAGGTTGGAAGGTATGGCTAGGCGAATTCTTTCCCCAAGGCTCACCACCAAAGAGTCGGAGCTGCTGCATTCTGCCAACCTAATGTACTAGCCAAGCCAGAACTTCTTGCAATCATCATTCTCTCTAATTACCAACTTAAACTATACTTAAACGTCAACTTAGCTGATCCAATTGTCAACTTAGCTAACCTGAACCCAAGACATGCTAAAAATGTCCAAGGTGAATTCACTTCAGAAGAATTATCTGCTTGGCTGGACACGACCAACCTACCATCTATGCTCAGTATCTCGACTCAGTAGAAATCAAGTTGATCATATATAATTGTCTTTTCTAACAGAAAGTCGTCCACCCGTAATGAGCCACGTGTCTAAGCAACCATGTAACAAAAACCCCCCGTATAGAATACTCACTATTTGTTTTATTTTCCAATATACCTTTTGTCACTCCTTGTATATTACTCCTTTTGGACACTACCCATTTTTGTTTTTTCCATTTTAGGTAAGTTGCCTTAATTTTAAGGGTATAAATACCCTTTGTACATGCAGCCACATTATATTTTATCATCAATATATTGAATATTCTTACTTTTGTGAACGTTGCTCTCATCAGCTTATTTACTTACTTCGCTCCTTATCCTAACCCCTAAGCAAGGCTGAATGGTGAGTAATCTCACTAGACCATCTCATGCCTCATATCAAGTTATACCATAAGTTCTTGAAAGTTCTACTGTTACATCATATCCTTTAGAGCTGTTCGTAGGTTTGCTTATCTTACCTTTTTTCTATTCTTTCATGCAACTTTCATCTTATTCGTCAAGTTTTCCGTAAACTTAGACCTATCCCAACAACTGACCTTATCTATCTTTGGCCTCAGTTCACATCATCTTAGTATCAAAGTGGAGGTTTTGTTTGGGTAAGTTATGTTTATGTTCTATGAAGTAATGTTTGTTGTACCAGTGTGTTGAGGTTGTAAAGAGAGTCATTGAAGTGTTTGAGTAAGTAATAAAGTGTAATAGTTCTCAAGTATACTCTATTTTGCCTTATTTCAAACATCTAAAAATAGAGCAAGTTTTTATGTAGTAGTTGTTCATCAATATAATTACTGTGTTTATGAGTTGACTGGACATCTATATAGAGAGTGTACGTATTGTTTAGTTTGGAGGAATAGTGTCAGTTTTATCTCAAATTCAAAGTTTGAAACCAAATTTGTAAAACAAAATGATAGACTCAAATGTTGATGCTAGTAGTAGGGATGACAATAGTAGTATTATCTACCATAACCAATAATCCCAAGGCACCCCTAAAAGTACAGACGAGAGACTAGATGAACTAGCCAACCTCCTAGTTGATTCAACTAGAATTGTTCACAAGATGGCCCTTTAAACTACTAAGGCCATGCAAAATGCCCCACAAGCTACTTGACCTACTAGAGGTCAAAACCTAGCTTGACAAGTTTGAGGTGGAAGAATAAGAAAACAAGCACAAGGAATGATTGACTTGGGAAATATAGATGATGTTGAAGAACAAGAAGAGTATGAAGAAGAAGAAAAGCAAGTTAGAGCACCCCCAACTACTGACCATGTGAAGTTTTAGATTTTGAGCTTCAATGGTTTTGAGAGTGTAAATAATTATTTAAATTGGGAAGAGAAGGTTGAGCAAGTTTTTCATTATTACCAATATGAGGACCGAGAGAAGGTAAGGACTGTGACTATTGAGTTCTCAAGATATACCATCATATGGTAGAAGAACTTTTAGAACATAAGGAGATAAGAAAGGTACCAATAAGTAAGTACTCAGTCCGAGATGAGAAAGATACTGAGAAAAAAATTTGTGCCGAACACATATCTAAGAGATACTTTTGCTCAACTTCAAGAGTTAAGACTAGGAGGACAGACTATTAATGAGTATATTCAAGAGTTCTAAATACTCATGATTCGCTGTGAAGTAGAAAGAGCTGTCAACTAAAGCAGTGTCTAGATTCCTTACTAGATTAAGAAGTGATATCTTAGACATTATGGAACTTCAACAATTCACCACATTGGATAAGGCTATAAGAATAACCCAATGAGTAGAGAGACAAAGAAGAAGTCGAGTGCCAACCTAATCGTTATCGAGCCGGCTTGGTCAGTTAAGTTGACCTATTCAAGGAAGCTATAGAGCTAAACCAATACCGAATCGACTAAATGAACTAATGTCCAAATTGAACAAAAAGGCAAACTTAATAGTGACATACTGACCCAAACATATGAGAAGGGGCAAGGATTTGGGAGAAAGACAAGCAAGATCAAGTGCTTCAAGAGCTAAGGGTTTGGGTATATGACCACCTAGAGTTCAAACAGAAGGACCATGATCATCTAAGGAGATGTTTCGAAGATCGAAGTAGATAGCATGGATGAGGAACTTGAAGAAGAGAAAGAAGTGGGAGATAAGGTTGATGTTAATGTCAACCTGATTAAGGTGGACGTATTTATAGAAGACCTAGATAAGTTGACTCTAGTTGTCCAACGTGCCATGAGCTTGGAACCCTTTACCGAAGAGGAGCAAAGAGGAAATTTATTCCACATCACCTATGCAGACACCTCATTTCTATCGTTTTATTTAAGTATTTTTATTAAGTTAAGTTAAAGAAAAATAAAAAAATGAAAATTGAAAAAAAAAATTACAAAAATAAAAATTGAAAATAATAATAAAAATAAAGTATTAAGTCATATTGAGTTTAATTGAGTCAAATCATATCGAGTCGAGTTGAGTTAAATCATTTGGGATCGAATCGGATAATAGTGAGTGATAAATTTTAAGTCATTAAAGGATTGAGCTTTATTGAAATTTTTTTGGCCTAGTCCGATATAAAGGAAATTTTTTTTTTTATCTAAAATATATTATGCTAGATAAACTTAAGATTTATTAAGTAGGTTTTTGGGCTAAATCAAATTAGATTGAATTAAGCTCAGAAAATAGAAAGCCCAAATTAAGCTAAAGTTTCTAAAAGCTAGGTCGAATTTTTAAATGATCTCAATCAAATCTTCTGTATCTGAGTTTATGATCAAATCTTTCAATACGAAAGATTCAATTGTAGTTATTATAAATAGGCAATCAATCGTAGAGTTTAGTAGCTTTTTTTTTTTTCACAACCCCCAAATACGTAAGCCTATATTCATCTACACTAAGCACAATTCCTTCACCAAAGAACATACATCACTACACTAACCGCACATGCATCATTTCAGCAACATACGAAGAACACACATCACTATACTCCATACCCCTGACTGAACTACAATCCACTCCACTTGCTATATGTTGAAGCACAACTACATTGATCCGATCACCACACCATAATCTATAAACCACACTAGTTGCAGCCCATGCCATACACGATTACTGCTGTACCGACCAAATATTGATGCACGTCCATTTCTTCTCACTTTGCCCATGTAAACCCTACTTTTAGTAGGCCTAAGATTTGAGTATGAGTACTTTCCGAACATTCCCAAATATTAACTAAACCAAAAACTTAAGTTTATATTTAGAAACGAATTAAATTTTTCCAATCCAAAAAAAAAAAAAACCAATTATCGATAAAACCCAAACTTGAAGAACTGTAAGCTCTAAAGTTACTTAAAACCCTAAACCCTAAAATAATTAAGGAATTTTAAACCTAAGTAATTAATCGATAATTTAATTTGAATAATTTCATTCAACTTTAGAAATTTTCACAATTTTATAAAAATCAAATCATAAAATACAAAACAATGTGAGATGAAAACCTTAAAACAATTTCCTATAAGGCCATGCCCTTATCTTCAAGTATAAGCTTTACATATAAATAAGTAGACTAAGCAATCACCTTAGATAACTTATCAATTAAGAGTTGAAATCATTTATCAATTGATAACTTATCAAAATCTAGTGATATGATAATTTTCTTATCACCCCTTCACTTATACTACATATGGACAATTTTTCACAAGATTTCATAAGCTTAATTTTAATAAATGAGACAAGACCACTCCATGGCCCAAAAAGACTTTAAATGGAAGATTTGGACAAGGGAGAAAGGGGGGCCATGCTTTTTTCTTTCAACCATCAATTACTTTCTCTTATACATCACTATTCACCCCTTAATACTTATATCATCAATAGTTGCAATCGTTGACTTTTGTGTAAGCTACAAGACAATACTTTTAAGACATTTAAACCCTCATTCTCTCTCCATTCCAACCGGCCACTCTCTCCATCATTTCTCTCACTTTCACATCTTCTTTCTCTCCTTTGAAACAAACATAAAAAAGAGAAACAACCTTACCCCACAAAATCAACTTTTCTTCCATTTTTGAAGCTTCACTCACAGCAATTTTTTTCTTTTGTTCTTGTGTCATTTTCTTTCACCATCTAAGACCTTTTAAGACCATTACAATCTTCCACAAACCCTATTCCAAAAGACCAAAAGATTCGGGTTCCAAAAGGTTGCAAAAGAGGAAGCAAAGTTAAAAGCTTAAGTGGAACCTTTGTGCACAACCACCATAATTTGCTTTAAGGACGAGTAAGTATTTCTTGTGATTGTGGGTTAGTGTTTATGATTAGGAGACTTTGATTTCTTGAAGATATAAGTAAGGTTTAAGTTGTTATAACACCAAAAATCGTTTTAAGAAACAAACCATGAAACCTTTACATAAAGTTGAAGCATGAGCATGTAAAGTCGGTATTTTGTAAAGACACTTGTTCAACACTTTGAATGGAAGATTTTAAGTTAAGAAAGCCTTGAAACAAAAACTTAAATGGAGGATGAGCATGCTGGACGTGAGTGTTCCATAATCATTTGGATGTTGATTTTGTTTCCATTAAGTTAAACATGTTCAAATCTAGACTTAAGTTAAGGAAAAATCCATTACATGAAGTTTTATAAAGAAACCAACTTATATGACATGAGCTATGATATGGAGGTTGTGTTAAGTATAAGATCTTTTATTTTTTTATGTGGAGCATGAGTTAAAGGATCATCTTATGGAAGAAAACTTAAGTTAAGATTTGGATACAAGTAGTTTAAGTGCATAATCTAACACCTAAACTTAAGAAAATGATGAAACAAGTTGAAAAACCAAGCAAGAACCCCTTAGAATCATAATGAACAGATCTAGAACGTGAGGAAAAGAAGCTTGAAAATATGATAAAAGTGAATGAACAAAGCCAAAAGATCAACCAAAGCAAATATGGTAAGCATACAAAGCGTAAAACTCAAAACCGAGCCTAAAACTCTCAAAACAAGCCTAGAACGCTAAGTTAGGCCTTCAAGGAAATTCTAACCAGCACCTTAAAGTATCAAGAGAGGTTTTTTTGAAGCCCATAAGAAATCTACCTAAGGCCCCATAAGCCCACCAAAGTCACTAACTTTAGTTTGAACAAAAAACAAGCTCATTTAACAACTTAAGCGCACTAAAGGGCCCAAGAAGTGGTTGTTAGCCTTAGGAATATAAATCAAAGTTGTAAATCTAATCTCAAGGAGTATTTTATGCTTAGGATAAAATCTTAAGACCTAGCCCAAAGAATTTCTTAAGATATTAAAAAGCCTATTTACCAAACAAGGTCCAAAAGCACTCTAACACATGAGGAACGCTACTGTTCTGACCCATGGATAGAATTCTATACCTCATTTCAAAAATCTAACCTCACCACGTTAAAGTAAACTCGAAAAAGATGAAGATTGACTATAAGATCATAAAAATCGAATTTAAAATGAAAAAGTTATATGCGATTGAACTTTTAAGTAAAACCGGAAAAATTTATGAAACTAAGTCCAAAGTATAACTTAAAGGGTTTTAGCCTAGTTTTCTAGGTTTTATTTCAAATCCTTATAGTATCGTATTTGCGATGTCCAGGGGACCCAACTTTAGGGAGACGACCTATCCCGGATTATTTTGATTGATCCGCATGGCTGAGTGAGTAAATTCCCGATGACTCTTTACTTGATTGTGCTTGTAGAGTAGATGCACCTAAACATATATATATATATATATATAAACTTGGATGCTTGTAGGATATGGGAGATGCATGTGTATGAAATTATGGATCAATGTGATGACTTGTTAATTATATATATAATAATTGGAATTGTTTGTTGTCACATATACATGTGAATTGTATGGAATCAAATTGTTTGATCATCTTAAAAATCGAGTTAATTACTTATACGATTGAGAAATCAAAATGAATCATGCATTCCCCATATTGCATACAGATAACACCGACTGCCGCTTCACGCAGAAGATGTGAAGGGACTCACAAGAATACAAGTTTCCTGCAGGATTAGGCACTAGCTATGTCATTATATATATTAAGTCTCTGTCCTAAGCTGATGGGCTTACTAGGCGCTGGGAGACGCCAACCATCGACGAGGGGCCGAGTCTTGTGGCTTCTGCTTTGGGCGTGTGTTTGTGGATTGCAGAGGCCACCACACCACTAGACTTGAGATTTAAAAGATATGATTTGATTTTGGTAAAGGAAGTATACATACACACACACACACACACACACATATATATATAGAGAGAGAGAAGGGGAGAGAGAGAGTTTTGTTTTGGCACGAGCACAATAGTGCAAATGAAATAAAACCCAAGGTCTACAACCTGGATTTCGGTTTGGGTCGGTTAATTATCTCCAAACCCCGACTTTAGGGGGCGTAATTTTGAATCGTATGCAATTCCTAGGTCACTGCATGCGTTGTTTGGTATACTGATTGTTCATGCATTCATACGATTGTGCATTTAATAAATTTCTGTCATGAGGTATTGATGAGGGTAATTATCTCACTAAGCATAAGCTTACACCCTAATAGTTCTTTTCTTTGCAGGTTGATCGATAGTTGGGAATGGGATAGGAATCGAGTGCAGAGTGCTACCATTGAAACAGTATGATGAAAAGCTTGTGCAGTTAATTCGAAATGCTCCGAAAAACGACTAATGTCTCAATTAAGTTTAGTATCTTTAGTAAGTTTAGAATTTTCTATCTTATTTCACTATTTTGGTAGGGGATACCGATTCTCTGCGGTTCTGAGGAACTGTAGAAAAATGGATATCCATAATTATTTATATTATATAATGAGCCAATGAATTAAAATTGAAGACTCTAGCAAATAACTATTTAGTGTCTTGCAATCTCTGACTTGCAAGGCGATTTTTTTATCATGGGTGCACACGTGATATAGAAATTTTAGGCAATACTACTAGGCTCTCCTAGGGTCGCTACAGCCCATATACATTACAAGTTGCCATGCCATTGATCACTTGATCTCACACTCATTAGCCTATACACTCTCGCATGAGCACAAACTGCACCAACACATTCTGACTTGATTCCACTCCACGAACACTGCATGTCCACATTCACTGACAACACAACAACACTCCCATGACACTTGCATTGACACAACACACATATAACAACCCCCCGACATATACAATAACCCTTGAAGACGACACATACAATAGCCCCCGACGTACATACGATTTACGCACCATCACATACGATTGTACACGACTACTATGCACGATCAGCATTACCCCGCACATGCGATCAACTCCATTCCAAGCATGCGAACATAGCCCAAATGATCATAATACTATCAATACAAGCACGCGTAACTCAACTCGTTTAGGTAATAAGAATTATTTTCTTTACTTAATTATTTAATTTTAGTTTTTTTTAGTTAATTTAATTATTTTTACTAATTTATTTTCTTAGTGCAGGTTACTTTTTATATTTTTAGTCATATTGTTTGCTATAATTTTTAGATAATTTTCATTTTTTTAATAAATTTAATTAGATTGCATTTTTTAGCTGTAAATTGCATTTTTAGGAAAAGTTAGGTATCTTTTCTCCGATATCAGCATCTTTGGATAAAATGCATATTTAGATACGTATATTAACGTATCTAGTATATAGGATTTAGAAAAGAAACGTATTTAAATTGTATCTTAACAAATTTTGCATATAAGATTTAGAAAAGATACATATCTTAGCATATTTTGCATGTAGGATTTAGGAAAGATATCTTTTGACATATAATGATTTAAAAAAAAAAAGATAAAAAATCTTAACTAAAGTTTTTTTAAAAAAAATTAGTTAGTTAAGTTTTTTTTTAAAAAAATAATAAATGGTTAAACAAACATAAATTTGACTTGATTTTAGAAAATAAAAGAAATGCACCTACTAAATATTTTAGAAAAAAATAGAACTATAGTGGTTTGATCTCAACTAACGAGCATATAGGCACACCTTTGAGGCAACCATCTAAAAAATTTTTTTTTTTGTTGAAATTCATAATAAAATATTAATTTTATTTATATTTTGTATATCTGTACATATCTTAGTATTTTTTAGAAAAATATAAAAATAAAGCCCATTAATTGATTTTTTTTTTATTTTTATATGATGAGTTGGTTTTAATAAGTTAGCTTCCGAACTTAGTTTTTCTGATTATTTTTCTAAAAATTATTTTTTTTAGAAAATATGTAGATTAATAACCAAATTAGGGTTTTACCACCCAAAACCCTAATTTCATTTTTTACCAATTTAACTAGTTGGCAACTCCAATTTTTTTTTTAAATATATTTTTTTCAAAACATTTTTTAAAGAAAAACGTTTCCTTAATATAATGTCATGTAATTTATATTAAGTAGGTTAGGCTTAATATAAGTTAAATTGAGGAAAATCAAAATAAAACTTGACAACCTACAAAGTAAATGATTAAGCGTCCGCACTCATAATGGATAATGGAAGCTATACTAACATGGCATTTATAAACTTAGTTAAGAATCTTAAGCTACCAACCACTTCACATTTGAAGCCATATAAACGATATTAGCTAAACGAGAAGGGAGCACTATATATCACTCATCAAGCGTTGCTGTAAATCTCAATTGGAAAGTATTTCGATAAAATTCTTTACGACGTACTACCCATGTATGCATCATATGTGCTGTTATTGATCGAAGGGTTATTCATGACAGATTTAGGAACACTTATGTGTTTGAGAATAATGGTAGGAGAATCACTTTGAACCCCTAGACCCCAAGTCAAGTGACCAAACTATAAGCCCAGTTAGCTTAAGGTTCAAAAACGACCTTAGTATTGAGTAAAGCCAAACTCTGAGAAACCATCAAGGCCGATGTGCCAGCTTTTCTATTAGTTAAACAACTATTATAATTAAAGGAGAGGATTTAACTACCCCTAAACAACTGTTATATCGACTTGTTTCCTGAACGATTGCTAAAGAGCCTACCCCCTCTTCGAGACATTGAACACTGTATTGACTTAATACCTAGTACAGCCTTACTGAGCAAACCATCTAATCGGTTAAACCTCAAATAAGTTGTCAAACTTCAACGATAAGTCAATGAACTACTAGAGAAAGGATATGTGAAGAAAAATCCGAGCCCTTATGCTGTACCAACGTTATTTATGCCCAAGAGGGATGGAACTTTGCATATGTACGTGGATACTAGAACTATCAACAAGAATACGATCAAGTACCAAAACCCCATCCTAAGACTAGATGACACATAAGATGAACTAAGTAGTATGAGAGTATTTAGCAAGATAGATCTGAAGTCAGGATACCACCAAATTCAAATGAGACAAAAGGATGAATAGGAGATTACTTTTAAAACGTAACATGGCCTGTACAAGTGGATGGTCATGACTTTTGGACTGTCAAATGCTCCAAGCACTTTCATGAGGCTAATGAATCATGTTTTAAGAAATTTGATCAAAAAATTTATCATTATCTACTTCAATGATATCCTTGTCTAGTGCCAACTTAGCCATGCATACTGATTACCTCGATGTTGTTTTTAATGTCCTCCAAGCACAAAGGCTGTTTGAAAACTTAAAAAAATGTTATTTCTATCAAGAAGAAGTGATCTTCCTAGGATATGTAGTTGGTGGAAGAGGATTGAGAGTAGATGAAGAGAAGAGAAGGTACAAGCTATTGTTGAATGGCTGACCCCAACCTCCTGTGCCAAGGTGAGAAGTTTTCATTGATTAGCATCATTCTGTAGATACTTTATCTAAGGATTCAATACCATTTTAGCACCTCTAACTAAACTTGCGAAAAAGAACATGGAGTTCAAGTGGGGAAAGAAAGAGGAGAGGACCTTTGTCGAAGTGAAAAAAATGTTGACCTTTGCCCCAATGTTAACTCTACCCAACTTTGAAAGAATATTTGAGCTTGAATGCAATGCGTTAGGTATTGGCATCGAAGTTGTGCTAATACAAGAAGGATGACTTATTGTTATCATAGCGAAAAGCTCAAAGGAGTGCAATTGAACTATTTTGTATATGATAAAGAGCATTTGGCTTTTATCCGAGCTCTTCACTTATGGCAACATTATCTTTTACCAAAAGAGTTTGTCATACATGGATCATAAGTCCTTAAGGTATTTACGAAGCCAAACTAAACTTTCCAAGCACTAAGCTCGATGGATTGAGTTCCTAAAGGGATTTAATTTTATCATTAAATACAAGTAAGGTAAGAAAAATATAGTTGCCAATGCCTTATCAAGAAGAAATGTCCTTCTCATTATGCTATAGACAAGATTGTTGGGTTTTACTAACATAAAAGAACAACATTAGGTTGATCCTCATTTTGGCCCTATATATAAAACTATGGGGAGGGAAGACCGGTAGATGAGTACCATATGGAAGATGGTGATATATTCAGAAGTGGTAAGTTATATGTGCCAACCTATTCAATGGGAGAACTGTTAGTCAGAGAAGCCCATAGTGAAGGACTCTTTAGATACTTTAGAGAGCAAAGAACGTATGAGCTATTGAATGATAGATTCTTCTGGTCTAGAATAAAGTGTGACATGTATCATGTGATTGAGAGATGTGCCATATATAAGAAAGAAAAGAGACGAGCAAATTAAGGAAAAACAATGCCCCTACTTGCCCTAACCAAACCACGAGTTGGCTTAAGCATGGATTTTGTCCTTGAACTATCCCAAACTACTCGAGTTAAAGATTTTGTGATGGTTGTTGTAGATAGTGTAGACACCTCATTTTTTCTATTTTAGTATTTTTATTAGGCTAGGTTTCATAAATAAAAAATAAAAAATAATATAAAAAACATAAAAAAAAAATTGTAAAAATAATGAAAAAAAAAAGTATTAAGTCTAGTCGTAAGTTGTATCACGTCCAATCGGATCTAGTCAAGTCGTTTTGAGATCGAATTAGATAATGATGAGTACTCAAGTTAATAAATTTTAAGTCATTCATTAAAATACTTTAATCTAGTCCGATATAAAATGGATTTTTTTAATTTAATTTATATTGGGTTAGAATAAACTTAAGATTTACTAAGTAAGGATATTGGGCTAAACCCAATTAGACTAGGTCGGGCCGAAAGATAAAAAGCTCAAATTAAGATAAGGTTTCTAGAAACTAGGTCAAATCTTCGGAGAATCTAAATCATATCTTCCGTATCTAAGTTTATTATTATATCTTTCGATACAAAATATTCAATTATGGGTATTATAAATAAGAATTCGGTGATAGACTTGAGGACATTTTTAGAATCCCCAACACATATTCACACCCACATCGATATATGCTTTCACAATCACCATCCATAAATCACTTGCAATCATACTCCATCAATTAGAAACACATATCTATCAATCATTTACAATACACTATCTCATTGCCCTTCACTTACACACAATCGCATGCATACTTGATTACATACGAACACACTTCCTTGTAGCATACACCCATACACACAAACAAGTCCTAATTTCATTTACCTCACTCTACTCACGAATGCCACATAATTGCCTACTACCACATAGCTGTACGTACAAAATCACAAAACTTTATGCATACACTCAAGCTACCACACTCCACTTATGTGTCGCCATACACAGAATCACAATATACATGTACTACCTCACTGACAGCAGTACACAATCTCTTGCACTCCCCTCCACGCCTTAGTTACAATATACACAGCCGTACACTGACACATTCACTACTGCACTTGATCTCACCAAGTACAGTCACACATAACACGTCTCATACACTCGCCTGCACACTCGCACAAGCATACGTGCCACATCTTGACACCGTCCTTCTCATATACTGTCTCACAATAACACACACATACGATTACACATATACGTCACACATTGATCTGATCAACAACATATGTTGTACATTATCACACATGATTCATTGCTGCATGCAAGAGATCTACTGCCTTACATGCATGATCAACTTTACTCCGAGCATACGGACATAACCCAAACGATCACGACATGATTAATACAAGCATGTACGACTTGACTTTTTAGGTTTATATATATATACATATTAGTCATATTGTTTGCTATGTATTTTTAGATAATTTTCAATTTAATAAATTTAGTTAGATTACATCTTTTAGTTGTAAAATTGCAAAAATCATGTATCTTTTCTTCAAGATTCATATCTTCGGAGAAAATACGTATCTAGATAAGTATCTTAGCGTATCTTACATGTAGAATTTATAAAATATATCTATTGATACGTAATGATTTTTTTAAAAAATAAAAAATTTAGTTAGTTAGGTTTTCTTAAATTCATGAAATTAGATTATTTTAGGTTTTTTTTAAATAAAAAAATGGTTAAATAAACGTAAATCTGGCTCAATTTTCAAATCCAAAAAAAATCCACCCATTAAATATTTTATAAAGAAGAACTACGTTGATTTGATTTCGATTAGTGGATATGTAGGTACCTTCAGAGTAACTATATAAAAAAATTTTAAAAATTCCTTTTTACTTGAAAAGTTCAAAAAAATAAAAAATAAAAATCTATTTTAGTTATATTTTGCATATTTGGATATATTTTAGTATTTTAAAAAAATTATAAAAATAAAGCCCATTAATTTTTTCTTTTATTTTTACATGGTAACTTAGTCTTAATAGGTTAGCTCTCAAACTTAGTTTTTCTAGTTTAATTTTCTAAAAATTAATTTTTAGAATATTTGTAAACTAGTGGCCAAATTAAGGTTTTCTTACTTGATAACCTTAATTTCGTTTTTTACCAATTTAAATGGTTAGCAACTTTGATTTTTTTAAAACATTTTTTCAAAAAGAAAAAATGTTTCCTTAATTTAATATCAAGTTATTTATATTAAGCGAGATGAACTTAATATAGATTAAATTAAGGAAAATAAAATAGGGCTTGACAGATAAGTTTAGTAAGATGGCACACTGCGTATCCTGTACTAAGATTAATGATGCTTCGGCTATTGCTTCTTTGTTTTTGTAAGAAGTGGTTCGCTTACATAGAGTACCGAAAGTGTGATATCCAATAAAGATCCAAAATTTCTAAGCCATTTTTGGAGAACACTTTGACATCGGATAGGCACCAAATTACTATTTAGCACCTCTTGCTATCCCTAAACCGATGGCTAGATAGAAGTGGTCAACCATACTCTAGGATCACTACTCTAAGCTATAGTAAGGACGAACTTAACCGACTAGGATATCTACTTACCTATTGCCAAATTTGTTTACAACAAGGTAGTATATGCCACCATTAGACATGCCCCCTTTGAAGTCATCTGTAGTTTTAACCTAAAACTACCCCTTGATCATACCCTAATGCTACCTATTGACCTAAAAGATCCAAAAGTAAGAACCTAAATCTAGTCGATCTAGCAAATCTATCAACGAGTTACCTAGTAGATTGACCGAGCTGCTAGAAAACTAAAGGATAAAAAGTAAAGGAAGGAAGACCAAGCAGTTTCAACTTAAAGACTAAGTGTAGTTACACGTAAGTATAGAAAGATTCACTAATAAGAGGAAGAATAAACTATCTACTTGAGCTGAAGGATAATTTAGGATACTCCAGAAGATCAATGACAATGCGTATCAACTTGAGCTTCTGGAAGACTTTATAGTATCAAACTTATTTAATGTTGTTGACCTTAACCCTTACCAACCCAAAGAGAACTTGAACGAGGACCAACTGGAATTGATCCCAAATCCCAATTAGTCCGGTAGGGATGATAAGAATCAGACGACCGAACCCTTGACCCATGCCTTAGCTTAAGGGTTGGAAGGTATAGCCAAGTGAATTCTTTCCTTAAGACTTACCACCAAAGAGTTAAAGTTACTACATTTTTCCAACCTGATGCACTGGTTGAGCTAGACCCTCCTACACTCATTATTAGTCTCTAGTTGCCAAGTTGAACTATACTTAAACATCAGCTTAGCTCATCCGACCATTAGCTCAACTAACTTGAACTCGAACTATGCTAAAAATGTTTGAGGTGAATTCACCTCAAAAGAATTATTTGTTTAGCTCAGCATAACCAACCTACCACACCTGCTTGGTACCTTGGTTAGCAAAAAATCAAGTTGATCGTGTAAAATTATCTTTTCTACCAAAAAGTCATCCACTCACAGTGAGTCATTTGTCCAAGCAACCATGTGATAGAATCCCCTATACAAAATACTCACTTTTTGTTGTATTTTCCAATATACCCTTTATCATTCCTTGTATATTACTCTATTTAGATACTATCCTTTTTTATCTTTTCCATTTTAGACAAATTGCCTTAGTTTTGTAGGTATAAATACCTTTTATACATGTAGCTACATCATATCTTATCATCAATATACTAAATATTCTTTCTTTTGTGAACATTGCTCTCGTTAACTTATTTACTTAATTTACTCTTATCCTAACTCTTAAGTAAGGTCAGGTGGCAAGTAACCATATCGGACCATTTTGTGTACCATATCAAGTTGTGTCTTAAGTCATCGAAAGTTCCATTAGTGCATCATATCCTTTAAAGTTATTCATAGGTTTGCTTATCTTACTTTTTTTATATTCTTTTGTCCAACGTTCATCTCATTCTTCAAGCTTTTTCCAAGTTTGGATCCATCCCAACAACCAGCCTTGTCTATCATTGGCCTCAGTCCACATTAAGTTGTCTAGCTGTGGATCCAGTTGCTGTAGGCTCCTCAAATGCTCGAAGCTTAAGGTTGGGGAGTTTGGTGTCTAAAAGGCTTCGTAGTAGACTTCTAGTCTCTTTCTTAGTCTGAGGTTAGGGATGTGCTTGAAGCTTGTCTAGGCCTTCGTAAGGACATTCAACGTGGTAAGGGGTTGCCTTTGTTTGAGCCTAAGCTAGCTCATCTACTTAATGGGAAACTAAAACTTTGGGATGAAAGGCAATCGAAGATGCCGAGCAAGCCTAATGGCTTAAGATTAAGCCTTCAGGGTGATAGGCTAAAAAGGGCCTATCAATAGTAGGATTTGAGTGTATAAATGGTTGGTTTGACATGCGATTAAGTTTGGTTGGTGGTTATTGTCACGCCCCGAAGTGGCAGAGTCGTAACAGCCCCGCCGTATAAACCATCCTAAGATAGAAGTTGGCCTTACAACTGCTATCTTAGACCTGATCTACACAAGGCGTCCACAACTAACCCACTTTGAAGTAGACAGTTTGTAATTTAAATAAATCATTTACCTATAAAAGTAAAGAATTATATATATGTTATAATTCAGTTATTGCAGTTAAAGTTTACAATATTTCTCTATAGTATTTTTCTATATCATTACATCATTCGGAAATGAAAAATAATAAAAACTTAGACCTTAAAAATATGTGTTTATTCTTCAATATTTTCCCTCACTCCCCAGGATCCAGCAGTTGCTAGCTTCAGAGTAGTTATTGCCGCTTCTTAGCCAGCACCTGCACGACGTCTATAGGGATGTGAGCAACCACAACTCAGTAAGTTAGGACAGAGGACTTAAAACTATACCATACACACAACAAGGTTTTCAATCACTTATTAGGTACAATGCATGTGCAAGCAAATGCCATTGCACGACGTTGTCCGGCCTGTTGTGAGATTAGAGAAATTGTGCCCGCTCTAATCCGGGTTGAGGAGTTGCCGTTAATGCAACAGCTCACAACCAAACCCAGGCTTGTGTAATGGAGACCTTGCTCCTCCCGCGACTACCTTCGAACCACTGTCTTCACCCTCGCCGCGACCTCCTCTCCTGTCACTTAGTTCGACTGAGGATGAAGAAGGGACCATTTTGCAATCCTGCGCTATCCCTTCTGAAAGGGGTCGGTATTTGGCCGGAGAGTCCTAAGTTCCCCTAACGGGTTGCCATACATGTCCGATTATGATTACTGGTCGGATATTTGATTAAGTCCAGTTCAGGGTGATCAATCCTTTCATACAATTCATACAATATATACCGGAACAACAAACAGAATCATAGCATCACCCATAATCAAGCACATGCACACATTCAACTATCTAACAAGCACAACCAAGCATAATCTTAAGCCTCCAAAATACAGCATCGTATTAATCCCAACTTACCTCGACTCCTCGCTGATTCACTCGAGGTCCGATTTGATCAGGTCATCGCCGATCATCCCTATAACACAAACGTGGTTTCAGCTTTTCATATAACTATTATAGGTTCATTTTATCCTATAACACTTATTGTTACGTTTTGTTTAGGGTTTAATATGCCTAATTATCTAGGTCTTACATCTTTTACAATTATTTAGGTTTGGGGTTAGGTTCGGGTTCGGTTTTCGCATCGATTTCTAAATTAGGTTCTAGTTCGATTTCTAAGTAATGTTTTATACTCTAACCCTAGAAATTCGTTTCAACCCATAATGTGAAATTAATCACATTATTTCCCGATCTCCTAAATACCATCATTACCCCTAGTCAGTATTTTATTTCACCCGGTACACTTATATCCTTATTAGTGTACCAAATTCACTCCTAATGTGAGAAATTTTTATATTTTTCATATAATTACATAAATTCAAATTTCCTATCAGATTTATTGTACATTTTTATTATTATCACAATATCAATTTTTATTATAATATTTCATATTTATTATATTTCCAATAATTACCTATTATGTATTATTACCTTTTATGTATATATTACACTTCTAATATTTATATCACTCTAATTATCATCTCTAAACATCAATTATCATTTCAAAATGTCTAAATTCATCCGAAATCAGATTTTACTCCTAATTACCCTAATTTACAAAATTAACTTAAAATGTACTATTTTTCCATATTACTTATTTACTACATAATTAACCTAATAATTACATCTAACACCCTAAATACTACAAGTATCATTATCCATCAGATTTCAACATCCCTAAACATCTACTTATTCACTAAGTCAGTAATTAATAATTTAATTACTTAATTAACTCCAAATTATCCAATTTTTCCATCATTTTAGGGCTAAAAATTAACTTAAAAATTTCGAAAATTAATTTTAAAAGAAATGGCTTCATAGCACTATTCTATATCACATAAGCATCCTATAAAAAAAATTGAGCTCCAAACTACACTCCTAAGGTCATTTATTTCTAAACCGAAATGTGCTCGGTTTTGCATGATTTCTTAAGGACCATATATTACGGGGCATGTTTTCATCAAACTAATATTTTTCCTACAAAATACATACAAAAATATCATAGAATAACAAAATTTACAATTTTCTAATAATATTTACTATTTTTACAAAATTACACAAAATCGGGCTGGAAATCGGATTCACCAATTTGGGTGGCTCCGGCCGTCGTGGCCTTGTCGTCCGGCCTGGGTATTGCCACCACCGTGTGGTGGTGGTGGCCGTCCACTCCCAACTCCTCTTCTGGTGTGGGTTTTCTTTGAAAGCCCTAATTGCAAGTTTTTCTAATTTTTTTCTAAACCGAATTTTTCTCTCAATTTTCGTCTCTCCCTAATTTTTTCTGATTTCTAACTGTCTAAGTGAGTTCCTGAATTTTTCCTGCTATTTATAGGGCTTTAGAGGATTTATTGTGCATTAAATGAGACAAGACAATTGCCTTATCCCTTGATTTTTGGCTTTTATGTTGGCTTATTCTAATTGGCCGATTTTTTTTCTTATTTTTCCCAACTGCCACGACTTATATCTAGATCATTCCTTATTTTTCCTGATTTTTCTTTATTTTTCCTTAATTAATTATGAATTTTATTTAATTATTTAGTATTATTTTGGCACATTACGCGTATTTTAAGTAATTACGCGCATTTCTACATACATGTAAATTCATATATAGTACAAATAAATATTCCTAAATATTATTTAGGTTATTTTATAATTTTTAGTATACATATAATTTATCTCTAGCGATTCGTTAAGTACCGGAATGTCTTTTACGCACTTTCGATAAATAACGAGTTATATACTTAAAATTTAAAAATTTTATAGTCTCTTATTTTATTACTTATTTTCTTAAATTCAAACTTACAGGATCGGTTTACTAATATTTCTAGCTTTACTTTATAATTTAGGCTTGATCGGTCTTTCAACCGATCAAAACCTTGGATTGCTTAGTTGTGAGGCTTACAGTTATACTTAACTCTCTTAGGTTTGCTAGATGGTTAGGCTTTCCATATCTTAGGTTTGGATTTGCAAGTAGTCAACTGAGTAGGGTGTAAGCATGGACAAAGAATATGTCTACCCTATACCCCGATGACGACTATGCTTAGTCGAATCTTTTCCTTAGGCCTAACATATGCACCCATTAAGTCCACCATAGGACTCTTGAAACAAAGGAAAAAGTTACAACAAGCAGTTGCAACATGCGATCAAATGCTGTCTTATTACCCTAATTTAGGGCTACAATATGTGGCCATATGAAGAAGAAACACGATTTAAAAAAATAAAATGTTATATTATGAATTTGTATTGAGACATCTTATTTTCTTAACGTTAGACTGCATTTAACAATCTTTAAAACGAAAATCAAACATTTCAATTCAGATATTGCCACTACACTATTTTTTATTAGCTCGTCATAAAATCTAGAAGAATGCATAATGATATGCTAAGACTTAGGGGTTCAACTAAAAGCTAAAAAGTCAAAGAGAAGGATGAATGAAAGTCCTATAGAAATGGCACACTATAATATCAATCAATCCACGTAGGTCTATGGTCAATTGGCTTACGACTAGTCCAGCGATTGGCATTGGTCTACTGGTTCTTCATGGACTAGGCAGTCACACTTCCTTTTCTAATTTCCATTATATTTTAGTTGCTTTTTTTTTTTAAGTTTTAGTATTTGCTAGGGAGTTTATTTCTTTAAATCCTTTAGTAATTTGAGATACTTTAGATATTTTAATGCATTTTCATATTATGTGTCCTTTATATCTTTCTAGTCTCTAGGGTTTTATTAGCCCATGTAAATAGGCATAACTTGTAATGCATCATCAATAAGCTTGATATTATGAACCTTCTTTTTCATTAATTAACTTAGGAGATGGATTTCTCTTAAATTGTTTTTTTTTTTTTTTGTTCCTATCAATGAAAGTATTTGATTATGGTGAACAATATTCTTATCGGTCTATTTTAATGAATTGTGGTGAACATTTTTAATTGATTTGTAGACATCTTTAAGTCATATCAATCCTTAAATTTCAATCAAAGGTGGCAATTTGTTTATTGAATTTGTGAATCACATGTAATTCAATATTTAGCCATATCTTTGTTATTTAATTGTTCCCATAAGCACAAAAATTATTTAAAAAATCCCTTGCTTTTTTCATATAAACGCATAAAAACCCAAAATATCAAAATTAATATTTGCTATCCTATATCGATTGTGCCATGAATCCGACATTCCCCCATTCATAAAAAATGCTTACAATTTACAATGTCTATTCTAATCTAGATTTTATTTTCAATATAATCTATTATATTTAGTTTCTACTCAAAAAAATTGCTACGTTCATCCTTGAAAATTTACAAGTAGTTTAGTCAATTTAAATGTGGCATTTTATTGCCTAAACTTTTATATTGTTTGAGCACCTTGAATTTCATATATGCGCTAGCAATTTGTTTTTTTCTTTGTTTGTTCATCTAGTTCCAACAGGAGACGACTTTTAGATAGAAATAAGAGAAATGAAATGTAGCATCAACCTACCAACAATGCAAATGAACTATAAGACTTTTATAACTTTATTGAAGAAAGAGTAGCAAACATTGTGGACCATCCTCCACTTGAGTTTGAATACATGATTATCAATCTCGAGTACCCCCTACCCATGTTTGAACAAGATTTGGTGGAACTCGAGTATCCTAAACTTAAGGTATAAGCAGGTGTGCATTTTCAATAAGAAGCATGAAATACTACAATAGGAGTAGAGAATTTTTAATAAGAACTCAAGGTGTGTCCTAAACTCTTGCATTAATGCTTGAAATAGTTCTGCAATGGTTTTTTTTTTTTTTCATAGAAGGTTCAAAACTTTTTCAAATGCTCCAAGCTCTCATGCATTCCTAAACACCGTTTCGTGTTTTGCTTGAAGAAAGGTTTAGACTCTTTTTCAGATGCACTGAACACTTTCGTCAAGTTCTAGAACAAATTTCTTTTAGCATGGGGTGATCCAGACTCTCTCCCTAGATGCTCCATGGCATTCCATGCCCTTTATGAATTGTTAGGAAATACAAAAAGAGTTTGGACTTTTTTACATGCTCTAGACCTTTTTTATTAGGGATGAAGTTTAAAAAGTTTTCCAATAGTGAGAAGATGCAAACCTGATTCTTTGAAGAAATCCACTTCCTTGCAAGATAAAACATTAGAGAATACATGAATGTAACACTTCAAAAAATATTCAATTCATTTTTTGGTTTTTAAGATCAAATTCGAATATAACTTGTGGTAAGAAAAATGATTAATTTTCCAATAGAAATCATTTGATAAAAGTTACTTCCTTAACACTTCTAATAAAGCTTCATCTCATCAAAACTAAATGTGAACCTTTCGGTTAACAAAGTATAAAAAGAGCAATAAAAACAATAAAGTGGAGAAATTTTGGCTATTACTAAGCACCCACTTAGGTTTGAGATTTTTATGAAACATTTAGTAAAATTACAAGTGCAAATGGAAACATATTAACATTTTATAAAATTAGAAGAGGACATGAAATATCGGTGGATTTTTACATATCAATTTTTCTAAAGCATGATGATTACAAATTTGCATTATTGAATTTCTCTGCGGTCTATATTAAGGATATACCATAACATCCTAAGCATTGGGAGAGTTTTACAAAGCTATTGCACAAATTTCAAAAGTTCCATTGCTAGATTAGTCATTAGTTATTTCTGTTAGAAGCACCAAATATTCCTCCAACCTTATCCAATATAAGATGCAATGTGTTATTTCAAATATGTGTGAATGACATAGGAAGTGATTAGTGTATTCTAGGGAAAATCCTAATATTTATCTTGTCACAACATCTTGGATCCTCATATTTAAATAGAAGGGCTCAATGATATTTAGCTTTATATCATTGGTACATAGATAAAATATCTGATACTTAAAAGATGTTTATGCAATTGATGTGTCAAGAAAAGTTTGAGAGGTGACTGGACTCATGAAGAAGCACTTTCTCAATATTCTTTTACTTATAGTGGTCAAGTTTTCGTTAGTTCCTCACCTCGTACACTAGCCAAAGATGCTCGTTTGGTGGATGTATGAAAAGATCGAAAAGGAAAAAGAAAAGGGCAAAGATGGAATCCTTGTCATCATGGAGCTTGACAATTATCTAACCATTACTTTTAAGTTTTGTGACAATGAGGGTATTCGTAGCTTTGACACCTAGATTGGTGGAAATATATACAAAAATATTTCCAATCCTTTCTTTCTTGGATCAATAAATTTTGGTAGTTCCAATGTCCAGTGATTATCGAAGAGCAAGGTTTTCGCATGACATAGCTTAATTTTGGATGATTGCTGGGTCAATCTTTCATAGACTCCTATAGAAGTATTAGCTTGCATGGTACAAAGTGAAAAATAGGAAATAGGAAGCATAGTGTACATTTAGCTTAGAGGATGACTATTACAACAATTTCAACACCATTCCGAGTAGAAGTACGAATGGAAACCCTATTATATTCATAGGGATCAATAATTTATGAATACTTTACAAAAATTTAATAATACCTAAACTTAAGGCAGTTGAAACTTCCATCGAGCCTTTTTTTTTTTTTTTGTTGGTTTTTCAATCCTGTAAGATAGTAGTACTACTTATTTATTTTATACATAAGAATTGCAGTTCTTATAAGGAGTATACTACTTTCTTGTCCTCTTTTTTCTTTTTCTTTTTTATATATGACAAAAATTATCTCAATAAAATTACAATGTGGTTCTTCTTTCTTATATATGGAGCTTTTCATCGATGAAATAAATAAATATATATAAATAGTGTTGATGGTTGGAAGTTCTCAAAGGCTTGCTCGTATGGTTGGATTCGGTCTTGAGCTTGTAACAAAGAAAATGTGAGCTAAGAGTGTCCCAAAGGTGGCTTAACACGTGCACTCAAATTTTCAAACCAATGAAAGGCCTATAAGAACGGGAGAACCTTCAAATTTCAGTACTCAAGAGAAAATATATATATATAGAGAGAGAGAGAGAGAGATTAAAGTGTAGCCTAGGTCCTTGTGAGAGAGAGTTTTAGGTTATATGGAGTAATATTGGCCCTTGGAATCGGTCTATATGGATAGTGATTTTTGGTTGCAATTTGTACTTCTATCATCGAGCTAGTAGCTAGAAGGCTGCAGCATATCTTGTCTTATAGTGGGGCATATCTTTTGACATGTCTTATCAAGATGGCTACCCAGACTATTATAGTGGTCTGATGTTATGCTACTTCCCGGTTGTTTTTCTTGACAGGATCGGATCAGGGTGCTGTGGTAGTATAAAGAATAAGTGGTGTGACTCACGAAAACTCTGTGAGCCAAAAGTATGTAGAGGGTCCATGGGTAGAAACTGACAAGTAAGAAATATTTAACTTATATTAAATATATATTGATAAATGTAAGACAACAAGTAAGGCAAAGGGACTTAAAAGGGAAAAATAAAAGTTAAAACAAAAATGAAATTCATATCGGTTTGACATGCCTAAGTCCCATGAACAAGTATTGTTTAACCGGCAGGTCTATAAGACTCGCTACAAAATTTGCTAGGAACAGGTTGGTCCAAGTTCCACCTCGATAAGAACCGAGACGTATCGTAGGGGTTGGCTGGTCGATTCTACCTAGGCAAGTTTTGTTCGCTATACACATGGTCTATAAGGGTTTACAAGTAGTTAGATACGCATGCAGTTGAATCTAGGTTTCATTTACTATCATGGCTCATGGTCTAATGGTGGAGATGTTAGGTCTGGTGGACAATGAGTTTTGGTCCAATGGATAGTGATGCGACGTCCGTTGCGTACTTATTGGACTGAACCAATTCAATTAGGTCAAATTGGGGTTATTATTGATGAATAGTAAAAAAAATGATTAGATATCAAATTAAGTTGAATTGAGTTGAATGAAATAAATTGATTTAGGTTTAACAATATCAATAGATAGTGATTAAAATGATTATAGCTAATCATTAAGGCTTAACTTGCTTGCTGAAGTATTAATGAGAATGTTGTAATAGAGTAAGGAAATCATTTTCATTCCAACTATTATAGTTTCTACATTTACATTTAAGCATAGGACAATTGTTTCCGACACAATTCAAAGCTCAACTACCGTATCTTGTTTGTTATTCAACTATAGAAGTTATTTCTTTTGCATGATATAAATTTGCTGAGTTTGTATTTGTCATCTATTACCTTGTATAAATCGGGAAAAAAAAAAATTACTGGGAACATTGTCCGCCTAACTTTCTCGTATCTTGCACCATATTTTCACATTTTCAAGGACCCCGATTCATGGAAAAAAAACAAGTACCCATCCAAGGGACCATATGATTGGAGAAGAATTTGCATACTACAGCGAATGATACCATACCCATAACGTTCATTGGAAAAGATGTCGCCACTAACCAACACATCTTGCATGCTGAATGCAATATACGAGCCACTTTTTGCTTCAGAAGAAATAATTTATTTGTTTCAAATTTAGGCACAAAGCTTATAGAACTCATGACAGTATACAGTTTTATCAAATTCAGATGGACTCCCACCAGTCTGATTCATCAATAAAATAGATCCAATCTAATCTTAGTTTAATCCCATTTGAATCCAATTTTATTTCCTCCTCTAATGTTTAGTTCTCTTATATATTCAAATCAATCACCCAAATTGGATCAAACAATTAGAGGGTTCATTCAATTAAAGCCATAAAGTCAAAAGACAACATCAGTGTTACGATGGATATTCAAAAATTACACAGGCCCGACTAGAAGTATAAAGGGGGAAAAAAAAAATCCAAAAGGTAAAGCTACAGGAACACAGTTGGTCATCGTGCACGATGGCAGCCATCGTTACCGATAGAATTCCTGTGGATGGCCATTAAGCAGCCCTGGCAGCGATGGCAAGTTACAATGATATAAAAGTGTGTTTTAGCGCTTTTTTCGCATGACCTATGTTCCCTTTGGATCAGTTATGTAAGACCACATTTAATATTGTATTAGTTTTAATCAAAGTCGCAAAATCACCTAAAGAATCAAAACGTAATTAAGTTTTCACATGTAAATTGACCTTTAAAAATTGTAAATTTGCTTATAATAATCATAAAAAATCTAAAATGCATAATAATAAAATAGAAAAAAAAATTCAACTATAAGTCTACTTCTCCCAAGTCCAATTCCATCCTTTTAGCTTCGAGAACAATATCATGATATTTATATCAAAGAAAGTAAACGAGTTTTACAAACATATAAATGAATAAAAAAATCATATGAAAGATTAATAGAATAGATGCTTAGATGATATCTTAAAGTAAATATACACCTTAATCATGAACAAAACTTTGCTCATGACATCTTAAATAAAGTAGATTTTAGATTTATCTCCAAGTGCATTCATTCTTTTAGAGCTCTTTTTAGACCGTTCAAAAATAACATTTTGGTAAAAGTAACTCCACCACTTAGGGTCAAGTTACTAAAGAGACAATAAATTCAAAGTAAGGACTTAGATATGACAAAAGGAACCTTTTACCAAAAAAAAAAAAACTTTTTAACTTCTAATTAAATCACATTAGAACACCTGTAAATAGAGCAAAGAATATAAATTAGCATATTTCAAATTTAAACAAGTCTGATAATTGTAAGAGATACCAAATGATAACTAGAAGGTAGTAAATTATTTCATTTTACTTCACAAGGTCTACTTAAGTAATACTTTATAGGAGGAAAGTCCTAGACAAATCCAAAAAAACATTTTTATAAATAGAGGTCGAACTGTTTTAGTTATAAATACAAAGAAAAATTACAAACAACAAAAAGTTTGATTAAAATCCTCATTCTTAAATGTAGAGTTTAGGTGTTTTCTATGTAGAATTCTAAAGAGAAATTTGGTTACGACACACAGTGTTTTGGGTTATTTTTTTTCTCTCTCCCTCCTTTCTATTCATGCTACTTCTTATTGCATAATTAGTTTATAATCATTTTCTACACTTTCTTTTTCTTATATAAGCTCTACTAGAGTTTTGTACTTCTATATTACAAATTTTGAAAAAAATATATCTAAGTAGTACATTTTCGGAAAATTTTATGCAACTAGTATGCGTGCCTTCACTATTCATTGTTCTTTTAACCGAAGGTGCCTTCATTATTCCTGTATTGTAAGAAAGGCGCCTTCCCGATAACAAGGAAGGCATAAGGAAAAAACGTACCTTCAGTGTTGTTAGGAAGGCGCAATCTTCCTACATACCTTTCATTCACTTTATGTACCCTTATTTCGCCTTTCCCCTTCATTTGCACTACTTTCAAACAATGAAAGCCCTAAAAACCCTGAAAACCTTTAATATTTTACCTTAAAAAGATAGTTTAACCTTATTTTCTCTCTTTGAATAGCAGCGTTTTCAGCAATATTGTATGTAACTATTTACTATCTTTGTTTTACAATATTTTTTTTAAATTATTAATTACATTGTATTTATAGCTATATTTATGTTGTGCATGTAAAATGTAGTTACATATTTTCATAGTATTTATATTTTCGTAATATACATGTTTAATTTTGTTTATTATTCTTAATTTTGTGTCATTTATAATTTTTGTAGTTATATAAATTGTAGTGGTTATGTTGAAATATATATATATATGCAACTCGTATATGGTATGTGATTTTACTAATATATTAGTTATGGTACATCGAGAAATGAAATCGTATAGAAGATTATAGTTATAGTATGAGATAAACTAGTTTACGAGAACTGTAATTGTGTAGGTATGATGAGACGCCCTACCGAGATAAAATTGTATGTGTACGACGAGACACCCTACAAAAAAACGATATCGTATAGGAGTACGCAAGTTATAATGTGAAGTAATAGCGTTTGATAAGATGTCCCACTGAAAAGTAAAATTATGTGGATGTAATGAGACGCCTCATTGAGATGAAATTACGTGAGTACGATGAGACGCCCCGCCAAAAAACATAGTCGTGTGGGACATTACAGTTATATTGTGAATTTATAGAATGTGATAAAATGCCCTACCGAGAAGTAAAATTGTGTCGGTACGATGACACGTCCCACCGAGATGAAATTATATGGGTGCGATGAGATGTCCCGTAGACAAACACAGTCGTGTAGGAGCTTACAGCTATATTGTGAATTTATAGAGTATGATAAGATACCACACTGAGAAGTAAAATTGTATGAATACAATGACATGCTCTACCAAGAAATAAAGTCGTTTGGGAGCTTACAGTTATAGTATGAAGTTATGATGCTCCATCAAGAAATGAAATTGTATGGGTGCTACGAACCGTGCAAAATCATATGCACTTTACTGATTTTATCATTCATGATTCAATAGGTTGTTAATGGATGATTACATGAAGATAATTATATATGCGGGTAGGAATATTGTAAATGGAATTAACGATCCACAATATGATAGGGACCCAATAAAAAAGTTGAAGATGAGAAAAGATTCCAACTATAACTATTTTCTCCAACGAATTTGTACAAGTGTCGAAATTAATCCTTGTAGAGTTAAGCTTGTTCATCGACATCCTTGTTATTATGAGGAAGGTGTTTTGTATACTCTAATGGCTATTACAAATGATAATGATGTAGAAAACTTTATAGAAATAGTTGATGTGTTTGGAGAAAATTGGATACAAGAGATATATGTTAGGGTTTCTAGTCAGTTTAGCAAAACTATTGCTGATAGAACTTTACGAGTTAGGTCTTCTAGTTTTTCTCAACCTCATGTGCAGCAAACCAATGAAGATAACCCTATGTATGACGAACTGGAAACTTATCTAGTTAAAGACCCCATTTTTGGTGAGAGTAGTATGGATGAAGAGGCAATTGATACAAAAATAGGGTTAATCTTACAAGATAACTCGTGCTATGACCTTGAGGAAGATATGATTCCAATGGGACTTAGAATTGAGATTGAAAGGGAGCATGTAGGGGTTGAATATGAAGTAGATGATGAAATTGTGAAGGTTAAAAACACTGTAGATTATGCGACCAAGTCAAAGTATATATCTAGCAACATTCCATCCATACCTTAATTTACTACTAATTAGGAGATTGGGATGACTCCCCCATATAATCAGTATGGGATGCCGATATCCTAGGTTAGAAATTCAATTCTATATATGAATATTGGTGGTGATAGTAGTTACGTGGAATTTGAGGAGGAGATGGAGGTGGAGAGTAGTAATCAGGTTAACAGCATAGATTTATTTGTCGGATAACGCTTCAGTACGAAGGATGAGCTTATTGATACCATCAAATGATATCACATTAACAACCATTGTGACTACTATAGCAATCAATCAAAACCGAACCTATAGGTCATTTATTATAAAGAGAAGGATAGTAGATGCAAATGGAGGCTAAGGGCATCATATGAAAGTTTAATAGGGCTATTCATCATAACAATTCTTGAGAGTCCATACACTTTTGTCAACCCCGATGTGATGCAGGATCACAGACAGATAGATAATAGACTTATGACCAATTGCTTCATCACTAATATTAAAGAGAATCCTGATATAAAAATTATAGACTTGTAATCAAACATTTTAAACATATTTGGCTATAATGTGACTCAAAAGAGAGTTTGGGATGCGAAGAGAAAAGCTATGGAGATGGTATATAGTAATTGAGAGAAAGCATACAACAAGCTTCCTATTTTGTTAAACGCAGTTAAGATATCAAATCCTAGAACTAAGGTGGTATGGGGATAGAAGGGATCCCTTGAGCTTAGTGTTTCAATAATGAAGTCTATCTTTTGGACATTTGGTTCATACGCACATGTATTTAAGTATTGTAGACCAGTGATTTGTATTAATGGCACATTTCTGTACGAGAAGTATGATCATGTACTATTGATCGCTTATTCTATGGATAGAAATAACTATATTGTCCCTTTGGTATTTGTGCTTATTGACAAGGAGTCTATAGAGACTTGGGGTTGGTTTCTCAAAAGATTGAAGTAGTTTATTGTGAATGGTCAAGAGGAGATAATTTGCCTAATTATGAACAGACATCAAGTATCGAGAATGCGCTCAACAAAGCAGAAGTTAGCTGGAAGGAACCATTTGCAATTTAGAGAAGATACATATGGCATGTCACTAGCAATTTCAATAAGGTACATAAGAACCAATTGTGCAAAAAGCTTGGTACTATTGTTGTCATGCAGGTACAACCTAAGAAATTTAAATACTTAATAGATCAAATGATGCATATAGCGACCCTAGGAGGAGCCTAGTAGTATTGCCTAAAATTTCCATATCACGTATGTACCCATGATAAGAAAATCGCCTTGCAAGTCGGAGATTGCAAGACTCTAAATAATTATTTGCTAAAGTCTTCAATTTTAGTTCATTGACTCATTATATAATATAAATAATTATGGATATCCATTTTTCCACAATTCTTCAGAACCGCAGAGAATTGGTATCCCCTACCAAAATAGTGAAATAAGATAGACAATTCTAAACTTACTAAAGATACTAGACATTAGTCGTTTTTCGGAGCATTCCGAATTAACTACACAGGCTTTTCATCGTACTGATCCAATGGTAGCACTCTGCACTCAATTCCTATCCTATTCCCAACTATCGATCAACCTGGAAGGAAAAGAACTGTTGGGGTATAAGCTTACGCTTAGTGAGATAATTACCCTCATCAATACCGCATAACAGAAATTTATTAAATACACAATCATATGAATGCATGAACAATCAGTATGCTAACAACGCATGCAGCGACCTAGGAACTGCATACGACTCAGAATTATGCCCCTTGAAGTCGGGGTTTGGAGATAATTAACCGACCCAAACCAAAATCCGGGTTCTAGACCTTGGGTTTTATTTCATTTGCACTATCGTGCTCATACCAAAACAAAACTCTACATACATATATATATATATATATGTATACTTCCTTTACTAAAATCAAGTCATATCTTTTAAAAATCCCAAGTATAGCGGTGTGGTGGCCTCCACAATCCACAAACACACGCCCTGAGCAGAAGCCGCAAGACTCGGCCCCTCACCGACGGTTGGCGTCTCCCAGCGCCTAGTAAGCCCATCAGCTTAGGTCAGAGACTCAATATATATGATGGCATAGCTAGTGCCCAATCCTGCAGAAAACTCATATTCATGTGAGTCCCCTCCCATCTTTTGCGTGAAGCGGCAGTCGGTGTTATCCGTATGCAATATGGGGAATGCATGATTCATTTTGAGTTCTTAATCGTACAAGTGATTAACTTGATTTTTAGAGTGACCAAACAATTTCATTCCATACAATTCACATATATATATGCATTACAAACAATTCCCATTATTATATATAATTAAAAAAAAAAAGCATCGCATTCATCCATAAATTCAAACACATGCATCTCCCATATCCCACAAGCATCCAAATTTATATATATAGTTTAGGTGCATCTATTCTACAAGCACAATCAAGTAAAGAGTCATTGAGAATTTACTCACTCAGCCATGCGGATCAATCAAAATAATCCGAGATAAGTCGTCTCCCCAAAGCCGGGTCCCCTGGACATCACAAATATGATACTATAAGGATTTGAAATAAAACCTAGAAAACTAAGCTAAAGCCCTTTAAGTTATACTTTGGACTTGGTTTCATAAATTTTTCCGGTTTTACTTAAAAGTTCAATCGCATATAACTTTTTTGTTTTAAATCCGATTTTTATGATCTTATAGTCAATCTTCATCGTTTTCGAGTGTACTTTAACGTGGTGAGGTTAGATTTTCAAAATGAGGCATACAATTCTATCCATGGGTCAGAACAGTAGCGTTCCTCATGTGTTGGAGTGCTTTTGGGCCTTGTATGGTAAATGGGCTTTTTAATAACTTAAGAAATTCTTTGGGCTTGATCTTAAGATTTTATCCTAAGCTTAAAATACTCCTTGAGATCAGATTTATAACTTTGATTTATATTCCTAAGGCTAACAACCACTTCATGGGCCCTTTAGTAGGCTTAAGTTGTCAAATGGGCTTATTTTTTGTTCAAATTAAAGTCAGTGACTTTGGTGGGCTTATGGGGCCTTAGGTGGATTTCTTATGGGCTTCAAAACAACCTCTCTTGATACTTTAAGGTGCTGGTCAAATTTTTATTGAAGGCCCAACTTAGAGTTCTAGGCTTGTTTTGAGAGTTTTAATTTCGGTTTTGAGTTTTAAGCTTTATATGCTTACTATACTTGCTTTAGTTAATATTTTTACTTTGTTCTTTCACTTTTATCATATTTTTAGGCTTCATTCTCCCATGTTCCAGATCTGTTCATGATGGTTCCAAGGGGTCCTTACTTGGTTTTTCAACTTGTTTCATCATTTCCTTAAGTTTAGGTGGTAGATTATGCACTTAACTACTTGTGTGCAAATCTTAACTTAAGTTTTCTTCCATCAAATGATCCTTTAACTCATGCTCCACATAAATAAATAAAAGATCTTATACTTAATACAACTCCCATATCATAGCTCATGTCATACAAAGTTGGTTTCTTCATAAAACTTCATGTGGTGGATTTTTCCCTAACTTAAGTCTAGATTTGAGCATGTTTAACTTAATGGAAACAAAATCAACATCCAAATGACTATGGAACCCTCACGTCCAGCATGCTTATCCTCCATTAAAGTTGTCGTTTCAATATTTTCTTAGCTTAAAATCTTCTATTCAAAGCATTAAACAAATGTCTTCACAAAACACCAACTTTACATGCTCATATTTCAACTTCATGTAAGGGTTATATGGTTTGTTTCTTAAAACGATTTTTGGTGTTCTAAAAACTTATACTTTACTCATATCTTCAAGAAATCCAAGTCTCCTAACATAAATACTAATCCACACATCACAAGAAACACTTACTCGTCCTTAACGCAAAGTGTGGTGGTTGTGCACTAAGGTTCTACTTTAGCTGTTAACTTTGCCTCCTCCTTTTTGCTACCTTTTGAAACCCGAATCTTTTGTTCTTTTGGTATGGGGTTTATGGAAGATTCTAATGGTCTTAAAAGGTCTTAGATGGTGAAAGGAAATGATACAAGAATAAGAAGAGAAATTGCCGTGAGTATGGAAGCAAAATGGTGGCGGCAATGTTAAGAATTTGTGAAGTTTGATTTCTTCTTTTGATTTGTGTTTAAAGTGAGAGAAAAGGAAGTGAAAATGGGAGTGAAAGAGGGAGAGAGTAGCAGATCTTGAATGGGGAAAGAAGTGTGTGCATGAAGCTTTAATTGATTGTGTTGTAGCTTACACAAAAGTCAACAATTGCAACTATTGATGATGTAAGCATTAAGGGGTGAATAGTGATGTGTAAGAGAAAGTGATTGATGCTTGAAAGACAAGAGCATGGCCCCCCTTTCTCCCTTGTCCAAATCTGCCATTTAAAGTCTTTTTGGGCCATGGAGTGGTCTTGTCTCATTTATTAAAGTTAAACTTATGAAATCTTGTGAAAAATTGACCATATGTAGTATAAGTGAAGGGGTGATAGGGAAATTGTCTTATCACTAGATTTTGATAAGTTATCAATTGATAAATGATTCCAACTCTCAATTGATAAGTTATTTAAGGTGATTTTTGGGTCCACTTATTTATGTGTAAAGCTTATACATGAAGATAAGGGCATAGCCTTATAGGAAATTGTTTTAGGGTTTTCATCTCGCATTGTTTTGTAATTTGTGATTTGATTTTTATAAAATTGTGAAATTTTCTAAAGTTGAATGAAATTGTTCAAATTAAATTATCGATTAATTACTTAGGGTTAAAATTCCTTAATGGTTTTAAGGTTTAGGGTTATAAGTAACTTTAGAGCTTACAGTTCTTCAAGCTCGAGTTTTATTGACAATTGGCTTTTGAATTGTAAAAATTTAATTCGTTTCTAAATATAAACTTAAGTTTTTGGTTTAGTTGATCTTTAGGAACGTTCGGACGGTACTCTTAATCAAGTCTTAGGCCCGCTAAAAGTAGGGTTTACAATGCAAGTTAAGGAGGATGCTCCACCGTAGTTTTCACCATTTAATAAGAGCAAATGGACATTGTCTTATGACGATTTTTATTGATTCGGATATATGACATCAACATCATTGAGAGCTATAATACCATTTTGAAAGGTTGTAGAGGATTGCTTCTAACTTCGTTCATAAAGAAAATTTTCTATAACTGTGTTGATTATTGGGGAAAGAAGAGTCGAACACAGGGAAAGTGAATATGAAGTATGTTGTGAAAAAGCTAAAACGTGGGCTAAGCAAGCTCCTACACAGTCTATCAAGCAATATAGCAGTGACAATGAGATATGGGAGGTGAAGACAGGCTGGAGGCACGAAGCAGATGGAGTGATGAAACAAGGTGGATGAATACATATTGTAGATACGAATAGAATGACGTATTCATGTAGGAAATGGTAAATTTATAGAATCTCATACTCACATGCAATAAGGGCACTTAATTCTATTTAAGTAACTATTGGTCGGTACACCAGCATATGGTATACGTAATCCCATCAGTTGGATGTTTACACTAGAAACCTCATGCCAATAGTTGATGAGTTAAATTGGCCCTGCCTCAATTACTCATTCCTTATACCTAATGAGAAACTAAAATGTGGTTTGGGTAAACCAAGGAAGAAGATATTCCATATGGAGATGGTGATAACTCTGATTTTAAACATATTTCATATGGTGATTTTATAGTATTTCCCTTACATTTTTTGTTTTCTTTAAAGAAATTGATACTTAATTGAGTAAAATTTTGATTTCTAAGTTTGAACACGTTCTAGGATCGAAAACGAAGAAAAAGAATCAAATTCCACTCAAATCGGAGTTCAAATGAAGAAGTTTTGAAGTTTTGAAGTTGTGTAGAAAATTTTGCCTTAGTGCAGAAAGTTACACGACCTGGGGACACGACCATGTCCCAGGTCGTGTCTAGTGACGAAAAAAAATCTTTTTGATACATTATAAAAAGACATATTAGGGTTTCAAAAGACAAGAGAGACATTACAGAAACAAGAGACACAAGAGACGAGAGGAGATTAGAGAAGAACATTAATCAAGAAGCAAAAACGACATCGATTTCAAGATTAGAGAGATTGTTCATCAATAAAAGGGGTCTCCATGTTTTATTTTATATTATTGATGAAACTCGTTCTTAGATTCATTATGATAGCTTAGAATTCGAGTATTTAGGATTATGGAACCTAGGGTTTCATGTAACCCTTGGATTGAATTATAATTTCAATAAAGTTTCTACCTTTTCTTGATTCAATTATGTCGTTAATTATGGATTGATAATTCTAGAGTGTCAATATATGATATTATGCATGTTAATTGAGAAATTGCATGTATAATTAGATCTAGGCATAATTAAAGAAAATTACATGTATACTTAGAGATAAGATACATGTTTCTTCCGGAAAATTGATTGTTTGTGTGGGAATTCATTACACGTTAATGCGATTCTAAATTATATTACTAAGTGAAAAGATTCCGGTAAATAATTTAGGATTAGGGTTAATATGCTTGAGAAAGATATTAGCTTTAATTGTAAATCCCTCCGGTCAAGAATAATAGAAATTAAATTGGATATATTTTAAAAAATGTTACATGTTAAACACTAGGGGAAATAATTTCTAAATACATTATTGCATACTTGAAGTCGTTCGTAGTTTATTGCTTCCTAATTTGCGTAATTAAGTCTCATAAGTAGTTTAGTTGTTAATTTCAGTATTTTTAATTCATTCAATTTATCACAATTTTTCGGTTAGATAATAAAGCGAAAGTTAATATTAGTACTCAAAATCTCTGAGGGATCGACTCGAACTCACATCCGCTATATTAAAACTGATAGGTACGCTTGCCTCATATCAAGTTTTTGGCGCCGTTGCCGGGGATTTTCGATATTAAAAACACTAATTGCTTTATTACTTTAACCATTTTTTTTCTTTTGTTTTCATTATTTATTTTCATTAGTTAGAGCTGCAATTGATTCTACATTTCTTACCCTTGCAGTGCATGACTCGAAGTAACCTGGAAGATTTGGTAGAACTTGATCCTGAAATTGAGAAAACTTCTCTTCAAAATTTGAAATCACGACCTAGACAAAGTGTGGTGACCATTGATGATGAGTCAATTGTTGAAATCAAGGAAGAAGGTGAAGAGACTAACACTCAATTCATCGAATAGGAAGATCCACCACACATGGCGAACAACGGGAATGAAGCAAATTGGACCATGTCTGATTATTCAAGGCTTACACTTATTGGAGCCGACTCTAGCATCGCAAGGCCAACCGTCGCAGTTAACAACTTCCAAATTGCACCTAACATCATACAAATGGTGTAACAATATGTTCAGTTTGACAGTCTCCAAGATGAAGATCCCAATGCCCACATCTCTAGCTTTCTAGAGATTTGTGATACTTTTAAAATCAACGGAGCCACAGATGATACCATCCGACTGCGGCTATTCCCTTTCTCCTTGAGGGGTAGAGCAAAACAGTGGTTGAACTCTCTACCACGAAATTCAATCACAACTTGGAATGAATTGGTAGAGAAATTTTTGGAGAAGTATTTCCCACCTGCAAAGACCGCTAAACTTCGGAATGATATTTCTTGTTTTGATCAATTAGAAGCGGAGATGCTATATGATACTTGGGAGCGGTTTAAGGACTTGTTCAGGAGGTGCCCACATCATAGCTTCCTACTATGGATGCAGATTCAGACCTTCTATAATGGTCTCAATTTATCTACGAGACAAATGATTGATGCATCCGCAGGAGGTACTTTGAACATAAAGACACCTGAGCAAGCACAAAACCTGATCGAAGGAATAGCGATGAACAATTATTAGTAGGAAAGCACCAGAGCCAAGCAAAAGCCCATGGGAGTTTATGAAGTGGACTTGACCACTACTTTGGCAGTTAAGGTAGACCTATTGAGTAAGAAGATTGATGCACTCTCAGTTGGCCCTCAGTACGTGCAATTGGATGTAAGTGATTTTAGTATGCAGGGGTATGGAGCACAAGAACAACTGGAATAGGTAGATTATCTAGGAAATCTACCCATGCAACAAAATAACCCCTACAACAACACTTATAATCCCGGATGGAGGAATCACCCCAATTTCTCATGGGGAAATCAAAACCAAGGCCAGCAGAAGATCAACTTTGGCCCACCTGGATTTCAAAGACCATTCTCACCTCCTCCTCCTCAAGAAAAGAGGTCCAGTGTCGAAGAACTTCTCACAAAATATATTCAAGGCAATAAGGCTCACTTATCCAACATTGAATCATTGCTAAGGAATCAAGAGGCTTCAAATCGTAATCTCGAGAATCAAATTGGTCAACTTGCAAAAATGATCTCTGAGAGGCAACAAGGGACACTCCCAGGGAATACCGAGGTCAATCCCAGGGAAAATGTTAATGCAGTAACCTTGAGAAGTGGTAGAAAACTGCAAGTGGAGAAGAATGATGGTGGGGAAGTCGTTGAGAAAGAAGTGGAAGTCAACCGTAAGGAAGATGCAAAGCCACTAAAATCAAAAGAAAGTATGGAGTCACCGAAAGTGAAGGAGTATAAGCCTCCCATCCCTTACCCGCAGCGCTTTAAGCAAAGTTACACTGATCAAAATAAGGAATTCGGTAAATTGCTTGATGTTTTCAAACAATTACACATTAACTTACCTCTTGTTGATGTCATCTTGCAGATGCCAAAGTATGCGAAATTTTTAAAAGATCTTCTAAAGAATAAGAGGAAGTTGGAGGAGCTTACAACCGTCACATTGAACGAGGAATGCTCGGCACTTCTCCAGAAAAAGCTGCCACAAAAATTAAATGATCCAGGGAGTTTCACTATTTCTTGTATGCTTGGCCATTTGTTGGTAGATAATGCTTTGGCATACTTAGGAGCTAGTATAAATTTGATGCCGTATAAAGTGTTCAAAAAGCTAGGGTTAGGAAAACCTAAATTAGCGCGCATGAGCCTTCAATTAGCCGATAGGTCTATCACATACCCTAGAGGCATCAGAGAGGATGTTTTAGTGCAAGTAGACAAATTCATCTTTCCTGTGGATTTTGTTATACTTGATATAGATGAAGATATTAAGGTGCCAATCATTTTAAGTCGACCTTTCCTAGCCACTGCTAGAGCTGTTTTTGATGTTAGTGAGCATAAGTTGATATTACGAGTCGGGGATGATGAAATAGTTTTTAAAACTCCAGAGGCAACGAATAAACTTCTTGACTCAGAGGACATAAGTCACAATGTTAATGCCACTAATGTCATTACATCTACATGTATGCAGGAAACGCTTGCTAAAGATTCCTCAAGCTATTGCTTACAAAAGAGAGATGAAAATTTGGTGATTAAGCCCAATTATGCAGAAGTGGTAGCTCAAACAGAAGTTCATGAATCCAGTATGGACAAGAAAGGGATTGATCCACTCCACAAGCCAAAGGATCTTAGATTAAAATCTTTCAAAGAGAAGCCACCAATTTTGGAACCAAAACTGTCAAGAAATCATTTGGAACATGTCTTTGCGGTGAAAAGTTCAAAACCCCCAATGACAATCGCATTTAAGCTAAAAGTAAACAAAACGAAGAAGTTTAGGCTACATGAATTTGATAAGTGGCATGATAAGGAGAGAAACTATGGAAGTTATGCATCAATGAAATGGAATTGGCAAGGTCGATGGCCGAAGGGTAAATCTACACTTATATGGAGAGTTCGAAAGCGAGATACAGGAGGAGTTCTATTTCCACCTGAATAAAGAATCATGAATTACAAGACGTATCCTGTCAAGCTATTGACGTTAACTATAGCGCTTCTTGGGAGGCAACCCATGTCTAACTTTGCTTACACTTTAGTTCTTTAAGTTTATTTCATTTTATTTTATTTTTATCTAATTTTGCTTTGCTTCTTTTATTTGTTTTAATTATAGTCATAGGCTTTTCCCTTTTAATTTCATTTTTTTTCTTCCTCTTCTCTTTAGTTTTCTTTTTCTTATTTTTCTAGTTTAATTTCCTTTATTTCTTTAAGTTCCCTTTTGCTTTTAAAAAAAATGAAAAAAAAAAAGTTACACGGGCAAGGGACACGGTCGTGTCCCAGCCCGTGTCCATCTAGGCCCCTTTAATCTGCCACACCCATAGAAAGTTACATAGGTAAGGGACACGGTCGTGTCCCAGCCCGTGTGCGCCCAGAATTTGCACCCATGCACAGAGAGTTACACGGGCATGGGACACGATCGTGTCCCCAGCCTATGTGCGCCCAGAAATCCCAGCCCGTGTCGACCCAAACTCACACGATTTTTGCACACGACCGGTTTTATTTAAATTAAATACACCCTCTCACACACTCCCAATCAAACATTTCTCTCTCATATTCTCTCTTATTCTCCCTCTTCTCTCCATAATTCTTACATTCCGCATTTTGATTCAAGTAAGTTTCCTACTTAATTTTTCTCTCTCTTCCTCATGATTAGGCTAATGAAAGTCATGAGGATGATGAGGCCGATGATGACAATGACGATGCAACGATGGCTGAGGCATCGTTTGATGAGGCAAATGAAGAGATGGATTCCGATCCCTCTTCTTAGTTCTTCATTTTTTGTGTTAACTTTTGTTGTTCAAGGCTTGTGAACTATGCTATATAATGATGATGCTTCTTCATTTTGTGCTCCTGTTCGACTAGCAGTGAAGTATTAGTTTTCTTTTCAGTACATATGTTTTCTTTTTCCCTATGCTGCTTTTTCGTGTTGTTATGATTTTTTGTCGTACATTAAGGACAATGTACATTATTAAGTGTGGGGAAGGGATGTATATGAATTTATTATTGTTTAGGATACCAATTATTCACATTTGACCCAATTAATTTTTAAGTTAACTTGCAATAGGTGATTAACAAGTGTTAAGCCAAATTAACTATTTCATCTTGATTATTATTGACCTTATGATACTTTACTAGAATTGATTGGTCAAATTTGTGAAGGGCAAAGTTACGAGTTATTTAGCTTAGGATTTTAAGACTTGAGATTAGAGCAACATCACTAGTTGAGAGTTAGTCATGGTTATTTTTAAATTTACTTTTATGTATACTTTTCTCTTAGAAATTTTTAAGAGTCTTATAATTTTTAGCAAACAAACAAATGAAATTCTTCTTTTGAGAAACCCCTGAAAAATCACAATGATTGGAGGCCAAAAGTAGTAACAAGTGTAAGAATAGAAAAAATTGGTAAGGATTCGTCTTGGTCCGTCAGAAGAGCGAGATTGAGTCCCAATGCCAATTCAAATGAAAAAATTGATGTGGATCGGCCTTGGTCCGTCAGAAGAGCAAGGTTCTTTCCCGCTATTAATATAAGGAATAAGTTGGTATGGATTGGTCTTGGTCCGTCAGAAGAGCAAGATTCATTCCCGCTACCAATACAATTGTGCTTAAATAAGGTAAATTTAAAAAGACCTCTCAACAAAAGTATGAACTAGGGAGATGATCAGAGGATGAGTGGATGTAAAATGTGTTTGTTTTAAATTATGGTGCTTGGTAAGATGGAAGAGAGAACTGTATACACTTTAGTCAAATGGACAAAATTTTTATGACTCTTTCTCGGTTGGCGAGATGTTAAATCCAATTTTTAGTTTAAGAATCCTTGGTTAAATGACTTGGGTAAACTTTGATTTTCATAAATTAACTAGTAAACTCTAGTATTAAGTATTGTTGGAGCATTCGAATATGGTCAGATGAAATTGGTTGACTTTATTATTGCAAGTTAGGTGAGAATGATTTTCTTACTTTTCTACGGGTCAAGTATATTCGTTCATCGGTTTCCTAAATAGTGATAAATTTTGTTTAGCGTTTCTTGTCTTGAAAGTTTTGTTTTAATTTATTTACTTGAGGACAAGCAAATGCTTAAGTGTGGGGAAATTTGATAACTCTGATTTTAAACATATTTCATATGGTGATTTTATAGTATTTCCCTTACATTTTTTTTCTTTAAAGAAATTGATACTTAATTGAGTAAAATTTTGATTTCTAAGTTTGAACACGTTCTAGGATCGAAAACGAAGAAAAAGAATCAAATTTCACTCAAATCGGAGTTCAAATGAAGAAGTTTTGAAGTTGTGTAGAAAATTTTGCCTTAGTGCAGAAAGTTACACAACCTGGGGACATGGCCATGTCCCAGGTCGTGTCTAGTGAGGAAAATAAAATCTTTTGATACATTATAAAAAGACATATTAGGGTTTCAAAAGACAAGAGAGACATTACAAAAACAAGAGACACAAGAGACGAGAGGAGATTGGAGAAGAACATTAATCAAGAAGCAAGAACGACATCGATTTCAAGATTAGAGAGATTGTTCATCAATAAAGGGGTCTCCATGTTTTATTTTATATTATTGATGAAACTCGTTCTTAGATTCATTATGATAGCTTAGAATTCGAGTATTTAGGATTATGGAACCTAGGGTTTCATGTAACCCTTGGATTGAATTATAATTTCAATAAAGTTTCTACCTTTTCTTGATTCAATTATGTCGTTAATTATGGATTGATAATTCTAGAGTGTCAATATATGATATTATGCATGTTAATTTAGAAATTGCACGTGTAATTAGATCTAGGCATAATTAAAGAAAATTACATGTATACTTAGAGATAAGATACATGTTTCTTCCGGAAAATTGATTGTTTATGTGGGATTTCATTACACGTTAATGCGATTCTAAATTATATTACTAAGTGAAGAGATTCCGGTAAATAATTGAGGATTAGGGTTAATATGCTTGAGAAAGATATTAGCTTTAATTGTGAATCCCTCCGGTCAAGAATAATAGAAATTGAATTGGATATATTTTAAAAAAGGTTACATGTTAAATACTAGGGGAAATAATTTCTAAATACATTATTGCATACTTGAAGTCGTTCGTAGTTTATTGCTTCTTAATTTGCGTAATTAAGTCTCATAAGTAGTTTAGTTGTTAATTTCAGTATTTTTAATTCATTCAATTTATCACAATTTTTCAGTTAGATAATAAAGCTAAAGTTAATATTAGCACTCAAAATCTCTGAGGGATCTACTCAGACTCACATCCGCTATATTAAAACTGATAGGTGCGCTTGCCTCATATCAGATGGACTTAAGGGAGTTTGTTGATAAGAGCAGGTGTAACGTATGTAGAATAGAAGGACACAATATGAGAAGATATCCTCAACTTAATAGAAATGGTATAGATAGATATACAAGTGTTGTTTTCTTACATTAAATTACATATCATATAATGCTATGTTTTCATAAGTCAATGATACAACATACTTTTTTATTGTTTTATAGGTTAGATGGATCTAAAACTGAGTGATCTGTCGGTACTACATGGACAAGGATGACATCGATCATAAGATGTATGGGACCATCGAGTATGTTTTAATATTATATCATCTATTAACCTGTACAGTTCAATTAATTTTATAGTATTGTATTGAAATTGAATCAAATATTACAAGGAGGCGAGCACATTATGGTTTGTCGAGTGAAGTCCAGCCTGCGAAAGGGCATATCCCAAATAACATTGGACAATCACTTTGAGACCCACCTTGCCGATGTTGGTTTCTTGGGGGTCGCATGGTTGCCGTTCATTCAGATCGATCATCACCTTATCACGGTATTAGTCTAGAGGTGGAGACTCAAGACCTACGCCTTCCATATGGCATACGGGGAAATGACGATCATGCTATAGGATATAGAGGTTCTGTTTGGTCTCTATGTAGATGAGACTGTAGTAACTGGGCCTATGCAATTAGTATGGCCTTAAATAACTAGAGGATTATTAAGAGACTACCCCATCGATAGTACTACAAGAGGAGAATGTGTTAGTTTGCATTGGTTATAAGATAGATTTAGCATTCTTCCTGCAGGTGCAGATGAGGAGACCATTCGTCAGCATACCCATGCATACATTTTGCAATTGTTTGGTGGAGTTTTATTTGCAGATAAATCTTCATCCCTCATTCATATGATGTTCCTACTCATCTTGGAGTATTTCCTATATGCAACGACATTCAATTGGGGATGGGCTTATTTAGTTGGGGATCGACTTGTTTAGCTTAGCTATATTACTAGCTATGTAGGGTAACATGATCAGGAGCATAGGAAATTAGAGACATCGCCATACTACTATAGATACGAGCATGGGATCATTTCCCTTACATTGTACCATAGACCAGGTCCGGCTTCACCATACTAGAGGGCCTACCATAAACTACTAGGTGGGCCATATCATGAGACACTACACATCATGGTACACATGTTGTGGATGCATACTGGATAGCATTTGATCTGCAGATGAGTAAATAGGTATGTACTTCAATTTTGTTTCTATTGTTGATATTTATTAAAAAATTAAGCATTATTAATACATTTTCTTTCTAAATGCATTTTAAGTCGTGTGGGAGTCGTATCCAAATGATCATATTGATCTCCTATCGCTGTTTTGCAGTGCTAGTCGAGCTATTTGGATAACTAAGGTTTCATTTATATGTTTCTACATTGCAAAGTTTTATTTCCTTAACTGTATTCTACAACAGTTTGGAGGATTCCAAACAATACCAATTGACATTCATATGAGTGACTAGCTACATCATATCGACATTAGAGGTAGGATAGACATAGATTGTTCGATCGCCCATCAGAGATATATATTGACCTAGGTAGACTGCCATGTATGGGTTGTCAATATTCAGGGACCAAGGGGTATCGATCCAACTTATCATGACTGGTATAGGGATCATACACGTCGATATATTACCCATCATAAGGCCATAATGGGATACTTGGTAAGGTTTCCTTCCATTTATCTTATTTTATTTTTTCGTAAAATAATCTATATGAATATAACTTGAATTGTTTTATTAATTGTAAGCGGATACTCTACGTTGGGCAAGGTTAGTAACTGATGTCCATGCTGCTCATCATATCATCGATGATGAGTTTCACTATATCGAGGAGCACAACGGTTTGTTATTATTTCCCAACTAACCAACTAACCCAGCTCCTATACTTGCCCCTCTACTGCATGCAAGACTTAGAGTTCGCATAAGAGGTTGTCAACCAGCATAGACATGTAGTCAGGGACATGATGCTGATTCCATGCCATCGGGATCTCGCCATTCTATCAACTTGGGCGAAATTGGTAGTAATGTACGCTTGCTTATGCCTTTAGTTTGAGCCATACCTTAGTTGAGACTCCTGATGCTTACGTATAGATGTATTCGCAACCGACATTGCCATCTCCCCGTAAACATCGTATAGGATGGCTTCAAACAGTACAAATAAAGGAAGTTGACACCTAATTATCTCCATCACCACCTACTCTAGTTCCTCATGTAGATTTCGTTGATACTCCTCTGCAGCCATCTAAGCCTCCATCATCAGAAGGTCCATCTACTCACAGACCATCATTTCTAGCTCATTTCTGAAAACAATTAACTAGATCTAGGAAGAAGTAGTTGTAAATAACTATATTTATATTACTTAGTTTGATTGTTATGTATTATTGACATTTATTACTCACCGTGTATATGGTTTTTATAAATTATTTTTCATATTATATTACTATTTCCTTAATACTAATTGTTTATTGTATATATCTATATATATACATACTTATTCTTTATACTATAGCTGCTTTTAACAAGTTTAGTTAGTAAATTAGTAAATCATTTAAACCAACCCATTACATTAATACTTCTAGTAGGAAGTATACTTAACGAGAGGTAATATGAAGCATAAATTTAACTTAGGATCGAAATTAGCAATTAACTTGTCATTTTCAAAGTATTTAGCCAAGAATAGTGTTAAGTGTTAACTAAATGTATGTAGTAGTAACATTGAAGATATGTGCTATTGGATACTAAAAGCATACGAAAGGGATGCATATCTATATAATAGCTTGACTATTAAAATAAATAAATAAATAAATTAACACCAAAGGCACATTGTCTGTAAAAAAAATTGAAGGTGTGCATATGGAGCCTACTTTCCTTGGATACTGAAGGCATAGATATAGAGCACGCCTTCCTTGGATACTAAAGATGCATGACATCTTTGGGCCTTCCTTAAACCTTAGAAGGCATACTTGTACCTTCAATTAAAAAAAAAACTTGCGTGCGCCTTTACCATATTAATTTCATAAGATTTTCCAAAAACGTACCATTTCAGCATATTTTTCCAAAATTTGTACTATAGAAGTACAAAACTCCGTTCTACTATTACAAAACCATCATTCTCAGATTACAGAACTTAAAATAAAAATTGAAAAATACAAGGGAAAAAAACAAGAGAAAAATCGACCTAACCATCTGGAAAAATAAACATTTGTTCAAACATTTCTCTCCGCTATTGTCATTCAAATTCATAATCTTTGTTCATGTTCTCTGCTTCAATCATTTCCAAAATTTCTAGTATTTTTTCTTCTTGTACAATAAGTGTTTGTTGTTGTTCTACTTCACATGCATAGACTTATTCCATTTTGTTTTGCAATCTCCGTAGCTTCTATCTTTGTTTAGAAAAACCCTACTAATCTAAAGATTGTTGTGGTGCTCCCAATCAATCATAGTGCTAAATGTTTAGATCCCATCAAAGGAGAAGATGCCCTCATGGTTGCAAAAATAATTTCAAACAAAACACTGAACAAGACTGCTCTTATCAACATTTTAAAGAAAACTTGGAAAGGGTATGGTGTTTGATCTATCACTTTTATTAGCATAAACAAATTCTTACTCAAAATAATGAAAGTGCTAATGTGTTTAAGCTGTTGGAGGAGAGTCATTGGTTTGTAATGGGCCATTGTATGGTATTAACTGAATGGAGTGGTCATTGGAACATAGAGGAAGTGTTGTAACATGAGCTATCAATTTGGGTCCAAATCCATGGACTGAAGTTAGAAAATATGACCAAATCTAATGCAAAAATTATAGGGGGAAGGATTGGAGAGGTAATCGAAGTTGAACCTATTATTTTGAATAGGGGGGAAAGACAAGTATTTCTTAGAGTTAGAGTGAAATTACCCATTAATGCTCCTCTCAAGACTCATGTATGGGTTAACAAACAAGGAATAAGATACCAGGTGTTTCTGAAATATGAACGATTAAATGATTAGTGCTTTAGGAGTAGAAGGCTTAGTCATCTTCGCAAGGCTTGTGAATATGAGAAAGTGGAAGATGAGCGGTTGGGGCCTGGGTTAAGAGCTAATGGTGTGAAAAAGTGGGAGGATGGTGGAGATAAGGGATGGAAGCAGTCAGGGAAGGAAAATTTGAATCTAAATACTGTTAAACCCCCAAATTCTACTCCTTATAAAGGAAAGAATATTTTGATTGAATCCACTAATATTAACTCCCAGCAAACACATTTCAACAACAAAACACATTATCCATCAAAATCTCATACCATAACAACCCATTTTGTTATTTGCTAACCAAACACTCATCTTACAAATGATAACTAATACCAAACACTATTTTGGCTACCTATTCAAATATCCAAAAACTTGACCATTCAAACACTATCAAAAACCCAATTACCCAAATCAAACCACAAGTACCTGTTGTACGTAAAATTGAAGAAAAGTCAAATAACTTGGCTCTTGAGAAGCCCAAGCATCACTTTACGAACCTAACATGTATTGGCCTTGCTAAGAAAGATGATTCTGACTTGTTTGATTTACAAAATTAATATATCATCTATTGCTAGCCAATAGTAAGAAGTAAAGCCACTTTTTGATGCAATTGTTGCATAGCAAGCTAATAATATGTCTCCAGGAAAGTTGTTAGCAGCTATAAGGACACTAAGCCTCATAAGAAAATTGGAGGATGATGAGTGTTCTATGATTAAGAAATCTAAGGTAGAGGATGGAGAGGTAGGTGATCTAAGGGTTGAATATATTGAAAATTTGTCAGACGATAATACAAGAAAATAGGAGGTATGGTGGAAGAGTGAGGAAGGCAATAAAAATCACTTACCAAACCATTAAGGAATTTCATGAGACGAATAATTGGGTGGATGTTTTGATCTCTAGCTGTGATTTTGTAGGTAGTGATGGCTAGCCCGAAACAGTAACAAGGGGCTACAACACTTTTGTACTAGAGTTATGGCAAGTTTAGGACTCCCGAGACAATTCAAAACTTAAGAGGCCTAGTAAATAGATATAATCCATCAATTCTTTTTCTGATGAAAACAAAAATTAAAGAGAGTAATTTACAGTGGTTAAGGAACATTTTGAGATATCAAGGAGGGTTTTATGTGGAAAAAAGAGGGTCAGCAGGAGGACTTCCTTTATGGTGGAATGATAGTTGCGATATTGAAATTAAATATGCTGATGATTATTTAATAAATTCATATTTAACGTTAGCTGATGGTGGGCATATGGGTTACATATCAAAGGTGTATATTCCTCTACAAATTTTCATCTTAAGAGAAGATCGTGGAACAAGTTAAGGGAATCATCTATAAATAGACAAGAGGTATGGATATGCATTGGTGACTTCACAACTTTACTTTTTGAGTATGAGAAAGTTAATGAATTTAGATCAATAATTAAGCATACTAATCTCCATGATTTGGGATTCATTGGTCCTAAATATACTTAGACCAATAAAAGGGAAAATGGAGTGCTAATTAGAGAATGGATATATAGAGCTTTAGGTTCACTGATTGGATTGAAAAATATCCTAGTTGTAAAATTGAACATATTCCAACACATGGTTCAAATCATGTTACTTTACTAGTGCATTTAGAAGCCAAGGATGCTAAGGTGGGAAATTTTTTTCAGATTTGAAAACATGTTGCTATCCTCACCTAAGTGTCAAAAAGTAGTTGATAAGAGTTAGACAGGGGTGGAATTGAGTGTAAATGGGACTCCATGATGCTAAAATTGGATAGTTATTGAAAAGAGTTGCTTTGTGGAGTAAAAAACAGTTTCCAATTAATAAAAACGAGATTTACAGAATAATAAAGGAAATTTCTAAGCTACAAAATGATCCTACTGGTTTGGATGTGCTGGAAGGGGAGTGTTTATTTGGTCAACTAAATATTCTATGAGAAAATGAGGAAACATTTTGGCATTAAAGAGCTAAATCAAATTGGTTGATGTATGGTGATAAAAATAAATCATATTTTCTCCACTTAACTTTATACCACCGAAGCAAGAATAAAGTATTGTGACTTTAGAATAGCAAGGGGGTTTGATTAGAGAGAGAGACAAATACTGCAACTACTTTTAATGAGTACTTCAATAAGTTATTTGATTCAACAAGGATTGATGATAATGAGGAGTATCTTGCAATGGGTAGCCAACATGGTCAATAAGAATATGATTAATGTGCTGCGTAGTGAAGTCACTAATGAGGAGATTAAAAGAGCATTTCTTCGATTTAATGGACTTAAAAGCACTAAGCCCTAATGGATTTGCAAAATTTTTTTACTTAAAACTCTGGAAAATAGTAAGGAAATCAATGATTGGGGTGATTAAGCTCTTCTTTTGGACAAGTACTTTTCCTAATGAACTAAACACTAATCATCTTGTCCTCATTCGTAAAGTTCCTTACCCTCAACATTTGTCTCGTTTCAAGCCTATAAGTTATGCAATTTCATGTATAAAATCATTTCTGATATTTTGGTGAATAATTTAAAACCTTTATTTAGAGAGTTTGTTTTTGAAACTAAAATGCATTTATTTCAAGTAGAATTATTCATGATAATGTTTTGGTGGTGCATGAAGTATTCCATTTTTTGAAAAATAAAAAAAAATCTTTTTGTGCTCTAAAAAAGGATGTATAAGGCCTATAATCATGTTGAATGGCATTTTTCAAAAAAAGTTTTACTTAAATATGGTTTTGATCAAAAATGGGTAAATTAGTGATGTAGTTTGTATGTACGGTGAAATTTAACATTGCAGTTAATGGGAAGCGAGTCAGTAGAGTTTGCCCTAAGAGAGGATTACGTCAAGGCGATCCTTTATCACCTTCCTTGTTTATTCTATTTGCTCATGTGCGATCTAAAGGAATTGCCAAAAGCATTAGAGAGGAAGGATTTATAGTCTACCTATTAAATGTATACATCCCAGATTGTCTCACTTATTTTTTTTGCAGACGACTCGTTTTTTTATGAAAGCTACAAGGGAGGAGGTCAAGAGCATGATGCAAATAGTGTTGTCTTATTGTAATGCTTTTGGTCAGGAGGTGAACATGGATAAGTCTAACATCTATTTTAGTAGAAATGCAATAGTGAAGGAAAGATCAAAGATTGCAAGATTGGTGGGAGTTCCAGTAACTGACAACTTAGGAACCTATCTAAGTTTTCCCACTCTATGGGTTTGATCTAAATATAAGGCTTTGTCTTTTGTTAAGGAAAAAGTACTAAAGAAGTTAAAAGGGTAGAAACAACATCTACTTAGTAAGGCAGGAAGGGAAGACCTAATAAAATTAGTAGCTATGGCTATTCCAACATAGTTTATGATGTGCTTTAGGTTACCTAAAAGATAGTGCAATGAAATTAACTCTTTGATAGCTCAGTTTTGGTGGGGGCAAAAGAAGGAAGAACAGAGGATTCATTGCATAGTTGGGAACACCTTATGAGACCTAAGGAAAAAGGTGGTATGGACTCTAAGGACCTATATTATTCCAACCTAGCTTTGTTAACAAAACTGGCATGGAGATTAGAAACTAATCCTGAAGCTTTATGGGAAAAAGTTATGAAGGGCATCTACTTTCCTCATGACTTCAGATACATATCTAAAGATAGGGAAGCATCTTAGGCATGGACTAGTGTAATCAAAGGAAAGAGGGTCTTATTTGAAGGGTTGCTTTGGCGGTTAAATAAAGGTGATAAAACAAAGATGTAGGAGAATAAGTGGTTACCTTTAATTGAAGGGAACAACATTAAAGCTTCAACCATAAACAACAACATAAGACTTAGCATCTATGACTTCCTTGATCATGTAATTGACGATTGGGATTTTGTTAGGTTACGAAAATTTTTAGGTGCAAAAGAAGTAGAAGGCATTAGAGCTTTACCTACAAGAGATGTAAACAAAGGTGAATCCATCTTATGGCCGTCAAGGGAGTTGTACGGTAAAAACTGCTTAGTACTATCTAAAAGAAAGAGGATAGGGTAACCTTTAGTTAGCACCTTCATCTTCCAAGTCTGTTTCATTACAATAATGGAAAAGAATTTGGAACATAAAAACCTTAGCAAAGATTAGACATTTGTTGTGGCGCATCGCGTTAAATTCCTTGCCAACCTTCGAGAAGCTTTATAGAAGACGAATCACTTCATTGAGCTCTTATCCTTTCGGCAGTGAAAATGAAACTATTGAGTACATGCTATTGTTATGTGAATGGGTTCAATCATTTTGGTTTAAGGGCTTGGGATTTAAGGTTGACAAAGGAAAATCATGCTTCTTTCTTGACTGGTTTGAGGAGATGGTTGACATAATTGAGTCATCAAGAAGTGATGAATTGCCGACCAACGATTCCATTACTTGCACATAGCTTCGAGGACTCCAATCCTTCACCTAAAAAATTCTCTCTCGGTAACCTATTGATGACAAGAAAGTTTACATTGAAAGAATGTAACTGAACTCCTTGAGCTCTCTTAATTATCGTACGTTGATCTGTACACTCAGTAGTAATAATGTTGACCATTTCCTTAGTAAGGACATTGTATCGAGTAATCTGATTAACCACTGTCGAGAAGTTCCTACCAAGTGATGAAAGATTCACTTAAACGATCGAATAGTTTTCTCCTGACATAAGCGACGAGAGACTCACTTAAACGGCTGAATAGTTTTCTATCAGCATGCCGCCATCTCTCTCGTCCCGGCCCTTTATTACTGTAACATTTTGACCCCTATCGCCTGCTGTACTTAGAGAATATTTGTATAGAACCAATTTCACATTGCCACCTATCCACCTCATCTAACATTTTACTACTTCTAAATTTTTGGTCTTTTGTTCTTTTTATCCCTTTTGGTATGTACTAAAAATACCCTTTTTGTATATACTTTCTTGTCATTTTGTTATTTGTAATACTGTCTTGGAGACTTATTATAAATAGTTTTTTTTCTTTTGTAAGCCGCATATAACCCATATTTTAATACTAAATATTCTATTTTTGTGAGACAATTCTCTTTAAACCCATATTTCACACATTCTTATCTAATCTTGCCGAGTAGCTCAAAATTAATGACGGGTAAACCTTGACATCAACTTATGGATCATATCAAGTATAGTGTCAAGTCGTGTTGTATTCATTAGTGAATCACATCCTCCGAGTAGCTTCACATCAACTACTTTTGTTTGATTGTAAACTATTTTCCTACTATTTTCTTTGATATCTTGCAAGACCTATTTCAGTTCAAATCCGCCTTAGTAAGTTTTAGTGATAACTAAGCTCCTAAGCACATTAAGAAGCTTTTGAAGGGAGTTTGAAAAGGAGTATCAACATGTTTGCATGGAACGTATGGAAAGCGAGATGTAAAGCTTTCTAGAGTTTTATACTTCTATAGTACATATTTCGGAAAAACATACCAAAATAGTGCATCTCAAAAATTTTATGAAAGTATCGTTTTAGTTTAATTGAAGGCGCAGTTACAGAGCACACTTTCCATCACAATAAGGAAGGCGTAAAGGGGGAGTGCGCCTTCGGTGTCTAGTAAGTAGGTGCACTTCTCATGTGTGCCTTCAAGTTTAATTTTTTTTTTTAATTTGATTTATCTAATTAGTTAAACTATTATACTAAGTTGGAGTACTTTAGATATTAATTTTTTTATTTTTAAATTTTTTTATTTAACTAATCAAACTATTATATAAATGTGCGTACCTTTCTAGTACTATTGTAAACCCTACTTTTAGAGGGCCTAAGACTCAATTAAGAGTACTTTCCGAATATTCCTAAAGATCAACTAAACTAAAAACTTAAATTTATATTTAGAAACGAATTAAATTTTTACAATTCAAAAGCCAATTATCGAGAAAACCTGAGCTTGAAGAACTACGAGCTCTAAAGCTACTTAAAACCGTAAACCTTAAAGCCATTAAGGAATTTTAACCCTAAATAATTAATCGATAATTTAATTTGAATAATTTCATCCAACTTTAGAGAATTTCACAATTTTATAAAAATCAAATCATAAATTACAAAACAATGTAGGATAGAAATCCTAAAACAATTTTCTATAAGGCTATGTCCTTATCTTCATGTATAAGCCTTACACATAAATAAGTAGACCAATCAATCACCTTAGATAACTTATCAATTGAGAGTTGGAATCAATTATCAATTGATAACTTATCAAAAACTAGTGATAAGACAATTTCCTTATCACCTCTTCACTTATACAAAATATGGACAATTTTTCACAAGAATTAATAAGTTTTACTTTAATAAAGGAGACAAGACCACTCCATGGCATGCAAGGACTTAAAATGGAAAATCTAAAAAGGGGAGAAAGGGGGGTCATGCATTGGTCATTCACCCATCAATCACTTTCTCTTACACATCACTATTCATCCCTTAATGCTTACATCATCAAGAGTTGCAATTGTTGACTTTATGTAAGCTACAAGACAACACATCCAAGACATTTAAATACTCCTTCTCTCTCCATTTCCAACCGGCCATACTCTTCCTCATTTCTTTCACTTTCAATTTCACTTTCACTTCATCATTCTCTCTTTTGAAACAAACATAAAAAGGGGAAACAACCTTACCCCACAAAAATCAATTTTTCTCCCATTTGAAAGCTTCAACTTACGGCATTTTTTCCCTTTGCACTTGCGCCATTTTCTTTCATCATTTAAGACATTTAAGACCATTAGAATCTTCCATAAACCCCTTTCCAAAAGATCAAAAGATTCGGGTTTCAAAAGGTAAGCAAAAAGGAGGAAGCAAAGTTAAAGGCTTAAGAGGAACCTTAGTAAACAACCACCAAACTTTGTGTTAAGGACGAGTAAATAATTCTTGTGATGTGTGGGTTGATATTTATGTTAGGAGACTTGGATTTCTTGAAGATGCAAGAAAGGTTTAAGTTGTTAGAATGTCCAAAAATCGTTTTAAGAAACTAACCACAAAACCCTTGCTTGAAGTTGAAATATGAGCATGTAAAGTTGGTATTTTGTGAAGACATTTGTTTAATGTTTTGAATGGAAGATTTTAAGTTAAGGAAACCTTGAAATGAGAACTTTAATGGAGGATATGCATGCTGGACGTGAGGGTTCCATGGCCATTTGAATGTTGATTTTGTTTCCATTTAGTTAAACATGCTCAAACCTAGATTTAAGTTAAGGAAAAATCCATCACATGAAGTTTTATGAAGAAACCAACTTTGTATGACATGAGCCATGATATGGGAGTTGTATTAAGTATGAGATCTTTTATTTCTTTATGTGGAACATGAGTTAAAGGATCATTTGATGGAAGGAAACTTAAGTGAAGATTTGTACACAAGTAGTTAAGTGCATAATCTACCCCTAAACATAAGGAAATGATGAAACAAGTTGAAAAACCAAGTGAGGACCCCTTAGAACCAACATGAACAGATCTGGAACATGAGAAAATGAGGCCTAAAAATATGATAAAAGTAAAAGAACAAAGTGAAAAGATTAACTAAAGCAAGTATAGTGAGCATATAAAGCCTAAAACCTAAAACCGAGCTTAAAACTCTCAAAACAAGCCTAAAACTCTAGGATGGACCTTCAACAAAAATCTGATCAGCACCTTAAAGTACCAAGAAAGGTTTTTTGGAAGCCCATAAGAAATCCACATAGGGCCCATAAGCCCACCAAAGTCATAAACCTTAGTTTGAACTAAAAACAAGCCCATTTGACAACTTAAGCTCACTAAAGGGCCCAAGAAGTGGTTGTTAGCCTTAGAAATATAAATCAAAGTTGTAAATCTGATCTCAAGGAGTATTTTAAGCTTAGGATAAAATTTAAAGGTCAAGCCCAAAGGATTCCTCAAGTTATCAAAGGCCAATTTACCAAACAAGGCCCAAAAACACTCCAACACATGAGGAACGCTACTGTTCTGACCCATGGACAGAATTGCATACCTTATTTCGAAAATCTAACCTTACCACGTTAAAGTACACTCGAAAACGATGAAGATTGACTATAAGATCATAAAAATCGGATTTAAAACGAAAAAGTTATACGCGATTGAACTTTAGGTAAAAACCGGAAAAATTCCGAGAACTAGCTAAGAATATAACTTAAGAAAAATTTACATAGTTTCTTAAGTTTGCTTCAATTCCTTATAAAAATTATTTCAATGACCAGGGGACACTATTTTCGGAGATGACTTGCCTCCAGACTACTTTGATTGAACCACATGGCAGAGTGAGTAAATTCCCGATGACTCTTTACTTAATTATGCTTGTAAAGTAGATGCACCTAATCTTATATTTATAAATTTGGATGCTTGTGGGATATGGGAGATGCATGTGTATGAAATTATGGATGAGTGTGATGACTTGTTAATTATATATAATAATGGGAATTGTTTGCATAAATATATACTTGTGAATTGTATGGAATGAAATTGGTTGATCACCCTGAAAATCAAGTTAATCACTTATATGATTAAGATTACTCAAAATGAATCATGCATTCCCCATATTGCATACGGGTAACACCGACTGCCGCTTCACGCAGAAGATGGGAAGGGACTCACAGGAATACGAGTTTCCTGCAGGATTGGGCACTAGCTATGTCATCATATATATTGAGTCTCTGTCTTAAGCTGATGGGCTTACTAGGCGCTGGGAGACGCCAACCGTCGGCGAGGGGCCGAGTCTTGTAGCTTCTGCTTAGGGCGTGTGTTTGTGGACTGCGGGGGCTACCACACCGCTAGACTTAGGATTTTTAAAGGATACGGTTTGATTTTGGTAAAGGAAGTATATATATATGTATATATGTAGAGTTTTGTTGTGATATGAGCACGATAGTGCATATGAAATAAAACCCAAGGTCTAGAACCCAGATTTTGGTTTGGGTCGGTTAATTATCTCCAAACCCCGACTTTAGGGGGCGAAATCCTGAGTCGTATGCAGTTCTTAGGTCACTGCATGCGTTGTATGGCATACTGTTTGTTCATGCATTCATATGATTGTGCATCTAATAAATTTCTGCCTTATGGTACTGATGAGGGCATTTATCTCACTAAGCGTAAGCTTACTCTCCTATAGATTTCTGTTGGTGCAGGAGAACCTCTTCGTCAATCCGGGCCGAGGCATGCCCGTGGTAAGTCTGGGGTAGAGACGGGTTGGAGCGATCAGAGAGCGAAGAGGATATTTTGTAATAGATATTTAGATACTTTCATGTATTTATGCATTACTTAGATTTTATGCAGTTCCGTTATAAACTGCATTCGTTTGTAATATTGTTTTGGTGTGAGTCTTACGAGCCCACACAATTAGTTAATTTATAACATAGAAGTAATTTTAGTTAAATTGCTTTATATTACTTGTCTATAGGCCTAGTGGTAACGTAGAGTGGAAGGAGACTTGTGTGTCGTATGAAAGGCCTATGATCAGCAAGGGGGTTGATAATAGACCTTTATACGGTACACGGCGACCTATCACGACAACGATACTGTTGGGTCGTTATAACTATGCACATTTAGTTGAGACTTAACACTATTCTTTGCTAAGTACTTTCAAAATGGAAAGTGAGTTGCTAATTTCGCCCATAAGTTAAATTTACGCTTCACATTGCCTCTCGTTAAGTGTACTTTCTACCATAACTAAACCTGTTCAAAGTAACTATAGTATAAAGAAAGTATGTGTGTGTGTGTGTGTATATATATATATATACACAATAAACAATTAGTATTAAGGAAATAACAATATAATATGAAAAATAATTTATAGAAACCATATACACAGTAAGAATAAATATGATAATATATAACAATAAAACTAAATAATACAAATATAGTTATTTACAACTACTTCTTCCGAAATTTAGTTAATTGTTTTTCCGAAACAACTTACTAATGATAGTTTGCGAGTGAATGGACCTTCAGATGACTAAGGCTTAGATGGCTGAGGCTTAGATGATTGTAGAGAAGTATCAGCGAAATTTATATTATGAACTAGCGTAGGCGATAATGGTAGTAGCTGGGCGTTAGCCTCCTCTATGTGTACTATCTAAGTCTATCATGTACAACATTTACAGGAAGTTGGTGGTGTCGACTGCGAATACATTCACACATGAGCATCAAGAGTGTCAAATAAGATATGGCTCGAACTAAAGGCATAAGCAAGTAATGAATTGCTACCAATCTAGCCCAAGTCGATGGAATGGCGAGATCCCAATGGTATAAAATTAGCATCGTGTCCTTGATTACGTACCTTTGTTGGTCAACAGTCTCTCATGCAAACTCGAGGTCTTGCATTTAATGGAGGGGCAAGTACAGGGACAACATAAATATAGCTATAAATACAACATAATTAATAATTAAAAAAATTATTACAAAATAAAAATGGTAATAGTTATATACATTATTGTTGAGAATGCTGCTATTCAGAGAGAGGAAATAAGGTCAAACTATTATTCCAAGATAGAATATCAAAAATTTTGAGGGTTTTCTGTATTTGGAAGCGGGACAAATAAAGGGAGAAGGCTGAATTGGGGTTTCTATAGTGCATAGAAGGCACACTCCTAGCATGTGCTTTCCTAAATACAAGAAAGGTGTGCTCTTGGCATGCACCTTTCGAGTTGTAACGAAAGCGCGATCTCTCTTTGCATTTTTCTTAGTATGATAGAAGGTGTGCTTGGCCTTCAATTAAAAAATAACGATTAACAATAAAGGCATGTGCCTTCACTATACCAGTTTTATAAAATTTTTATGAGATGCACCATTTCGATATATTTTTCTAAAATTTATACTATAAAAGTACAAAACTCAAACTTTTCATGCAGGGATAAATTTACACTGCGTTTGAATTGATAAAAATAAAGAAAACAAATAAAATCAAAGAAAAAGAGATGTTTGATAACTTAAATATAAAATGAAAATCAGGAGATATGGAAGGGAGGTAACGGAAATATTTTTTCTATTTAGTTTCCTTTTTTTTTTCCCTTTAAAATGGGAGAGCAATGAATAAAAATTGATGAAAATACAATACAATTATAAAATTATTCTTAATAATAATATTCATCACAATAAATATAGGGATAATTTTCTCTAATATTAACTATATTTTCTCTTATTTTCTTCCAAAAAAAAAATTCTATTTTTTTCATATATTATCAAACACGAAATAAAAATCATACTTTATCCTATTCCTATTCTTTTCTTTTCCTGTATACTCGTTGAAAAGTTACCAAATTTGAAGTGATTCCGCAGTCTAGGGTTTTTTTGAATGGATGGCAAGGAAAAGAGAAAAGTGGTCAAAGAGACACTGGAGATGTGAGGGAGAGAGAGTTGTGCTGTCGTCCTGTTGCGCCTTTTCTCAAGGCAAACGTAGATGCACCTTGGGGACTGGGCAGCAATCGTGCGGCTATTAGAGTGGTCTTCAGAAATTCGATAGGACAGCTCCTTGAAGGATACGTGTGGCTAGTTACGTGTGTAAATATAGAGGAGGCTGAAGCTCTGGCGAGGAATAAGTGTGTTTGCCTTTCCTTAAAAAATATTTACGTGAAAATAATTTATAAAATGTGATTGTTAAATTATATTTTTAAAATGCAATTTAATTTTTTATTTATAAACAACCATGTAGTATAAAAAAAATTGAAATAACACAAAAATTGTGGGATAATAATGCGATATTAAAATCAAACAAACATGTGATTTTAAAAGCGCAAACAGTTTACTGTATCGCATGTTGACTTGTTTGCCAAAAGAAGTTGTATGTTCAATAGGCCACGTGGATCATATATAAGCATGAAACAAACAAATGGTTAAAGGCATTTGACTTGTAAAGCATTCATTGTAAATTATAGTTCAAAATTGTAATTTTATACCATATCACAGTTTATAGTAAAAAGTAAAATTGTATCTTTAAAATATAATTTAATAATCGTATTTTATAAATTATTTCTATTTCAATCATTTTTTAAGAAACAGATTGTTTTAAAGGGTAAACATGCTTGTTACTCAAGCTTTGGCATGGTTAGAGGAAGTACAACTGGCTTGCGGTAGAGAGTGGAATAGTCATATTTGAATCAGACAACGTTAGCGTTGTACAAGTAGTTAACGAGCTAGACCACACCATACATTAGGCTGTAGATAAAAATAAAAGGCCTGTTAACTAGTAGGTTAGAGAGTTTTCTCTTACAAATGTCCTTAGGAAAGCAAATAGAATTGCCCATCGGGTAGTGTCATCTATTAAAAGAGGGAAGTGTACTCGGGATTGGTAGTATATGCTTCAAAGCTTATCCTTTTAGATTTGCAGTATAGTTTGTCTCTTGTAATTGGTCAGGCCCATTTTGATAATGGGTAATATCCAATAAAATTATTGTTTTGATGAAAAAAAAAAAAGCGATAAAAATAAGTGCAGACAACAATTCATCATTTAAGGCATAGGGTCGAACTTATTCGAAATGTTCATTATTTTCAACAATCCAACAATTTTCACTCAAATATAATTTCACTGTAACTCCATTTCATCTTCATTACAATAAACATATCATACAATATCAGCCATCAGAAACAACATTCTACAATTATAACCACATATAGACCAGATAACCATACCATTTATTTAGCAAAAGACCTGTCTATATCCAAAGGAATTAAAAAAATAAAAAATAAAAATATGAAGAAGAAGAAGAAGAAAGAAAGAAAGAAACCTGATGAATGTTAGTTAAATCATGTACTGAAACAGAGCTTGTGAATGCTGGCTGAAGATTGAAGTCCTCTTGTTCAAGCTGGTCATGGTTTCAAAGAACTCAATGTCAACTAGTAAAGTGAAAATTAGGCTAGAATAGAATTGGCTAGAATAAGTGGAATTAGGGCAAACTGATGAGTAATGAATGACGACAAGAAGACAGATACGAGGAGAAAGATGCAAGGCCTGCTTAAAATTATAAAAGCCTAACTCAACAAGTTAAAATTTAGATGGACTCATTAGAATTGCATGTGGAATCGCAATTCAGCCGACTTTATTATCCGAAAACTCAGTTGTATGATTTCAGAAGGTGACTAGCGAGTTTGATAACCACTATTTTAATCTCAATAGGGATTGTTGGATGCCACAAACCCAAAACACATCTACCATCGATTCAGAACCCCTAACAAGTCCCTTTTTTCTCAAATTTTTTATCGTCTCTTAGAAGGCACCCCATTGTTATAGGATGAAAAATAACACAGGTCATATTAGTGATGGAAAATAAAACATGACCTTTTCGAAGTGAAAACGTGTTAAAACGCAGGTTATATTAGTGTTATTTAACGTTCCCATATAAAACAATATAAATACATTTAACCCTTCTTGTTTCTTTTTATGACACAAGTTAATATATATAAGTTTAATTATTTTAATAAAATGAATGATAATTATATAACCAAGCAATCATTTCCAATACTAATGGCACCAAAATAGAGACTCCAATTTAGTACAAGCAACCATTTTCAATACTAATACCACGTTCACTTGAAAAAAATTAAAATTTTATTTTATGTTTTACCTTTAATTACAATGCTTATTTAATTTTTTTTTTTACAAAATCATAATTTCATAAAAATTCTTATTACTTATTCCTTATTTCAACTAATTCTTTACTATTACCACTATCATCGCCACCGCCGTTGCCACCATCACCACGAACCATTGTAACTCTTTTCACCATTACCACTACCAACTCCAAGTTACCACTAACAATCATTGTCACCGCTGCTACCGCTGCCACTATAATTACTATCACTATCACTATTACCTACTACCATCGCCAATCATTGTTGCCCACCATCATTACCGCCCACCATCATTGCCACCTATTACTTTTTAGGATTAATTAAAAAAGAAAATAAACCAAAAATAATTTAATTATTAAAATTATATTACATATCTATTTTTAAATTACTTATAAATTTAACTAAACAAAATAATAATTATTACATTCTTATTCTATTCTATTTCATGAAACGAATAAGCCATAAATGAAATGAGGCAAGCACGTTTGTCCTTGCAACTGACCAAATCTAAATAATAATATAAAGCAAATGACAAAGGAACTTGGATTAATTCAAGATGGTTGTCCCCAACAGATCCCGGAAATACAGCCAACGAAGTCCCAAAAAATAGCATGTTCCAACGCAATCACGCATTGCAAAACGGTATTAATCCAAGACCACCATGGCTCCATCATGCTGCACCATCGCCACACTTCCAGCTAAAATTCCCAATTCCTTCTTGTTAATACGTCATCTCAATATTACATCCAACCTTAGCTCATGACTCCCATATTAACAAATTTGCCAAAAGTAGGTAAGACTAGGTATGGAGGTCCTCCAATCAAAAAGAGAGGCTATCATGATGCAACCATGAAAGAGAGAGAGTAGACACGATCTAATAGCATAGTGCTATCGTGGCATCCACGATAAAAGAACCTAAAATATTATGGCAGAGTAACATTTAAGTCAAGGAGGAGCTATGATATCGCAGTATCAATACCAACTCATAACACAGTGAACATATAAGCTAAGCAACACCGTGGCAAGACAGCTGAACTGTCCAAACCCCCACTTTAAGGCAATCATAGTTTTTATAGTTCTCCAATATCAGTTGTCCTATCAACAACTTCATATTAGAGGATAAATCTTTCATAATAACATTCATTCTATAAGAGGACTCTATATAATAATGAAGAGGCATTAGTTATACTCAACCAGGATCTAGAATATCATTAGATCAGAAACAACTATCTTACATGATAAGATGTACTCAAGCAACAGCAAACACCATAAGGGCAACAATTTCTGCATGAGGAGAATACAAAGTTCATACCAGAGTAAACATCAAATGCACATTCAAGCAACAGGCAACATAATTCAAACCAAGCATTCCATGTATGCAAGCAAGACCATAATAAACTCAAGCCCAGTAACCAAAGGATAGGAATACATCCAAGGGTCAGCCCATTGTTACCATTTCTATGGGAAATGACACTAAATGGAACAACACCACAAGATTGAAAAATTCACTTGGAATTAAGAAGTCCTCTAGCACTATCTTTTTTGTTTTTTAATTTTTTTTTCCCCATAAATAGTATGCTAGCATTGTTATGTAACCAGAAGATTCAATAATGGATGAGATAGGACATCAATATAACAAACGCTCATCCTCTCCAACCTTCAAAGTGAATTGTGACTAAATCAATGACCCCAACAAGTACATCTCATCACCTTCAGCTGAACCATTATAGCAAAGATAATCACACAAGACAGCAACCTAGCTTTATGAGCAACTAACTTACCTTCATAGCATAGTAGAAGTGGCAGTCCAAAACCATTGGCACAAGTCAAAATAATAGAAGAAAAGCCACCATCAGAGAAACCTCAAATAAATCAGCACACAATGCAGAAGGCAAGACAAAACCCAAAGCAAGAGTGCATAAAATTTGGTAAGTCACAATAAGATGCCTATGCAAAATGCAAAGGTAGGATATGGTAAAGTCCTAAGATGTTTATATGTCCTCACATAACACAATGGTAAATAATAAATACCATATAAAGGGGCATCAGCAAATGATAGTAGAAATTTGAATAAATTGGATGTGAGCACTAACCCAACAACGGCATGATAGGATAAGTTTATAGAGCAAGTACATGGCTTGTCTACTTTGGAAAGAAACCAAACAAACTTTGAGCAACCCTATAGCCTGAAACCAACTGTTTTCGGCCAAAGGTCCAAAACCACCTTATCAACAAGAAAAATATCAGTTAAACACCCCACCACCCCCAATATAAAAAGAAAAGGAAGAAAAAAAGAGGAAGAAGAAGAAGAAGAAAACCATCAATTGGCCAAAAAAGAAAAAGAAAACCACCACATGCCCCCAGAATAGTCACAACACCTTCAAATGTGATATTAGTCCCTTTGCAAAATCACCAAAATCAATTGGAGGATAAAAACTAGTCCAATAAAGAGGAAACAGGAGAAGCAGCTTGAAGAGAACGCAGAACAATCTTAAATAAAGTATAGGTTAGCACAAAGTTTGAAATGGAGCCATGGCAGCAGAAATGATGCTGAATAAAAGAATTAACTTGAGAAATGGAAACAGAAAATGAAAATGAAGGCAAAAGGAGTTGTTTGGTGAGATAGTCATTGGCGAGCAAATGCAAGTCAATGAGTAATGAGAGCAGCAAAAGGAAAAAGAAATTCAGAGCTAAAGTTTTCACATGCTCTTCTAATAAAGGATTTTTTTTTTCTCTAGAAAATTATGTACACTGCATCAGTTTTTATTTTGAAGCTAAAATTCAGATTGGCACTGACTGCTAAAAGCTTTTTACACTTTTCTAATAATAGATACCAAGACAAAAAAGAATAATTTTATTTAGTGCACAGTGATGGATAACCGTAAGACCTTCAACCACAAAATACAGTGGAAACCATTTCATTACCCATAGTAGCAAATCTATCATCTCACAGCAAAAGAAAAAATTATTAATAGTCTAACCTGTGGTTTTAATGTATGTATTATCATGTAATTGAGTTAAGGAATGATAAAAAATGAATTGTTTGAATCAAGAGAAGTAGAAAATACCTCAAGGTTAAGGAATCCGAGCTAAACAAACAAAAACTAGAGCTGTTCAATTCTTGTAAGACTTAGCTCTGCTAGGGCTACGAACTAATTGGTAGCAAAATACGTAGCTAACTCCTTCATATCTGGTACTTCTATTTATATCAGGCCATAGTGCCTTTACTTACCAAATTGCCACTCACTAACACCATCCCACTTAACTAATATAACTCCTCCTACTCACACCCACATGTCACTACATAAAAAACAGCTACACCACAGCACTACAGAACAACCTGCAAAACACCCAACACCCAACACCCAACACTCAACACAACACAGCAACACCACCACACATCCACACCATACACCACAGAGCACACACTAAATCTACATACACACACCACACATACATATAGCTCTTCAGGTTCGTATCAATTAAGCATAGAAACACGAGTGAGAATCTCAATTTCATAGCCCATCAAATATTTTTAAGTTCTATATGAATTACAAAAATTACCTCCAATTATTATCACCAATTGGTCAAAAATTGTTGAAACAATTTCTTTATAGAAGTAAAGACCAGACTGACGAAACTTTCTCACTTCTTGTGCAGGTATAGAATGCCAAGAATCACTGAGATACCAATTACAGCAACTGGAATAGCCCAGTACTGTTCGGCCAAGTCTCCAAGCTTCTGAGCATAATTTGTCTGTGACTTCTTGGAGGAAATTTCAAGCTCTGGAATGGGAGGTGAAGTATCAAGCTCACCAATGCAAAAGGTCTCCAAGAGATCCCTGGCGTCTTTGCTATGGCCTGCATCTTCAAACTCATCTGTTCCATCTTTGCCTTTTAAATAAAAAGTGATAAAAATTATTAGACCAAGTTCCAAGGTGTAAAAATCATGATTAACAAGACAGAATGACTCTTGAACGAGAATTTTATGAGAGAGAGGCAAACTTTAGCATAAATTCTACCAGTCACATCAAGGATGACATCATCACCCCCTGGATGCTCATCCAAGTATTTTGATACGTCATACACCTGCATTTGCAAGTCCTTTCATTAATATCAACAAAGAAGGTAACAAAGACTAGAATACAATCTTCTACGCAATTTCTCTTTTCATAAGAAAATTAATAGGAAAAAGTGGAGGTTTACTTGGGAAGCGGATCTACAACGATATCTAAACAGATATCTTTATGTCTACAGACTTCACACAGAGTGTATGTTTCTTGCAAAATGTTCCAGCACATTACTTGACGCTTATTGTAATTTAATAGTAATTATTGTCAAATATTTTTTGATACTTTTTTCAAATTTTGGTAAGTAATTATTGTTAAATATAACTACAACAACATTAGAAATGGTGGTAACTAGGGGCTTTTAGTAGTATGCTGGTGATGGGATGCAAGTTTGGAGCTGGCAGCTAATAGTGATATTGAACTTTACCAGAAAACAGTAATTAAATGAGAAAAATAATGTTTACTATCAAAAAGGGGAAATTATTTTCCTCATTATCGTTGACTTTTCATTCTAGCAAATTACTCCAAAAAAATTGGCCCCAGCTCACTGCTACTTCCAGTCATTCTGCTATCATCACCTCTCATCACCACCTATCACTAAAAGCTACTAGCAACTGCAAGTACTCTTAATTGCTATAATAATCAAGTATTGTAAACACCAGATTGTAAAATTGCCTTGAAAGATTTGCCAAAAATGTTTTTTATGAAACAAAACACAAAAAGCTTGATAATGCAAAGTTTCTCTTTTGATCCCAGTCTTTCTTCGAAGTTGTTTAGACATCTAACCATCTTAATATATTATTAAATTCCCTTATATTCAATTACTATTACTGAATTTTTCAATTGGTGAATTTAACGTATATTACTTGAAGCTATTCTACAAAGGAATATCATAATTTTGGTCTATTTTTGGCTCCTGTCATGGTAAAGGTACTTAAACAGGCTGTACTTCAATCACAAATCAAAGAACTCTGGAAGCAAAATATAAAATAAATTGAGATGTGAAACCACTAGCCAGAGAAGGTCTTAGTTTGAGAGATATGAAGCACCGGAAAACAAAACCAGAAGTGAGGAAAGAATGTGGACTTGAACAACATAGGATTTAAGTAGAAAAAGAGGGAAAAAAAAATAGTATAAATTGATAGGTGGAGGATTTTTGGAAGAAAGGGTATATTTTCTTTAGTTATGAATGTATGTCATGATAGAGGAGAAGAGAGACATAGTTGGAGTAAGCTAACAAAAAGATTACCTTCCCATCAATAACTATCCAGCAATCATCTTTCGTATTATGCTGAGATGCTTCTTGCATTGAGTACATCTTTGTGATGGTTGGCATTATTCTACTTCCTAGTACCTCGATGAATCAGCTCTCTTATAGAGGCAACCAGGCCTTGCTGACTTCTAGTAGAGTCAATTTGAGATGGTTAATGCATAGAAGAAAGAATAAATCTTTACAAAAGAACACTAGGAATACTACTGTTTAAGGATGTGAGATAAAAACCACGACTTATTTGATAATTAGCTAATTGAGGTAAGCTTTAACTCCATGCAGAGTTCCATGTCAATTTTCATAACGAAGCTAAACATATATTACGGAGAGAAGAGAAGAAATATGTAAAATAAAAGAATGAAGACCAAAAAAAAAAAAAAAATCAAAGAATTACACACACAAGTGAAACACTCACAATGAAACTGAAAAAGCTGTACAAACAACCTAATATCTACATTATATGATGCATCTTGATTGGCTACTAATTATGCATTTCATATTTGCTTCCAGAGACTTGTTTGATTATGAGAGTATATCCTAGTTTCCTCTGATTACGACAAACCACTTGGCCCTGAATTCCATGGAACAGGCAAGGATAGAATTCTAAATATACCATCTTTTGACAAAATAAGATTCTTTCAGTTTGCTGATTCATTCAAGGGTTAACTAAATCATAGAAGCACAAGTTTTCCAATCTTCATCTTGAAAGGTCACAAATTTAACTTGCTAATAGCATAAGATCAGTGCAAGTAAGCTAGCAAGCCTTCTTGCTCCTCTCACAAGCAATTTTCTCCTAAACCAAGTTTCATTCTGTCTCCTAATCGAATATCTGTCTTCAATAGAGCTACGCAAACAATCAACGTGACAAAAACACAAAAAAAATGGAACATTCACCTCTTTATTAGGGCTGTATCCCAATTATCTATTCATGGTTTCATTTGTATTTTAGGCTTCCATACCTAACCCTAAGAGACCAGAAAAAACAGTGAAAGCACACGATGGGCTTAAATAATGAAGAAAGATGTAAAAGAAGGCTAGTGCTACTTACATAGACGAAGTAGTAGAGTTGATAATATCGGGCCTTAGCCAGCTACGGCGTCACCAATAGAGCTGACGGAGGAAGGCGACGCCGGAGAGAGAAGGTGGCTCAGGCCAGCATCAAAAAATGCATCGACTGCTGACGGAAAAAAAAATGCAAAACTGCAAGCATTCCTTTGATAACAGACAAATGTATTTCCATTTCCTTTTTTTTTGGGTGAATAAATATTTCCGTTTTCAACTCGTGGCAAACTTAAAAAAAGAAAAAAACCCACGAAGAATTTCTTAAGTAACATGGAGGAGAGACGCAATTTCAAATAGGTTTGAAATCTTATTTTGAATATACAGTTTTTTCACTGTCATGGTTAAAATCCTATGTTAGAACACGATTTTAATAGATTTAATCCTAATATCAATCTTCTTTTTCATTTGCATATTAAATCGCATCATAAATCTATTGTGATATATAATTGCAAAAGCGTTTTTATCATACCTCTCTAGGTGACTTTTATGAGATAGTTCCCTTTATTATAAAGTAATTAAATGTTTTTTAAATTCACCGTTAACCTTTAAATTAAATCAACGATAGGAAATTTATTTTTATTTAAAACAAATCATCACATTAATATAGTCTTCACCGTTAACCTTTAAATTTTTTTTAATTATGGAATAAATGAATGAAATTCCCGCTTAATCTATACATCACCACTCTTCATCACTTCCAAATTTTTTTTTTTTTTTTTTTACACTTTTAGATTTTATAATCCAACAAGGTTCCTCCCTCTCTTCCCCCTTAAAAGTTTCTTGAGAGAATGCCATGTTTTGAGAATTTAGCTTTTTTAACTATTTAAATTTACAAATAATAATATTCTTCATGTTTCCTCATTTATTTATTTATTTATTTCAACATTTTTTTTTTCATATTACTTCCTTATCACTATCAATTTATTCAAATAAGAACAATTAATGTATTTATTAATAATGAATTCATTTGATTCAACCTCATCTATTCCCTTGTACAAAATTGAGAATGAAGTATGAAATCTTATAACCTAAGCTACATTAAGGTTATTTTTTTTATTGAATTGTGCTAATAAGTTTGATTTTGGTGCTTTTATCTATGGAAATTTGCAAGTACTATGAGTATAGGATGTGAAGTTTCTCCATGCCAATCTTTTGTCTTGTCTTTGACTCATTTTTTATTTCGTTTATTCTTTATGTACTAATTGTTATTTTATGATCTTGATAAATTTTGCATAGTGAGATTATGTGATATGTGAAAGTGAATTTATTGTTTATATAAAAATTGTTTATCTTTTATGATAAGGAGATAGATCAATATTGAGTCAAATAAGAATGATGACAACCTTAGCTCTAACACAACACAAGTCTTCAAGGATGAAAGCAATGACTAGGCTCAATGATATTGGAAGTGACTAGCAATAGAATATGATAATGTCTCAAAGGCCAAATCTATGATCAACAATCTATGAATGGATAAGAGAAAGCATTCTAAACTATCTTTTCATGATACGTTATTAACATCTATTCCTGGTACATATGAGAAATATCGTTTCAATAACCCTCCTAATAGTGAAGAAATGGACTAAGAGAGGGAAAATATTTTAGTGGAAGAAACACATCTAAATAAGGAGACATCACTAGATGTATGTTATGTGAGGTTTTCTGAGTCACAACGTGAGGCACTTAAATGCCATGAAAACACACTTTCACTACAAAGATCATGAGCCTAAATTTAGGGTATAAATTAATGCTAGAAAAATTAAAGAAAATATGGCTATCCTTAAGTGATTAAAATTAATTCATGTAGGATTAGGAATTTAATTTCTTTGGATAGTAATCTTAATTTTAAAAGGATCGTTGAAAATGGTTAATGGTTTATTAATGGCTATTATTTAGCCTGAAAGAAGTAGGAGCTAAATTATGCATGAATCAAACATCATTTGACTTGATTGTAGTTTGGGCGAGAATAGTTGGCCTTCCTATGAAATATTTTTCCTTCTTACCCAATTGTCGCATGAGAGAGAAGATTGGTTTAGTCTTAAGATTTAATTCCTATACAATCGAGTTAAAGAGAAGTAGATTTGGGCATTTTTACATGCAAGTTGATGCCAATACCCTTTGAAGTATAAAGTATGAACATATACCAACGATTTGCAAAGTATGTAGACATTTAAGTCACACAAAATTAGCTTGCCCATATAGAGTTATGGATAGTGGAGATGAAAAATTAAAGGAAGCTTAAAATGATAAGAATAAGAATCAAGATCGAGCTTGGTAAATTAAGATGTAACTAAAGTCAATGAGAGTAGGACAAATTTAGAAGAGAAATAGAACATGGGGATGATAAATAATAAAGAGAAGGGAAATAAAGAGTGTAGTTTTTTTAAGGAGGGTTAGCATTCCATGTAGAAGAGTCATGACTTGAATAAGATAAGTTGACCATTAAGTCAAATAAAAAAGATATGATGTCAAATAACCGCTATGAAGAGTATACAAAAGTATAATACAAAAAGATAGCACAAAAAAGAAAGTATAGATACCCATTTTTGCTTAGTCTAGAAACCCTTTTTTTTTGTGGAAAAGAGCTAAAATAAATAATAAATAAAAGAAAAAAAGAGAAAAATATAAAATCTAGAAAATTAAAAATACGCAAATCGAAAAAATGCAAAAAAAAAATTTGAAAGAAGGAAAAAGTCTACAAAATATAAAAGCAGAAAAAAAAAGTAATGTAAAAAAATTGCTAACGTAGCATGCTATGTAACTACTAATTAGTAACCATGTATAGTCTTGTAGCACCACATGGTTGCGTACCATTGGACCATGTAGTACCAAATAAATCGAGAAAAAGGAAGAAAAAGAAAAAAAGGAATAGGTTCTCGTATGAAGCATGTGCATCGCACATGACCCCTAAGCTTTTTCCATCCTAGATTGCTCGATGAATCGAATGCACAAAAGCTTCTTCTCTATTATTTTAGGAAACAACTCGAATTTTTATACCTAATTTCATTCCTCTTTTATTGGTTAAAATTCCAGGAAAAATATAGAAATGAAAGTTTAAGAAAATGCCTATTCAAAAATGTTCAAATTTTGCATTATTATTAAGGGAAATCAAAGAAATAAAAACAACAAATATGGACATCCATATAATATCTCTTTCTTGTATATTAGACCAATTAAACAAATTCATGGTTTTTTTATTGCTATAATCTATTGTAACCCAATACAAGACAAGTAATTACATCCCTTACAAGCTATATGAGCCATAATTTCCTTAGTATTTCCATAAATTTGTAATTAATTTAAGCTAAAGTAAGAAGAATACAAAAAATACACCAAAACTCCATTAATACAAGTTTGAATCGCTCTCCTAAATGGAATTGGGAAGAAATCATGAACTACACTATAAATAGAGACCTCCTCTAGGCATTCAATATATCAAAGTAACTGAAATTTTATCTAGTAAATCAAATTCTTAGTTTCTCACTCTAACTCATTTTAGTACACAACTCACACTCTCTTTTCAATTTCTCTTAATATGGGGCAAATCAATTTAAGAAAAATTTAGGGAACATTATACTCATGTTCAACAAAGCCTAAACTTTGATTGCTCTTAATTTTGTGAGAATTGGATTGAATATGGAAGAGAAGGTAAGTAGTTGTTGTTAAGGTTGTTCTTTATTAGGGTTGAGTTTTTTAGAAATCATGTTTGGGGGCTTTCAAATTTGATGTCTTAGGAGTCCAATGCCACTAGCCACGCTTGAGAACCGGTCGAATCACCCCTGAATTGACTACGTTTTTGTCATTATGCAGGTGAGTTCCTCTTTCCTTTATGTGTTTATTGTTCGTTGAAAAGAAAAAGAAAAAATTTAGAAATTTTTTTTCAGAAAGAAAAAAGAGAAACAAATATGCTTTGATCTTGTGTTGTTATGTCCTATGTTAATAATGTGTTTTTATTATCTTAATGATATAAATTTAATTTTTGATAAGATTGCATGTTATGATAGTTAAGGTAATAAGTTAATGATTAACATTTTTGAATAAAAATTGATTTTAATAATGTGATAGTTTAATTTATTTTGTATGGTATTTTAGTTTTAATTTGATTTTAATGATTAAGTAGTATCTTAATAATTAAATGATAAATTTGATAGCTTAGTTTTCATGATAGTTTTACTCTAATGTTAATATTTAACATGTTAGTATAATAAATTTGATTTGATTGATCAACGCGATTTTCATAACATGACGATTTGAATTAATTAACATGGCTTATATGATAATTTTGATTTTATAGCATGATAGCATAATAAATAATATGTTAGGCATGGTTTAGTAGCAAATTTTGAATAAAACTGATTTAAAAAATGAGTTTAATGGTAGTTGCAAGTTAGCATAATTTGATTAGCATGTTTGTATGCTGACTTTAATGATTAGCATAATTTAATTGGTATGTTGAATTGAATTTAGTAAGATAACATGGTTTGAATTGTCATATGGGCTTTTATTTTGAATAAAATTGTTTTCAAATAAGATGTTTTTTTTTTCCATAATCATTATTTTTTTTCTACATACAACATATTTTTCATAAAAATAAAAAGAACCAATTGGTTCTTTTCCAAAATTTAAATTTTCTTTAGAATTTTTCAAAAGAGAACCAAAATTCGTTTTTTAAAAAAATTAATAAAATGTAATGAACTTAAAGTAAAAAGATATTTTTCAAAAATAAAATAACCAACAAACTAAAATTTTCGCAAATTAGAACTATGTGGGCTTAATATTCGATTCACTTAAACTATATATATAAAAAAATAAATTGTGAATACTTCAATAAGTATAGTAGGTTAGAGTAAAGTAATATAGAGTAAGTAAGGTTATTAATCTCTTGAGAACTAAGAAATTACTAATCCTACGCTGGTTCTTATCAATATTCAGGTAATCAAAAGTAAATTAACTAATCTAATAATTATAATAAAACCATCGAAAAGAAAATAACTATAAAATATCTAGAACTAAGTAATCAATTGAGAATTGTGAGAAAACATAATCCACCCTATATTATGTAAATCAAATTATTATCATATTATATGGATTAATAGGTATATGGTCATTTCAGTGAAATTATTATACTTTAAAACACAAGGACTTAAACATCTAATTAATCAATCAGCTCCCGCATCTCCAATTAATAGTGGATTCTAAATTACAATCATATATCTTTAGATACTATAATTGTCTAATGTCATAAACTAATTATCTTTAATGTCTTAGTGAATAATCAATCATCAAACATAATATTAATCTCTAGATAATTCCTAGTTAATTCAATGAACGCTACTTCCACATTAATCAATCAAATTAATCAACAATTTCTAATAAATCCTATATCAACTCCTATATCACTAGAGTTTTTAACAATTATAATCAATTAGATAACTATAATCAAAACCATAGAAATTGCAATCATAAATCATCCATCTATCTATCAATTCTATAATATGAATACAATTATCATCTTTACTACCTAAGGTTTCATAAATTCCCACAAATAAAATTAGTTAACATGGAATTTGAAACGAAAGCACAATTACTAATTGAAATTGCAAAAATGTTCATAATTGAAAGTAAGAATAAATTACAGAATTGTATAAATATAAAAAAAAATAGATGTCACCAATTCTATAATCTAAAAGAGTAAAATTCAATTACAATTTCAAAATTGATCTCCATAGCAAAAGCACAATCTTCTCAATGATCTAAGCAATTTTATAGAAGAATACTTCAAAAATTATCTATTAACTGATCTAATACTAACTGTTTTAAGACTTTAATTCTAAAGAAGACGTAAAAGGTCCTTTAAATTTTAAAACTCGTTACTATTCATAGAGAAAACTAGGGTTGGCTTTCACAAGGCATTTTTTTTATAAAGGCCGGCTATGAAGGCCAGTGGTATAGCTTCTTAGGCCGGCAGCGTAGACTCTAAAGCCGTCAGTATTTAGTATAGGCTAGCTGTCTTCAATTCCAATCGTGTCGTGGCTCACTTTAGCTTCTTCGTTTGAGTAAAATTCCTATAAATTAACCCTGTTTCCACTCTGAATTCTCTAATACCTGAAATGTCCAAATGAAAATACTTAAGTAACAATTCTTAATGGTTTCTAAAAATGAATAATAATTCTCTCTAGTTCGCTCATTAAAATATAAATAAAATATGCCTTTATCAACTTCCCTACACTTAAACTTTTGCTTATCCTCAAGCAAAATAAATAGAATTAAAGAAATTTATCTTTGAAAATATAAAATTTCCAATTGCAAATCCAAAACATCTGATATTTCACACTTTTAGACTCGTTAATTTATAATGCCAACCACTTGAACCAAATGGAAATAAATGATCAAAGTACTATAATTGAAATTGATTAGTCATTCTAAAGAAAACAAATTTTAATCTAAGCGTTTAGTCTAAGATTTTTATTTTAAAAGTAGATACTCAGTCCTAAAAAGAAAAGTACCCATTTAAACTTCATAGCTATTAGTAAGCATATTATTCCTTTAATTATCTTGACAAACAAGTTAACAAAGTAGTGAAAGCATATGGTGTTTGCTATATCCCTAAGCTTTCTTCCTTTTTATCACAAGCCTTAATTCATTTCTTAAATTGCATTCAAAATTTCCATTTTCCATTCCCTCCACCCCATACCCCCTCCCTTTTTTTTTTTTTTTTTAGTTTAGATACTGAACTTTACCTTTCCGCCCCTCTCGTTATAGTAAGTACATTGAGTCGATACATCCCGGACTCATCACCCAAGTGATTAAGTCTTAAAGGGACCCTTATAGACTCTTCCTTACTCTAATATTCAAGTTAGGATACTCTTAACTCAATTTTTTAAGTTATTGGAGTAAAGACTCTCATTTTATAACTTTTTTTTAATGCTTACTAAAATTTTTCAGACTTCTTTTATAGAAGTCACTAAGTATAAAGCTTTACTTACCTCTTTTACTAAGTATTAAAGTGTCGTTAAAATAACTAAAAAGAACATATACTAACTAACCTTGTATAGAAGTGAACCTGTTTACTTTCATTTAAGAACTTGACCGACTCTTAAACTTCAGATTCCAAAGCTAAAAACTAAGTAAATTAGGTTGTTAAAGATTTGACTAATTAATTTTAACCAAGTGCAAAAATCACAATAATGATGAGTAAGGCACCATAATGAGTCAATTATTCAAATCACAAATAGATGCTATTAACAATTTTTTTTCTTTGTATAATCTCTAGATTCCAAATAAGAAATTCAAAATTTTAAAATAAATTGGCCTAACAATTGCTAGATACTTAAAAACAAATAAAGTTTAAGCTAATAGGAAAGTATAACTATTTGTAAACCAAAACTGGCATCAAAATTGATATTCAATTTAAGTCAAAATCCATTTCCTATATTTCCTTCCTCTGACTTTAGAATAGATAGTGTCCACATTGTCTTCTATTTAGTAAACAAGAGGAAATAAAATAAAAAATCGAAATAAATAGGAAATGAAAAACTAGTACTTCCCTAAATTCAAATTTTCAGTAATAAGGAAAATTCCAAACATAAGATCATTACGAGTATAGAATTTAGATCAGACTTGTCTTATCAAATGCAAAGAAATGTGAAAGAGCAAAGATAGCATAAAAGTACACTCAAGAGTACATAGTAAAGTTAATTATCTACAGTTACCCAAATAGGTGGGTACTAAACAAAAAAAAAAATAAAAATAACCTAACAACAAAATAAAAGAAAAATAATAAAAAAACATAACATAAAAAAAATAAAAAAGGTACGCATAACTCTAATTGTCATGGTCAGTGCTGTTACTCTTTGCAATAGAAGTTTCGTAATGTAGCTACTCTGCAGCTGCTGGATGGAAATGTGAGATAGCAGATTCAACATGTTGAAAATAGTAGTTTGGAACTTCTTAATCTTCTTCTTTTCTTTCCTAATTTCATTCTGGGCTTCTCTAATTTTGACACTCAACTGCTCATAGCTACCAACTAAAGGATGATATGAAGTAGATGCTCTAGTAATAAGAGGATTTTCAGGAATATCCCTCTCAATGCCATAATATAATCACTACAAAATATAACCTGAGTCCCGGTATTATCTATTTGTCTATAAATAAAATTTGCTATTTCTACTCCCAAATTAATCTAACACCTAGAAATCATGCTGTATAGATAAAACATGTCAAAATTGGTTACCTTGCTATGATTGTTCTTCTTACAACTAAGATTATGAGCAAGAATATGGTGGAGTAGCCTATGCTCCACTGCTAAGAAAGTTGTGGTGAGCAACTTTGAAGGTACAAAATTGTCCTACTTAAGGTAAATCAACTAGAATCAGAATCTCTCAACAATTATATCACTAGGCCAAGAGTTGGGCAAATTGACTTCCTCTTAATCATATAAACCAAAAAAGTAACCAATTTGACTCAACTCAATCACATGAATCTCTCCATAAACCTAAAATGTGAACATAGACATTTGCTTACCTCTCTCCAGCTGCAAAGTAGATAAAAACTCAATGGTAATATTTTTAAAAGTAGGTTCTTTTACCTCAAACAATCAAAACTAAGTTTTATGAGGAACTATTTGTTAGATCCTGTCATCCATCCCATATTCTCGTAAAGTCTAATCCAGATATTGTTGGTCCATGAATGTCATTTGTTGTAACTTCTTCCTTTTCTCCCTAGCATAATCTTGATATGAAAGAAGATCACTACTCAAACTTTTGAAGGATGAAGCGGCTGCCATCTTCTATTTCTTTTGCTAAGGTTAAAGTTTCTTGGGTGGCATTGTGAAGTTGTGAAATACAAATCTAAAATGAAAAGTGAAAATGTATATGGAAAAAGTGAAGAGAGTGAGTGAATGTGAGATGCAGTGATGAAGAGAGTGTGTATGGGAGATAGAGTGATAGAGAGGGAGAGAAATCTAGAGAGAGGGAGAAGGTAGAGAAAGAAATCAAGAAGGAAATGAGTAAGGAGAGAGAGAGAGAAAACCGATGGTCATGCTTTATAAAAATACTGTACGCTGGCTCCTCCCTTTATTTATCGATGGCGTACATTGTCGACGTATATTGGTAGGGTGGCGGCTTTGATTTCAAAATTTTGCGCTTTTTTCCTCTTTTCTTTTAAGTAAATATTAACAAAAGAAATAAATAAATAAATAATAAAAAAAATATGTTTAGTTAGACATGGTTGCTTCCCATGAAGCACTTAGTTTATAGTCATTAGCTCAACTTTTCCGATCTTATTATGGGTTTGTACTTGCTATGATACTAGTGTCATAGTTTAAGTTTTCCCCTTCAAAATACTGCTTAAGGAGATGACCATTTACCTTAAAAGTATGACTGTCACCTACCTTTAACTCAACTGTATCATAAGGAAAAATGTTAGCTATTTCAAATGGTCTAAACCATTGAGATTTTAACTTATTTAGGAACAGTTTCGGCCGAGAGTTATATAATAATACTTTTTGACTAGGTACGAACACCCACTATTGAATGTTCTTATCATGCCATTGTAGAGACCTTAGAAGGGGTTTAGTAGTATTGTCTAAAATTTCCATATCATGTGTGCACCCATGATAAGAAAATCGTCTTACAAGTCAGAGATTGTAAGACTCTAAATAGTTATTTACTAGAGTCTTCAATTTTAGTTCATTGACTCATTATATAATATAAATGATTATGGATATCCATTTTTCCATAGTTCCTCAAAACCGCAGAGAATCGGTATCCTTTACCAAAACAGCGAAATAAGATAAACAATTCTAGAAAATTCTAAACTTACTAAAGATACTAAACTTAATTAAGACATTAGTCATTTTTTAGAGCATTCCGAATTAATTACATAAGCTTTTCATCATACGGATTCAATGGTAGCACTCTGCACTCGATTCCTATCCCATTCTCAACTATCGATCAACTTGTAAGGAAAAAAACTATTGGGGTATAAGCTTATGCTTAGTGAGATAATTACCCTCATCAATACCGTATGACAAAAATTTATTAAATGCATAATCATATAAATGCATGAATAATCAGTATGCCAAACAACGCATGCAGCGGCTTAGGAATTGCATACGACTCAAAATTACTCCCCCTGAAGTTGGGGTTTGGAGATAATTAACCGACCCAAACCAAAATCCAGGTTCTAGACCTTGGGTTTTATTCCATTTGCATTTTGTGCTTAAGCCAAAACAAAACTATATATATATATATACGTATGTGTGTGTGTACGTATATACTTTCTTTACCGAATAACAAATCATATTTTTAAAATCCCAAGTCTAGTGGTGTGGTGGCCTCCGCAATTTACAAACACACGCCCTAAGTAGAAACCACAAGACTCGGCCCCTTGTCGACGGTTGGTGTCTCCCAGTACCTAGTAAGCCCATCAACTTAGGACAAGGACTCAATATATATAATGACATAGCTAGTGCCTAATCCAGCAGGAAACTCGTATTCCTGTGAGTCCTTTCCCATCTTTTGCGTGAAGCGGTAGTCGGTGTTATTGGTATGCAATATGGGGAATGCATGATTCATTTTGATTTCTTAATTCTATAAGTGATTAACTCGATTTTTAAGGTGATCAAACAATTCATTCCATACAATTCACATATATATATTAATACAAACAATTCCCACTATTATATATATATAATTAACAAGACATCACATTTATCCATAAATCCATATACATGCATCTCCCATATCTCACAAGCATCCAAGTTTATATATATATAAGTTTAGGTACATCTATTCTACAAGCACAATCAAGTAAAGAGTCATTGGGAATTTACTCACTCTACCATACGGATCAATCAAACTAATCTAGGATAAGTCGTCTCCCTAAAGCCGAGTCCCCTAGACATCGCAAATATGATACTATAAGGATTTGAAATAAAACCTAGAAAACTAAGTTAAAACCCTTTAAGTTATACTTTGGACTTGGTTTCATAAATTTTTCCGGTTTTACTTAAAAGTTCAATAGCGTATAACTTTTTTGTTTTAAATCTGATTTTTATGATCTTATAGTCAATCTTCATCATTTTCGAGTGTACTTTAATGTGGTGAGATTAGATTTTTGAAATGAGGCATATGATTCTATCCATGGGTAAGAATAGTAGCGTTCCTCGTGTGTTAGAGTGCTTTTGGGCCTTGTATGGTAAATGAGCTTTTCGATAACTTGAGAAATCCTTTGGGTTTGGTCTTAAGATTTTATCCTAAGCTTAAAATACTCCTTGAGATTATATTTACAACTTTGATTTATATTTCTAAAGCTAACAACCACTTCATGGGCCCTTTAGTGGGCTTAAGTTATCAAATGGGCTTGTTTTTGGTTCAAACTAAAGTTAGTGACTTTGGTGGGCTTATGGGGCCTTAGATGGATTTCTTATGGGATTCAAAACAACCTCTCTTGATGCTTTAAGGTGCTGGTTAGAATTTCATTGAAGGCCCAACTTAGAGTTCTAGGCTTGTTTTGAGAGTTTTAGGTTCGGTTTTGAGTTTTAGGCTTTGTATGCTTACCATACTTGCTTTGGTTGATCTTTTCACTTTGTTCATATTTTTAAGCTTCTTTTTCCCACGTTCTAGATTTGGTCATGATGATTCTAAGGGGTTCTCGCTTGGTTTTTCAACTTGTTTCATCATTTCCTTAAGTTTAGGTGTTAGATTATGCACTTAAACTACTTTATCCAAATCTTAACTTAACTTAACTTTTCTTTCATAAGATGATTCTTTAACTCATGCTCTACACAAAGAAATAGAAGATCTTATACTTAATACAACCTCCATATCATAACTTATGTCATACAAAGTTGGTTTCCTTATAAAACTTCATGTGATGGATTTTTCCTTAACTTAAGTCTATATTTGAGCATGTTTAACTTAACGGAAATAAAATCAACATTCAAATGACCTTTGAACACTCATGTCCAGCATGTTTATCTTCCATTCAAGTTCTTGTTTCAAGATTTTCTCAACTTAAAATCTTCCATTCAAAGTCCTACACAAGTATTTTTACAAAACACCAACTTTACATGCTCATGTTTCAAGTTCATATAAAGGTTTCATGAGTTTGTTTCTTAAAATGGTTTTTGGTGTTATAACAACTTAAACCTTACTTATATCTTCAATAAATCAAAGTCTCCTAACATAAATACTAACCCACATATCACAAGAAACACTTACTCATCCTTAAAGCAAAGTATGGTGATTGTGTACTAAGATTCCACTTAAGCTCTTAACTTTGCTTCCTCCTTTTGCCACCTTTCGAAAACACGAGTTGTTTGATCTTTTGGAATGGGGTTTGTGGAAGGTTCTAATAGTCTTAAAAGATCTTAAATGGTAAAAGAAAATGACATAAGAATAAGAAGAGAAGTTGCCGTGAGTATGGAAGCAAAAATGGTGGCGGCAATGTTGGGAATTTGTGGAGTTTGATTTCTTCTTGTGACTTGTGTTTAAAGTGAGAGAAAAAGAAGTGAAAATGGGAGTGAAAGAGGAAGAGAGTGACAGATTTTGAATGAGGAAAGAAGTGTGTGCAAGAAGCTTCAATTGATTGTCTTGTAGCTTACACAAAAGTCAACAATTGTAACTATTGATGATGTAAGCATGAAGGGGTGAATAGTAATGTATAAGAGAAAGTGATTGATAGTTGAAAGACAAATGCATGGCCCCCCTTTCTTCCTTGTTTAAATCTGCCATTTAAAGTCTTTTTAGGCCATGGAGTGGTCTTGTCTCATTTAATGAAGTTAAGCATATGAAATTTTGTGAAAAATTGTCCATATGTAATATAAGTGAAGGGGTGATAAGGAAAATGTCTTATCACTAAATTTTGATAAGTTATCAATTGATAAATGATTTCAACTCTCAATTGATAAGTTATCTAAAGTGATTGGTTGATCTACTTATCGAAGTGTAAGGCTTAGGCATGAAGATAAGGGCATGGTCTTATCGAAGTGTAAAGCTAAAACTCTCTTATTTTGAAATGAGAGACCATATGGTATGATTTTACTAACTAGGTAATTAACTATATCAACATACTAAGGTAAACCTTGGATCTCTATTACATACAATTGTTCATTAGGGAACTTCTCATTAATGGGTAGCTCTAAACAACCAAATTGTAAATGAGATAAATGATTAGCAATTATGTTTTCAGTTCTTTTTTTATTTCTAATTTCAAGGTCAAATTCTTGTAGTAATAAGTTCTAATGAATTAACTTAGGCTTAGCATAAGCTTTAGCAAGCAAATATTTTAGAGCAACATGGTTAGTGTAAACTATGATCTTAAAACCTATTAAATAAGGCCTAAACTTATCACATGCAAATATAATCGCTAAAAGTTCTTTCTCTATCGTAGCATAATTTCTCTATGCCTCATTCAAGGTTTTACTCGCATAGTATATAACATGAAATAGCTTACCTCTCCTCTACCCGAGTACTGTTCCTATAGCATAGTCGCTGGCATCATGCATCATACATCATCTCGAAAGGAAGCTCCCAATCAGGTGCAATGATCATTAGAGCTAAAATAAGCGTCTCCTTCAATGGTTTATATGCTTGTAAACAACTATCATAAAAAACAAAGGCAGAATCTTTTTGAAGTAAATTACAAAGAGGTCTAGAGATTTTAAAGACATCCTTAATAAATCTTTTGTAGAAGCTAGTATGCCCTAAGAAGCTCTTGACTCCTTTGACTAAAGTAGGTGGTGGCAACTTTTCTATTATCTCTACTTTGGCTCTATCAACTTTAATCTCCTTTTTCTACACCTTGTGACCTAAGACTATTCCTTCTCTTACCATAAAATTGCATTTTTGTCAATTTAGAAGTAGATTAGTCTTTTTGCACCTTTTAAGTACATAGCCTAAATTAGTTAGACATGAATCAAATGACTTCCTAAAGACAGAAAAGTCATCTATAAATATTTCAATAAAATCTTCTAACATGTCATAAAATATAGACATCATGCATTTTTGAAAAGTAGTAGGTGCATTATAGAGACTAAAGGATATTCTCCTAAAGGCAAAAGTGCCATAAGGACATGTAAAGGTAGTTTTCTCCTAGTCTTCTAGTGCTATATGAATTTGATTGTAACTAAAATAGTCATCTAAGAAACAATAATTATCATGCCTTAAAAGTTTTTCTAACATTTGATCTATGAAAGGGAGGGGGAAGTCGTCTTTACAGGAGGCATCATTCAATTTTTTATAATCTATGTAGACTTTGCACTTGGTCATAGTGTGAATAAGGATTAACTCATTAACCTCATTTTTAACTACAGTTATACCGCCTTTTTTTGGCATTACTTGAACAGGATTAACCCACTTACTATCTAAGATAGGGTAGATAATACTTGCATCTAGCAATGTGAATACCTCTTTCTTCACTACCTCCTTGAGAGTTTAGTTGAGTTGTCTCTACGTTTGTACTGTAGGTTTGCACTCAGCCTCTAACAATATCTTATGAGTGCAAATTAAGGGACCGATCCCCTTAATATTGGCAATGGTCCACCCAATGACTTTTTTATGCTTTCTTAGAACTCCTAGAAGTTGTTTCTCTTGATCACCTGTTAAAGAAGAGGAGATAATTATTGGAAAAGTATCATTTGTTCTAAGATAAGCATATTTTAAATGACTAGATAAAGGTTTAAGTTCAAGCACTCGGGGTTGTGTAAATGATGGAATTGGCTTCTGCTCACTAGTGCTTAGCTCTTCATAGTATCGAGCTTTGATTTCTAACACCTGTTTCCTGCCTTCTTCTTCTTTAAGCGCGTCATCATCACTCCAATCATCTAGATCCCTAAGAACTGATTCTGTGGTATCTAATCCTGCTTTCTCTTCTATAGACTTACAGTTAATCTCATAAAAAATATCACTAGTGTAACAGGATTTGCAATCATCAAAATGTTTTATGGCTTCATAAACATTAAAAGTTACTTGATCGTCCATAACTCTTAAAGTAAGCTTACCTTATTCCACGTCTATCAACTCCTTACCTATTGTAAGAAGTGGTCTTCTAAGGATCATGGGTACTTCTTGATCCTCTTCTATCTCCAAGACTATTAAGTTAACTGGAAAAATAAATTTGTCTATCTTTACTAGGACATTCTCGACAATTACCCTTGGGTATTTGATGCTCCTATTAGCAAGTTGCAAGGTAACATGAGTCTCCTTGCAATTTCCTATAGTGCAAGAAATAGTAAAACTCCTCTAATCTCTTTATATTTTAAGTAGGGTAGATAGATTTTTTTGAAGGATCATTGAATAATCCCTTATAACCATCATTGGTTCATTCCCATCAATCTTTTTCTTCTTGGTGAGCAAATCCTTTATGAACTTAGCATACGCCATTTGCTAAAGTGTCTCTGCAAAACGAATGTTGATCTGTAGCTTCTTAAAGACATCTAGGAATTTGGCAAATTAGGCTTCTAGTTGCTGTTGCTTTAGTCTTCTTGGAAAAGGAATTTGAGGAACATATAGTTTCACTTCTGGTGACTTTTGCTTTGGTTCCTCTTCCACTTGCTTCCCTTTTCCTTTCTTTGAATTCTCTTCTTTTCCTTCAACTCGTCTGTCAACTATTTCAACTTCCTTTCTAGTCCTTAACATAATAGCATTGACACCTTTCGGATTCTCTTTAATATTACTGGGTAAAGACCCTGATGGTCTATTACTTAACTGTTGAGAGATTTAACTAATCCGATTCTCTAAATTCCAAATAGTTGCATGTTGATTTTGTAACATGGTGTCAGTCTTTTGCATATAGCTCGACATGAGCTCTTCCATTCTAGACTAATTCTACTGAGGTGGAGTATTCTAAATAGGACCTTGCTTTTAGAATCCAGGTGATGGTTGCAATGCATTATTCTCATTTCTCCACAAAAAATTTAGATGATTACGCCACCTGGGATTATATGTATTTGAATATGGTCCTTAATTACCATGTTGAAAATTATTGACAAAGTTCAATTGTTTTCTACTAGTTAGAGCTGAGGGATTCCTAGTTAGGTAGTCAAGAGTTGAATGTGGTCTTGAACATAACTCACAAAAAACAATAGGATTAGCATTAAAAGACTGTGTTGAGGTGAGTTTACTTACCTAGGTAGTGAGAGTTTCAATATAAGCTATTAATTGAGATACATTGCTATTGCCATTGACTATTGCCACTCCTAACTTGCTTCTCTTATTTTACCAATATGTGCACTGGAAGCCATCTCTTCTATCAGTGCACTTGCTTCATCATAAGTCTTGCCCATTAGAGCATCTCTAACTGGAGCATCAACTAAAGACCTTAATGTCTCATCTAGACTGAGATAGAAAATCTCAATTAGGAGATTATCTAGCAAGCCATGATATGGGCATTTTTTGATAGCTGCCTTAAATCTCTCCCATGCCTTATAAAGTGATTCACCACTAAACTTGGTAAAGTTGGTGATGTCGTTCCTTAGTTTCGTGGTCCTGGTTGATGGGAAGAATCTCCTTAGGAACTTCAACAAAAGATTAGTCCAGGTGGTAATCAATTCTTATGGTAGTGAATGAAACCAAGCTCTAGCCTTATCCCTTAGCGAAAAGGGAAAGAGCTGTAATCTAATAACCTCGTCTATCACATTGTTCATCTTAATTGTATTACAGTATTGGAGAAATCCTACAATATGCTGGTTAGGACTTTCATTAGGATATCCTCTAAACTAATTTGTTTAAACCATCTGAATGAGGGACGACTTTAACTCAAAGTTGTTAGCCTGGATGGTAGGCCTCCTTATAGCTAAACCCATCACTATGGGTATTGCATAGTCCCATAGTATTCGCATAACTCCTTATATCTTATTATTATCTTCATTATCTGCCATCTCTTCTCCCTTTTTTTGTTCTCTCGCCTCAATTGATGTAAAGTGCCCTTTATTTCAGAATTTAGTGATAAAATTTTAGCACTTCTACTCCTATGCATAAATCACTTGCAAAGAGAACAAAAATAACACACGTCTTCAAGTGCACCTAAATTACCAATATAACTAAAAGGTTTAATATTTCTAGTCCCTAGCAATGCCACCAAAAACTTGATTCACTTAAACTATATATGTAAAAAAATAAATTACAAATAATCCAGCAAGTATATTCGGTCGGAATCAAGTAATACAGAGCAAGTAAGGTTATCAATCCCTCGAGGACTAAGAAATTACTAATCCTATGCTAGTTATCTTATCAATATTCAAGCAATCAAAAGTAAATTAACTAATCTAATAATTATACTAAAACTATTGAAAATAAAATAATTGTAAAATATCTGGAATTAAGCAATTAATTGAAAATTGCTAGAAAATAAAATTCATCCTAAATTATGCAAATCAAATTGTTATCATGTTTTATAGATTAATAACTATATAAGTGAAATTATTATGCCTTAAAACTTAAGGACTTAAACCCTTAATTAATCAATCAACTCCCGCATCTCCAATTAATAGTGGACTTTAAATTATAATTATATATCTCCCAATACTATGATTGTCTAATGTTATAAATCAATTATCCCTAATGTCTTAGTAAATAATTAATCACTAAACATTGCATTAATCTCTAGATAATTTCTAATTAATTCAATTAATGTCAATTCTACATTAATCAATCAAATTAATTAAGAATTTCTAACAAATCTTATCAACTCTTGTATCATTAAGGTTTCTAACAATTATAATCAATTAGATAACTATAATCGAAATCATAGAAATTGCAATCATGAATCATTTATATGTTTATTAATCCTATAACATGAATACAATTCTCATCTTTACTATCCAAGGTCTCATCAATTCCCATAAATAAAATTAGCTAGCCATAGAATTTGAAACAAAAGCACAATTGTTAATTGAAATTGCAAAGATGTTCATAATTGAAATTGCAAAGATGTTCATAATTGAAAGTAAGAATAAATTACAGAATTATATAAATATAAATAAAATAGATATCACCAATTCTATAATATGAAAGAGTAAACTTCAATTGCAACTTCAAAATTGATCTCCATAGCAAAAGTGAAATCTACTTAATGATCTAATCAATTCTATAGAAGAATTCTTCAAAAACTATTTACTAACTATACTATGACTCTCTAATTCTAAAGAAGACGTAAAAGTTCCCTTAAATTCTGAAACTCAAGACTATTTATAAACAAAACTAGGGTTGGCTTTCGTAAGGCATTTTTTTTCATAAAGGCCAATGGTGTAGCTTCCAAGGCCACATCATAGTCTTTAAAGCCACTAGTGTTTAGTTTAGGCTAGCTGTCATCAATTCCAATCGTGTTGTAGCTCACTTTGATTTCTTTGTTTGCGTACAATTCCTTTAATGTAACTGTATTTCCACTTCAAATCCTCTAATACCTAAAATATCCAAATGAAAATGCTTAAGTTCCAATTCTTAATGATTTTTATAAAATCAATAATAATTCTCTCTAATTTGCTCATTAAAATATTAATAAAATATACCTTTATCAATCTTGCTCCATAAGCACATAGGTACTTTGAGCAACCCAAGATTAATAAGAACTTTGTTTTTCTCCTTTTTCATTTAAAAGGAAAAAAGGAGAAGCCTAACTTATTTGAAAACATGTTTAAGGTCGATTAAGCTATTTCATGGATTTCCCTTATAGAAAACATTTATGTTTTAATAAGGTAACCTTTGAACCTAATGGATTTTTTGTTTTTATTTTTTAAAGTGTTTTTTAGAAAATACATGGACTAGTGCTTGAAATTAAGGTACATCTACATATGGATCCTAATTTTACGTTTTCTCAATTTTAATAGGGTGACAACTCCTTTTTCAAAATTATTTTTAAATAAAATCTTTTTTTTTTTAGCCTAATCAAGCAACTTATGTTAAGTTGGCAAGGCTCAATATAAATCAAGTTAAAAAAAGCGAGAAATCAAATTTTTAGCTTGATAGATTTGATAACTCCATTAGGGATGATTTGTGTGCTAGCCATAAAAGAAGTCTATGACATTTAATTGGCATCTGATTTTTGTAAAAAAGGAATTAATAATAATAATAATAATAATAATAATAATAATAATAATAATAATAATAATAATAATAATAATAATAATAATAATAATAATAATAATAATAATAATAATAAGAAGAAGAAGAAGAAGAAGAAGAAGAAGAAGATTTTCCTGTTAATTACTTGGTATTTTTTTTTAAATATATATATATATATATATAGTTATACTAATTTTAGTGCTAGTGAAGTAGGAAAAAAAAAGGAAAAGTGGCAATCTATTGGGCTAAGAGATGGTTTATCATTATAATATGTGTTTAGATGTGGTCAAACTCATACCATCTTAAGAATCTAAGAGGGGAAGTCTATTGTGTAAGTCTTGGATAATATGGTATAATAGCCACTCGAAGCCAAGTAGGCCAACCCTACTCAAGTTTCAAATGAGCTAGTGATCTATGTGAAGCCTTTTAAAACTTAGGAACCTTTAAAGTGTATCCAATTGCATTCATGAACTTGCATGGATTAGTAAGTAAACCAAATGTGGAAAATATTCCAAGTGAAAGGCTGCAACATGAAAGAATTAAAGTATTGTCTATTATTTTATTTCTGTAAACATATACACTTGTAAATATCGATAAACTTTGTAAAATACATTATATTTCTTTATTTTCCTTATAAGTTCAATTATTTATAAATGTAAAGTTAGTTTTTTTTTTTGGTAGAAATATTTAGAACAATGAAGAAAGGGATTTATATAAATGAGCTTGATGACCCCAAGGATGTGGTTAAGAGATGGTTCTAGCTTTTTAGCCCTAAGCAATAGGACTATATCAAGATAAAAACTAGGACCATTGTGTCTCTAATGGAAATTTCTGTCAACCTTGCTTTTGTTATGACCTTAGTCCATTTTTGGAATCTAAAATTTGTAGCCTTTTATTTTGGGCCTCATCAATTATGCCCAATTATAGAAGAATACATCTAACTATTGAAGGCTCCCACCAATATAAATGAGATTTATGTCCTAATCCTTGAAAAAGGCGCTTGCAACATCTTTAGTGATTTGTTTGGGGTCAAAAAGAATGAAATAGGCCAGGCCTTGAAGGATTGTAATGGGAGGAATATCAAGTTGTTTAATTTGCTTGAATGGTTTGTAAGGACATTTAGGTTCCAAGAAAAGCAAAATATCTTTGTGGAGGTTATCAAGGGTGGTAACGTAATCGATGCCATGCTTATATTTTAGTAGTGTTAAGGATTGTGTTATTTCTATGTGGGGTATTTGGCCCAATTTTTAAGGGGGGTATCTTAGCTCTCTTAGATGAACAAATCAGATCACTTAACCACCTTAAAGTCAAAAGACGTAGAGACATGAAGATTTCCTTGAGCCTACTCATGATCTGGTTTGTCAACCATATGACAATTCATTAACTTAAGTTCCATAGGGTTGAGTTTGTTGTGAAAATCCATATAATCCAAACCTTTGTAAGGGTTGAGTTACCAAAGGCTCCTACTCATTGCTAGGTTGAAGTACTTCAAAATTTTAGTGCTGAAGACATGCTATGGGTAGCTAGGTGGTTTGTTGCTAAGGAAATGATAAAAGGATGTAAGAGTCATGAGGTAGTTTTACTAATTGGGATGAATTGTTACATAGGGCATTATCAAGCTGTTGTAGTCTAATAGGCTAGGCTCATCTAGACTGTAGTTCGTAGGCCATCATTAGATAGAGTGACTATTTGCTATTATGACTTACGTCTCATGATTGATGAAAAGATATCTCAACTATTCACCATCAAGACTCTTTAGAGTGAATGAGTAATGATCTCAACACTTCAGTTGGAAAACTTAGCGGAGAATGTTAGAAAAAATCAAGCAACCATGGAATGTATCTACTAACATATCAAGGAAGTAGACCAAAGCAATTTAAGGCCCTTGATGTGCTGTAGCTAGCCTCTAAGAGTCCTATCCTTAAAATGGAGACTTATATGAAGTAAGTCTAGGCTTAGGTAGAAGTTGTCTATGAGGATGCAAATAGGTTAAGGATAATTTTGAAGGCTTTGTATAAGGTAGCAAAGCAGTGAGTTGAGACATTGAAAGACTAACTAACAAGAGCCCATGAAAGGATTTAGGAGTTAAAAGCACTAACAAAGCTTAGCCTGCCCAAGAAGAAGAGAAGTAATGAAGCAAGATTCAGCCAGCTAGCTAAAAGAAGACTTAGTAGATAGGCTTTTTTGTTTAGCAATTTTCAATTTCTTTTCTTTAAATAAAGAGTTGTAATCAAACTCCATCATTTGTAGTCTTAATAATAATAATAATTTCTGCTACATAATGGGTTACTTACCAATTCAAATATTAGCATTCATGCGTTCTCCTAACATCCCTTATTTTATATTCCAGTTATTTATTTTTTGTTATTATTATTGCTATTATTATTATTTTCTCCAAAAATAAAATGTACATAAAATAAAAAGAAAAAAGAATAATGAAATAAAAAAGTGAAAAAGTTAGTGAATAATTACTTGGTTAACACATTTAGGTTAATTATTAGTAAATAAATTGGACCTAAAAAATTAAAAAAAAGGGATAAAGGGAATTTTGCAAAAAAAAAAATATTTTTCTAACAAGTTTTGAGTGTTTGCCTCAATCTAAGTTCTTTAAAAGTAGCTCACAAGTAGTATATTCCATAACGACATCCTATAATCACTTGGCTAAGCTCATAATGGCAACCAACACTAACAATATAAGCAACACCAATAACATTAGCAATACTAACAATAATGATGTCACCATTGCAGTAAGGGTCGGACTTTTAAAATAATCAATGAAGAGCATAGGTGACAAAATGGATTTTTTGAGTGACAATGTCAGCCGCCTATGTGTAACTCAACTTGCCTTTGTAGAGAATTATAATTTGCCATAAATCTATGAGAGGGTAAAGATACAAGTCTAGAATATTTATAACTAGGGATAGAATCTAGGGTTAATTTTGAGGGTTTAAGGAAGGAATTTGAGGATAAGTAGAAACTAATGGAAAAGAAGCTACTCCAATAGATGAATGATAAGATAAAGGCTTTTGAGAAGCAGGATAGGTTTGAACATGTAGGTATCATTAACATAACTGCATAAGATGGCTCAACCTTCCCAGATAAGTTTAAGGTGCCTGATTTTGAGAAGTATCATAGAACTGGCTACCTAAAATTATATACCCATAAGTACGCTAGGAAGATGAGCAAGTATACTTAATATGATCACCTAATGGTCTAAACATTCTAAGACAACTTAACTAGTGTTACTCTAACTCGATATGCTCAAAGGTGGAAGGTCCAAGCCGCCAGGGTATTTACCTTAATCCTTGAAAAGGAGCTAGCTTTCACTATCATGAACACACTAGAGAAAGCTTATTTTACTCACCCATACTACTTGCTTTAACTAGCTTTGCTAAGGTAGTAGCAATAGGGTGACAAATAGACAGTACTATTACATTTGGCAAACTACCCAGTTCATACACTCAATATAAGAAACCTGCCTTTACTAAACTAACCAACAAAGGGAAAGACTCCATTATAAGCATGGTGACTATCAATTAAAACCATGCTCTTACCCCATATACATCATACCAAACAACTCTAAGCCCATTGGTACCCATAACTCCAGCCTAGCAATAACATCCACCATAAACCCAACTCAACTGACCTCCCCACAAAAGGTTTGCTAGCATCTAAATTCCCCTTAGTCAATTTTTGACTTGTCTAAGAGCTAATTGCTTCATCAACTTTAAACTACCTAAGAAAAGATATAAACCTAAAAACTTTAATCTTGATACCAGATGTGAATAGCTCCTTGAACAAGTAGGTCATTCTATTGATATGTAGTGGAGGCTTAGAAATATGATCTAAGACCTAATTGATGCTATGAGGGTATAATTGGACTTTGCTAAGGCCTTTAATGTCGATAATAACCCGCTTCTAAATCATGCTCTAGTAATTAACATGAATAGCGTAGGGGAACTTAAGTTAGTAATGGATTTGAACAAGTTACCCATCCTAATCAAGCAAGTGGCTTGGCTCCTTAAGGAGAAAGGATATTTATAGGGAATGAATCTCTAGGATAAGACTTGCACTAAGCTAGCCATCTATTAGTTATTCTGGGAAGGCAAAGTGTAGAAGAAAGAAATACAACAAATGATGGTGACCAAGCCTTAAAACCTCACTTATGAGTAGTTAACAGAACCCAAGCTAGAAAGAGACCCTATTATAGTGTCAATAAGTCAGATTTGAGGTGAATTTGAGTACCTAGTGGATACATGGGTAGTACCCATTGCATATACTAAGTTAGGACTAATAGGATGGGGGGCTTAAGTTTAAAGAGGAAGACAATGGGGGGCACATGGTAGGAATAACTGGGTCAACCTAAAGCTAATTACTATCTAATACAACAAGCAACCCGAGGAATAGCTAGTATATGGTGAGATTAGGAAGCATGTGTTCAATGTCCCGATTCCTCTTAAAAATTATAAGGAGCTACCTTTTGACTACTAAACTCTTAATCATTCAAAGATTGCTACAACAATGGTTAAAAAGATTACTAGGATGGGCCAAATTTACATCGTTAATGAAGAAGTGAGACAAAATTTATAAGTATAAGGAGAAAAAGAATTCAAGTTAGATACTTTCAATAAAATGATCAAGGGCAAAGGCCAGTGAATAAATGATTGTTGAATAATTAGCCAAGGCTTAAGCCCAAATTTCCCTTACGGGGCTTCTTCTAACGTCAAGTCAACATAGAGAGGCTCTCTTTAAAATCCTCAAAGAAGTCTAAGTCCTTTAAGAGATTTCAGCAAATAAGTTGGGGTACATAGCTAGTTCCATATTCGTTATGGATTCGATAGCCTTTTTACTTAAGGAGTTAAGGGAAGACGGGAATCGGTATAGCAAGCCCTTATTTATAGTTGTGAGATTAAGGATAAGATTGTATCTTGAGTCTTTGTTAACAACAGGTCTTCATTGAACATCTGTCCTATAGATGCCTTATGTTAACTTAGGATTGAAGTAATTGAAATTAAGCTAACTCCATGCTTATTAGCGCTTTTCATGGTTTTAAGAGAGAGATCGTAGGGGAAGTGGGCCTCCATGTGATGATTAGGCCTCAAATATTCAACATAACCTTTTGTGTACTCAATGTCCCTAGATCTTTTGATCTTTTATTGGAAAGGCCTTAGATCCCTGCAATTGGTGTAATTCCTTCTAGTTTGATCAAAAGGTTAAGTTTATTGCTAATGGTTAGTTGGTTACGATACTAAGAGAGCATGATTATGAAATCCATAAGGAGATGAGCTAGAAGATTTCAAATTGTTGATCTTTAACTAGGTAGCATGGTTGGTGGTAAAGAGGTTAGGGGCAAGGGCCCTATATTTAAAAAGGATAAATTGGGACATTTGGCTTAGTGTATGCACCTACGAAGGAAGAATTGTCTTAGACCTACTTCATAAGAAGGAAAAGGGGTAATCATCTATACAATATCCCTATGACTTTTCCATCACTCAAGGAAAGTCTCATTGGAACCAATGTTAGAAGCGATGATGGAAAAACAAGATTAGCCTAGAGACTTATAGCCATAGCTTTGTAGAATTGGTTTACCCTCCCTTTATCTAATAATAAGGCTAATTTAGAGTAAAGATTGCAATAGGACATTGTAATTATTAAGTTTTACTTTTAGTTGTCATTGTTGATGATTAAGCCTTAGTGCTCCACTAATAAATGATCTTTCTAGTTGTTCTTCCAAAAAATATATAACAATGAAATGACCTTTCCTTTCAATTTACCTTCTTCTCTTCTAATTACTTATCCATTCATTTTTACTGCCTACTTTTTTAGATCTAACGTTCTTGATAAAAATCGGGGATATCTTATGCTTGTAAATGACTAAAATATCGATATCATGTCTAATGCTATCAGGTTAGTTATTGGGGATGATGTCGACAATCACAGAGATATCCAGGAAAGTTGGCAAAAATATGAATAGGGTTGTAATCCATTGATGAGCCTGTAGAAGTGATTAATTTGGGCTTAGATGATAGCCTTAATAACTTAAGGATTAGGGGCAATTTATCATTGGAATAGAAGGATGAAATGATTGAATTGCAGGTTAAGTATTCTAAAGAGTTTGCATGGTCTTACAAGGATATGTCTGGATTGGACCTATCATTTGTTATCCATAAATTACTTACCAAGGACGACATTAAGTGTAAAAGGCAAAAGCTTAGGCAATTCCAGCTTAACATCTAAAGATGAGGTTAAAAAATTATTGGAAGTGGATTCATTAAGGTATCAAATCACCTCAAGTAAGTAGTAAACATACTGTCAATTTTAAAGAAAAATGGGAAAATATAGGTATGTGTAGATTTTCAAGATTTGAATCAGGCTACACCAAAAGACAATTTCTTGTTATCCCATGTAGATGTCTTAGTAAACAATATTGTTGGAAGCCATCTATTCTCCTTTATGGATGGTTTTTCAAGATACAACCAAATCAAAATGGTTGAGGAAGCCAAAGCTAAAACTACCTTCATCACAACTTAGGGCACCCTTTTGCTACAAGGTCATGCCCTTTGGTCTTAAATATGTTAGGGCAACATACTAAAGGGTGATGGTGACTCTGTTGCATGATTTGATGCACAAGGAAGTAGAAGTATACATTGATGTCATGATTGCCAAATCCCAAGAAATGAGAATCATTTGGATGTATTGAAGAAATTATTTGAAAGATTGTGTAAGTTTTAGTTGAAAATAAACTTGGAAAAAAGTACATTTGGAGTCGCATTGGGAAAATTGCTAGGGTTCAGAGTTAGCTAAAGGGGAGTCGAAGTCAATCCAGACAAAGTAAAGGGGATTTTGGACCTGCCTTCTCTATGTATACTCAAGGAAGTTAGGGGTTTACTAAGGCGACTGAATTGTATCTCTCGAATCATATCATAACTCATAGATAAATAACACCCGATGAGTGTAATTTTACACTCATCTCTTCTGTTATTTTCCTAAGTATTTTGATTTAATTTTGATGAATTTTCTATTGATTTTAGTCATTTCTTGATTTTAAGACTTAGAGAAGCAATAAGATGAAAATAAAACAATATAGGCAATTTTTGAAGGAATTTTCACCTATTTTTAAGAATGACTTAAAGATAGCAAGTGTTAGAGAGAATTTATCTAAAAATTAAGTGAAGAAGAAAACTATGGTTAATCTTCACAACCATCTTCACAACTAATTGAAGCTTGAAAATTTTTTGAGTAAGGATAAGACTACGGTCTAACTTTATGGCCATGATCTATGATCAAATTCTTTCATCATTAAATTTAAGTCAATTTCTTAAAGAATTATTGCAAGGAGTAGCCTATGACTAGACTCTACGGCCGTGTTCTTACCCATGAACTGGTCATGATTTTTAAAACACTTGCCATTTGAAGATTATTTTATCCAAACAATATAAATAAATCTCAAATACATGTATAAAAAGAGGGGAGATGCCAGAGATATAGAATGTAAGTGCTTCTTAGGGTTTTATTCAATTTTATCATGAAAGTTCTTGTTGTTATCATGTCTGTAGCGTAGAATTATTGATATATATACCTATAACCTCAGGGTAACATGTAGCATACTTTATTTGCAATTATTCTAATGAAACTATCTTGTTCTTGTTAATTCAATCACTTGTTTTGTATTGATTAAGTTGTTATTTCTAAGTACGCAACTTAATTATTAGATTTTATGTATTGAATTTGCAAGACTAATAAATAAATAGATCTATCATAATTGAAGAGATTTCCTATAAGCTTAGAGATAAGTTATAAATTTCTTTCAAAATTGATATTGATATATTGTTTGTTTAATGAATTCATGTTTTTAATGCTGGTCTAACTTATTCTATTATAAAAGTGATTTGTATAGAATGTAAGTAGGATTAGAAATTAATGGAGAAGTGATTCCTATTAGTTTAGTGATTAAATTCCTCTAGTTAATAAGAATAAGAAATGCATTATAAACTTTAGGCCACTGCATATTAATCTCTCAGTGATTAGAGTCTAAGTATCAATTTTTATGGTTAGTTAGGGTTTTCGTTAATTAGTGCATTATTAGTGTTAGTTATTAATTAGTTCTTGTTCTTAAATTCCCTTTTATCATTTAATCCATTACTACTATGTTACTCAATTTTAGTTAGAGTAAGTGTGAGTAAGTGTGTAGTCCTCGTGAGATCCAAAACCTTGGACTTTAGAGTCCACTATACTATTACTTAACAGGTGAACCTATCTAGGCAGCACGATATATGTGAATTAAGTTTTTTTTTTTTTACCGTTACTAGGAACTACTAATCAAGAAAGTTCATTCCTTTATTATTCTATTATTTTTCTTTTTGTTATTTTTCTATTTCCATCTTTAAAGTTAATCTAAGTGTAATTTAATTTTTCTTGTTTGTGTATAAGGAGACTGGAGTGATGGCTAATAATGGTAAAGCACCAAAGACTATGTTTGATTGCATTAAACTATTAGTTAGTTAAGCTAACTATAGCATTGCAAGCCCAGTATCACTACAAATGAATTTATGATCTTGCAAGTAATTATCTAGATGGTCTAATAGCAATTATGGTTTAAAGGTTCTCCAAAAGATGGTCCACATGTGTACATTGCCAATCTTTTGGAGATATTTGTTACTTTCAAAAATACGGGAACTACAGAACATGAGGTAAGGTTAATGCTACTTCCTTTAATGGTTAGCCTTAATTTAAAAGGATTCTATTACATCGTGGGAGGTATTAACAAATAAGTTTTTAGAAAAATATTTCCTCCAGTTAGGATATCCAAACTTCATAACAACGTTTTGTCATTTGCTTAATCTGATGATGAAACAATATATGATGCTTGAGAGCATTTTATGGAATTACTTAGAAAGTGTCCTAATCATGCTCTTCTACTTTAGATGTATATATAAGCTTTTCATAATGGATCAAATTTTTCCACTAAATAGTTCATTTACATATCTATAGGTGAAACATTAAATTTGAAAACGCCTAATGAAGCTTATGCTCTGTTTGAAAGTTTGGCTATGAATAACTATTACTGGCAAGGTGCTAGACCTAATAGGAAGAAGGTTGGTTTGGTAGACGTAGAAGCTGCTACAACTTTAGCAACCATGGTAAATACCTTAAATAAAAGGTTAGACGCATATGTTATGTTAGCACAACCTTCCATATTGTCAAATTTAGTTAACTTAGGAGGATATATGACACAATATTATTAAAGACCAGTTAACAATTTTGTGAATCAATAGGGATTTCAACATATGTCCTATTACGATCATGAAGAGCAGGGTAAGGAATGTTTTACTTATCCAGGTGATTATTTTTATGCAACTCAACCTAGGAATATTAATATTCCTTATGGATATCAAGCTCCTACTCAAAGGGAGGACAATTTAAAACTGGAGGATTTGTTGACTAGGTATATATAGAGCAATAATGTTAGATTGACAAGCATTGAAATTCAAATTGAATAACCTACAAAAGTCTCAATTAAGAAACAATAAGAGCCTTTACCACAAGCTTAAGCAGAAGTTGTAACCTTAAGAAGTAGTAAAGAATTGCAAGTTGCTATGCAACCTAGAAAGACCTAAGTCAACCTATAGCCAGTAATAGAAGAGCCAAAAAACAAAGTCATAGAAACTCTAGAATCACTAAAGGAAGATCTAGAGCTCTAGAAGGTTAGAGAATGTAAACAAAAAATTCCATATCCCTAGAGGTTAAGGAAAGAACACTTAGATGAGTAGTATGGTAAGTTTTTGGATTTATTTAAACAATTGCATATTAATTTGCTTTTTGTGGAGGTTATGTTCTAGATGCCCAAATATGTGAAGTTTTTAAAGGAAATGCTCTCCAGTAAGAAGAAGTTAGAAAAACCATCTATAGTTATGCTAAGTGAGGAGCATTCAGCTATCCTTCAAAATGAGCTTCCAATAAAGCTAAAGAATCTAGGGAGTTTTACTATCCCTTGCCTTATTGGAAATTTATTTGTGAAGAAAGCTTTAGCTGATCTAAGAGCTAGCATAAATTTAAAACCTTAAGGATGTGCTTGTTAAGGTAGATAAATTTATTTTTCTTGTTGATTTTGTTATTTTAGACATTAATGAAGATATTGAGGTGCTACTCATTTTAGATAGATCCTTTTTACCTATAACCAGAACTATAATAGATGTTAGCAATGGCAAGCTTACATTAAGGGTAGGAGAATAGGAAATGGTAATTAAAATAAAAGAAGCAATGAAAAAGTGTATTAAATAGGATGATACTTGCTTTAGTCTTAATGCTACTAACTGTTTAGTAGCTAATACTTTATAGGAATTACTAACTAAAGATCCTTTAGATTCATGTTTGAAGTAAGGAATCTAGGAAGAACCATCTAATGATCTAGGCATAGGTGATGTAGAAGCTTAGTTAGAAGCTAATCCTCCAACTATAGAGAGAAGGTTTAAGCAGGTAAAAGAAGAAAAATTGAAGCCGTCTATTGACAAGTCACCAAAGCTATAATTAATGCAACTGCTAGATTATTTGGAGTATGCTTTTCTAGAGGAGAACTCAAAACTACATGGAGTAGTATCCTTAGGACTAACTAACCAACAAAGGAGAAGCTTCTAAATGTATTGAGAGATCATAAGACAGTGATTACCTAGAAGATCTTTGACATAAAGGGAATTAATTCCCCGTTCTGCACTCATAAAATCTTGTCAAAAGAAGGTTACAAACTTGTATTGCAATCATAGAGGAGCCATAATTAGAATATGAAAGAAGTAATAAAGGTAGAACTAATTAAGCTTTTAGATGTAGGTATAATATACTCTATTTCTAACAGCTCTTAGGTTAGTCTATGTAGGTTATACCTAAAAAGAGAGGTATGATGGTAGCACTAAACAAGCATAATGGGTTGATTTTGACAAGAGCAGTTATAGGCTGGCCAGTCTGTATTGATTATAAGAACCTCAATGATGCTACGAGAAAGGACCATTTCCCTTGGTCATCTATTGACTAAATGTTAGACGATTATCAGTTCATATGTTCTATTACATTTTAAATGGTTTATTTAGATATTTTCAAATTACTATTGCCCTAGAGGACCAAGAGAAAACTACTTTTACATGTACTTATTGTTAGGTCTTTAAAAAGGGCCTAGTAGGATTGTTTAAAATTTTTATATCACGTGTATGCTTATGATATGGAAACTGCCTTGCTAATTAGAGATTGTAAGATTCTAAATGATTAATCACTAAGGTTGTTGATTTGTAATTAATTAATTTATTATAAAATATAAATAACTATGGATATCCAATATCCCATAGTTCCTCAAAACCATAGAGAATCGGTATCCCATACCAAGTAATAAGACAGGATATACCAACACTATAAAATTTCATGAAATATTAAATTATGTTGAATTCTAACATACAAATATAATTGAATTCTCATAAGTGTTATGAGAAACCAGACTTCTTATTTAACTAAAAGTCTATTGTTGTTTGTCTATTTTCTCAATATAACCTAAGTATGGCATGTATAGGATTTACCATACTTAATGGGATCAATAGTAACTATTTTTGTATATGTGTAAATTATGATACTTTATCTATTTAGTTATTTATTTCTTCTCATTATTAGTTTACGGGGTCCATTACTTAGTTATCTTACTTATTCTTTTTGGTTTATCTTAAATCTTTAGTCGCGTGTAACTTTTTCATCTTAATTCCGATTTTTATGATTTTATAATTGATTTTTATCTTTTTCAGACATGTTCACATAGCGAGGTCTATTTTAGATGTTAAGACCCGTGTTCTATGATATGGGTTTAAATTATTATAATTTTAGTTATTATGACTTAAATATTCTTATTTATTACTTAAGTATCTTATTTTATTACTTTATGATTTAATTACTTACCATGTTCTTATATTTTTATAATTTTACATTAATATTGTTATTACATGTATTTGTATAAGGTTAATATAAGTTGATATATGTATTATGGGTCCATTATAAGTTTTAGCCCATACTTACATATATATGTACATTGTATATTATTGCTTTATTATATTATAGTATATTAGATATTTGTATTATATTTTACATATGTACTAACTTTATACTTCTTATATGTATATTATGTATATGTATGCTTTCAACATACTTGTACATATACCCGTATATACATATGGTTATATATATTTTATGTATTTTCATATTTTCCTCGTACACCTTTAAGAAATCTTCATGTAATTCACATATTTACATCTTATAAGGTCGGTTAGTATGCTATATGTATATATGCTTGATATTTTCATTATTTTTGGTTATGTACATAAAGAATACTCATGTATAAGAATACCCAAACATATTTACATGTATTTATCCTTTATGTTTTCACTGGAATCCTTATGTACATCTTCTCTACATATACCTATGTTCTCTTAGTTTTATCTATGTATATGCATATTCATACTATTTATCCTTCTAAAGTTTGAACATACACACTTTATGTGTATCCATATGCCATAGATACATAGGTATTTCTACACACACACACACACATATATATATATATATATAAGTATTTCTATGTGTACTAACATATGTGTACATATTACACAAAAATTCCAATATTAACATAAGATAAATAACTAATTACTTATTAAAATAGAAGATCAAATGAAGACATACCTCTTTCTCATTTGTATTATGTAAGAGGAGTGCAAACATATAGTATAGTAGTTTGTAAATGAATTGTGGAAATTATAAAAGTGAAATTGGAAAGTATAAGAAAGTGAAGGGAGAAGGGGCTTGCAGTTTTGGGATAGGGAACCAAAAGTGTGTTTTGTTGTGTCTTATTTGTATTTTATAGAAGAAGAAAAGGAAATCTAGAAGGGGGAGGAAGTGGACAACAAGAGGGGGTAAGGATTGAAAAAAAAAATGTGAGAAATGAGAGGAATTTCATAGAAATTGAAAGGGAATTCTAGGTTGAAAATGACGTATGTTGACTTTAGTCAACACTTTAACTTGATTAACGTTTGACTTCGTTAAATGTTGACTTGGTCAACTTTCTAAGGTTACATGTAATTAGTGTACATAATAATAGAATTGAAGATAATTAGGGAAAAATTAAGGGAATGAAAGGAAATATGGGATTAAATGAAATAATTGGAAAAAAATAATTATTGGAATTTTTCTCTAAGTATTGCTATCCTATAGATCATGTTTAGCATCATACTTAATATAATTATCATGAAAAGTACAATTGTAATACTAACATTGGCTATATATAGCCTAAATATTAACTAAACACTTAAATTTACATAATATTATCTTATTTGTATAATTATAAGTTTAATATTATCTATAATGTAAAATTATAGTTTCTAATAACTAAACACTTAAATTTACATAATTTATATGAGTTTGCATATTATTAAGCATTGATATTTGATAAGGATTTTATCGTAGAATTATGACGAATAAGTACGTTTATATACTTAGTTATAGTTTAAGGTTTTTATTACTTTCAGTTGCAATCTCTAGTGTTTACATACATTTAGGGTATAAAAGTTTTATATGTGATTGAATCTTTGATAACTATCTTAGAGTTTTCATCTTAACTAGTCTTGTCGACTCTTAGAGTTTTCTAACACACTTAATTCTACTTTAAGTGTTAGGTTGGAAACTTTAGGGGTTTACACTTATGGTACTTTCATACATAGGCGAATGCCTTTTGGCCTCTATAATACACTTTGAACTTTTTAGTGGTCTATGATGGCAATTTTTGATGAATTTATAGAAGATATAATGGAAGTTTTATGGATGATTTCTTAGTTTTCAAGAATTCATTTGATCATTATCTTAGGAATCTACAAAATTTTTAGCTAGATGTGAAGAAATTAATTTAGTTTTAAATTGGAAAAGTGCCATTTTTATGATGCAAGAGGACATAGTGCTAGGATACAAAGTGTTTTGGAAAGGCACAGAGGTGGATAATGTTAAAATTGACACCATTGCGAAATTGCCCCTCTTACATATGTTAGAACCATACGTAGTTTCCTAGGTTATGTGGGTTTTATAGGAGATTTATTAAAGATTTTTGAAAATTAGCCAGACCATTAACCCAATTATTTAGAAAAAAGATGCCCCATTGATATTTTCTTAAGATTGTCTAGATGCATTTAATACTTTAAAAGATAAATTAACTTATGCCTTAATAATGGTAGTCCTTGCTTAAAGTTTACCATTTGAATTAATGTATGATGTTAGTTATTATGCTATAGGGGTAGTTTTAGATCAAAGGAGGGGAAAGCATTTCCGGCCAATCTATTATACAAGCAAGACATTCATTGAAGTTTAAAAAAATTACACCACTATAGAAATAAAGCTATTGGTAGTGATCTTCGCTTTTGATAAATTCAGGTGATATTTAATTCTTTTTAAAGTTATCATTTATATTGACTACTCTATTTTGCGATATTTGATGAATAAGATAGATGGTAAGCCAAGATTGATTAAGTGGATTTTATTACTTCAAGATTATAACCTAGAGATCAAAGGTAAGAAAGTAGTAGAAAATTTGTAATTGATTGATAAGCTCATAATTGTATATATTTTCTAAAGTGATTTTTAATGATTTTTCCTTTTATTTTGAGTTTATACTAACTAAGTAAAATTTACTACGAAAGAAAATGAGAAAATAAAAACAAGTTTTACCCAATTTTGAGTTAAAACGAGGAAGTTGTGAAGTTTTGAAGATTGATATGACCAAACAACATGACTATGTTGTTTCCAATGGAATTTGAAGTAGAAATATGAGAGGTCAGTGGAGGACACAATTTAAATGACATGACTATATCCCTAGTCGTATCATTCCCAAGTGTTATGAAGATTCCAAAAAGACATGAAATTAATTTGATTTGATGTATCAAAACGACATGACCAAGTGATACGATCGTATCACTTGATTGTGGATTCTTTATTTCATCCCTCCTATTTAAGCCTTCATTAGGGTTTTGTATGAAAAACTTTAGCACGTCTTCTAGAGAGAACTTCAGGAACAAAATACCCAAGCGAGCATAGATCTTCAAGAATTCAAGATTCAAGATTCTTTTTATTGCATTTATAGATCTTTCTTCTACTTTTCTTTTACTTTTTTTTTAAAGATTGTTCTTTTATCATGAGTAGAGAGTAAATCTTTTGTATCTAGGTCTTATGGAACATAGATTTTTCATGTGACAATTATTTTTATTAGATTTAATGAAACTCTTTAGTTTTCTTGAATTGATTATGTGTACTTAATTGTTTAGATTGATATTCTTGCAGGCATTAATCTAAAAATCTAATATTGTATAAGAAGATTGATAGATTTCTTATATAATCAAATCTAAGCAAAATTTATGAGGGTTTATGTAATGTTAGAGATAAATTGTAAGATTCTTTTGGATCCTTAACATTTTCTTGAAGAGAATTCATTGTGTGTTAATGCGATTGTAGGCTTTGCTATGGGGAAGAGATTCTATTAGATAATATAAAGATTAAGTTTAATAGCTTGAGAAAGCTATTAGATTTAATAGAGAATTTTCCTAGTTAAGAAAATTAATGAGTTAATTAGATGATGAGAATCAAACTCTTAGACTGATCACATAAAGTTGAGCTAAAGGACTTCAAGGACTCATTTGGAGAATACTAACTCGAAGCCCTATCTAGGAGAGAAATTCCTATCTAAACTTATGTGTTTCCTTTTTTTGTTGACCTAATTAGCCAACTTTCACATGTGCCAAACCTATTGAATAACTGTACTATGACAAGGTATTTGAGCATACAACCATAAGACTATATGAGTTGAGCTCTCGAGATAACTACAAACATCTGACCCCAGCCTAAGCTGACTATTCTAAAGTAGGAATGATCAAGCCTCGACCTAATCCAGATCAATTCAGCCTTAGATTACAATTCTTCTTGTCCACTTATACTATATTATTGACATCCAGCCACTGATCGACATGTATCTTTTAGCATGATATTCTAGAAGGATTCTTTACTTTTTTGTATTGAATATTCTTTGTGTCTTTTACCCTTTTTAATATGTTTTATATAACCTAATTGTAAGAATACTCTTTTTGTCTTTTCATACATGGTAAGGTAACCCTAGTAGATGGGTATATAAACCCCCACTTAATTGTATGTAGACATCAATCCTCAACATTAGAATTTAATTAAGTTTCCTTTGAGCAATCCTAATGTTCTCATTCCCTTTCAACTCTTATCTATTCCTTTTAGCAAGGAGTAGTGGTGAGTGACTCTTCAGTTTAGATTGGTGAGTCATATTTACTGGATTGTAGGCCGAGTATAATCAATTGGTGTATCATATCTATTGATAGCTGCCCAAGCATTGCTAGCTTTTTCTTTGTTTTCTTTTCTACTTGCTTCATTGTAGTGTTTCTTTGTATGTTTGACCTTGGAGATACGTTAGATTTGTTGGTATTAAAGCATGGTTTTGAGAGGGAGTGTATGAAGTTGTAGTGAAGTTTTGGTTATGTTTGTTGTTTATGGATGCTATGTTTCTTTTGTAACTACTTCAGTGTGTTCGTATGGAGTAAGTTCAGAGCTGTGAGCTATTTAGTAGAGGTTATTGTATTGGTAAGAGAAGTTCTTTATTACTTTGTTCCTATTCTGTTATTTCACCATGAAAATAGAATAAGCTTCGTTTTTATCTTATTCAAGTGATTATTGAGTATTGAAGTTGCTAGAGTATGTTAATTGAAGTTTTAGGTAGTGTGGTAGCAGTATTTTCTGTATATTGTGTTGTTAATTTGTTCGAGAAGTATTGCACCATGTTAGATTTAAGTATTCAAGGTGTTATTGGTGACTAGAGTAATGGTGCTCAAACTAGTCGTAGTCGTTATGGCAGTAAAACTCCATGTTCAGTTGATGATAAGCTTGACAAGCTCACTAATTTTGTTGAGAGCTTAGTCACTACAATGTAAGTTAACAAATAACAACCTTAGGGAGTATAGTGCCATAAAGCACTATAAAATCCTCCTAAAAGATACTATGGCCAAGGTAATTGAGCTAATTGTCCAGTTCAACCCCCTCGAGTTGGACGAGTTGCAGACTAAGCTGTTAGATGAAGACTAGAGTTGGAGGAGATTGAAGAAGATGATGAGGAGATAGATGTTGAGGAGTATGGTGATTAAGAAGAACAAGCTCATTATTACTGAGCACAAGAATAAGGATACCGAGCCCTTTGAGGACTAGATAATATCAAGCTCCAAATCCCACCCATTAGTGGAAGTAAAGGTGTAGATGAATACTTAGAGTGGGAAGAGAAAGTTAAGAAGGTGTTTTACTATTATGGGTATATAGATGCTATTAGGGTTCAACTTGTTACATTGGAGTTTATTAGGTATGCCACCTATGGTGGAAAAATTTGAATGTAGCTAAAGCAAGGGATGAAAGACTAGGAGTAAGGACTTAGGATGGGATGAAAAGGTTGTTAAGGGGTAGATTCATACTAAAGACCTGCTTATAAAATACATTTGCAAAGTTGTAGGAACTTTACCAATGAGGCTGATCTATTGATGAATATGTGAGAGAGTTCCAGATGCTTATGATCCAAGCCAACGTGGAAGAACTAGAGGCCCGTACAGTATCTAAGTTTATTTTTGGGCTCAAATATGAGATTCGTAACATTGTGGAAGTGTAGAGGTTTTATACCTTGGATGAGGTGATTAAGATATTGTAGAGGGTTGAAAAATAAAGGAGAAGTGCTCCGAGTCAACTTGAGTTAACATTCTCCTAAGCCCTTATTCTACATCAACCTATCCAAGCCGAGTGAAGGAAAGGAATGACCAACTTGACAATATTTGAGCAGGTCTATAGGGTTGAGTAGGATAACTGAGTTGAACTAAGGCTAGGTCAACCCTAAGAACATATGAGAGAGGACAGACCTCAGGATGGGAGACTAGTGAGGTGAAGTACTTTAAATGCTTAGGCTTTGGACATATGGCTACTAAGTGTCCAAATTGATGTGTTATGGTACTTCGAGGAGATGTAGTAAATAGCATTGACAAGAGTGACTCTAAGGAGGAGAAGGACATTAGAAAAGCCAAAGCTGAGGATGAAGAGGAGATTTGTATTTATGTTAACTAGGGAGAAGTAATGACCCTAGTCTTGAGATGAATATTGAGTTCCTTACTAAACTCTGTGGAAGATGAGAGAGAAAATTTGCTCCATACTAAATGTACCAATCAAAAGACAATTGTACACCATCATAGTGGATAGAGGAAGTTATATTAATGTAGTTGCTCGATCCTTTATACAAAGGCTGGGTCTGCCAACCTTAAAGCATCTCCAACCTTATAAGCTACATTAGCTTCATGATAAGGGTGCTTTGTACGTAACTAAACAAGTAACCGTACTGTTTAGTGTTAGAAATGTATATAGGGATGAGGTAGTGTGCAATGTTGTCCCTATGGGAGCTTTATGTTTGTTACTTGGAAGATCTTGGTTATTCGATTGATATGTTACCTATGAAGGATATAAGAACACCTATGCCTTTGTTAAAGATGGAAAGAAGATTGTGTTGTAGCCCATGACCCTATCCTAAGTAAACGAGACCCATAATTAGCTTACCTGAGCTAGTAAGAAGAAGGCCTTAGTGATGAGCTGAAGAGAGCTTTGAGCTATTGAGAAGGCCGAAAAGCTTATGTTTGTTGATTGGAAGATTGTTGGAAATCCAAAGGTTGATTGATGAGTTTACTGACTTGTTTCTTAAGGAGCTGCCTAAGGGACTATCCTCAGTTCGAGGCATAGAGCATTGTATTAACCTGCAGCTAGGTGCCCCCCTACCAAATTGACTTGCATATCAAACGAATCTTAAGTACGTTGCTGAGCTAAAAAGAAATGTAGATGAGCTCATAGAGTGAGGATACATGAAGGATAGCATGAGCCCTTGTACTGTATCATCTCTGCTCATCCTTAAGAAGGATGGTTCATGGCATATGTACATCAACAGCTGAGCAATTAATTGAATCATTGTCAAATATAGATACCCGATACTAAGGCTCGATGACATGTTGAATGAGCTCCATGGTGCCAAAATATTTTTGAAGATTGATCTATAAAGTAGCTACCACCAAATTTGCATGAGGCCGGGTAATGAGTGGAAGACTGCCTTCAAAATTAGGTATGGTTTCTATGAATGGTTAATTATGTCGTTCGAACTTACTAGTGCGCCGAGCACATTCATACAATTAATGAACCATGTTTTGTGCCCTCTAATTAGAAGGTGTATGGTCGTATACTTCGATGACATATTAGTATATAATGTCGACTTGAACAACTATGTTCAACATCTTTAAGCAGTTTTTGACATTTTGTGAAATGAGAAGTTATATGGGAATTTGAAGAAATGTACATTCTATCAAGATTAAGTGGTTTTTCTTAGGTTTATAGTGTTAAGGGAAGGAATTCAAGTAGATGAGGAAAAGATTCAAGTTGTGTTGGAATGGCCAACACAAAAAAATGCCATTGAAGTTCTAAGTTTTCATGGCATAGCTTCTTTTTATAGGTGATTCATTAAAAAATTTAGTACCATAGTCGCCCCCTTGATCGAGTTGACAAAGAAGAGTGATGGGTTTAGATGGAATGATTGAGTTGAATAGAACTTTAGGGAGTTCAAGGAGAAGCTCACCTCCGCCCTTATCCTATCCCTACCAGATTTTGACAAACCCTTTGAGTTGGAATGTGATGCGTTAGGAATTCGAATTGGATTTAACGATATCCTAATGCAAGAATGACCACTCATTGCCTACCATAACGAGAAGCTTAGTAGTGTTGCCTTGAACTATTCTGTGTATGAGAAAGAGTTATACTCTCTTTTCCGAACCCTCATTGTTTGGCAACACTATTTGCTGTCATGGGAGTTTGTTTTTTACATTAACCATGAATCATTGAAGCATTTTGGAAGTTAGAACAAACTCTCTAAGAGACAAGCAAAGTGGTTGAAGTTTATGGAAGGATTCTCATATGTGATTCGATACAAGAAGGGAAGCTCAAATGTGGTTGTCGATACTTTGTTATGTTGGTAAACCTTGTTGACCACTTTATAGACCAAATTATTGGGATTTTCGCTTATCACCGAGCATTATGCTCATGATCCTCATTTTGGTCCTATTGTAGAGTGGTGTAGAGATGGAGTTGCTGTTGGAGGCTATTATGTTTGAGATGGTTAACTTTTCAAGGAAAGCTCATAGTGTTGGATCATCTAGTTACTTTGGAGTGACTTAGATAACCAATCTATTGAAGGAAAACTTTTACTAGCTTAGTTTAGCAAATGATGTCCATAAGGTTGTTGGTAACTGTGAAGTGTGCTAGTAAGCTAAGGGGAAGAGAGAGCCTCATGGTGAATATTACTAGCACACTTCACAGTTACTAATTATCCGACCCTAACCCAAGTTGATTACTCTGCAGTAAGATTGACTAAGCCCCAACTTTATCTAGATTAGGTCGACCCCTGACTATAATTCTTCTTGCCCACTTGTACTATATTATTGATATCCAACTATTAATCGACCGTATCTTTTAGCATGATATTTTAGAAGAATTTTTTACTTTTTCATACTAAATATTCTTTGTTTCTTTTACCCTTTTTAGTATGTTTTATGTAACTTAATTGTAAGAATACCTTTTTGTCTTTTCATACATGTAAAGTAACCCTAGTGGTTGTGTCAGGACCCTACAGGGGGCCTAGTAGGATTACCTAAAATTTCCATAACATATGTATACCCATGATATGAAAACCGTCTTGCAAGTTAGAGATTGCAAGACTCTAAATAATAAATCACTAAGATTAATGATTCTCAAGTAATTAATTTATTGTAACATGACATAATATATAATTATAAATAACTATGGATGTCCGACATCCCACAGTTCCTCAGAACCGCAGAGAATCGGTATCCTTTACCAAATAATAAGACAGATATACCAACATTATAAAATTGTAGGAAAATTAAATTATATTAAATTCTAACTTATGAATATTTTATATAAAGAGTGTTTATGTATCACTTATAAAGATCTCAACTAATTCTAACACTAATGTACGTATCTTCATCTCGCACTCAGCACTCGAGAGTTATCCCAACCCATCATATGTAAACCTGTAAAAGAAAGACTATTGGGGAATAAGCTACAAGAGCTTAGTGAGCTATCCCTCGTACCATACTGATAAACAAGTTATCAAACAAATTGTTACAACCATATGAATGCATGTGCACGTAGTATGCCAAACAATAAATGCAGTTGATCGGTACTGCATATAATATCGGATTTTAATGCCCTCCGAGATAAGGTTGGAGATTCATCGGCACTAATCATGACCAGGCTTTAGCACCTGGGTTTTTACCCATAACTTTGAATTCCGTATTTCACAAAAACTACATTCCATTTCTAAAAATCCAGTAGTTTACAAAGTCCCAGGCCTAGCGGTGAGGTAGCCCCCGCAGTCCACAGTCACACCCTATAGCGGAGATTTCTAGACTCGACCCTCAGCCATACGGTTGGCATCTCCATCGCCTAGTAATCCCGTAGGTTTGGGTAAGGTCATGTTATACGAGTGCACCATACAGAAACACTTTAATATATATAAACAACCCCCGTAAGGCCTCTCTTTATCTCCGCGTGAAGTCACGGCCGGAATAAGTAAATGTAATGCATGGATAATGCATGACCTTTTTAATTTAAGATAAGCCAAATCTAATTAGGTCAAATTATGAGGTGATCAATCAATATCAACAAACCATCCAAATCATATAAAAATCAATCATACCATCAAATAATTAATTATCGTATTTTATAATATTTCTTACAACAATCAATCAATATCAAGCACACACATATCTTGAAACCCCATGCACCAAGTTATTGATATTCAATTTAAGTGCACTAACTACAAGCATAAACAAGTATAAAGTTATCGGGAGTACTCACTTGACTATGACAACTCGCTCTAGTCAGAATAACCGATCGGGAGATCCTTGCCCTGGTTGGGATCACCTGATTATTATGAGATAACAAGGATAATAAGTAGTTAACTCAACTAATGGTTATGGATATCTATTTACCGAATTCTACTTAGATTACTATTAGCCCTTATTCGATTAAACCTAATTGCTAATCGTACTTAACTTTTTCATTCTATTTTCAATATTTACGAATTTATAGTCGTTTTTCATCGTTTTCAGACACACGTTCACACGGTGATTTCTGTTTTAGATGTTATGACCCGTGTTTTACGATATGAACTAAATTTAGAGAAATTTTAACTATGAAAACTTAATTGCTCTTATTACTTATATTTATATCTTTTGCTTATACTTAATGAGTTAGTTAATCCTTAACTTCTTATACTTAGAGGCTTTTACTTTGCTATTATTAATTCATGTACTTAATTAAGTATAATCTAATTTAGAAAGTGTATTAGGGTTTACTAATTTAGGTTCCTAATTATGATACATTTCTTCTTTTCTTAGTTTATAATCTATGCTTATGTCATTGCTTACATCATCATTTACTTAGGTCATTGCTTATGTTATCACTTGCTTATGTCATGGCTTATGTCATCATGTGCTTACCTCATCACTTCATTATGTGATTACATAAGCCTCTTCTCATGCTTATGTCATATGTACATTTTATTTCTTCCCTCATACTTATGTACATATACCTTATACATATATATACTTATACATCTTCTTAAACTTATACCGTATTTATACGTGTATACATACTCGTATACCTATAAGGTTGGATATGTATTTTTATACACAAATTCGTATGCCTAATCTTTTCCTTAAGAAAAGCTTCCTAATTCCATTCTTTTGTGTTTTTAAGTGTGTAATTAATGTAGTATAAGTAGGTATAGTTAGGTATTGTCTTAATTTGGTTATGCACATGGTTAATACTCATGTACAAAGGCTCTCATATAAGTATTCCTTTGGTATTTCTTTATGTACACATACCTAGAGCACATACACATGTATTTCTTCCCTCTCCTTCATGGTTCCTCACTTTCTACACTTAAAGATGAGGACTTTATGCCCTCTTCTTCATGATCATAATTAACACAAGCCTACTTCTCTAATCCATTTAATTACCTAACTAATGAAGAAGATAAAACAACATAAAGTAACTTAGATACATACCTTTGCTTATGTTGGAATTAAGGAGACAAAAGGAGAAGTTGTGAAAGTAAAAGAGAAAGAAGAAGCTCACGGCATTGAAGAGTGATTTTTTGTTTTGTTTCTTTTGTTTTGTTTTCATAATGAAAGACAATAAATGGTGGGGTCAAGATGAAGAATAAGTGGACGGCAACACTTAAGGAGAAAGAAGAGGAGAAAAATCAAGAGAAAGGATAAGAAAAGCCATCATGAAGGAGTAGATATTTTCTTTATCTTTTAGTGTCTTTTGTTTACTTTTCAAATTGTTGACTTTAGTCAACATGTGTTGACTTGGTCAACCCTTTGACCTTGGTCAATATGTATTGACTTGGTTAATTCTTCTTAAGCATATGTAATTTTGTGTACATAATGTAGTAATTAAGGGAAATTAAGGGAAAAGTGAAGGAAATGAGGTATTTGGTGAATTGATTAGTAAATATGGTTGATGAGGTCTTACTTTAGGTCTTTATAGCCTATATATCTCATTTGATAAACTACTTTGGATAACAAGTGCAAAAAGTACTAATTCGTGTATTAAAGTTCACTAAATGTAACCTAATCTTCAACTATACCTCTAACTCTAAGTAAAACTATCTTAATCATATACTTAAGAAATAAATGTAAGCTATGATTCATTATCTTAGTTTCTAAAGGACTACTTGAGGATTTAACACGTATTTGCATGATTGACAGTCATCTCTGCTCTTTTTCTAATGATTTGGCAAAATATGAGTGTTATATTATCAATTTAGGGTTTTAGGGTTTATTACGTTGAATTAGTGCACATATGTATTTAAAGTGATCATTTTAGGGTTTCTGTCACTTTTGAATGAATCTTTAACATTTAGATGCATTTAGGGTAGAAAAGTTTCTTACGCGATTAATTAATTCTTTTAGGGTTTTCTCTTTCATTAGTTTTGTCGACTCTTAAATTGTCTAACATACTCGAGTTTATTTCAACAGCTAGATCGAAAATTTTAGGGGTTCACAGGATGAGTATATAAACCTCTACTTAATTGTACGTAGACATAAATCCTTAACATTAGAATTTAATTAAGTTTCCTTTGAGCAACCTTAGTTTTCTCATTCCCTTTCAACTTTTATCTATTCCCTTTAGTAAGGAGTAGTGGCGAGTGACCCTTTAGTTTAGATCGGTGAGTTATATCCAATGGATTATAGGCCAAGAGGATCAATTGGTGTGTCATATCCATTAATAGCTACCCAAACTTTTCTAGCTTTTTCTTTGTTTTCTTTTTTGATTGATGTGTTGTGATGTTTCTTCATGTGTCCTACCTTGGAGATGCATCATTAAATTATCTTTAGAGAAAATCACATGTATAGGTGTAGGGGAAGCAAAGATCTAGGTATACCATCAAGTCATGAATTAAATCTTCAATTCATTGCTTTCTTATTTTGTTTCTCAATTAGTTGTATAATTAGTAATTGCTGCAATTACTGTTTAAATCTTTAAGTTCTTGAAATTGAATTTACTGATTAAATAAGAGAGCTAAGGTTAGTATTAATATTTGAGGTCTTTAAGGGATCGACTCGGACTCATATCTACTACATTAGAATTTGATAGGTACACTTACCTTGTATCAAGTTTTTGGCGTTGTTGTCAAGGACTTCGATATTAAGAACACTAATTGCTTTATTACTTTAACTATTTTTTTCTTTGTTTTTATTATTTTCTTTTATTGTTTTGAGCTGTAATTGATTCTATCTTTCTTCTCCTAGTAGTGTATTACTTGAAGCAATCCAGAATATTTGGTAAAGCTTAATCCTGAAATTGAGAGAATTGTCCTTCAAAATTTGAGATTGCATGCTAGATAAGTTGTAACTACCATAGTAGATGGCTCAATTGTTGAGGTTAAGGGAGAGGGTGAAGAGGTGAACAATTAACTCATTAATCAAGAAGATCCACCACTCGATCTACTACAAGTATTACCATATGATCTTGAACCAATGACCAACAATAGAGATTAAGCAATCTAGACTACATTTGATTATTCTAAGCCTATACTTATGGAAGTTGACTCTTATATCAATAGGCTGGCTGTCACTACTAACAACTTCTAAATTGCACCAATATCATACAAATGATACAATAATATGTTCAATTTGATGGCCTCCAAGATGAAGATCCTAATGCTCACATATTTAGTTTTCTAGAGATTTGTGACATATGTAAAATTAATGGATCCACGAATGATATTATTTGACTGTAGTTATTCCCTTTTTCCTTGAGGGGTAGAGCAAAGCGGTGGTTGAACTTTTTATTATGGAATTTGATAATAACCTAAAATGATTTGGTGGAGAAATTTTTGGAGAAGTATTTTTCACCTGCAAAGATTGCCAAGCTTTGAAATGATATCTCCTATTTTACCCAGTTGGAAGTTGAAATTTTGTATGATACTTGGGAGCAATTTAAGGACTTGCTTAGGAGGTTCCTACATCATGGCCTCCTTCTTTGAATGCAGATTCAAACCTTCTACAATGGTCTTAACTTATCTATAAGACAAATGATTGATGTGGCTGAAGGAGGTACTTTGAACACAAAAACACCTGAGCAAGTATAAAACTTAGTTGAAGGAATGACAATGAATAATTACCATTAGGAAAGCATTAGAGCTAGGTAAAAGGCTACAGGAATTCATGATGTGGATTTGGCCATTACTTTGTTAGCTAAAGTAGATTTACTGAGCAAGAAGATTGATGCACTATATGTTGGCCCTCAATAGGCACAACTAATTATGAGTGATTTTGACATAAAAGGGTATGGAGCACAAGAATAAGTGGAATAGGTGGATAATTTGGGAAATCCATCTAGGAAGTAGAATAACCCCTTTTGCAATACTTATAATCCCGATTGGAGGAACTAGCCTAACTTCTCATAGGCAAATCAGAGCCAAGGCCAATAGAAGACTAACTTTGGTCCACCTAAATTCCAAAGATCATGACCTCTTCCTTCTTAAGAGAAGAAGCTTGGTTTAGAAGATTTTTTCACTAAGTATATTTAAGGTAATGAGGCCCAACTATCCAACATTGAATCATTGTTGAGAAATTAAGAGGCGTCTGACTATAATCTTGAGAACTAAATTAGTTAACTTGCAAAGCTAATCTTTGAAAGGCTACAGGGGGCATTGCTACGTAATACGGAAACTGATAGGAATCAACCCCTTGGACCGATCATGCTCAGTCAAGCTAGAGAACTCCAATGACTTACTCAGAGGATACTAACTTTAGGCTATAGCCAAGACAAGGATTCCTATCTCGAGTTGATCTCCTACCGACCTGACTATTAGATCCTTACATAAGTTAGATCTGCCCCTATTTAGCAGTAATGCTTTATCCTAGGAGATAACCTAAAAGTAGCTAAGGTGAGCTCTCGATCCATCCATAAGCATTCGACCCCGAATCAAGTTGGCTTCTCTTTAAAAGAACTAATTGGTTTCCGATGTGGTTCACATCAGGTCAATCCTTAACTATAAGTGTTACTCTATTTCTGCTTACTTTGCACAATATTTCTCCCATCCAGATCTTAAGTGATACGTGTTTTTTGACATAATATTCTAGAATGATTCTTTCTTTTTCACACCAAATATTTTTTTGTCTCTTTTACCCTTTTTAGTATGTCTTATGTAATATTGTTGTAAAATACCCTTTTGTCTTTTTATACATTTAAAGTAACCTTAGTGGACGGGTATATAAACCTTCACCTTCTTATATGTGGACAGCAATCATCTCTTCAATACAGAATTATTCATTTGAGTAATCTTAGTGTTCTTGTTATCATTCAACTCTTATTTATTCCCTTTAGCAAGGATTAGTGGTAAGTGACCCTTTAGTTTAGACTGGTATATTATATCTGGTGAATTATAGGTCGAGTAGGATCGAGTTGTGCGTCATATCCATTTAGGAGTTGCTCAGATTTTGCTAACTTTTTTGTTATTTTTGGTTTACTTTGTTGTAGTGCCTTTTTGTGTGTTTGACCCTAAAGACACATAAGCTTTGTTGGTATTAGAGCATAGTTTTGCGAGGGAGTGTGTGAAGTTGCAGTAAAGTTTTTGTTTGCTTTACTATTAGCAGCTGTTGTGTTCTTTCCGTAGTTACTATAGTGTGTTCATGTGATAGCAAGTGTAGTTTCATTGTTACTTAGTTTCTACTCTATTTCTCATTACGAAAATAGAGCAAGTTTATTTCTTTTCTATTTGAGTAGCAATTAGGTATTAAAGTTGTTAGCAAGTCGCTAATCCATCTGAGAAGTACTGTACCATGTCTAATTCAAGTATTTAGGGTATTATTAGTGACCAGAGTGGTGGTGCTCAACATGGTCGTGGTCATAATGGTAGTAATACCTTAGGGTCGGTTGACAACAAACTTGACAAACTCATAAACCTTGTTGATAGTTTAGTTACTGTAATGTAAGTTAACAAACAACAACCTCAAGGTGTATAGCAACAAAACACATAGGAAGATGCCCTTGAGAGATACTATGGCTAAGGTAATTGAACCAATTGCCCAATTCGACCGCCATAAGTTAGTGTAGTAGACCGAGCTACTAGACGAAGACTGGAGTTAGAGGAGATTAGGGAAGATGATGAGGACCTGGATGTTGAAGAGTTTGGTGAAGAAGAAGTAGATTATTACTAAGCGTAGGGACGAAGATGTCGAGTCCTTTGAGGGTTAGACAATGTTAAGGTGCAAATCCTACCCTTTAGTGAAAGTAAAGATGCAGATGAATACTTAAAGTGGGAATAAAAGGTCAAGAAAGCATTTGAATGCTATGGGTATGAGGATGCAGTCGAAGTCTAACTCGCTGTGTTGGAGTTTACTAGGTATGCCATCATATGGTGAAAGAATCTGAATGCAGCCAGAGCAAGAGATGAAAGATAAGGTGTTAGAACTTGAGATGAGATGAGAAGGCTGTTAGGAGGTAGATTTGTGCCCAAAACTTACCTACAAGATACATTTTCAAAGTTGCAAGAGCTTCGCCAAGGAAGCTAATTTGTTGATGACTACGTGAGAAAGTTCTAGATGTTAATGATCTGAGCTAACGTAGAAGAACTAAAGGCCTGTATTATGTTGAGGTTCATTTCTTGGCTCAAGTATGAGATTTGGAATATCGTAGAAGTATAGGTGTTTTATAATTTGGAATAGGCCATTAAGATAGCATAAAGGGTCAAAAGGTAGAGGAGGAGTGTTTTGAACCCCTAAGTTGACATTTTTGCTAATCGCAGTACTACGCCGACCTGTTCAAATCGAGCCGAAGAGGCCATATAGGGCTGAGGATAGGAGTGACTAACCTAACGACAGTTGAGGAAACTAGTAGGGTCTGGCTAATCATCTGGGCAGAGCTGAGTTAAGCTAACCTTGAGAGTATATGAGAAAGGGAAAACCTTTAGACGAAAGACCAGTGAGGTAAAGTGCTTTAAATGCTTAGGCTTCGGACATATAGTTGCTAAGTGTTTGAACCAATGTGTCATGGTGCTTCAAGGAGATGTAGTGGATAGTATTGATAAGAGAGAGTTTAAGAAAGAATATGTTGGAAAGCCCGAAGATGAAGAGGAAGAGGAGACTTGTGTTTATGTTGATTAGGGAGAAGTGATAACCCTAGTCCTATGACGAGTACTGAGTTCCTTGTTGAACCTTAAGGGGGACTAGAGGGAGAATCTACTCCATACCAAGTGTATCGTCAAAGGCCAATTATGCATGATTATAATGGAAGGAGGAAGTTGTATTAATGTGGTTACGGAATCCTTTTTGCAGAGGTTAGGTCTACCAACCTCAAAGCATCCCCGACCTTATAAGTTGCATTGGCCTTATGATATGGGTGCTTTGAATGTGATTGAACAAGTGACCTTACCATTCAATGTTGGGAATGTGTACAAGGATGAAGTAGTTTATGATGTCGTCCTCATGCAAGCTTCACATCTACTACTTGGACGACCTAGGTTATTCGACTAATGTGTTACTCTCGATTGGTATAAGAACACCTATGCCTTTGTTAACGATGGACGGAAGATTGTGTTGCAACCTCTAACCCTGTCCTAAGTGAATGAAACCCCTTAGTTATGACCCGAAGAGAGCTCCAATCTATTGAGAAGGTTAATGAACCAATGTTCCTATTGGTTAGGAAATTGTTAGAGATAAGGGGATTACAGGATGTTTTAGACGAGATCTGAAGCTTACTAGATGAGTTTTTGAAAGAGCTGCTTAGAAGACTACTACCAGTTTAAGGCATAGAGCATTGTATTGATCTATAGCCAGGTGCTTACCTATTAAACCGACTAGCATACAGGGTAAACCTTGAATAGGTTGGCAAGCTAAAAAGACAGGTGGACAAACTCATAGAATGAGGATAGAGCATGAGCCATTTTATTGTACCAGCTTTGCTCATTCTAAAGAATGATGGTTCATGGTGCATGTGCATCTTTAGTCGAGCAATCAATTGAATTATTGTCAAGTATAGATACCCGATACCAAGGCTTGATGACATGTTAAATGAGCTTCATGGTGTAAAGCTATGTTCGAAGATTGATTTGCAAAGTGGTTACCACTAAATATGCATGAGGTCGAGCAATAAATCGAAGATTGCCTTCAAGACTAGGTACGGACTCTATGAATGGTTGGTTATGTCGTTTAGACTCACCAATGCGCTAAGTACATTCATGAGGTTAATGAATTATGTAATGTGGCCCTTAATTAGAAGATTTGTGGTCTTTTACTTTGATGATATATTAGTATACAGTACCAACCTGAATGAATATGTTCAACATCTTTGCGAAGTATTTAGTATTTTGCAAATTGAGAAGTTGTATGGAAATGTGAAGAAGTCTATGTGCTGGTAGAGAGAAGTGATATTCCTAGGGTTTATAGTATCAGGGGAAGGAATTCGAGCTGAAGAGAAAAAGACCTGAGCTGTTCTAGAATGGCCGATACTGAAGAATGTCACTGAGGTCCACAGTTTTTATGGCCTGGCTTCCTTCTATAGGTGATTCATTAAGGACTTTAGTACAATAACCGCCTTATTGACCGAGTTGACAAAGAAGAGTGAAGGATTCAGGTAGAATGACTGAGCTGAATAGAGCTTTAAAGAGATTAAGGGAAAACTCACCTCAACACATATCTTGTGATGCGTCAGGAGTTGGAATTGGTGCTATCCTAATGTAGGAGTAACGATCCATCACCTACTATAGTGAGAAACTAAGTAGCCTAGCTTTCAACTATTCTGTATACAAGAAGGAGTTGTACTTCTTTTTTCGAGCCCTCCCTGTTTGGTAACACTATCTGCTACCATGAGAGTTTGTTATTTACAGTAACCATGAATCATTGAAGCATCTTGGGAGTTAGAACAAACTCTTAAAGAGATAAGCTAAGTGTTTGGAGTTTCTGGAGGGGTTCTTGTATGTCATTTAACTCAAGAAGGGAAAAAGAAATGTGGTCACTGACGCTCTATCATGATGGCAAACTTTGTCGACGAGTATTGTTGAGTAATATGCTACTGACCTTCACTTTAGTCCAGTCATTGAACAGTACTGTGAAGGGGTAGTTATTGGAGGATATTATCTTAAGGATAGCTATCTATTTAAGGACCATAGGCTATGTATTCTAAATTGCTCCATGCGTGAGCTACTAATTAGGGAAGCCTATATCGAAGGATTATCAGGTTACTTTAGGGAAACCAAGACCATTAGTTTGTTAAAGGAGAACTTTTACTGGCCAGGTTTAGGCAATGATGTTCTTAAAGTGGTTAGTAGTTGTGAAGTATGCAAACATGCTCAGGGGAAGAGAGAACCCCATGGAGAGTACATACTATTGCCAACACCAACCTTACCTTAGGTCGACCTCAACATGTACTTTGTCTTAGGGTTTACCTGGACATCCAGAGGGAAAGATTCTATTTTGTTGTAGTTGACCACTTTAGTAAGATGACACACTTCATTTCGTGCCATCAAACTACTAATGCCCTATATATTGTTGATTTGTTTTCGTAGAAGGTTGTTGTTAGGACCCTAAAGGGGGCCTAGTAGGATTGCTTAAAAATTTCCATATCACATATGCACCTATGATATGAAAACCACCTTGCAAGTCAGAGATTGTAAGACTTTAAATGATAAATCATTAAGATTACTAATTTTTAAGTAATTAATTTATTATAACATGTAAATATAAATAACTAAAGATGTCCGATATCCTACAGTTCCTCAAAATTGAAGAGAATTGGTATCCCTTACCAAATGATAAGATCAAGTAATAGAGACTTAAAAGTTTAAACTCAATAAGGTTGAAAAATCTAAGTACATAAGTGGTATTTACATTTAAAGTTTTACATGAACTAAACAACTTCTCTCTAATTCTAACCTCTAAAATGTCTCAATACTTGCACTCAACGCTTGACTCTTAACCCATGTTCGATTATCTATCATTCTACAAAAGAAAAACTATTGGAGAGTAAATTACAAGATCTTAGTGAGCTATCCCTCATATTATATTGGCAAACAAGTTATCAAACAAATTGTTACAACCATATGAATGGATGCATATACAATATGCTTAACAATATATGTAGTTGATCGGTGTTGCATATAATATCGGATTTTAATGCCCTCCAAGATAAGGGTTGGAGATACATTGGCACCAATCATAACCGGGCTCTAGTACCTGTATTTTTAACTATAATTTGAATTTCCTATTTCATAAAATATATTTTCATTTCTAAGAAGTCTAGTAGTATACAAAATCTCAAGCTTAGTAGTGAGGTGACCTCCGTAGTCTACACTTATACCTTACAGTAGAGGTCTCTAGACTCAACCCTTAGCTATGCAGTTGGCGTCTTCATCACCTAGTAAGCCTATAGGTTCAGGTAAGGTCATGTTGTACGAGTGCACTATATAGAAAAACTTTAATATATATAAACAACCCTCAGAAGGCTTCTCTTTACCTTCGCATAAAGTGATGGTTGGAATAAGTAATGCAATGCATGGATAATACATGACCCTTTTAATTAAAGATAAGCCAAATATAATTTAATCAAATTATAAGGCGATCAATCATATCAGCCAACCATCCAAATCATGTAACAATTAATCATACAATCAAATCATCAATTATCGTATTTAACAATATTTCTCACAGCAATCAATCAATGTCAAGTACATGCATATCTCGAAACCCCATGCATCAAGTTATTACTATTTAATTTAAGTGCACTAGCTACAAACACAAAACAAGTATAGAGTCATCGGGAGTACTCACTCGGCCTTGATGTTTCTCATGCTTATCATAATAATCAGTCCCTCGTCAGGATTACCTAATTATTATGAGATAAAGGCAATAATAAGTAATTGAATTAATTAATGGTTCTAGACATGTATCTACTAAATTCTACTTAGGTTACTATAAGTTTTTATATCAGATTAATCTTTATCGCTAATAATAAATGACTTTTCATTCTATCTTCGATATTTACAAGTTTATAGTCATTTTTTTTTATCGTTTTTGGATGTATATTCACATGGTAATGTCTGTTTTGGATGTTAATACCTGTGTTTTACGATATGGATTAGATTTATTGAAATTTTAACTATTGAAGCTTAAATATTCTTGTTGCTTATGTTTATATCCTATTTTAGTACTTAATGATTTAATTGGCCATTAGATTCTTACACTTAGATGATTTTACATTATATTTACTAATTTATGTGCTTAATTATGTCTAATTCAATTTAAGATGTGTATTAAGGGCTTATAATAATTTTAGCCCATATATGTACTTGTCTATAATATTAATTTATATGCTTATGTCATGACTTGTCATGCTTATGTTATCACTTATGTATACTTTATACTTATACTCTTATGCGTTCTATACATAGGTTATATTTATACTTATATTTCTAATATACTTGTATGTGTACTTATATAGTTATACATACACTATATCTATACTTATACATATATCCATATATACATACCGTGGTATATGTATTTATACATATTTTCGTATGCCTTCTATACTCTCTTATGAAATCTTCATGTAATCCATAGTTTTGCATCTTATAGGCTTATTTTGTAAGTTATATGTGTATATACTTAGTATACTCCTTATTTTAGGTTATGTACGTAAAGGGAATTCATGTATATGGCTTTTTTATACTTATGTACAAGTAGATTTCTTATTCTTACCATGTATATGTATACTTATATTATGTATTCTACTAGTGTATACCTATTTGGTCCATATAAATATATGTGTACCATATGTGTACATGTATGTTTATTTCCTATATGTATTTTTACATGTACTTTACATAGATATTTTGGAAGAACTGAATAACACATATAAGTACTAATTATCTCACTTCACAATTAGATGTAGAGAGAGATCATAAACATACTTTATATAAAATACAAAGATAAGTGTGTTACATGTACCTCTTTTGCTTTCCAAAATGGATGAGATTTATGATGTCTAAGGTAAGGATTTTAAGTTGGTTATGAAAGGGAAATAAAAGGTGAAAATGAAAGTTAGAAAAAGGAGGATGAAGAGAGGGTTAGGGTTTTAAAGTGGGGAAGAGAAAGGGGATTTTGTGATATCCAAATGGAAATTCAAAAGACAAGAAAAGGAGTTCTAAAGCACTCCATTTGTGGTGGTAAGAGGGAAGGGTTAAAGGGGAAAAAAAATGAAAATATCATGTGCATAAAGAAGAAGAATCTATTAGAATTTGATAGAATTTTCTAGGTGAAAAGGACATTTGTTGAGTTAGTTAACCTTTTGACTTTGGTCAAATGTTGACTTAGTTAACTCTTTAAAATTACATGTAATTTGTGTGTACATAATGGGTTAATTAAGGATAATTGGGAGAAAAATTAAGAAAATGAAAGGAAATATGGTGTTTGTTGAAATGATTAGTAAAAATAGTTAATGAAATCTTCCTCTACGTATTTATATCCTATATATGTCATTTGGTATGGTACCTAATATAATTATAATGAAAAATATCATTTAGGATACTAATACCTACTATATGTAGTATAATCATCAACTATGCTCTTAACTCTATATAATACTAACCTAGTTATATGATTAGAAGATGGATGTGATCTTTAATGCAACATCTTAGTTTTCTAGTAAATTAAATTAGTATTATAAGCATTTATGAATAATTGAAAGTTATCTTGATTATTTGTTGATGATTAAGTATGATATTAAGGATATATTAGCAGTTAGGATTTTAGGGCAAATTATAGTAAATTAGTACCTTTATATCCTTAAAGTTATAATTTTAGGGTTTTCATCACTTTCAAGGCAATCTCATGTGTTTATATACATCTGGGGTTTAAAAATTTTATATACAATTAAATCTTCGATTGTCATCTTAAGGTTTTTATCTTAACTAGCATTGTTAACTTTTAGAGTTTTCAAGCACATTAGAGTCTACTTTGGGTATTAGGTTGAAAATTTTAAGCGTTTACAGTTGTCTAACTACATGGCGTACCAAAGATTATTGTCTTTAATTGGGATACAAAATTTTTGAGCTATTTTAGGAAGACTCTTTAGAGAAGACTTAGAACTAAACTTGTATTCAGCTCCAATAGCTAACCTCAGATTGATGGCCAGACTAAAGTGGTAAATAGGATGCTAGGTAACCTACTTAGAGTTGTCGTGGGAAAGAACTTGAGGGATTGGGATCTGTACCTCCCAGTTGTGGAGTTTACATATAACCGAACAATCCATAGTACCATTAGGAAGACCCTATTCGAGGTTATCTATGGCCTTAACCCTATTATTCCTTTAGATATGATCAGCACCTCAGCAACTACTGAAGAGAATGAATCTAAAGTCAACTGAGCCCAAGAATTGCGTGAGCTACACCAGTTTGTAACTAGGAAGATCACCAAGTTCAATCAAAGATAGTAAGAAATTGGTAGCTAAGATTGTTGAACTATTTCTTTCCACTCAGGAGACTTGGTATGGATACATCTCAGCTAAGAACGATTCCCACCCTTGATACAAAACAAGCTATCTCCTTGAGTTGATGGTTTGTTCATGGTCTTAAAGAAAATCAACCGCAATACTTATCAAATCAAGTTGCCTGATGACTATGGAGTTTCTTCCACCTTTAATGTATTCGATCTGATCCTTCACTAACCAATAGAAGAAGGCTTTGCAAGTGCCCTAGAAGAAAGAGCAGAGACTACTCCAAATATGAGGACAAATCTTTCTAACCTCCAAGTAGATGATAGGAATCAACCCTTCAGACTAATCACATACAGTCGAGCTAGAGGACTCGCTTGAAGGATACTAGCTTTAGGCCATAGATGAGATGGGGACTCTTACCCCAAGTTGATATCTTGCTGACTTGATAATTAGATCCTTACATGTATTAGAATTGTCCTTATTTAACAGCAATGCTTTATCCAAGGAGATAGCCTAAGAGTAGTTAAGGCAAGCTCCCGAGTTGATCAAAAGCCTTCATTGGTGAGTGACCCTTCAGTTCAAACTTGTGTGTCATATCTAGCGAATTGTAAGCTAAGTCGGATCTAATGGTGTGTCGTATCCATTTGGTAGCTATTTGAACTTTGCTAACTTTTTCTATTGTTTTTGGTTTACTTTGTTGTGGTGCTTCTTCATATGTTCGACCCTGTAGACGCATTAGAGACTAATAAAAAAGAACATGTCAAGAGAGTGACTCTTAGAAGCAACAAGGAATTGCAGGTTGAAAAAAAGGATAGCAGGGAGACTAGTAAGAGAAACAGGGAGGTGAAAGCCAAGGAAAATGCTAAGCTACCTATAATGAAGGAATACTAGCTACACTTCTTATATCTCCAAAGACTTATGCAAGATTGCAACGACCAACAATTCAATAAGTTCCTTGTTCTTTTTAAACAATTGCATATTAACCTACCTCTTATTGATGCTTTGTTACAGATGCCAAAGTATGCAAAGTTTCTAAAAGACATGTTATCTAATAAGAAGAAGCTTGAGGAGCTTTCGATGGTCATATTAAGTGAAGAATGCTTAGCAATTGTGTAAGATAAGTTACCAAAGAAGTTGAAAGATCAAGGAAGTTTCATAATTCCTTATCAAATTGGTAACTTGTTAGTTGATAAAGCCTTAGCTGATTTAGGTGTAACTATCAACTTGATGGCCTATAAATTTTTCAAGAAGCTATGATTAGAATAACTAAAACCTACATGCATAAGTTTGCAATTAGCTAATAAGTCTGTAACATATCTTAGAGGCATTATTGAGGATGTATTAGTCTAAGTGGGTAGGTTTATTTTTCCCGTTGATTTTGTGATATTAGACTTGGATGACGATTTTGAATTGCCTCTTATCTTAGGTGAACCATTCTTAGCAATTGCTAGGACCATCATAAATGTCAGTGATAGTAAGCTTATTTTGAGAGTAAGAGATGAAGAGATTATGTTTAAAATTTTTGAGGCTATGAAAAAGTTCATGGAAAAAGATGATACTTGCTATCTTTTAGATGTTACTAATGCTTCTATCTTAAGTTGTGTGTAGGAATTTCTTTCTAAGCATCTATTAGAGAATTGCTGCAGTTAAGTATAAAAGTAGGCTTTGAAAATCCCATTCTATCTAAGGTTGAAGCCTAGCTAGAGGCTAATACATCAATCATTGAAGAGCAAGGGTTTTAGGAGATTGAAAAGACAAAGGAAATGTGACGAAAACCATCGATTGAGGAGCTACTGATATTAGAGCTGATATAGTTGCTTGATTATTTATAGTAGGCCTTCTTAGAGAGGGACTCTACACTATTGGTGATTATTGCTTCCAATTTGGATGAGAAGTAGAAGGAGAAGTTGATAAAGGTGTTTAAGGATCATGAGAGAGCCATTGCATGGAAAATATCTAGTATAAGAGGTATTAATCCTTTCTTTTGGACTCACAAAATTTTGGTGGAAGATAACCATAAGCTAGTAATGTAGCCCTAGAGATGCTTGAATCCCAACATGAAAGAGGTAGCAAAAAAGGAAGTGATCAAACTCCTTAATGTAGGTATAATCTACCCTATCTTTAATAGTTCATGGGTGAGTCCAATGCAAGTAGTTCCAAAAAAAGGTAGGATGATAGTAGTTTTCAATGAAAAGAATGAAGTAATTCCAATGGGAACTATAACAGGTTGGTATATGTGTATTGATTATAGAAAATTAAATAATGCTATACGTAAGGACTAATTTCCCTTACCTTTTGTTGATTAAATGATAGAACGACTAGTTAGACATATGTTTTATTGTTTTCTAGATGTTTTGTTTGGTTACTTTCATATACTTATTACTCCTAAAGATTAAGAGAAGACTTCCTTTAATTGTCCTTACGGTACTTTCGCTTACCTAAAGATGTCATTTGGCCTTCGCAACATGTTTGCTACATTCTGACGATGCATGATAGCCATTTTTGATGTTATGATTAAGGATATAATGGAGGAATTTATGGATTATATTTTAGTTTTTAGCAACTCATTTGACCATTGTTTGAATAATTTGGACATGGTACTAGCTAAGTGCGAAAAGACTAATCTTATACTTAACTAGGAGAAGTACTACTTCATGGTACAAGAGGATATTGTGCTAAGGCACAAGGTCTCATGTCGAGGAATTGAGGTGGATATTGCTAAGGTAGATGTTATTAAAAGGCTATTACCTCCAACTTCAATTAAGACCATTATAAGCATTTTGGGGGCATGTGGGATTTTATAGGTAATTCATCTAATTCATTAAGGACTTCTTGTAAATTGCTCGACCTTTAACTAGGTTGTTGGAGAAGAATGTGCCTTATGTCTTCTCTCAAGATTGCTTAGAGGCTTTCAGCCTCCTTAAAGAGAAACTTACCATTACCCTAATCATGGTAGCACCTAATTGGACACTCCCTTTTGAGCTTATGCACAACACGAGTGACCATGTAGTAGGGGTAGTATTAGGGCTACAATGGGACAAGCATTTTCAATCTATTTATTATGCTACCATGACTCTTATTGTTGTTCAGGAGAACTACACCATTGATGAACTACTGACCATCAGTCCTATTACTCGTGTATGGTTTCAAAGACTCTAATCCCTCACCCAAAGAATCTTCTCTTAATAACCTATTGATGATGATAAACTTTACACCAAAGGAATGTGGCTAAACTTCCCCGTATTGCTATACGTTGATCTATACCTTCGATAGTGATGTTATCAACCATTCCCTTACTAAGGACCCTGTGTTGAGTAATTTGACCAACTTTTGTCGAGAGGTTCTTGTTGAGTGATGAGAGACTCACTTATCAGTCGAGTAGTTTTCTCTCAGCATGCTACCATTTCTCTCATCTTGACCTCTTTATTGCTGTAATATCTTGATCCCTCTTGCTTGCTGTGTTCAGTGAATCTTTGTACAGGACCAATGTTGCACTACCGCCCATCTACCTCATTTGTCATTGTATTGCCTTTCCATTTTTGTCTTTTGTTCTTTTTACCCTTTGTCGTATGTATTAGGATTTCTCTTTTTGTATATACTTTCTTGTAATTTCTTTATTTGTAATGTTACCCTAGAGACTTACTTTAAATAGTCCCTTTCCCTTGTAAGCCATAGATAACTTACAATTTAGATTGAATATTCTATTCTTGTTAGACAATCCTCTCCAAGTCTATCTTTCATACACTATTATCTAATCTTACTAAGTAGCTTAGGATTAGTGTTGGGTGGACCTTGACATCAACTTATACGTCATATCAAGTGAAGTGTTAGGTCGTATTGTGTTTGTTGGTGAGTTACATCCTCTGAGCAGCTTCATGTTAGCTACTTTTATTCGCTTGTAGACCATTTTCCTCTAATTTCTTTGATATTTCGCAAGACCAGTTTTTAGTTCAGATTTGCCATGGTAAGTCCTAGTGATCACCAAGCTTGTAGGTATACCAACTACGATGGAGAAGGAGCTGCTAGTAGTTGTTTTTGCCTTTGATAAGTTTTGCTCTTATTTGATCTTCTTGAAAGTACTTGTTTACATAGATCATTTTGCCCTCAGGTACTTATTGGTGAAACTGGATGCAAAGCTAAGGTTGATTAGGTGGATCTTACTGTTATAAGAGTTCAATGAAGAGATCAAAGACAAGAAAGGTACTAAGAACTTAGTAGCAGATTACTTGTCCTGGTTGGAGAATCCAAACTTGGAAATGCTCAATGAAAGTGACATTAATGATGCATTCCTTGAGGAGCATCTTTATGCCATTAATTAGGTAAGTAATCTTGAAACCCTGTAGTTTGCATATATCACTGACTTCTTAGCTACTAGAGTTGTACCAAGGTACTCTTATATCGTTGATTAGTTGATGTGAAACACTATTTTTAGGATGATCTTTATTTGTTTAAAGTTTATGCAAGCTATGTTATTACGAGGTATGTATCATACCTCGAAGGATCGCAAATTTAGAGTCATTATCACTTAGGGCCTATACGGGGGCATCATAATGCCAATTGAATTGCCTATAAGGTCTTCGAGGTTGGATTTTATTGGTCCACTTTATTTAAAGATGCCTAACAATATGTTGAGGTTTGTGATGGTTGTTAACAAGTAGAAAACATATTTCATTGGGATGAGATGCCATAAAACCCCATCATAGAGGTCGAGGTGTTTGATGTGTGGGGAATCATCTTCATAGGCCCTTTCCAGAACTTTCATGGAAATAAATATATCATAGTGGCTATTAACTATATCTCTAAGTAGGTTCAGGCTAAAGCCCTACCCACAAATGATGCTAGGGTAGTAAAGAAATTCTTGAATGGCTTATTTTCTTACTTTAGCTTCCCTAAGGCCATTATAAGTGATAGGAGAACACACTTTACATTATAGTCTCATACATAGAATAGCTACCCCGTACTACCCCCAAATTAGTGGCTAAGTGAAAGTTGCTAACCAAAATCTTAAGCAAATTCTTTAGAAAACTGTAGAGCACCATAGAAAAAAGATTGGTTGAAAAAGTTGGATGACGCTCTATGGTTACATAGAATTGCTTACAAAACCCCACTAAGAACCACACTTTATCCACTTGTATTTGGGAAGGCTTGTCACTTAATGTTAGAAATTTAACATAAGGCTTATTGGGCAATCAAAAGTACTAATTTTGATTATGAGCATGTAGTTACTTACCGAAAGCTTCAATTGAATGAGCTAAAGGAGTGGCGAGCCATGGCATATGAGATGCGATACTATACAAAGAAAGGACTAAGAAGTACCATGATTAGTGAATCAAATAAGGTCAACAATTTAAAGAAGGAGATAATCTCCTTTTGAATAATTCTTACCTTCGTTTATTCTATGGTAAGTTGAAATCTAGGAGGTCTAGATCATTTAGAGTCACTAGAGTTCTCTTGTATGGGACAGTTGAAGTCACATATCCGGAATAGGGTCTGTTTAAGGTAAATGGTCAATAATTGACACTATATTTAGGCAAAAACTTTGAGCATGATGGATGGGAGAAGTTTTATCTTGACCAGTTGGGATAATCTTAAGTTACCAACATATCCTATTAAGCTATTGATGTTAAATATAATGTTCCTACGAGGTAACATAAGACTTTAATTTACTTTCGCAACTTTTGGTTATTTTCGATTAGCACTTTAATTTTTGCATTGGAGTTCTTAGATTCATTTTTTTTAATTTATTTAGATATTTTTGTTTCTTAAACTCACTTAAATTTATGCAATTAGCTAGGCATAATTTTCTTGAAAAAAAAAAGAGCATATATAGCTAGTTACACGACCATGTCTCATGGTAATGTCATCCATAAGGGTCTTTCTCACGTACCTATAGTAGAGTATACAACCGAGAGATATGGTCATGTCTCTTGATCATGTTCTTCCTAAGCCCCCCAAATGTGCATCCATAGTGGGGTATATGACTGAGAGACATGACCATATCTCTTGATTGTGTTGTTCCCAGGCTTTAATTTTACGAGCCTACAATCGGGTACATGATTGAGAGACATGACTGTGTCTCATAGTTGTATCACTTGCAATATAAAAGGCTAAGGGCAGTTACTCATTCCCTCATTTCCAAACACACATGAACACACAAAGAACTTTACCTCATCTCTTCTCTCATGCCTACATTACACTACATACACTTGCTTCATTTCTTGCATCATAAAGAGGATCAACACTTTCATTTATCACGTGTAACTTCATTTCAAGAACTAAGTAAGTATTCGATCTCTTTTTCTTTGCAGTTTCATAGAATTCTTGTACATGATTTGGATTCTTGATGAAGATTCTTGCTCAAAATAAAGATCTTTCACTTGCATTCTACTCCTTAGGGCTATTTATGAAGTTGCATGTATGAACTTAAGCATTTGTAGTAGTTACTCCTTGTTGACATGATCATGTCATTTGGAGTTTAATGCCATACTTTTGACATGATTAGCGACATGATTGTGTCATTTATAACAAATTGGCTTAGCCGTAATCCCTAAGATTTGAATGTATGTATGGAATTCTAGTTTATCTTATTGTTTAGTTCATACATTATCACTAAAGGATTTCAAGATTAGTTCATTTTTATATGCTAATAATGTATGAAATTGCAAGAATCATTGTTAGATCGTACTTAGACTATTAGTTGTAACTATGATTGTGTGGATTTTATGAAAACCTTTTCAAGAACATAATCAATTTAGCATGCCTATCATGTGTTCTATGAAATTCCTCTAAGACTTCTACTAGGATTTCTTCCATAATTGTGCTTGATTCTTGTACCTTTTTTATTCTAAGTGAGGGGAAATTATTGGTGGCCATTTTGTAACTTCAATTTTCCTTTTCTTCATGTAAGATAATGGCACTATGCCAAAAGTTAGACATTTGTTGAAAGGATAAATCCATTGCTTCCTCATCACAATTGCCTTAATCCCCTCAACTACTTATAGCCATTGATCCTCCCGTATACCTAATGATGCATTTCACATCCAAATCTATACAAAAGTGCTTTCAACACTTCTAATCATGTACGTTTGAAGAGACTTTATATCTTGATTGGAGTGTCATTAAACAACTAAATTTGCTTGATCAAGTTTAAGACATGGTCTCAATTGAGCCGTGGGAGAAGTTGCTTACATTCAAAGCTCCCAACAATTATGAGCTTACTTTATAATTCCTTTGTACAACTCAATTGGATAAGCCCTCTAGAAACTTTAAGCTACAACGGAAGTTATGATTTCACTTGAATAACCATGCTCGTTCTACCTAAGCTTATATTTAGAAGAATTTGTGTAAACTAATGAGTTCTTAAGGCTTCCATGCTGGTTATAGCATGAAGTCTCACCTTGCCAATTTTGGAATAGAATTGGTCGGGGTGGTCCATATGTTGCAAAGTCTAATAGTGTAGTAGCCGATCTCTCATGCTCTTGTAGGGCATGGTAAAAGTATGGGTGTAGTTGGAAAGTTTGAATTGATGGCCTTGTATGGTATGATTGAGAAGTACCCAATCAACATGGCTATGTTATTATCTAATTATTTTGTGAAGCAAGCTAATAGCATCTAGGAGCATGGTAAGATATGTTGTGGCCCATATGTAACTTTATTGGCTGGAGGAATGGGGACCCTAAATAGATGGATACTGGATATGACATTGGTCGGGTAGACCAAACATTTGATAAGATAAACAATTAGGAATATGCACATGAATTTAGGCATGGATGAAGGATGCAGGGGTACTTGTGCAACTTCTAGTCATAGATTGGGTTCTCAACTGGATCTTATTGAAGATATGCTATCTTGCTAGGATGTGTTAGAAAAGAAGGTTGATGTAAAAGTTTGGTGAGTCCTTACCAAGAAAAATCAGTTGACTAGATTCTTTTCTAATGTTACAAAGCTGAATGAACTCAAGATGCTTAGTGTCTTCTTGACTCCCTTTACTACTTCCTCTAAGGATGAAGTTATCGAAGATGATGATGAGGTGACCAAGGAGAATGTAGAAGTAGAAGAAGTCATTGTAGAAAAAAGTTCAGATGAGGAGGTGAATGAGAAAGGTAATGGGAATGAGGATGCAGACTTTAAAGATGATGATGAGGATTTTACGGATGATGCCTTCAATTAGGAGGATGTTGCTATTTCTTCATTGCTTTCATTTGATTTGGTTGTACTTAATACTACTAGACTTAGTTTATTTGATACACTACTTTCTTGCTTTGTTCTTAGGTTCTTTTATTTTCTTTGTTTTTTCTCTTTCATCTTTTATGCTTAGTGGTAACTTGCTACAAAGCTTTGGAAATGGAGATAGGAAGCTCTTTTATGGAGTTACAAAGTTTTGGAATTATTGCTTCATAACTTTTCGATTGTGCAATTAAGTTACTGAAATTTCACGGGGGGTATTAGTTTTCTTTTCCCACTTTTATATCCTTTTACTCATGATTGTTTTGATTGCTATATTTTCATGAATTGCTTATTTTGTACATTAGGGACAATGTATAGTTTTAAGTGTTGGGAAGGGGATATAGAAATTGTTGCTATTTAGGAGACCAATTTTTCTACATTTGACCTAATTGTTTTCATTGACTTGCAATTATATTAGAATTTGATGACTTTTAGTGAATTGAATGAGTATGTATGAATACTTTATCTTTGATGATTAAGTCATATGATCCTAGAGTTGATTGGTGAAATCTTTATAGAGTAAAGTTAAGAGTTATTTAGCCTGGGATTTTAAGACTTAAAATTAGAGCAACATCACTAGTTAGGAGTTAGTCATGACTATTTTTGAAACTTACTTTAATGAACATTTTTCTCTTGGAAATCTTTAGAGCCTTATAATTCTTAGTAAGCAAATTGATGAAATTTTTTTTTTGAGAAACCCATGAAAACTTGAAATCGTTGGAGGGAGGAAGTGATAATAATTGCTTGAATAATCAATAACAAAAAGGAAAAATTGGTAAGGATTCACCTTGGTTCCTCAAAAGAGTGAGGTTGAATTTTGTTGCCAATGCTAATATAAGCTTAAAGAACCAATTGGTATGAATTTGCCTTGGTCCATCAGAAAAGCAAGGTCCTTTCTTGTTACTAGTACAATTGTCCTTAAATAATATGCTTAATTAATAATATAAATTAAGTGAATTTGAAACCCCTTCTAATGAAAACATGAACTAAAGGGATGATAAGAGGATCATTGGATGTAGTATGTGTTTTTTCTCAATTATAGCACTTAGCAAGATTGAAGAGAGGGATGTATACATTTTAGCTAAAGTAGGTTAAATTTTTTATGACTTTTTCCTGATTAGCGAGATGTTAAATCTAATTTTAAGTATAGGAATCCTTGATTAAATGATTCATGTAAACTTTAATTTACATGGATTAACTTGTGAACTTTGGTACTTAGTGTCCTTTGAGCATTGTAAAAGAGATTGAGTATAGGAGTTATGGAAGTTGTTAGAGAATTTTAAGTGAATTTGCAAGTTCATCTTTCAAATTATTTTTCAAGTTAAGTGTTAATTTTTGGCTGGTCTTCTAGCTAATGATAATTTTCAATTTAAGAATTATTAACCTACTTTTTCTTTAATATATTTGCTTAAGGACAAGCAAAGTCAAGCAAATTCTTAAGTGTGGGAAAGTTTAATAATCTCCTAATCGCATGTATTTTATAGAGTGATTTTTAATAATTTCTCTTAAATTTTGAGTTTTTTTTAAGAAATTGATCCTTAATTGAATAAAATCTTATTTTCTGGTTTTAGAACCATCTACAAAAGAAAATGAGAAAATAGAAACAAGTTTCACTCAATTCAGAGCTAAAACGAGGTTGTTATGAAGTTTTGAAAATCAAGATGATCAAACAACATGACTGTATCATTTCCAAGGGAATTTGAAGTAGAAACGTGATAGTTTAGTAAAGGACATGACCGAAACGATATGATCGTGTCCCTTGCCATGTCACTCCTAAGTGTTATGAAGATACGAAAAGGATATGAAATTGATTTGATTTGGTGTATCAAAATGACACAACCAAGTGATATGGCTGTGTCACATGGTCATGTGAAAAAAATTAGTACATCTTTTGGAGATAAATTCAAGAACAAAATGCCCAAGAGAGCACAAAGCTTCAAGAATTCAATATTGAAGATTCTTCTCATTGGATCTATGGATCTTTCTTCTCATTTTCGTTTAGTTTTTGTTAAAGATTTTTTTTTTTTTTATCATGAGTAGAGAGTAGTTCTTTTGTATCTAGATCTTATGAAACATAGATTTATCATGTGATAATTTTTTTTATTAGATCTAATGAAACACTTTAGTTTTCTTGAACTAATTATGTGTTCTTAATTGTTTAGATTGATATTCTTGTAGGTATTAATTTAAAAATCTGATATTATCCAAGCATAATCGATGTGCAATGTTAGAGATCAATTACAAGATTCTTCTAGATCTTTAACATTTTCTTAAAGAGAATTTGTTATGCGTTAATACGATTTTAGGTTATATTATGGGAAAGGGATTTTATTAGGTAATCTAAGAATAGGGTTAATAGGCTTGCTAAAGCTATCATCTTTAATAAAGAATTCTTTAAGTAAGAAAATTAATGAGTTAAATAGATTATCTTTAGAGAAAATCACATGTATTATCTTTAGAGAAAATCACATGTATAGGTCTATGGGAAGTAAAGATCTAAGTACGCCATTGAGTCTTGAATTAAATCTTCAATTAATTGCTTTTTTGTTTTGCTTCTTGATTAGTTGTGGAATTAGTAATTGTTGCAATTTTAGTTTCAATCTTTAAGTTCTTGAAATTGAATTTACTAGTTAAATAATATAACTAAGGTTAGTATTAATACTTAGGGTTTCTTACTCATATCCTAATAGGAATTAACCCCTTGGACTGTTTCCAAGAAGCTTAGCTAGAGGACTTCAAGGGCTTACATGGAAAATAATAACTCTAAGCCATAGCCGAGATGAGGACTCCTATCCTGACTCGACCCTTAGCCGACCTAGCTATCAGATCCTTACGTTTGTATAGCATGCTCTTGCCTAGCTATGAAGTCTTGACCCAAAAGGTAAATTAGGAAAGGTTAGTTAAGCCGAGCACTCCAACTGTCCATTGGTGCCTGACTCCAATTTAGTTGACTTCTTAACTAGATTGATTGGTTCCTGACCTGATCCAGATCAAGACAGCCCTTGACTTCCAGCACTTCCTGTTTTTACCTGTGTTATATTTTACTCCTGAAGTACAGCCATCAAGTGATAGGTACCATCTAACATAATGTCCTAGAATGATTCTTTCTTTTCTATACTGAATATTCTTTATCCTTTTTACCCTTTTTTAGCATGATTTATGTAACGTTATTATAAAATACCCTTTTTTCTTTTCACACATATAAAATAACCTTAGTGGGCAAGTATATAAACCCTCACTTTCCTTGTACGTAGGGATCAAACTTTCAATACAGGATTATTCACTTGAGCAACCTTAGTGTTCTTGTTATCATTTAACTCTTATCTATTCCCTTTAGCAAGGAGTAGTGGTGAGTAACCCTTCAATTCAGACTGGTGTATCATATCTGGCAGGTAGTTAGTTGAGTAGGACGAGTGGTGTGTTATATCCATTTGGTAGCTGCTTGAGCTTTGCTAGCTTTTTTCTTATTTATTTAAGGTTCGCTTCATTGTGGTACCTCTCCATGTGTTCGACCTTAGAGACACATCAGCTTTGCTGGTATTAGAGCATGGTTCCGAAAGGGAGTATGTGAAGTTATAGTGAAGTTTTTATTCACTTTACTGTTAGTGGCTGCTGTATTCTTTCCATAGCTACTACAGTGTGTTGGTGTGACAACATGAATGGTTTTATTAGTACTCAATTTTATTCTGTTTTTCATTGCGAAAACTAGAGCAAGTTTGTTTCTATCTTATTTATGTAACTATCAGGTGTTGTAGTTGTTAGCCAATTGTTAATTCGTTTGAGAAGTACTGTACTATATGATATTTAATTATTTAAGGAGTTATTAGTGATCAGGGTAGTGGTGCTTAACCTAGTCATGGTTTTAATGGTAGTAACACCCCAGGGTTAGTTGACGATAAGCCTCATAGACTTATATACCTTATTAAGAGTTTAGTCACCATAATGCAAGTTAATAGACAACAACCCAATGGTGTACAACAACAAAAACTATAGGACGACGCCTTTGAGAGACACTATGGCCAAGGTAATCAAACCAATCACCCAATTCAATCACCACAAACTGGAGGAGTAGTAGACTGAGCTGCTAGACGAAGACTGGAGTTGGAGGAGATTAGGGAAGATGACGAAGAGCTGGGTGTTAAAGGGTTTGATGATGAAGAAGAAGTTGATTATTATCGAGCATAGGGACATGGACGCCGAGTCACTTGAAGGCTAGACAGTGTTAAGGTGTAAATCCAGTCCTTCGGTGGAAGTAGAGATGCAGATGAATACTTGGAGTGGGAAGAGAAGGTCAAGAAAGTATTTGAATGTTATAGATATGAGATGCAATCAAGGTCCAACTTGCTGTATTAGAGTTTAGGGGGTATGCCACCATGTGGTGGAAGAATCTAAAAGTAGGTAGGACAAGAGATGGAAGATAAAGTGTTAGAACTTCGGATCAAATGAAAAGGTTGTTAAGAGGCAGATTTGAGCTTAAGACTTATTTAGAAGATACGTTTGCAAAGTTATAGGAGCTTTGCTAAGGAAGCCAAACTATTGATGACTATGTAAGAGAGTTCTAGATGTTAATGATTCGAGTCAACGTGGAAGAGCTAGAAGCCCATATAGTATCAAGGTTCATTTATGGGTTAAAGTATGAGATTTGCAATATTGTGGAAGTACAGAGATTTTATAATTTGGAAGAAGCCATCAAAATAGCATAGAGGGTCAAGAAGTAGAGGAGAAATGTTTTGAGTAGACTTGGGTCGATATTCTCTTGAGCTTCGGTACCATACCAACTCATTCAAGTAGAGCCAAGGAGGCCATACTGAGCAGAAGAAAAGGATGATCGAACTGATGATAGTCGAGTAAGTCACCATGGCCAAGCAGGATAGTTAGGATAAGCTGAAGTTAGGCTACCTCCGAGAATGTATGAGAAAGGATAGACTTTCGGATGGAAGTTTAGTAAGCTGAAATGCTTTAAATGCTTAGGCTTTGGACACATGGATGTTGAGTGACTGAATAGATGTGTTATGGTGCTCTAAGGAGTGTAGTAGATAGTACCGACGAGAGTAAACCTGAGGAAGTGAAGGATGCTTAAAAGATAGAAGCCAAAGAGGAAGAGGAGACATGTGTTTTTGCCAACCAGAGAGATTTGATGACCCTAGTCTTGAGATAAGTCCTCAGTTCCTTAACAAACCTTAAGGAGGACCAAAGAGAGAATTTGTTCCACACTAAGTATACCGTCAAAGGCTAATTATGTACGATCATAGTGGTTGGAGGAAGCTATACTAATGTGGTTGTGCAATCCTTTGTGCAAAGGCTGGGTCTGCTAACCTCAAAGAATCCCTGACCTTATAAGCTGCATTGGCTTCATGATAAGGGTACTTTGCAAGTAACTATACTGTTTAGTGTTAGGAACGTGTATAAGGATGAAGTAGTGTGTGATGTTATCCCCATAGGAGCTTCACATCTGCTGTTAGGACGACCTTGGTTATTTAACTAATGTGTTACAGAAGACGAGTACAAGAACACTTATGCCTTTGTTAAGGACTAGAGGAGGATAATGTTGCAACCACTAACCCCATCCTAAGTAAATGAAACCTATAATTAGCTCACCCAAGCTAGAAAGAAGAATGCCTTAGTGATAAGCTGTAAAGAGCTCCGATCTCTTGAGAAAGCTGATGAACTAATGTTCTTATTGGTTAGAAGGTTGATGGAAAAGAGGGAATTGTCGGGTGTCCCAGAAGAAATTAGAAGCTTGCTAAATGAGTTTTCCGACCTATTTCCAAAAGAACTGCCTAATGGACTACCACCGGTTCGAGGCATAGAGCATTGTATTGATTTGTAGCCAGGTATCACTTTGCTGAACTAACCTACATACAGGATGAACCTTGAGCGAGCTACTGAGTTGAAGAGATATGTGGATGAACTCATTAAGCGAGGATATGTGAAGCAGAGCATGAGACCTTATGCTGTACCAGCTTTGCTCATTCTAAAGAAAGATGGTTCATAGTGCATATGAATCGATAGTCGAGTAATCAACAGAATTACTATCAAGTACAGATACCTAATATTGAGGCTCAATGACATGTTAGATGAGCTTAATGGTGCAAAGGTATTTCTAAAGATAGATTTACGGAGTAGCTTCCACTAAATTTGCATGAAGCCAAGCGATGAATGGAAGATTGCCTTCAAGACTAGGTGCAGACTCTATGAATGGTTGGTTATGCCATTCAAACTTACTAATGCGCCTAACACATTCATGAGGTTAATGAACCATGTGATGTACTCTCTTCTTAGAAGATGTGTGGTTGTATACTTCGATGACATATTTGTATATAGTGCCGACTTGAACGACCATGTTCAACATCTAAGCGAAGTATTTGACATCTTGCGAGTTGAGAAGTTGTATGGGAATGTAAAGAAGTTTATGTTTTGCTAGAAAGAGATAATTTTCCTAGGGTTTATAGTGTCAAGGGAAGGAATCCAAGCAAATAAGGAGAAGATTCGAGTTGGTTTAGATTGGTTGACGTTGAAAAATGTCATTGAAGTCAGAAGTTTCGATGACCTAGCTTCTTTTTATAAGCAATTTATTAAGGACTTCAACACAATATGCGCCCCATTGACTGAGCTGACAAAGAAGAATGAAGGGCTTATGTGGACCGATTGAGTTGAGTAAAGCTTCAGAGAGATCAAGGAGAAGCTCACCTCGATACTTGTCCTTTCATTACCAGATTTTGACAAGCCCTTTGAACTGGAGTGCAACACATCGGGAATTGGAATTGATACTGTCTTGATGCAAGAATGATGGCCTGTTACTTCCCATAGTAAGAAATTGAGTGGCCCATCCCTAACCGATTCTATGTACGAGAAGGAGATGTTCTCCCTTTTTCGAGTCTTTTTGCTTATTAACATTATTTGCTATCACGAGAGTTTGTCTATTACATTGATTATGAATCATTGAAGCATCTTGGGAGTTAGAACAAGCTTTCAAAGAGACAAGCTATGTAGTTGGAGTTCATAGAAGGTTTCTTATATGTCATCTGGCACAAGAAGGGAAGTGAAAATAAGGTCACCGATGCTCTGTCACAATGGCAAACCTTACCGACCCCTTTGCAAACAAAACTATTAGGATTCTCACTTATCACTGAGCAGTATGCTAATGACCCTCACTTCGGTTCCATTGTTTTATAGTGTCTCGAAGGACTAGTTGTTGGAGGATATTATTTTATGGATGGCTATTTGTTCAAGGACTGTAGGCTACGTATTCTAAATTGCTTTATACGTGAACTGTTGGTCCTAGAAGCTCAAGGTGGTGGACTTTTAGGCCACTTTAGGGAGGTTAAGATAGCCAGTTTGTTAAAAGAGAATTTTTACCAACTAGGCCTTGCCAGGGATGTCCATAAGGTGGTTTGTTGTTGTAAAGCGTGTAAGTGTGCTAAGGGGAAGAGAGAACCACATGAAGAGTACATGCCTTTACTAGTGCCTACCTTACCATGGGCCGACCTCAGTATGGACTTTGTCTTAGGGTTACCTCGGACATCCGAAAGGAAAGATTCTATTTTGTTATAGTGGACCATTTTAGTAAGATGACGTACTTCATTCCGTGCCATTGGACAAATAATGCTTTATATATTGTTGATTTGTTTTTGCAGGAGGTTGTTCGACTACATGGAGTACCGAAGACTATTGTCTCAGATCGAGACATAAAATTTTTGAGTTATTTCTAGAAGACTCTTTAGAGGAGACTTGGGACTAAATTAGTGTTCAGCTCTAGTAGTTACCCTTAGATTGATGGCCAAACTGAAGTGGTGAATAGAACGTTAGGCAATTTGCTCATAGCCTTTGTAGGAAAGAACTTAAGGGATTGGGATCTATGCTTACTAACCATGGAGTTCGCATACACCCGAACTGCCCACAGCATTATAAGGAAGACCCCATTCGAGGTCGTCTATGGTCTTAACCTAACTATTCCCCCAGACATGATTAGCACCCCAGTAGCTACTGAAGAGAGTCAATTTAAAGTTGATTGAGCTTGAGAATTACATGAACTATACTAGTCCGTAACAAAGAAGATCGCTAAATTTAACCAGAGGTAGCAAGAGATTAGTAGTTAAGGCTATTAAACTATATCTTTCCACCTAAGAGACTTAGTATAAATTCACCTCAGTCAAGAGCAATTTTTGCACTTAAGACAAAACAAACTAATATCTAAGGCTCATGACCTATTCAATGTTCTAAAGAAGATCAACCGCAACACTTACTAGATTGAGTTGCTTGATGACTATGGTGTCTCCTCTACCTTTAATGTATCCTATCTAATTCCCCACTAACTAATAGAAGAAGACTCTATGAACGTCTTAGAAGAACGAGTAGAAATCGGTTCAAATTTGAGGAAAATCTTTCTGTCTCCTAGGCAGATGACAAGAATCAACCCCTTGGATCGATTACAAGAAGTTGAGATAGAGGACTTCAAGGGATCACACGGAAAATAATAACTCTAAGCCATAGCTGAGGTAGAGACTCCTATCTCGATCCGATCCCTAGCCGACTTAGCTATCAGATCCTTACATATGTGTAGCATGCTCCTGCCTAGCAATGAAGTCTTGACCCAGAAGGTAAATCTAGAAAGGCTAGCCAACCTGAGCTGAGCTCTCCAACTATCCATTAGTACCTAACTCCAATTCAGTTGACTTCCTAATTAGACTGATTAGTTCTTGACTAGATCCAAATCAAGATGGCCTCTAACTACTAGCACTTCCTGTTTCTACCTATGTTGTATTTTACTCGACGTACAACCATCAAGTGATACGTATCTTCTAACACAATGTTTCACAATAATTCTTTTTTTTTTTCCATACTAAATATTCATTGTCCTTTTTACCCCTTTTTAGCATGATTCATGTAATGTTATTGTAAAATACCCTTTTATCTTTTCACACATATAAAAAAACCCTAGTGGGTAAGTATATAAACCCCCACTTTCCTTGTATGTAGGGATCTAACTTTCAATACAGGATTATTTACTTGAGCAACCTTGATGTTCTTGTTATCATTCAACTTTTATCTATTCCCTTTAGTAAAGAGTAGTGACGAGTGACCCTTCAATTTCGATCGGTGTGTCATATTTAGTAGGTTGTTAGGAAAGTAGGATCGAGTGGTGTATCATATTCATCTGGTAGTTAGCTGGGCTTTGCTAGCTTTTTTCTTGTTTCTTTTAGGTTTGCTTCATTGTAGTGCATCTTCGAGTGTCTGACTCCAGAGACGCATCATATCTACTATATCAGAATTTGATAGTTGTACTTACCTTGTATCATTGACCATTTCTCATACCTAGAAAACCCATCATTAGAAAAGTTTAATAAGTATCAGATAGATAATTAGTTCCTAGATGAAAAGTTGTACTAGGTAAGTCCTTGGGAAACTCTTTGGTATGCTGATATAGAAAACTATTTGGTAACTAGAATTATTCCTTCTGGACTGGATAATAGACAAAATAAAATGTTCTTCCATGACATTAGGAGTTATTTTTGGGAAGACCCCTATTTGTTCAAAATATGTACATATCAAATAATTCGTAAGTGTGAATCTCATTTGGTAAGTTAGCAAATTTTAGAGTATTGTCATGTAAACTCAACTAGAGGACATTTGCATGTGAATAAAATAACTCATAAGACCCTCGAGTGTGGTTTTTATTGGCCTAACATTGTTCAGAGATGCCTAGAAATTTGTTAAGTTGTGTGATAGATGTCAATGGGTGAGGAACATATCTAAGAGAGATGAAATGCTATAAAACTTAATATTGATCTATGAGGTTTTTAACATTTGGAGCATTGATTTTATGGGACCATTTTCGAATCTAAATGAAAACAAATACATCCTAGTCAGCTATAGTTATGTATCTAAATGGGTAAAAGCTCAAACTCTACCAACTAATGATGTTACGTGTCAAGCTTGATTTTATCCTGGCTTTATAAATAAGTCTTTTTTAAATTGATCAATATTAAACCCTACTCATTTAATATTAATCCTCGATTGAGGTCTAAAGAAAATTGGTTCTTTTATTTTTGAAACATTTTGAAGTTTCCACTCGACTCGAGAAAACAGTTAAATTATAACCAATTGGGTAAATTGGTTATAACTTAGCTACTAGTTTTTTGGTAAAACCAATTTTATTAAATAGTTTTGAAAATCAAAAGATCGAGTTCTAGGGTTAGGTTTTTTAAATCCTTATGGGCACCACAACTTTCTAAATTTAGAGTAGAATTCCTAAAATCACATTTTTTGAATAACAGCTTAAAAACTACTTTTAATTAAATAATTTTAAACCTAAAGAAAGGAAAAACTAATTTTTTCATTTTTTTACATTGCCTTAGAGGTATCTACGTACTTGCTATTTGGGATCAAATGTACATAATTCTTTCCAAAGACCTTAGTGGGTAGGTTGGTTTTAGTATAGAAAAAATTTAAGTCTATGTTTTTACTCGGTTCGAGTGATTTAATGAAAGTTTCTACAGGGTCTTAAATTTGGTTTTATTTTTGAAAGTTCTAAGAAAGGTCTTAATTTTTGAAAATATTGATTTCATTTTTATCTTTTTTGAAAAATGATTTCCTAAGTGATAAGAATGATCCTTTGATTATTATTTTTTTTTACCACTGTTATATATTTTTTTGGTTGTAACTTTAGTGTACTAAAAAATAAAAAAATAAAGCTAACCCTTAAGCCATTCCTTCCTTCCCTTTTTTTGTTAGTTAGTTTTATTTTTACTTTATATTAAGGCTTTAAGTAAATAAATAAATATATATATATATATATAATTAGGTAAACCGGAATGGGCTAGGTGTAAACCTAGCCTATGAACCGAGCTAAAAGGCTAAAAGGCCTTTTGTGGGTGAGAGGGCCTACAATGTAGGCACTGTGCACCTACATAATGTTATTTATTTATTTTTATTTACAATTACAACTACAATGTTAATGAACAAGTAAATAATTAAAAGACAATAAAAAATAAAAATTTACAAAATCAGGAAAGTGGGTTGGACTTGAGTGTGCAGGTCGGGAATCGAGTTAGAGTGTAGATCTCTAGTTATGGTTAGGTTGAACTTAGAGCTATAGCGAGTTACAGGTCAAATTAGACAAGTTAGGTTACGTGACTTGCACATGCATGGGTAAGGAGCACCAATAGCAATTATTAGGATTGCTTCGAGCAACTTCGAGCGGCGAATCCTATAGTGGTGATGGTTGGTGTTGTAATTAGAGCTTTACGGATGTTGTAGATGGTTGTTTGTAGCTCGATGGTGGTTAGAGAGAGGGTTACAAGGAGAGAGAGACGATGTGATAAGAGAGATGTAGAGAGAAAGAGAGAGTTTAGGAGTGAGACTTCTGTTGATTGTGTGTCTAGGAAAGCTTCTTTTATGCCATTTTTATATTGGGTAGGGTCAAATTAAGCTTGGTAAGTTCAGAAATTTTAAAAATCTACATTGAAGAACTTTTGACTCGAAATCAAGTCTTATTAATTTTCAAACTTGATTTTTGTCGTGTAATTAGATGAATTTGGATAGGTTTTGGGTCTAATTCAAAATTAAGCCAAGCATATTACATGATTTTACCATTTATTCGGTGAAATCATATAGTAAAGGAGGTAAAAAATGACTCTAACCCGAGTTCATGAAGAAGGAAAATGAGTTGGGAGTCTAGGAAAAAGGTAGAAGAAAATGAAGAAGAGAGGGGTCAAGGTAGTTCGGCACTTGTCGAGCATGTGGGACATGCGTAAGCTAGCACGTGCATTGTACACACTTGGGTGAAAATAAAAGCAGGCCTTTGCACGCATGCTGCTTCAAGATTAAACAAAGGGCCTTAGCCTTAATTCTTGGACTAGGCTTTAGCTCAATCTAACCCCCTTTTTTATTATTATATTTTCTATAAGAAATAAACTAAACACCAAAATCAAATACTAAGTGGCATATATACATGAATAAAGTCCTATCTTAATTGCATACTAAAAATTCATTGTTTTTGAAAAAATTATTTCTATTTAGTGTATTTCATATATTTTTCAATTTTTTGTGATTTCTTTTTTTGTAAATTTTCCATTTTTCAGTCTTCTAAATTTTTTATTTTTATATTTTTTCTAAACTAGGAACCTTACCCTACTCCAAAAATTCTAAATGAAATAAAAAAGGAGGAAAAAAAAAAGGTTTTTATAACTGCTCCTCTTTGTGGTGAACTTTGAGCAAAACTTTGCTATAAAGACAAAAGAGACTTTATTTTTGCCTAAGGGTGGAATTTATCCTAAGAAGTGATATAGCTAGCTAGCTATCCTATGTTTGGTCCATCAGGGATTTGATGAAAAGGTAAAAGAGAGAAGATGTGCTCGAGCTAACTAACCTAGGTGAAACGCTCTTGAACTAGTTAAAACCCTAAGGAGAAAATGAAACTTAGTTGTGCCCCTATGAGCTAACTAACTTAAGCGGGTGCATCACTAGAAGTCTAGTAATCCCAAATTGGCATCGATTTGTAAAGCTTAGTTGTGCTACTTTAAGTGAACTAACCTAGGCGAGAACATATCTCAGGGATTAGTAACCTTTAATTGTAATTGATTTGGAAAACCTAGTCCTACTTCTCTAAGCTAATTAACCTAGATAAGAGCATCGCTAGGGGATTAGCAACCCTAAATTGGAATTGATTTTCAAAAACCTAGTCGTGTTACTATGAGTTAACTAACTTAGGCGGGAGCATCTCTAAGGGAGTAGCTACCCTTAATCGTCTTAGAAGAAGCATCCTACGAGTTTGCTAAAAGGAACCGATGATGAAAGGATGTACCCTATGAGCTCACTTGAGAGAAATTAGTAAAGGAAAGTGCCCTACAGGCTCAGTAAAAGAAATTGATGAAGCACCTTATGGGCTTGCCAAAAAACTCCAAAAGGAGGATTGGTTAATGGTTAAGATCTTAAGGGAATTAAGTTGGGATAGTGCCTTTAAAGGCTGGCTAAGACCTAAAAGATGGTACAAAGGGTAAGCACCTTACGAGCTGGCTAAAAATTCTACCCAAATGATTGTTAGGAGAAAGAATCACGAATACTGGTTACCATCCAAGGAAATATGGTCTAAATGTAAATCTAATGTTCAAGAACCAATATGCTAACATCATGTAGAAGTACTTACCTAGTCTTGCTGGTGGCACCCAAATTGTCAAACCTTTCTTTGGAAAGTCCTATGAAAACCAACTGACTCATTCTTCGTAATGAATTCAATTTTCGATCAACACAACTAATCTTGGCACGGAACCTTTAAGACTTTACCGGCCTTTTAGAGAAGTTATGGAAGTCAACTTGCTATAGAATGCCACCTACTATTGCTGTCCATCAATTGATTGTCTTTTCAAAACTTTATGAACTGAAAACCTTTTCCCTAACTAGGAAATATCTATTGTGAGGTGATTTCTCATTTAGATTTCACTTTTCTTGGAAAAATAAACAATAAAACTTCCCATTGAGGGGGATCAATCTATAATAAAGTATTTTAAAGAGTTTTGTTAATTACTTATGTTTTATATCTCACTTTCAACTTCTCTTGTGTTTCCAGTATATGGGTTCATTTAAATTGAGTAAGGGAATCGGACCTTTGGATGGAGTAAGAAAAGGGATGAAGACAATTCCAATGCTAACAACTGACAAGGATACTAACTTTGCTTATGGAAGATGAAAATTAGACCATGATAACATTCAAGACAACAGGTACTTTCATTTTCTAAGTAAAAATTTCCATTGATTTTCATGGGTAGTACAACTTTATAGCGTCAATACTTATAGGGTCTATTAACTCTGGACCATCCATTTGGGACAAAATTAAAGCCCCTCCTAGTAACACTCACTTTATGATATAAGGGCCTCTGTAATTGGGAGCGAATTTTCCTCTAGAGTCTTGTACATTGGGGAAAGCCTTTCTCAACACCATATCACCCTCATTAAAGTTTTGGGGCCTTACCCTTTTGTTGAAAGCTCGAGCCATGCTTTGTTGGTAATAATGATTATGACACAAGGTTGCCAATCTTCTCTCATTAATCAAATTTAGTTGCTCGATGCATTTCTTTACCCAATCAGCCTCATCCAACCGAGTTTTAGATAGTATTTTGAGAGACGAGATCTCAACTTCTAGTGATAATACTGCGCCTCAGACCATATACTAAGGAGTAGGGCATTGCCCCTATTGATGTTCTGATGGAGGTTTAATAGGCTATGAGCGTGTGACATTTTATTGTTATTCGATATATGTAACAGGAATTTTTTCAATTATTCTTTAAAGATTTTTCTGCTTCAATGGCTCCATTCATTTAGGGCCAAAAAGGGGTGGAGTTCCTATGGATGATCTTAAATTGTTAGCATAACTCTGACATAAACTTGTTGAGATTAGTGCCATTGTCTATGATGATCATTTTTGGGGTCCTATATCGAGCCAAGATATCTCGCTTAATGAACTTGACTACTTCCCCTTTAGTAACACTTGAATAAGATGAGGCCTCAACCTACTTACTGAAGTAATGGATGGTGACCAGTATAAAGCGATGCCCATTGGATGCTTTTAGAGTAATCGGGACAATGATGTCTATACCATACATTTAAAATGGCTATGGTGTAGTAAGTTTGTGCAATTCATGAGGTGGGGCATTTATGTTATTTGTAAAAACTTGGCATAAGTGACAATGCTTGACATATTTGATACAATCACCTTCCATTGTTCACCAGTAATATATGAGCCTCATAATCTTCTTAGCGAGCATGTAACTGTTCATATGGGGGCTACAAACTCCTTCATATACTTCTATCATTGAAACCTTGGCCTTTTTGTCATCTACATACCTTAGAAGTGTACCATCAAAATACCACTAGTACAAAGTGGACTCACTTACTAAGAATTGGGTAGATAATATCTTGATCGTCTTTCTATCCTTTTTCTTAGCTTCTTCAGGTTTGTACCTTGTTGCAGGAACATTTTAATATCATGGTACCAAGGCTTTTTGTCATGTGTACCTTTAATTTCCAAATAGAAGACGAACTTTTCTTCGACTTCAATTATGAGTGGCTGAATTTCAACTCCACCAAATATTTGGATCATGGATGCCAAAGTGGCTAATGCATTAGCAAATTGATTTTAAGTCCTTACTACATAAGTGAAAGTGATTTCCTCAAACTTCTCCATTAATTCAATCAAGTACCAGTAATGGGGTACTGGTTTAGGATCCTTCATTTTGTATTCCCCCTGAGGTTAGCTAATAATAAGTGAGGAATCCCTATATACTTCTAATTCTTGAATGTTCTTATCCAGGGCTATTTTGAGTCCTGTGATGCATGCCTTATATTCGGTGATATTATTGGTGTATGGGAAAACGAGCCTTATAGCTACAAGGAATTGCGTGCCTTCAGGGGAAACCAATATTGCCCTAATTCCACACGTAAACACATTAGCAACTCTATTAAAAAACATCTTCCATTTTAGGGTTTCATCATCTTTTTCTCCTTTAGAACTTTTAGTTGCTAAGATATATTCATTGGGGAATTTGAATTGGACCTCTTAGGGGGCATCATCAGAGGAATTTTTTGCTAACTAATTTGCTAGGGCTTGCCCCTTGATTGAATTTTAGTTCACATATGTGATATCAAAATTTAACAGCAATATTTGTCACTTTGAGATTCTACTGATTAAGGCCAGCTTATCTACCAATTACTTCAAGGGATCATGCTGAGTCACTAATTCAATTTGGTAATAAAGTGTCTATTATCTGAGTCAATGCATTACTCAAACCAAATCACAACACGTTCTTTTAATTTCTGAATACTTCTAGTCCCCTTTTGTAAACTTCTTAGTCAAGTAGTATATGGCCTACTCTTTTCCTTCCTCATCCTTTTGATCGAGCATACACACCATGGATTTTAGTAGTATTGTAAGGTACAGAAACAAAGGCTTCTCAGGTTTAGGAGCTATTAGAATTGGAGGGTTTATGAGGTATTCCTTGATTGTCATAAAGGCTTTCTTGTATTCTTTATCCCAATTTATCTTGGTGCTCTTTTTCAACAATTTAAACAAGGGATGGCATTTATCTGTAAGTTGAGATATGAATTAGGCTATGCAGTTCAAGTGGCCCAATAAGCCTCTTATTTCCTCAAGTATGTGTAGAGAGGGTAAGTTGACTATTGCTTAGAATTTATTAGGATCCACTTCGATGCCCTTTTGGTTGATTATGAAACCCAATAATTTCATTGAAGTTACTCTGAAGGCACACTTCTCTAGGTTTAGCTTCAATCAAAATTTTCTTAACCTATTAAACAGCTTCTTTAGATTATCCATGTGATTTTCTCCCTCTTTGAACTTTGCAATCATATCATCAATATATACTTCAACTTCTCTGTGCATCACATCATGAAAGATTACAACCATTTCTTTTTAGTAAGCCACCCCAGCATTTTTTAGTTCAAAAGGCATTAATTTGTAGCAAAATGTGTACCAAGTTGTAATGAACGTTATCTTGGCTTTACCTTCTTCAGATATTCGGATTTGATTATATATAGAGAATCTATCCATGAAGGAGAAGAAATGTTTCCTAGATGTATTATTCACCAAGATGTCAATATGGAGCAAAGGGAAATTATGTTTAGGGGTTAGTTGACGTCTTGAAAATCCACGTACACTCTAACTTTTCCGTTCTTCTTCATTATTGGCACAATGTTGACTACCCATTAAGATAATCAGACACTTTAATGAAAATGACCTCCAGTAATTTCTTGACTTCTTTTTTAATTTTCAATAAGATATTTGATTAGAATCTCCTTAGCTCTTGCTTCTTGGGTTTGACATCCTCTTATGTGGGGATGTAGTAGATTGCAAATGATGAATCTTACCTAAGCATATCTTCATAAGACCATGCAAACACAGCTTGATACTCAAACAGTATTGTAGTCAATTCTACCTTTTGTTCTTCTTTCAAATCCCCTCTAATCTTCCAATTCTTGAGGTTGTCATCAGTCCCAACATTAATTTCCTCGATTGGCTTGTTAATGGAAATTCTACACATTTTATGTTTTTGCTAGCTTTGTTTTATGTCACTATAGTCATTAACATCACTCTCGACGACTAACTTAGTAGGGCCGAAAGTGATATCAATATTTTCATCATGTATATATGCAAGGTATCCCTAGCTTTTATTCAAAGCATTAGATTTGGGTTAAAAGCATGTAAAGAAAGGAGCGTAAGCGAAGAAGGAATGGAGAGTAATAAAGAAAATAGAAACTATTATTGTATTAGATTAAGTAGTTTTGTTAAGTACATATTTGTAGAATAGAGGTAATTATTACAAAGCTCAAGAAAATACTAAACCGTGATTCATCCTTTACCCTAGAGAAGACTTATCGCTATTCATAGGGATGGAGAACTAGTTATTCGGGTGCTAGAGCTTGCTGGATGGGCCTACTATTTCATTCTTGCTAGAGGTGTCCTATTTGGTAGTTTTTGAGGTCTGAACAATAGCCCGGATGAATGTCTCTATTAGTGGTGGAAAGGTCATTAGGGCATGATATAATCTATCACCTTTCTTACCCTTTGCTTACAAGTTTTGCAACTCTTCCATCAGAGTTAGAACGTAGCCGAGCCCATAGGTACTAATTTGGCCTTCTTTAAATTTTAACCTCTCATCCTTCCTCTAATTAGCAATCATACATGCTTCTTCGAACATTTGGAGTTCAAAATCTTGCTCCCCAATGCCAATATAGGGTATGGCCATTTCTTTATATATTTCATAATCCTGGTCACCTAGAATTGTTATGAACTAGCCATTCGCGATGAACTTAACTTTTTGATGTAAACTTGAAGATAGGACCCTTACTGAATGAATTCAAGGTCTCCCTAATAAGAGGTTAAAAGTCCTCGGGATGTCTAGGACTTAGAATTAGAAATTGAAAGTTTGCAGGCCAATGTTAACTGGTAAGTCGATCTCCTTAGTAATTTTTCTCCTTAATCCATCAAAAGCCCTAACTGTTGTTGAACTTAGCTTAATCGCAGTTATATTAATACCCAGTAGATCTAGGGAAAACATTCAATGACGATTAGTTGTTGACGAAGACTTTGGCTGTGACAACATTTTTTACCCTTACTATTTTGAAGAGAGGCTTAGTGTGTTGATTACCTTCTTCTCCCAATTCTTTAGTGGAGAAAGAAATCTGATCTATAGTGAGGATGGTGTTGGTGACTGATCCCATCTTTTTAGCTGATCTTTCATGACAAACTTTAACTTCCCTTAGAGTTCAAAATAGAGCTTCCCTATGTGGCTTAGAAGCCATCAATGGACTCATAAGAGATATCTATGCTAGAGTTTTAGCAAGTTGATCCATTATCTTATACTCACTATACTTGATCATTGTGGTGAAGGTAGATAATCCTTCCTCATATTCAGTTGGTTTGTTGCTTTGACTTTCTAGCACAACCTTCTTTTTTATGTCTTCTTTGAGGTCATAAATTCTACCAGAGTGGGTAATCCCACCCAAAGTGAACTCAATTACCCCTGGTTAACTACCTAGTAATTACAAGGAGCAGTTTTATATGTTTTTGGGGGCTAAGGGCATATGGAAGGTATACCTTTTGGTCTTTTAAGCTTGTAAAATCTATAGACATTAGGCTTTTAGTTAGAACTAATCATGTTGATGATGGGATCTGAGTCGTTAAATATCATGTTAACGATGGGGCCATGGTTAGGCAGGGGGTTGTTGATGTTTGGAAATAGAACCTCTATGAAGTCTAGCTAGATTGTACCTTCATCGATTAAGTCCAGAATCTTGGTTTTTAATCTCCAATATGAGTCGATTGAATGGCCTACCTACCCTAGATGTTATTGACACTTTACATTAGGATAAAAAACTCTTGGCCTATACCTTTCATTAGGAGGCTCAAAATGGAGCAGATTATCTTTTCTCAATTTTTCAAAGATTTGGCTGAGAGGAACAAGTATCTTAGTGAACTGCCTTAAGGCCCTGTTAACTTTCGGTTAGCTTCTAAATTGGTGGAGGATTTGTTTTGAAAGAGACCCAAGCATCGGGCCTGGTGTTTGAATTGATCATACTAATAGTAGCTTTTTTGAGCTTGATGGTGGTGGGTTTAGTAGAGGGTAGTCTTCTATCTCATGGTTGCTAAAGGAGATATCACTATCAATTTGACATCTTGCTGCTACTACCTTTGTGAAGCTAGAGGAAACTTGCCCAATCAAGTGGGAGAAGTATGGCCTCTCCAAAGTATTGTTGAAAGCTAAAGTTAGCTCTTTCTTAACCATAGGGATAGATACCCTTATAGCTAAGGATCTTTACCTTTGGGCATTTTCCTTAAATGATTCATTATGCCTCTTTCTTAGGGTAACCAAGCCCATCGTGGTTGGTGCCACTTCAACATTGAATTTATATTATTCGTAGAATGCCCTAACTAAGTTCTCCCATGCGTTTGCCTAGTTCAGGTCTAATTAGGCATACTGAGTTAAAGCAAGGCCTATTAAGTTGTATTGAAAAGTTTGCACCACGAGCTAGTCGTATTGCACTTATTTGCCCATTTTTTGTACATAAAATCTAGTGTGTAGTTTAGGGCAGCTAGTCTCATTGTACTTCTCAAAGTCAAGTACCTCAAATTTTTCAAAGAAGCTTCCGTAGTCATAAGCTAAGAACTTTATAATACCAGCTTACTCGAAACCATCATAACCTTCGAGGATTTTCATCTTTTTGGTAAATTTCTAAGTTAACTGCCTTTTTAGTTCTTTAATTGATCTTGATTAGTTTCTGGCTTTGAGTTAAATAGGAATGAATAAGCGTTAGGCTTAAAGGTCCGGTTAACCTTTGGATAGACCCCTTCTGTCTCGAATGATTCACAGGCTAGGTTAACTTTAGGGTCAGCCTTTGGCATGAACAAGATTACCATTAAGTATAGATATCCTATCCTGAGGTTGGAAGATATGATGGATGAATTGAGTGGAGCTAAGATTTTCAGCAAGATTGATCTTAAGTCTAGATACCATCAGATTCGCATGAGGTTGGGAGACAAATGGAAAACGGCGTTCAAGACTTGACATAGATTATATGAATGGATGGTCATGCCCTTTAGCTTATTGAATGCCCTGAGCACTTTCACGAGACTAATGAGTCATGTGCTGAGACATCTAATCGGGAAGTGTGTCATAGTATACTTTGACAACATCCTGGTGTACAGTATCGAGATGCAGAGTCACTATGAACATCTCTGAGCTATTTTAGACACCCTTTGTAACAAGAGATTATTCGGTAATCTCAAGAAGTGTTGCTTTTACCGAGAGGAAGTGGTAATCTTAGGCTATGTAGTGAGTGGATGAGGGTTACGAGTGGATGAGGGTTACAAGTGGATGATGAGAAGATCTGAGCAATTATAGAGTTGTCGACTTCTACTACTTGTGTCAATGTGAGAAGTTTCTATGGACTTGTGTTGTTCTATAGACAATTCATCAAGAATTTTAGCACCCTCGCCGCATCACTTATTGAGCTAACAAGGAAAAACACCAACTTTCAATGGGGAGAAAGGGAGGAGAAGAGCTTTGCCAAGATAAAAGAAAGGTTGACCTTTGCTTCGGTGTTGATTCTACCTGACTTCGAGAAAATATTTGAGCTGGAGTGTAACGCGTCAGGCATTAGAATAGGCACTATCCTAATGTAGGAAGGCCGAGCAATCGCCTTCTATAGTGAGAAGCTTAGAGGCCCATAGTTAAATTACTCTGTGTAGGACAAAGAACTCTTGGCGTTGATTTGAGTACTATAAGCAGGGCAGCATTATCTACTGCTGAGAGAGTTTGTCATCTACACTAACCATAAATCTCTAAGGTATCTCTAAAGTCAGATGAAATTGTCAAAGCGGTATGCGAGATGGATTGAATTCCTTGAAGGATTCAATTTCATGATTAAATAGAAGTAGGGAAAGAGCAACGTAGTTGCAAATGCTCTTTAATGCTCTTTCGAGGAGACATACGCTTTTAACTGAATTGCAGACCAAGCTATTTGGGTTTGCAAGTATCAAAGAACATTATTTTGGGGATCCACACTTTGGACCAATAATCATGTAATGCGTTGATGGAAGAACGATGGATGAGTATCATATAGAGGTGGTTACATGTTCTGAGGTGGAAAATTATGTATGCTGACCTGTTCATTATAAGAATTATTGGTCAAGGAAATCCATAGTAGAGGACTCTTTGGACATTTTGGAGAAAGAAGGATCTGTTTACTGCTGAATGGTTGAGTCTTTTAGCCAAGAATGAGAAAAGATGTGCATCAAGTTGTCGAGAGTTGTGCCATGTATAAGAGGGCTAAGTGCCGAGCCGAGCAAGGGAAAGCAATGCCTTTACCTGTCTTAATGAAGCTGTAGATTGAATTGAGCATAGACTTTATTCTTAAACTACTACGAACTACCTATGGCAAAGATTCTATAATGGTTGTTGTGGATCGGTTTAGCAAAATGGTACACTTTGTGCCTTGTTTCAAAACTAATAATGCTTCGGTAATTGCTTCTCTTTTCTTGTAGGAAATTGTACAGATACATAGCGTGCTATGAAGTATAGTCTCCGATAGAGACCCGAAGTTCTTAAGCCATTTCTAGAAGACCTTGTGGCATTGGATGGGGACCAAACTATTATTTAGTAGTTCCTATCACCCTTAAATTGACGACCAAATAGAGGTGGTCAATCGTACTTTAGGATCATTACTCCGAACTACAGTAGGCAAGAACTTGGTTGATTAGGATGTCTACTTACTAGTAGTCGAGTGTGCTTACAATTGAATAGTGCATGACATCACTAAGCAGGCTCCCTTCAAGGTAGTCTATAGTTTCAGTCCCGAGTTGCTCCTTGACCACACCCCTATACCTGTACTCGTGCAAGAGGACCCTAATGCCTCAACTAAAGTACAATCCCTCCAACATATTTATGATAAGGTCACTTGGTAAATCGATCAAGTTACTAGAAGAATGCGGGAGAAAACTAAGGTAGGATCGTTAAACAATTCTAGCCAGGAGACTTGGTATGCGTATACCTTAGTAAGGAATGGTTCTCGAACAAGAAGAGAAACAAATTATCTATACAAATTGAAGGACTTTTCAAAATCCTCCGGAAGATCAATGACAACGCCTATAGATTGGAGTTGCCTAAGGACTATGGGGTTTCTAATGTCTTCAACGTTGTTGACCTTAGTCCGTATCACCTTAATGGAGAGCTTATCGAACACCATTCAGATTTGATCCTAAATCTAAAACAACCCAGAAAGAATGATGGGAATCAAGCTAATTGACCTCTGACCTGCAGCTAAGCCCAAGGACTAGAGGGATTGGAAAGACGAATCCTCCTATTCTGGCAAACTCATATGAAGGTTGAGTATCTCCTTGCCCAACCCATTCTGCTTACCAAGTCGAGTGAGTACCTATTTTACGTTAGTTGAGTGTTAAGAAATTGAAGGCTGAGATAACAGCCCATCTTTATTCTTGCACATGCCAAGCCAATTACTTACTTAGCTTCACCCCTGTTGAGATGCCGAGAGAGAGAGTTTGAACTGACTAAGACAACCATACTCAGATAAGCAAGCTATCCGTACTTTTTGTCCATATCCTCTAATGGCATCACTAATACAACATCATTACGTGTATAGTATCAAGTGTAGAATTCATTGCACCAATGATTGCTTTTCTTGTATATTTATTTTTATCCTTTTGTATGTTGTACACACTTCCTTAGGAAATGTCCTTTTTGTCTTTTCCCTTTTGAGCAAGCTACCCTAACTTATGGGTATAAATACCCTTGTAATTGCAGCTGTAAGGGATCATCATCATCATCATCCTTAATACATAAAGTATTTTCTTCCTTGTGTAAACACTGCTTGTTTACTTTCGGCATTACTGTTATCTTAATCCTTGAGCAAGGCTAGGTGGCGAGTAATCTTACTAGACTAATTTACGCATCATATTGGATTATGCCATAAGTCCTTAAAATTTTCATTCGTATGTCATATCCTATGGAGCTGTTCGTAGGTTTTGCTTACTTTTTATTCGTATTCGTCTCTTTTTGCACCATTCCTTATTATTCCTTTCGAGTTTTCTGTAAGCTTGGACTCATTTAGGGACAGGCCTTGTCTATTCTTGGTCACGGTCCACAATACGTTTTAGCTTCATAGATTATGACATAATCAAATTAGCCAACACGGAACTAGAGAGATGTGCTATGTTAGAGAAGGGAGGAAGAGATAAATTATTTAGCATTCAAGAATTGGTCTATAAGGAACTTACGCTGGAGTTCCTTATACACTATCAATGGAACATGACCAAGTCCCTTGTGGAGCTTGCAACACCATCTCTTTCTAGCTTAGGATTACCAAATTTAGCCTATTAATAGCAAAATTTGTTGTTCTCATAAGGATTTATAGCAAAGAGTATGTCTGCTCTCTTGAATTTTATACCTTGCCTTGTAAGTTACCTTATGGCATTACTCTCACAAGTTATTGGCTAAAACTAAGTGGTGAAAAGATCTATATCTTGAAATTTATGCAATGATTCAACTTTAAAAATCCAATACACTAGGTCCTCTATCGGTTACTCACCCATACCATTAGTAGGAGAGAGAAAAGTATCGTTATCATGGCCATGCATGAGGTATTCTACCTCTACAGCCTTATTGAAGGTTATGCGATTAACTTAGCCATCACCCTTACCTTTACATGAGACACTGGGTGTCTAATACCTTGGTGAACTAAATAGGATGTGGACCATATGTTACAGTCTTAGCTAAGCAACTCAAGCTCCTTATTGATAACCTACAATTGACTATAATTGAAGATGACACCCCTATGTCTCTATCCACTTTTTGTCAGATAGGATTTCTCCTAGATGACATTGACAAGACAACCTCCAAAAGGAAATAAGTCGAAAACTCCAATAACCAAGAAATTCTAAAGTAGGAAGTTAAGAAACTAAAGATGGAGGTACAAAAGTTAGTCACTTCTCATGAGATTTTTGACAATCTCTCAAAAGATTGTCCCAGCACCAGACAAGGATGATGGAGTTTTGTAATAACCTCAGCAACCAAGTCAGGATCAAAATTCCTGCACCAACTTATGAAGAAGTAATTGATGTAGTGATATGGATAGACTTGGGGGATGAGGAGGAGAAGGCCACATATAAGGGAGATGAGTCAAAGGAACTAATCAACATTGAATTAGAGGATGAGAATAATGAAGAAGGCTTAAACTCTTTTTAGACATTTTGTGTTGAATTATATAGTTGTTATTTTTTGATTTTCATATTTTGATTCTTAGATTGAATAAGTTTTAGTTAGGTCCAATTTTGAATTTTCACATTTTAATTTTCGAGTTTATGTTCAAGTTCTATTCCATTAATAAAACAATAAAAATTTCCCTTTTTGTTGCATATGCTTTTCTTTCCTTCTTTTTACTTTATTTGTTTAGATCTATCTTGAGCCAATAAACTGTCAACATTCAAGACAAATTCTCATGAATATTCGTACAATACGAACTCATTCAAGGGTGTATCATTTTCCCTAATATTTTCTTCTCCACTATATTTACTTTATTATTCTTGTAGACATTTATTTTTCCTATAATTTGGAATAAAGTACATTAAGGACATTGTACTAAATTAAGAGTTAGGAAGGGATATACTAATATTATCTAGGAAATCAACTTGCTAACTTTTAATCTCAATATTTTTGAGTTTACAATCCCATCTTGATAGTAAATAGTGCTTGTATTTAATTTTTCTTAAGTTACTATTGCACATTGTACATTAATAGTGAAATTCTAGTGAAACATAAGTTACATGTTATTTAGCCTAATATTTCAGGGCATTAATTAATTAAAATTGTGATCAAGCACTAGTCATATGCTTTTTCTGAAGTTCACTTAGATATATGCTTATCCCTTTTTGATTGTATGCATTACTAGAATTGAATATTGGAATTCTAGTGAAACAAAAGCTACACATCATTTAGGTTAGGATTTTAAGGCATTAATTAATTAAAATGGTGATTGAGCACTACTCGTATGCTACTTCAGAAGTTTACTTAGATGTATGCTTATCCCTTTTTGATTTTTAAAGCCTTATAATCTTAAGTAAATAAGTAAACGAAACTTGGCCCTTCTAATTTCACTTGAAAAATTTTAATTGTTGAAGGTGTAAATAAGCATAATAAAATAAAATCTAGTTGGTATGAATTGATTTCAGTCCCTCAAAAGAGTGAGACTCTTTCCTACTACCAATTTGCTAGAAAAGAAAAAAAAATAAGAAAAGAAAAATTTATATGGATCAGCCTTGGTCTCTTAGAAGAGTAAGATTCTCTCTTGCTATTAATGTAACATATCTGCAAAAATGTATGATAGGGGAATAAGTAGGGGATGAGTAGATACAACATGTATTTATCCATGATTATAGAGCATAGCGAAGTTGCAAAGAGATTTATATGCATCTTAGTTAAATACCTTGGTTAAATTGCATGATTAAATATTGATTTATAGGAATTAGCAATTGAATTATAGTATTTATGTTTGGGTTGCATTGAAAGGTGAGAAGGGAAGAGATTATACAAGTTCTTAGTAATGTTTCAAGGATGCATTGACTTTATTCATATGAAGGGGTTAATTCAAATTTTTTCTAATATCTTGAACAAATAGTAGATTGATTTGAAGGTCTTGTCTTACTTTCTCAATCCTTGTTAAGGATTGATTAATTTGCTTAGGGACAAGCAAATGTCTAAGTGTGGAGAGATTTGATGAGTGTAATTTTACATTCATCTCTTATGCTATTTTCCTAAGTATTTTGATGAATTTGCTATTGATTTAAGTCACTTCTTGATTTCAAGGCTAGATGAAGTAATAAGGTGAAAAGAAGAAAATTTAGGTAACTTTTGAAGAAATTTTCGCCTATTCTAAAGAATGAATTAAGGATAGCAAGTATTGAAGAGAATTTTCCTAAGACTTAAAGCAAAGGGGAAGACTATGGGTGATCTCTACAGTTATGTTTGTAAACCCCGTAAATCTAGCTTTCTAAGTATAGAATCAAACCTCTAAAATGTAGATGATTTCTTGAAGTTAATAGAGCCAGTGAGATTTAAAACCAGTTAAAATCTCAATTCAAAACCTAAAGCGAATATGAAAAACCTTAAAATAATCAATTGAACCTCTAATTGTATACGAAGAACTTAAAACCGTAAATATATGTAACTGCAAAAGTTGACCTCAAACCTTATTAAAACCCTGAGATAATAATCAAAGACTTAATTGTATATGAATATATTAAACCCCAAATGTGTAAAAACACTAGAGATTATACCCGGAAGTAATAAAAACCCTAAAACTATAACTCTAAGGATATAATGGTACTAATTCACTATAATTTACTCTAAAACCCTAATTGCTAATATATTCTTAATAACATACTAAATTATACTAAATCATTGGTAAAAGATCAAAGATAACTTTTAATCATTCATAAAAACATATAATACTAAAGTAATCCATTAGAAATTAGTATATTGCATTGTAGATCATATCCATCTTCTAATTATATAACTAAGTTAGTGTTATATAGAGTTAAGTGATTAGTTGATGTTTATATTACATATAGTAGACATTAGCATCCTAAATGGTATATTTCATGATAGTTACACTAAGTGCCATACTAAATAATGTATTTAGCTTATAAATACTTAGAAGGAGATCTCATTAACTATTTTTACTAATCATTTCAACAAACCACATGTTTCCTTTCATTTCCTTAATTTTCTTCCCAATTTTCCTTAATTACCTCATTATATGCATTCAAATTACATATAATTTTAAGAGAGTTGACTAAGTCAACATTTGATCAAGTTAAAGGTTGACTAAGTCAACATGTTGACAAAGTCAACAAAGTGGCATTGTCATCTAGAGAATTCTCTCTTTTTCCTTCACTTTCTACACTTAATTTTTCCAATTTTGCCCTCATTTGTGCTGTCCACTTCCCCATCCCTTAGACCTACTTGTGTTCATCTTTTTTAAACACAAAAACAAAACAAAATAAAGTTCTTTCTCTCTCTTCAAAACTATGAGCTTCCCCTTTTGCTTTGTCCTTTTCAACTTTTTCAATTTCACTTTCACAACTTTACTTACTAACACAAACCAATAACACATATATATTAGCTTTCCTTTTCGTAAAACAAGCAAGAGAAAGGTATGTTGTTATGTAATTTCTTAACTTATTTAGTAGTTAGATGAATAGGCTAAGTTAGTATAGTAAGCTTATGTGATATGTCCATATGTGTTGTTTATAGTAGAAAGCCCCATATTTATGTTTAGAGTATAGAAATACTTGGTTATACCTGTAGAAATACCTATGTACATACATCAAGTGAGTATATGTAGAGTGTACATATTAGGGTTTTAGTGAAACCCATAGTATAAGTGTATAAATCCTTAACTAAATAGAAAGAAGAACACATATACATATACTTAAGCATGGGAATACAAGAATATACTTAAGGGATACATGTATGGTTACTCTTGTACATAAAGACCTATTATGTACATAACCTAAAATGAGGTATATACTAACTATATATGCATATACCTTGCTAAATACACTCTTAAAATGTAAAAATATGAAATTTGTGAAGCTTTCTTAAGAGGGAACTTTAGGCATACGAAAATATGTATAAAAATACGTATGTCATCATATGTGTATATGGATATATGTACTAGTATATGTATAAGTATATAAATATACATATTAGTACGTTAGGAGTATAAGTGTAACATATGTGTAAAGTGTATGAATATGTAAGGATAAGTATATATATATACATATATATATGTAATAAATGATGATGTAAGCAATAACATAAGCAAATGATGATATAAGCCTTTAAAATAATAAACCATAAGATCATTCAAGTAGAAGAACTTAATGGCTAATGAAATTATTAACTATTAAAATAGAATATAAAACTACCCAATAACAATATTTAAGCTTCAATAGTTAAAATTTCAATAAGTTTAGTCCATATCGTAAAATACGGGTCTTAACGTCTAAAATGGACATCACCATGTAAACGTGCATCCGAAAATGATGAAAAATAACTATAAGTTTGTAAATATTGGAAATAGAATGAAAAGTTACATACGATTAGAGATTATGTTTAATTGAATAAAAACTAATAGTAATCTAAGTAGAATTAGGTAGATAGATATCTAGAACCATTAGTTGATTCAATTACTTAATATCTATGTTATCTTATAATGATCAGGTGATCCCGATAAGGACGAGGATCTTCTGATCGATTATTATGACTAGAACTAGTTGTTATAGTCAAGTGAGTACTCTCGATGACTCTATACTTGTTTGTGCTTGTAATTAGTGCACTTAAATTGAATATTAGTAACTTGATGCGTAGTGTTTCGGGATATGCATGTGCTTGATATTGATTGATTACTGTGAGAAATAGTGTTAAATATGATAATTGATAATTTGATTGTATGATTGTTACATGATTTGGATGGTTTGCAGATATTGATTGATTGCCTCATAATTTGACTTAATTATATTTGGCTTATCTTAAATTAAAAGGGTCATGCATTGTCCATGCATTACATTACTTATTTCAGTTGTCACTTCACGTAGAGGTAAATATAGGCCTTGTGGGGGTTGTTTATATATATTAAAGTGTTTCTGTATGATGCACTCATACAACATGACCTTACCTGAACCTACGTGCTTACTAGATGATGGAGACACCAACTGTATGGCTGAGGGTCGAATTTAGAAATCTCTACTATAGGGTATGAGTGTAGACTATAGGGGCCGCCTCACCACTAGGCCTGAGATTTTATGCATTACTAGATTTTTAGAAAAAAAAAAAAGTATTTTTGTGAAATACAGAATTCAAGGTTATGGGTAAAAACCTAAGTGGTAGAGCCCGATCGTGATTGGTGCTGATGTATCTCCAACCCTTATCTTAGAGGGCGTTAAAATCCAATATTATAAGTAGAATCGGTCAATTGCATATATTGTTTGGCATACTTATGTGCATGCATTCATATGATTGTAATAATTTGTTTGATAACTTGCTTGTCAGTATGGTATGAGGGAAAACTCACTAAGCTCTTATACCTTACCCTCCGATAGTTTTTCTTTTGTAAGTGCTAGATATTTGGGTGTAGGTTAAAAGCTGATCATTGAGTATAAGTGCTAAGATGTTATAGAGGTTAGAATTAGAGAGAAGTTGTTTAGTTCATGTGAAACTTTAAATGTAAATACCACTTATGTACTTAGATTTTTCAACCTTATTAAGTTTGGATTTTAAGCTATACTACTTGATCTTATCATTTGATAGGGGATACTGATTCTTTGTGGTTCTGCGGAACTATGGGATATCGAACATCCATAGTTATTTATATTTATATGTTATAATAAATTAATTACTTAAAAATGAATAATCTTAATGATTTATCATTTAGAGTCTTGTAATCTCTAACTTGCAAGGCAGTTTCTATATCATGGGTGTATACGTGACATAGATATTTTCAAGGAATCCTACCAGGCCCCCTTTAGGGTCCTAATAATGTTCCTTAGTCGTGAAGCTTGCATCCTGAATTTCCAGTTGAAGCTTGAAGAATTTTTGGCTAAGTATAAGACCATAGTCTAACTCTATGGCTGTGATCCATTCGTCATTAGATTCAAGTTAATTTTTTGAAGAATTATTGTAAGGAGTAGTTTATGCCTAAACTCTACAGCCATATTCTTATGCATGAACTTGCCATGATTTTTAAAATACTTGTTATTTGAAGATTATTTTGTCTAGACAATAAAAATAGATCTTAGACATGTGCAAAAAGAGGAACAATGCTATAGATATAGAGTAGAAGTGTTTCTTAGGGTTTTATTCAATTTTATCATGAAAGTTCTTATTTATATGATGCATGTAGCATAAAATTATTGATATTTAGACCTATAACCTTAAGGTAACATGTAATGTACTTTATGTGCAATTATTTTAATGAAATTCTCTAGTTCATGTTAATTTAATTACATGTTTTGTATTGATTAAGTTGTTATTTTTTAGATTTAAACTTAATTATTAGATTTTATTTATTAAAATTGTAAGGCAAATATATTAATAGATCTACATTAATTGAAAGGATTTGTTATAAACTTACAGATAAGTTGTAGATTTCTTCAAGAATTGATATTGATATATTGTTTATTTACGGAATTCTTATTCTTAATACTATTCTAGTTTATTCTATTACAAAAGTGATTCGTATATAATGTAATTAGGATTAAAAATTAATAGAGAAGTGGTTCTTACTAATTTAAAGATTGAATTCCTTTAGTTAATAAGAATAGGGAATAAATTAGAAACTTTAGGCTACTGCATGTTAATCTCTTGGTGATTAGAGTCTATATATAACTTTTTATGATTTTTTAGGGTTTTTGTTAGTTAGTGCATTATTAGTGTTAGTTATTAATTAGTTCTTGTTCTTAAATTCCCTTTTATTCTTTAATCCATTAATACTATTATTATTCCATTTTAATTAGAGTAATTTAAAGTGAGTAAGTAAGTGTTTAGTCCTTATGAGATTGATAACTTTAGACTTTAGAGTCTTTTATATTGTTACTTAATAGGTGCACTTTCCTAAGTAGTATGGTACATGCAAATCACCGCCTTCTATTTAGATTGCTAGGATAGAATGCTGCTCTAAATTGGGATGAAGAGTATAAGGACGCTTTTTGCAAAATGAAGGACTACCTCATGAATCCTTCAATTTTAGTCACCCTAAAGCTTAGATGACCTTTGTTTCTATATCTTACCATCCTCTATGAATCCATGGGATGTATATTGGGTCAACAAAATGAAGAGGGAAGAGAAAGGGCTATTTACTATTGAAGTAAGAAGTTCATTAAAGAAGAGTAGAATTATTCCAAGATAGAAAGGGCTTGTTATGCCTTGATATGGGTAACGCATTGACTTAGGCAATAGACCATACTATTCAATATAACTATTGATGAGATGCGATCTTCTCAAGTATTTGGTTGAGAAATCATCTCTAATTGGAAGAGTCTTTAAATGGCGGATTATGTTATATGAGTAATATGTAACATATGTGAGCCATAATTTCATTGCAGGGCATGCCTTAGTAAATCAACTAGTAGAATACCCAGTAGAAGAAGCATTTAAAGAAAGGGAGGTTTGATTCCCTAATGAGGGTATCTTGATGATGGAATACAATACAGGCATCCTTAAATAGAAGATGCATTTTGATGGAGCAATTAATGTCTTAGGATGTAGGATATGGACAATATTGGTATGCCTTAAAGGTAGCCAACTTCCTGTAGCGGCTAAGCTTACATTTTCTTACATCAATAATATTGCAAAATATGATGCTTGCATCTTAGCCCTCAAAATAGCTATAAATATGGGGTCTATGAGTTGGAAGTGCATAAAGACTCCTCCTTAATCATTCTCCAAATGAATGATGAGTACAATACGAGAGATCCTAAATTGGTACCTTACCATTAGTCCCTTGCAAAGCTTATAGACATCTCCTTGACATACATACCTAGAACCTAGAACCTAGAACCTAAAACCAATTTATGATACCTTTGCTACACTAACAGCCATGGTTCAAGTGTCTAGTGAGATGGAAGTTTAGCCATTAAAGATAATGGTAGAAGATAGATTAGCATTTTACTTGGTGATTGAAATAATAAGAGATGAGAAGCCATGGTTGCATGACATCATAATTTTTCTTCAAACTGGCAAGTATCTAGACAGGATAAGTAAGAAGGATTAAAAAAACATTAAGGAGGCTAGCAAGTTACTTGTTGCTTAGTGGTGTCATGCTATATTGACAATCATTTGACAACACATTACTAAGATGTATAGATAAGAGAGAAGTGAATACTTTAATGAAGGAAGTACATAAAGGGGTATGTAGTCCTCACATGAATAGGCACATGTTCGCCCAAAAGCTATGGATATGGGTTATTATTAGCTAACAATGGAGTTTAAATACATCATGTACATGAGGCATTGCCATTTGTGTTAGATATATTCTAATTGAGTAAATGGTCCCTCTAAATAGTTGCATGCTTTGTCATCACCATAGCCATTTTCTATGTGGGGAATAGATGTTATTGGTCAAATCAACTCAAAGGCATCAAATGAGCATAGGTTTGTCCTTATAGTCATTGATTATTTTACAAAATGGGTTGAGGCCGCTTCTTATGCAAATGTCACCATGGGGGTGGTAATCAGGTTTATGCGAGATATAATTGCTTGATATAGAGTGTTAAAATCAACCATTAAAGAAAACAACATGAATCTTAATAACAAATTGATGGAAAAATTATACTTATAGTTTGAAATCTTTCATCGGAATTCCATGCCATATTGATCGGTATCTAGGGTTGGATACATAGAGAAACATCACGACAAAGCAACTAGAAAAGAAAACAAAGAAAAAGCTAGCAAAGCCCAGCTGCTATAAATGGATATGATATACCAATTAGTCATACTTAGTTTACAAAACATAGGATATGACTTACCGGTTTGAATTGAAGGGTCATTTGCCACTACTCTTACTAAAGAGAATAGATAAGAGTTGAAGGGGAATGAGAACACTAGGGTTGCTCAAAGGAAACTTGATTAAATTCTTATGTTGAGATTGATCTTTGCGTACAATTAAGTGAGGGTTTATATACCTATTCACTAGGGTTACTTTATATGTATGAAAAGACAAAAAGGGTGTTCTTACAGTTAGGTTATATAAAACATACTAAAAAGAGATAAAGAATATTTAGAATGGAAAAGTAATGAATCCTTTAAGAATATCATGCCAAAAGACATGCTGATTAGTGGCTCGATGTCAATAATATAGTCCAAGTGGATGAGAAGAATTGCAGTTAAGGGTCTACTTGATTTAGGTCAGGTCGGGTTAGATGTTTGTGGTTGGCTTGAGAGCTCTTCTCATATAGTGTTAGGGTTGTATGCTCGAATATCCCATCATAGTATAGTTGTTTGATAGGTTTAGCATATGTGAAAGTTAGGTAGTTAGGTTTACAGAAAAGGGAAACATAAAGGTTGGGATAGGAATTTCTATTTCGGATGGGGCTTCGAGTTAGTATTTTCCGAGTGAGTTCTAGGAGTCCTTTAGCTTGGTTTCGTATGATTGGTCTATAGGGTTGATTCCTATCATTTGCTTGAGGATTAGAAAGATTTGTCCTTAAATTTGAAATGGTCTCTAGTTCCTCTTCTAGGATACTCATGGGGTCTTTTGCTGGTTAGTGAGGAATTAGGTCGGATACATTAAAAGTAGGGGAGATACCATAGTCATTAGGTAAGTTGATATGGTTGGTGTTGCGATTAAACTTCTTTAAGACCTTTGTAAACCTTAGGAAAAATAGTAATTGAACCTTAACTCAAGTCCGAGTGTCCTAAACTGTATAATAAGTCGATAAGGCTAATAATAATAAAAGAAAATGAAGTTTAATAAATCAAATATAACACCAATAACAAAACCTTAGGAATTTATCGAAACCCTAAATCGCTTACTAACACCCTAAAATTAGTTTATACACCATTAATCAAAATTGAACCCAAAATTACTCAAAACCCTAAAATCATAAATGTAAACCTATAAAATAGTTAAATATTACACAATAGCAATAAAATTATAGTCGAATGTAATTTTCGATTAAATCGTCTATTTGTACGAAATTGTAATGAAATTATGATAATAACTTGTAAAAATTATAATTGTAACGGATACCAGTTAAATTGACAAAATTTCACAAAATTTGAACTAATCTACTAGGAGATTCGTTATATTTTATATGATTCGAAGAATTACACATATTTGTTAATAACTTTCATTTTCCTTCTCTTCCATTTCCTATTTATCTCATTTTCTCTCCTCATTTCCACTTTATTTCACTCCTTGCACAAAATGTAAGAAAGAACAAAAGTTAAGATAAAAAAAGAAGCAACCACGTAATGTTATTTTTTTTTGTCTTATTTACATTAGGAAAAAGTTAACTTAGCTTAAAATTGAAGCCAACATCACGTGAGCAAAGGAAGCCATATAAATATGGCAAAAGAAAAAAAAAATGCACAAACACACATACACAATATGCAAACCGTGAGGAAAAAGAGAGAAAAAGAAAGAAAGAAAAGAGAGAAAGAAGGAAGAAAAAGAAGTAAAAAATAAAAACTACAAGGTAAGTTAATTATTTTAGAAAGTATATATGTATATTATAGTATATACGTGTAGAATTATAGTATTTTTATAGTATTTTTATGATATTTTATAATATTTGTACATATAACACTAATAGTATATGTTTATGTCTATGAATACCTAAATTTAATTATATGTGTAAAATATAAGATTAAATATGTCTACATGTATGTACCGAGGTAAATAGTATGTATTATGTATTTGCTTTTTTACATAATTATAGTATAAATATATATGTATGTACCGTAACTTTATATATATATGGGTATACATATATGATTATATATATGTGTGTGTAGTTGTATAGTATATAGTGGAGTATTCTTATAAGTATGTATATATATATATATATATAATAGTATACGGTATATTATGTATGTAATATATAGTATACATATTTTATGATAAATACTATATATTTTATGATAAATGATAAACACTATATAAGCATATATATATATACCGAACATATATATATGTATTTATAGGTATGTATGCCGAATATATATATGTATGTATTTATATGAATGTATGCCGAATATATAGATATTTATATATAGATATATGAATATGTGTATAAGAGTATGTTCTAAATAAGTACATATACATATATAATACGTGTAATATATATAGTGTATATATGTATATATGATACCGTAATTTAAGAATTTAAAATAACATAAACCATAAATTATATATTATAAGTAGAGGAATATACATATATGTATAATCGTAAGGTACATAAGAAAAAAAATAAGAAAAGGAGAAAAATACGAAAATATACCAAAAATAATAAAAATAACAAACGTATGATTTAAATAATTATTAAATTATAAATATGTTACCAAAAAGCGAAAATCAATATTTTATAATTTTTAAATTTAAATAATAATTTTTGTGATATTTTTGTATCACAATTTAAGTTATGAGTCACAACGTCCAAAACGAACCTAGTTACGAGAAAATATGCTCGAAAACGATCAAAATGGACTATAAGTTCATAACGATCTGAGCTAAAACGAAAAAAGTTACGCACGATTCGATAAAAAGCTCAAATAGACAATTTCACGTAACTAAGTGAAATAAACCTTACATATTATAACTCTAGTTAGTTTTAAATTCCCTATCTTACAAATTTTCCTTATTCTTAGGTGATCTCGATATCGACCCTAAGCTACCCACCGACTATTACGATCCTTGAACTAGCCATGACCGAGTGAGTTTTCCTTATGATTCCATACTTGTTTGTGCTTGTAATTAGTGAATCTAAATTATGATGTATAAATGAATGTGTATGGGGTTGGGTTATGCTTGTGCATGATAATTGTTGTGAATTGTGAATTGTGAATCTACTTTAAAGTTAAATAATATAATGTTTGATGCATAATAGATTCAATAGATTGATTGTTTGTGACTTGGAATGATCACTGATTAAATATGACTTAACTTTTATTTGACTAGAAAAGTTAACTTGGATCATTCATAAATCATGCACTGCATAACTAATTCCGGGCAGTCACATTACATGGAGGTAGCGAGAGGCCATACTTGGGTTGATTATTGATTGTTATTGATTTCGTACAATGCACACGTGCGATATGACCTTACCTTTGTTCGTGGGATGACTAGGTGTTGGAGGCGCCAACCGCCTGGCTATGGTTCGAGTCTAGAGGCCTTCGTTAAGGGTGAGTGAGGGCTGCGTGAACCTATTCACAATCATATATAGAACTCGTTTTGAGAAAGCTGGTAATGGATGTACCATTACATTTTAAATATGAAACGCGGAGTTTCGTTATGAAATAAGTTCTAATATGATACCTGGATCTGACTGTACCGATGAATCTCCAACCCTGACTTCAGAGAGCGTTAAATCTGAGTTGCATGCAATACTTGGTCACCTGCATGTATTTGTTTGGCATACTGCTTGTTCATGCATTCATTTGGTTAAACTTAACTGTGGTATAACTTGATTGCTATATGGTTAAGGGAAAATGTCTCACTAAGCTAGTAAGCTTATACCCTTGTAGACTCCTTTTGCAGGCCAACTTATTCGTGGAGTCAGGCCATTGTATGCCCAAGGTTAGCTTTCTCTACGGGATCAATGTGGGAACTGTCTGAGGACATAGAGTACTTTTGATTAAATGCAGAGTTGAATATGTAATTTTTATATTAGTCTGACTTTAGACATGTTTCGAACTCTATATCTATAAACTTTTCTATACATAAATTATGTGTTATGTTTTACTATATTATTATTCATCATGAAATGATTTTGCTTAAGCTTGCGCACTCTTGGTAGTTAGTAGTAGTTGTAGCCTTGTGTATCGTATAAAAGGGTCGTTGATTGTAAGGGAACTCAATTTACAATCCTTTATACGGTATACGGCGACTGCCACGACTAGCCCCCTCGGGTCGCGATAACCTTAAATGGACTATTAGCTCGAGGAGATAGCTTACTTTGTCTTAAGTGTAGGAATCGTTTTCCACTAAGGTATATCCATACTAAGTCTCCTAGCTAGAAAGAAACAGCTCTGTAGCTTCGGCTAGCAATCTCTTATTATCTCTAATTAAATTTAAAGATCTTCTTAGTTATAGCCTGGTGTAGCTCTTGCAATTCTTGAGCTCGATTAACTCTAGATTGACTCTCTTCAATAGTTGCAAGGGTGTTGATCATAACTAGGGGATAGTAGGATTAAGGCCATAGATGACCTCAAATCGAGTCTTCCTAGTGATGTTGTGGACAGTTTGGTTGTATGAAAATTCCATAACTGGTAGAAACAGATCCTAGTCCTTCAAGTTCTTTCCTATGATAGCTCTAAGTAAGTTTCTTAGTGTTTTGTTCACCATTTTAGTCTAGCCATTAGTATGAGAGTAGCTAGTGGAGTTGAATGCAAGTTTGGTTCTAAGTCTTCTTTATAAAGTCTTCCAAAAATAGCTCAAGAATATTGTGTTCCAATATGAAATGATGGTCTTTGGTACTCCATATATTTGAAGAACTTCCAACAAAAATAATTTTGCCTATAAAGTGGTAAGCAAAGTTTACCGGCGTGATAGAGCATTAGCAACCACATTTGCACTTCCCTTCTTATATCAGATCACATATGATAATCCTTCCATAAACTCCAACCACTTGGGTTATCTCTTCGAAAGTTTGCTCTAACTCCCAAGATGCTCCAATGATTCATGGTCAGTGTAAATAACAAACTCTCGTGGTAGCAAATAGTGTTGCTAAATAGTAAGGGCTTGGAAAAGAGACTATAACTCTTTCTCGTACATAGAATAGTTTAAGGTAGCACCACTAATTCATTATGGTAGGTGATAGGTCATTATTCTTGCATTAAGATGATGCTAATTCTAATGCTTGACACATCACATTCCAATTTAAAGGGTTTGTCAAAATCTAGTAGGTATAGAACAGGGGTAAAGGTAAGTTACTCCTTGATCTACCTGAAGCTTTACTTAGGTCTGTCATTCCATTTGAACCCATCACTTTTCTTTGTTAGCTCAGTCAGGGGAGGTAGCTGTGGTACTAAAGTTTTTAATGAATTACCTATAGAAAGAAGTTAGACTATGAAAACTTTGAACTTTAGTGGCATTTTTCATCATCAGCCATTCCAAAATAGCTCGGATCTTTGCCTCATATGCTTAGATTCCTTCTATTGACACTATAAACCCAAGAAACACCACTTCATCTTGATAGAATGTACATTTCTTCAAATTCTCATATAACTTCTCAGTTCGTAAAATGTCAAAAACTGCTTGGAGATGTTGAACATGGTTGTTTAGGTCAGCACTGTATACCAACATGTCATTGAAGTACATGACCACATACCTTTTGATCAACGGGTGCATCACATGGTTTATTAATCTCATGAATGTGCTCAGCGCATTAGTAAGTTTGAATAGCATAATCAACCATTCATAGATACCATGCCTAATCTTAAAGGCAGTCTTTTACTCATCACCTAACCTCATGTGAATTTGGTGGTAGCTACTTCACAGATCAATCTTTGAAAATATTTTGGCACCATAGAGCTTACCCAACATGTCATTGAGCATTGGTATTGGGTATCTATATTTGACAATGATTCAATTAATTGTTTGGCTTTCAATGCACATACGCCATGAATCATCCTTCTTAAGGGCGAGCAGAGTTAATACAACATAAGATCTCATGTTTCCCCTCACATATCCTCGTTCTATGAGCTTATCTACCTATCTTTTTAGCTTGGTAGCCTACTTAGGATTCATTTTGTATATAGGTCAGTTGGGTAGGGTGGCACCTGCTTATAGGTTAATACAGTGTTCTATGCTTGAGAATGGAGTTAGTCCCTTAGGTAACTCCTCAAGAAATAGGTCGGTAAACTTATCAATCAGCCTTTGGATTTCATCTAGAACATCCTTCAGATCTCTCATCTCTAGTAATCTTCTAATCAATAAAAACATAGGCTCTTCGGCTTTCTCAACAGTTCAAAGCTCTCTTCGACTTATCACTAAGGCCTTCTTTTTACTAGCTCTGGTGAGTTGATTATTAGTCTCGTTTACTTGAGATGGGGTCATGGGCCACAGTACAATCTTCTTTCCATCCTTAACAAAGGCATAAGTGTTCTTATATTTGTCATGGGTAATATGTCGGTTGAATAACTAAGGTCTTCTAAGTAACAAATGTGAAGATCCCATAAGGATGACATCGTACACTGCCTTATCCCTATATAAATTTCCAAAAATGAATGGTACAATTACTTGTTTAGTAAAGTGCAAAGCACCCTTACCATAAAGCTAATGTAGCTTATAAGGTCGAAGATGCTTTGAGGTCAGAAGACCTAACCTTTATACAAAGGATTGTGTGACTATGTTGGTATAACTTCCTTCGTCCACTATGATGGTACACAATTGTCCTATGATGGTACACAATTGTCCTTTGATGGTACATTTAGTATGGAAAAAATTTTCTCTTTGATCTTCTTCGGAGTTCGATAGGGAATTCAGTACTTGTCTTAAGACTAGGGTCATTACTTTTCCTTGGTTGGCATAGACACAGGTCTCCTTTTCCTCCTTAACTTTGGCTTTTCCAGCATCCTTCTCCTCTTCGGACTTGCTTTCGTTGGTGCTATACATTATATTTCCTTAGAGCACCATAACATGTCAGTTCGGACACTCAGCAGCCATATGTCTGAAGCCCAAGCATTTAAAGTACTTCACCTCACTAGTCTTCTATTCGGAGGTCTGTCTTCTTTCATATGTTCTCAAGGTTGGCCTAGCCTTAGTTTGACTTAGTTATCCAGCTCGCCCTGCTAACCTACTTGGCTATTGTTAGGTTAGTCATTCCTTTCCTCGACTCGGCTTAGACAAGTCAACACATAATAGGGCTTAGGAAAATGTTAGCCCAGGTCGGCTCGGAGCACATTTTCTTTGTTTTTTTAACCCTCTATGCTATCTTAATTGCCTCTTCTAAGGTATAAAACCTCTATACTTACACAATGTTGTGAATCACATATTTGAGCCCAAAATGAACCACAATACTGTGCAAGCCTCTAGTTCTTCTATGTCGACTCAAATCATAAGCATCTAGAACTCTCTCACATAGTCATCAACTGATCGGCCTCTTTGGTAAATTTCTTGCAACTTTGCAAATGTATCTTGTAAGTAGGTTTAGGGTATGAATCTACCCCTTAACAACCTTTTCATCTCATCTCAGGTCCTTACTCTTCACCTTCCATCCCTTGCTCTAGCTACATTTAAATTTTTCCATCACATTATAGCTTACCCAGTAAACTCCAATGCAGAAAGTCAAATCTTGACAGCATTTGTATACCCATAGCTATCAAACATCTTCTCGACCTTCTTTTCCCAATCTAAGTATTCATCTACATCTCTATTCCCACTAACTCGGTGTCCTCGTTCCTATGCTCAATAATAATCATCCTCTTCTTCTTCCTCATAATACTCCTTGACATCTATCTCCTCATCATCTTCTTTATTCTCCTTCAACTCTAATCTTCGTCTAATAGCTTGATATGTAACTTGTCCAGCTCGATGGGGTTGAATTGGGTAATGTCTCTTAGGAGCATTTTTTGGTAGGTTATAGTATTGTACTCCCTGTAGTTATTGTTTGTTTACTTACATCGTAGTGGCTAGGCTCTTAATGAGATTAGTGGGCCTATCATGCTTATCATCAACTGACTTTAGAGTGTTATTACCATTATGACCATGACTAGTTTGAGCGCCACTACTTTGGTCACCAATAATACCTTAAATACTTGAATTTGACATGGTATAATACTTCTTGAACAAGTTAACAACACAATAAATGGAAAATACCACTACTATACTACCTAAAACTTCAATTAACACAGTCTAACAACTTCAATACTTAGTAATCACCTGAACAAGACAAAAGTAAAACTTGCTCTACTTTCATGGCGAAATAATGGAGTGAGAGTAGAGTAATAAATAACTTATCTTACCAACATAGTAACCTCTATTACACAGCTCAAAACTCCAAACTTACTCTACGTAAGCAGACTAAAGTAGCTATGGAAGCAGTACAGCATCCACAAATAGCAAACATGAACCAAAATTTCATTACAACTTCATACACTCACTTTCGGAATCGTGCTTTGATACTAGCAAAATTGATGTGTCTTCAAAGTTGAAGACATGGAGAAATACTACAATGAAACAAGTAGAAAAGAAAACAAAGAGAAAGCTAGCAAAGCCTGGGTAGTTATCAATGGATATGATATACAATTGATCTTTTTTGGCTTATAATCTACCGAATATAGCTCACTAGTCTGAATTGAAGGGTCACTTACTACTACTCCTTGTTAAAGGGAATAAATAAGAGTTGAAGAGGAATGAGAATACTAGGGTTGCTAAAAGGAAACTTGATTAAATTCCAATGTTAAGGATTGATGTCTGCATACAATTAAGTAAGGGTTTATATACCTATCTATTAGGATTGCTTTACATGTATGAAAAGATAAAAAGAGTATTCTTACAATTAGGTTACGTAAAACATACTAAAAAGGATAAAAGAGACAAAAAATATTCAGTATGGAAAAGTGAAGAATCCTTCTGAAATATTATATTAGAAGATACGCATCGATTAATGGTTAGATGTTAATAATATAGTACAAGTGGATGAAAAGAATTACAGTCAGGGGCTAACTTGATCTGGATCAGGTCGAGGCCTAATTAGTCCTACTGTAGAGTAGCCAGCTTGGGTTGGCGTTAGACGTTTGTGGTTAGCTCGAAAGCTTAGCTCATATAGTCTTAGGGTTATATGCTCGGATATCTTATCATAATATAGTTGTTCGGTAAGCTTGGAACATGTGAAACTGGGGTAGTTAGGTCAATAGAAAAGGGAAACATAGAGGTTGGGATAGGAATTCCCATCTCAGATATGGCTTTAAGTTAATATTCTTTGAGTGAGTCCTTAGAGTCCTCTAGCTTGGCTATGTGTGATCGGTCTATATGGTTGATTCCTATCACATATAGGCCACAAATGAATGGCATAGTTGAAGCCACCATTAAAATCCTTAAAAGAATTGTTGAAAATATGACTATGACTTGCAAAGATTGGCAAGAGATGTTACCTTTTACACTCATGGCCCATAGAACTTCCATTAGGACATCTATTGGACCTACTCCTTATTCCCTAGTTTACAAGATTAGGGTGGTTTTTCCTATTGAATTGGAAATACCTTCCCTTAGGGTGTTAATTGAGATACAGCTAGATGAAGTCGAATAGGTTAATAAGAGGATTGAGTAGTTGAACTTGGTAGATGAAAAAAAAAGTTAACTACATTATGCCATAGGTAATGTTGTTAGCAGAGGATGTTGCAGGCTTTTAATAAGAAGGTATGGCCTGGACAATTTAAAGAAGGAGACCTGGTGCTGAAAAAGGTCCTCCTAAATACATAATATCCTAGAGGAAAGTTTTCCCCTAACCATAAAGGTCCTTATATAGTGAAAAGGGTTTGTTAGGAGGAGCATTGATCCTATCCCAAATGGATGGCCCAAATTTGAGGGATCTTGTAAATACTAATGCAATCAAGATATATTATCCTTTAATATCAATGGTATAACACATTATTGTGCCTTTAATTTTAAATGATCTATATATATTTTTTTTTATCCTTTATGTGCAAAGTAGATATCCCCAATGGTTGTTAATGTTAGATCAACCATCAACCATTCTTCACCATATTGATACTTTCCCCTCAATCTTAGCTGTATAATATATCGTATATCTTTACCTAAACAAAAGCCAAAAAGAATAAAAAAACTTAAACGCTGATGAACTGCTAAAACTCCTTAAATACTATGATTTGATCTTTCTTTTCTCAAGATTTGGTATGGATCGATAGAGTAAGTAAGGAAAGGAGGAATTGACCCTAAAATAGGCTAAGAAGAAAAACAAAAGCTAGTTGAGTTGTAAACTCCCTTCTTTGACCTTAAGTAATGATGATCATCTGATCCATCAATTTTCTTTCTTCCAAGCTGAAAGGTGATTATGGGCCTTTGGATAAGGATCTACTACTTGCAAGATTATCATGAAACCATGTATGGCTCTCACTTAAGGCTCTTAATGAAGGATCTTTAACCTTAGGATAGGATATATTGCCAAAGAGCCTCGTTAACATAGATAGTAAGGAGCCATGTCCTCAAATAGCCCTTATGCCATCCTCCATTTAGGAAAGAATATCTCATCAAAGGGTTTCATTAAGATAGACCATAAGAAGCTCTTTTTACCTTTTAAATAGCCCTATTGCTGTCACTCTCGTTAGATAGGATATCTTATCAAAGGGTATCATTAAGATAGACCATTTGTAGCCTTATCCTCAAATAGCCTCAGAGCTATCATCTCTCTTAATAAGGAATATCTTATCAAAGGGTCTCGATAAGATAGACTATAAGGAGCTTTTCCACCTTTTAGATAGCTTTAATGTAGTTTCCATTAGATAAGATATCTCATCAAAGGATCTTGCTAGGATAAACTGTAAGGAACTTATCCTCAATTAGCCTCAATACTATCATCCCTTTTAGGAAAGGATATCTCACCAAAGGGTCTTGTTTAGATAGACCATAAGGAGCTCTTTCCATCCCTCTCAATTGATAGCTTACCAAAGTGGCCACTCTTATAGGTAGCCAATTATACTTTTGCTGCTAGGAACCGTCTCTCTTTACAAGGTAAAAATGGTGTCTCCTTTTATTTTTGTGGTAAAGTTTTCACCATATTTCACCATAAAGAGGGGTAGCTATAGACACCTTATTTTTTTTCTAATTTAGAAAATTCTTATTATAGAAAGGAGTAAAAAACAAAAAGAAAAAATAATCTAAAATCTAGAAAATACAAAAAAATAAAAATATTATTGCTAATGTGACATGCTACGTGGTTACATATTATCGCACAATGTGGTGACTTAAAAAAACAGAAACAAAGGGGTTCATACATATGCACTGTATGCAACATAACATGTGTGCCACCTATGCACCCCACTTCCCAATCCCTTGATGCCCTTACATAGAATGTAAAAGCTTTTTCTATGTGTTTTTTTTTTTAATAACTTGGTTTTGTTTGTCTTTTGTTGATTAAAAATTTGGAGAAAAAGAATATAGAACTGAAAGTTTAGGAAGTCTCCTATTTGGAAAGGTTCAAATTTTGAATTATTATTGAGGGAAATAGAAAAAAATAAAAATAACAAATTCAAATGTCCATTAAACACCCGTATCTTGCACCTTGGACAAATTAAAAAAATTTGAGGATTTTATTGCAATAATCCATTGCAACTTGATATAAAATGAGTAACCATCTCCTATAAGCTATAGGGACCTTAATTTTCCTATTATTTCCATAAAACTGTCATTAATTTAAGCTAAGTTTGGAAGAACCCTAAAAATATACCTAAGCTGCATAAGTGCACCAAAGATTCAATGTTTCTCTAGAATGAAAGTTTCTTAGGCATCACTCATGACACTATACTATAAATTGAGACCTTCTCCATTCATTCAATCCATTCAAAGCAATTGAAAAGCACTTTAATGAATGAAATTTATAGTTTTTCACTCTAGCTCATTTTAGTGCACAACCCACTCTTTCTCTTTGATTTCTTTTAATAAAGGGAAATTTGATGTGAGAAAAATTAGTGAAACATTCTACTGATGCTCAAGAACAAAGCCTAGGCTTTGATTATTCTTAATTTCGTGAAAATTTGATTGAATTTGTAGGAGAAGTTATAAAGGTATTTTTAGGGTTTGTTCTTCATTAGGGTTGAATTTTCTAGAGAAATCGAAGGAGGAGGGCTTAGATTTTCTAGGAATTAAGATAGGGCTTTTAAAGTCAATGTCTTAGGAGTCTAATGCCACTGACTATGCCTTGAGAACTAGGATCACTTCTGAATTGGTCCAATTTTCACTACTATGCAAGGTGAATTCCTTTTTTCATTGTGTGTTGATTGATTATTTAAAACAAATGCAGAAAATAAAATAAAAAAGGGAAATGTATAGAAAAGTCCTTAATGTTTTACATTTTTTTAATTTAGTCTTTAACTTTTCACTTATTCGATTTTAAATTTTCAACCCTTTCAAGTTGTATCAAAATAAGTCTTACCGTTAACTTCTATTAGAGTTTCCGTTAATATTGGACATATGGTAGTATTTGATTGGTTAACATATGATTTTTAAATGAAAAAATAATAAGATATTTATAAAAATAATAAAGATATAGAAAAAAATAGGAAAAAGTTAGAAAATAACTATAAAAATTTATAAAATAACACATATATATTATTTAGTAATGTATATTTATATACATGTATATATTAATATTTAATTTAAATAAATTAATATAAACCAATAAGAAAAAAAAAGAAGAAAACTCAACTCTAGTCACCCTAAGGCTAGGGGTGGCTAACAACTATAGGAGGCGAGTTGCGTGATCCCCTACAAGTGGCCATCAGCTACCCCTAACCTTGGGGTAATTAAAGTTGGCCAAATCTGGAAGTGGGTCATGACCTACCTAAAAGTTAAAAAAAAAAGAAGAAGAGGAAACTCGAATAGGTTTGCATATTTATTTATTTATTTTTTTAGCCACACATCACCTAAGGAGGGTTGTGCAACCCCCACCCCTCGAGGGTTAGGTGGCCATCTACAGCTGTTAGGGAGTTGCGACTTACTTCCAAATTTAGCCAATTCCGGCCACCTTAAGGTTAAAGAGTAGTTAGAGTTGAGTTTTTATTTTTTAATTTTATTTCTGTTTATTTATATTAATTTATTTTAAATTAAATATTAATATATATGTGTATAAATATATGCTTCTAAATAATATATATGTATTATTTTGCGTATTTATATATTTATTTTTCTAACTTTTTTCTTATTTTTTGTATTTCTTATTATTTTTATGAATATTAGTTATATAACATATATTATTATTCTATTTAATTAAATTAATTATTTAAACGAATGAGATTTCACTACATGTCTATATTAAGGGCAAAACTAATGAACAGATTTTTTTGTAATATTTTAGAAATGTTGAGGACTAAAATGAATTAAATAAAATGTTGAGGACTAATTTACATATACATGTAAACATTAGAGACTTTTGCGTACTTTTCCCTAAAAAAATAATAATAATGCTTTAATCTTGTGTAGTCATGTCTTCATGTGAATATTGTGTTCTTCTTATATTAATAATATAAATTTAAATTTTGATAAGTTTACATGTTGACATGCTAGTTAGTGTGATGAGTTAATAATTAGTATGTTTGAATAAATTTTGATTTTAATAACATGATAGTTTAATTTAGTTTACATGATACTTTGACTTTAATATTAATGATTAACATGTTAGTGGCATCTTAATAATTAGTTTGATAACATGATAATTTGATAATTAGCATGTTAATTTAAATAGCCTAGTTTCTATGATAATTTTTATTTGATTTTAAATTTGATTTAGGTAATTAGCATAATTTTAAACTCAACAGCATGATGATTTGAATTAATTAGCATGGTTTGTATAATAGCATAATAAATTTGATAATTAGCATGTCAAGCATAGTTTCCACAATGATTTGGCTTTAGTTTGATAATTAGCATGATAACATAATAAATTCAATAATTAACATGTTTAGCATAGTGTTGCATAAAATTGATTTAAGTAGTAAGTTTGATAGCATGTTGCATGTTAGTATAATTTGGTTTGATTAGCATATTAGGTTTAATGATTAGAATGATAATTTAGTATGAATTTAATAAGTTAGAAAGGTTTACAGGCTTTACTTTGAATAAAATTGTTTTAAAACAAGATGAGCTTTTTCTCAAGATTATTTTCTTCTTCAAATATAATAATTTTTTTTTTCATAAAAATAGAAAGAATAAATTGACTTTATTCCAAATTTAGACTTTTTTTTTAGAATTTTCCAAAAAAGGATTGAAAATTGTTTTCTTAAAGAATAATAAAACACAATGAATTTAAAGAGAATAGAGGTTTTTAAGAACAAGAAAAAACCAATAAACTAAATTTTTCACAAATAAAAACTAGGTAGGTTTTATTTTCGCTTTGTGGATATGTAGGCACTTTGAGCAGCCCAAAATTAATAAAAATTTTATTTTCCTTCCCTTTCTACTTTTTTTTTTTATTTATTTTTGATGTGAGAGCCTAATTGCTTGAAGCCAAAGTGATTTAGGGAGTCCAAAAAAAGTTCTTTGAATTGAACGATATTTTAACATAACAACAAAAAGTTAAAATTTGATAAAGTTTATTTTATAAAATTAAATCAAAAAAATATTTAAATTAATAAAAATGTATTTTTATCGAAAGTGAGTATTTTTATTGTAAACCTGAAATGTGAGACCCTGAAAATAAAGTTACTTAGCTAATAAAAATAATAATTTGAAGCAAAGTGGGATTAAAATAGCTAGTATAAGTGTTACATGTATAAGTGTATATCTGAAATTGGAAAAATAGTAATATATTATCATATTTCGGCATAGCACAGGATGTCCCATTACATAGGTAAACTTATTATAAGTAATCGCAAATATAATGAAACAAAACTTCATTAAATACTTAGCAGTTAAAGGAGTTAAGCTAACTTGAACACCAAACTACAGTTTAGCTTTTAGGTCTTCTTTGCAATTGTTCAGTAATACTTTCATTTTCAAAATAGTTGACTCTGTTTAATACTCTTCAAAAGTTCACCCCAATTGTTGGTGATACCCCAAAAAGTTGCATCCTAACCTTAAGATAAGAAAAAACTTATTCTCTCAGTTATTGTTGAGCTAAGTGAGAGTGAAAGACAAGCACAATACACTGAAGCACATAAACATAAACACTCAAGTTTTATATTTTGTTAATATCTAAGCAGCAAATAAGTTAATGCTAAATGTATGCTATGCTAATGAACATGACATATATCAATACTAATATTCTAGCCAGCCTAGCAACTCATCTGGTTAAATTCGAGCATTTGGATAATATATTCGGGAACCTAGCAAAACATCCCAACTTAGCAAAAACCTATGGAGAAAGATTGAAGTTTTAGTCAATGCAAAGCTATATGCACAAAATCTAGCTTTGTAAACTTATTCTAGTAAAACCATAAGTTTTAAGAAAACAAACCTGTAAGTCCTTTTTGTGTTGTGCCATATCATGAGTGCATTAACCAATTGTTAATCAATATCAAGTATATCAACAAAGCTCATCATATCCTTTTTGTCTCTGCATTATGTTTTGATTTGTTTCTAAAATTGCTTTTGATTTGAATACTCGTTATAGCATAAATCTTCATATGTTTTACTCCCAACCAAATCTAAAGTTCATCACATAAAAGATTAACAACATTATAAAAAATATAGCATCACCAAGTACCACTACCATGAATCCATGCAATATTCAAACAATCACTCCATTCACAAACTAGAACATTTACAGGTCACTAATCAAGTGTAAGTTGAGTTTTTTGCACAATAATTCCAAGCATCATTTGGACAAACACCATAATCATGTGCAAAGACAGTTAGATGTAAATCTTTACCCTATACATGCAATTCCACTTACTTAGCTAGCAATACGATCCCAATTTACTTGTTAGTAAGAACTTCCTCCTCCATGACTTTACCTAGCAAGAGGAAGTACTTTTACAATCACTTATAGGTCATGAATATATATACATATACTAGTTAAATATTTGCCTGTTAGTAACTAGTCTGTTGTAAATTGGCATTGATTCAATCTCTAAGTTTGATTCTTATTAGCTTCTATAATAGCTTCTTTTACAAATTATAATTTCTTGACCACTTATAGGTCATGAGTATATATACATATACTAGTTAAATATTTACTTGCTAGTAACTAGTTTGTTGTAAACTGGTTTGGATTCAATCTCTAAGTTTGATTCTTAGTTAGCTTCTTTAATAGCTTCTTATACTACTATCCTCTTTTACAAATCATAATTTCTTGACTAATCAATGATTTTTATTAGTTATTTGAGACTACTAAATCCTCTAAGTGATTCTATAGTAACTTTCTCTAGTTGAAAATCCTTTGATACAGCCTTTAAGTTTCTCTAATTTAAGGCCCTTAATAAATTATCCTTTAAGCTACCTTCTAACTCTATTACTCCTAAACTTTTTTAAGAAAAATAATCTCTAACTAAGCTTTTGAGTCCCCTGTTTTTACATTTAACTTATAAATTGCCTCTAACTTATCTGTAAGTATAACTATAGTAAACCTCTAAGCTATCCTCTACTTTCCATCAATGTCCTAAAATTTTATTGATTCCATCACTTTTCTTCTTAATTACAATTGTAGGATCAATTTAAAATAGCAAGCAATACTTCAACAACCTTCCTTAACTTCATTACTTCTCAAACCTGTATATTACATTGTTAATTTACCAATTTTACCCTAAATCAATGTATGAAGCAAAATATGTATAAATAATTGGAAAATATATTTTACTTAGTATTTTTACTTTATGAAAACCATGAAATACACATTATTTTTAGAAAATTATAGTGATCGTATTTTGGTCTAAAAAAAAATACTAAAATCTCATATTATATTATATACTCCATAATACATATTTAAGCTCCATTTCTCTAATAATGGGGAAATAATCATACTAACCTTGGGATTTAGAATATTGTATATATCTCAATACTAGTAATCATCAAAAGTTAGGCTAAGTTGACTTTATACACAAAATACATTAGAATCCTTTAATTTCCTATAATCAACAAAACTGCTAATAAGTCCCAAATAAATTACCATAAATAGTAAACATAATATTTTTTCAAAAATTATTTTCACTAAAATTTATCATATATTATAGGAGTGTTATATAAAATTTTTTAGCTCGAAACAATTTCATTTAATATTTTATAAAAATTAATCAAAATTCGTAATAATATGGCATGTTCTTAAGAAAGTACCATAAATCAATATAATTTCAAGAAAATAAAATTACCACATGAAATTACATGTATAATGACCTAAGGAAACCAAATTTAACAACTTTCTAAGCTTATTTGATATTTTTAGAAAATAAATTAAAATCAGTTGAGAATTCAAACACTCACCATTGTACGGTGCTTCGACTACCCTTTAGCCACCAGGGTATGTCAGCCGAGCTTATATACACCCTAAAAACATTAGTACAAAACCCCACGATATTAGGTTGCACATAACTATTAGAACCCTGACACCCTTGTTTTACTCCAAGTTTTTCAAATTTTTGTTATTTTTTTTTGTTTTCATTTGGTAGAGAGGATTTCTTAAGTAATTTAGGTGACCAAAATGATAAAGAATAAAAATTAGATCCTTTTATACCATTCCCAAGTTGGTGGAGTAGGGAAAAGATAAATATAAGTGTCAATTTAGGTTGTATTTAGGGTCAATTTCCTTGATTAGTGTCATTTGTCTTTACCCACTAATAATTCTAATTGTCCTAATTGCATATAAGATATGCCACGCCAAATCCTTGAAGTATAAGTGTTTCTAGTATTTTCTTTTTACAATTTTCTATTAATTAACTACAATTTTTAGTAATTATTTAATATGTTTATTAATATATTTACATATCAGGTATATAACGTGTATACTATATGACTATAAATTCATGTTATATGTCATTTGACCCTTAAATATTACTTTTATAATTTAAGTAATTTATCTCTAATGACTCATTACATTTCAGGACTCAAATATTAAGCTCCCGATAATTAATAAATGTACTTGATAAAAGAATGTGTTATTAAAATTAAATATTATATATATATGCTATTTTGAGAAATTGATCTTATTAGCATTCTTTGTCTAACTTTTATGACTTTATATTAAAATTTAGCTCAATTTGGACCAAATTATCCAGAGGCCCTAAATTGTTCCAAATGTCCTAAAGGTCTTAACTTGAATTGGTTAATTTAGTGACTAAGGTACTTAATTAACTAAGATCTCACACATATTATATAACATACATAAAATAGTGTTATAAATAAGATAAATACATTAAAATTAACAAGAGGACAGTTGGTGGATCATTACTATCGAGAAAGGGGTGTGGCACAATGTTTGTATAGATTATAAACATGTTTACATGTGATTTAATATTAAAAAATGTAAAAGTAAGGAAAATTGGTACTTGGAAAAATTCTCCATCAACTAAGAAGGGCTTATAAATTCAGGAACTCACCTTTGAAACTAATTCCTGACATTTTGGAGCTAAGGAAAATAACAGGGAGCTTTAGAAGTGTAAACCATGTGAAATTTCAGCAACCCAAAAGTAAAGATGGATGAAAAAGTTCTTGGATAGTCCCTAGAACCAGTCACACATGATAATAAAACCTTATGTAAAAGAATTGAACCATAAACGTTAGACCAAAACCTTAAATGAGGAAGCCCTAAGATCTTAACCAAATGAGGAAGAACCCTAGGAACCTTAATACTTGAAAAACCTTAGGATGATAATAAAATCTTAAAAAGATCGTTAAGCCCTAGTTAAATGATCAAATATCTCAAATAACAAATAAACACTAATAGTAAGTTTAGATCCAACAATAAAAGTGGTTGATATCACTAAACAACTAAAACCCTAATTTTCGAGCTCATATGCAAACCGAATTACTATAAATGGATATTAAACCCTAAATAAACCCTAGGAACATGCGTAAACACTCAAATTAACTAAAGTGTAATGTCAAAATTCAACCAAACCTTAAACGTATCCTAATTATACTTAACTAGCCTAATTATGCCTAACTACTATCAATTACCTTCATCCATAACCAACTATCATTACATCTTAATTAGCTATAAGTTAAGCTTAAATAAGGACTAAGAGACAAATGCACTAATAACCTTAAAATATCTTATACCTTAAGGAGATAAGATCTTTCCTTAAATGGCAATAAAGTAAGGGGGTATATGCCCCCCCTTTTAGCCAAGTCCTTGTTTTCCCAAAAAAACACACATTTGGTCCCTTCTCTCTCTATCCCCATTTAGTTGGCTACACTCCCCCCCCCATTTCCCTCATTCTTCTTATTTTCAAAACACATAAACCCTCACAAACTCTCTCAAAAAAATCAAACCCTAAAACCTTCTCTATCTTCTTCCTTCTACCACCATTGCTGACTACTACACCATTGCTACCACCACACCAAACCACCCACCACCAATCCTCATGCCCTACACATATGTCCCTCTTGTTGTTCAAAATACACATACAAGCTCATAGCACAACACTTACAAGGAGAGCATCCTTCCCCTTACTTTGGTAAGTGTTTAGGTTTATTTTTTTTTTCTTTAGTTTTCTTTTCATGGATAAACTTCACTTTATAGCAATGTTCTAGATATGTTAGGTTGTTTCATGAAGAACAAATAAGGTTAATGAAAGAATAGAATACTATAGTAAGAGTTATAACATTAGTAAGTAGAGAACTGTAGTGTAATGTTGGTTTTAGTACTAAAGCACTAAGTAATGTGATGAAACCCCACTTTCTCTTACATGCAGTGACTTCCCTAGCCCCATACCACTTGTCTATGTAATATTATGTTATGGTTATAGTTGTAGATGAGTAAAAACATAGGTTACTTAAGTAGAATCACCATAAAACAAGTATTACAAGAAAATGGAATAGGGAACCCTAGCATCACTTGTTGGTTGCCACTTTCAAGAGGACACAAAATTTTTAAATTATTGTTTATTAGCTTAATGACATGTTTATTTAGTGTTAAGTATGATTTAGGACTTAAGTAATCTAGTTAAGTAAGCTAATGTGTATCTAAGGCTTTAAATTAGCTTAGTTAGTGATTAGAGGCCTAAAAATGGTGTTAATAACCACTATAAATTTAATGTTGAGACCTGTAAACCTAATAAAAGTAGGCTAAACTTAAGTCTAATGTTGAGCTTAAACCCAAAAAAACAAGTAGGTTTAAGCTTAAGGCCCTAAAATAAAATTTAGGACTAGCTTTAGAGTCCATATAAATAAGTGACTAGATCTAAACCTTAGGTTGAAGGGCTTACAATGAGTAGATTAAGAAACCGCTAAGCCCAAAGGCCCATCCAAGATAGCCATCATAAGTCTCTTAGTGGTTTCGACCTTAAACTTAGCAAAAAGGCCCATTTAGCCCCATAAGAGTATCATCAAGGACTACATTAAAATTTTAAAGTGTTAGGCAGAAAAAGCCCAATTAAAATATCGAAAAGAAAGCCCAAATTATTAAGTATAAGGCCTAAGGCTCAAAAGTACGCCTAACCCCTAAAGTGACCTAACTTACCATTTAGGCCTACCACCTTGCAATACCCAAACCGAGAACTAACTGACACAAATACCTAAAAATGATCTCACCACATGAAAGAACATTTGAAAACGATGAAATCAACTATAAGATCATAGAAAATGGAGTTAAAACGAAGAAAATACGTTCGAATTATAAAAACAACTAAAACGAGGTTGGTAAGTAATAAGCCTAGTTGGCTAATGCAAATAGAATACTCATAGACCTTAATTGTATTCTTTAGGTGATGAGGATATTGAGTTGGATACAATCAAGGGTTATTGGCACTGTTAAGTGTCATTGTTGAATGAGTATACCAACTCCTACTTTACTTGTTTTATACTTGTACCTAGTAAATTATCTAACTATATCAAATAATTGAACTTGTTGCATGTTAAGGCATATGGGATATCATATGTGTTTATTATAATTGATCTTGGTTGCAAAAGATCTTAAGATATTACAAACATCTATGCTTACTGCATTAGAATTCAGGATATTGGAGTTAATGAATATAATTGTTTGGTAACCCATGAATCTGAGTTAACAAATATTTAACCCTTGATTGAACTGAACATGCTTTGCATCATATAACATGAATTAAGGGCATTAGCACTATGTAGTAGAACCGAAGATCATGTTGGATGGATCTGTATTTAATATATTATGTATTGTAATTCTTATCATACAATGTATTTCGTATGGCATATTCTTGCCTCAACCTTTGGAAACTACTTGGCTTCAGGGAGTGCCGCCTTTTGCTTGAGGCTGTACCGTATCTATTATTGAAGGTGATGTTATTGATAAGAGACTTCTATTGGATGTAGATACTTAGGTCTTGACATGCTTAAATACTTCCTAACCTGGGCAGCGGTGGAAGTTAAAACTGTGCTGCATAGAGTTATTGACCAACTGTATATACTATTGCATTGTATATGCTTGTTATACATGCATACACTTGATTAATAACTTATTTGATATTATTTGTTAGTAAGGTAGGAAGTTTACTCATTAAGTAGTTGAGCTTACCTCCCCTATAGTTTCTTATTCCAACAGGATCCTTGACTATAGCTAGGTCACGAGATGCCCGAGCTTAGTTGCACTAGCTTAGGGTTGATTAGTAGGAAGAAGATGAGAGCTCTAGAGAACATTTTACTTATATTTAAACTCTCTATTTTTTAATTGTTAAGTATCCCTTGTTTATTAAGTAGCTTAGACTACCAATGACAACTTATCCTGGTTCCATATGCCTTTTATTACGGGAAAACCCCATATTCTCTCTTATTTATGTTTGTGTTAATTTTAGTTGGATGTTATAATTTTATATTATGTGCTCAACTATGACTTAATGTTGGTTACTAAGAGGAAGTTGTAGTTATGAAATGCTTCATGTAATATGTTGAAGGCCCTTGATTAAGGATGGTGCTTAATCTCTAATCTTCTTGTATTACATGGCAGTATTACTATGACTCGACCATCTTCCCCCACCCCTTTAGGTTATGATAGGAAGTGTCAAAAGGAATTTTTGCAAAAATTAGCAAGAAGATAGAGTAAAATAGGAGGATTTTAGGTTCCTTAGGCTAATCGTCACTTGAAAGTGGAATAAGATCACCTGGGGACTAAAGAGGCGACCCTAAGGTTTGCCGACACACCCCCATCCCTAGATGGTGGCTAGAGTTTTGGGCAATGGTGAGTTTTGATTTTGCTTAAATTTTCTTCTAAATTTGTAAAAATAGCAAATGAAGTCCAAAAATTATGAGTTTTGGTTTCTCTAGGTAATTTTTAATGTAGAATGAAAAAATGAAACCAGATTTTACAAATTCAAAGTAGAAACATCCGTTCCTTAAGAAATCATACCAAAAACGAATTTTTTGTCCATTTTTCAAAAGACTAAATAATGCTGCTTTGATTTCTAAATTTTTTTACAATCACTACTAAGTGTCTAGTTTGATTCCATGAAAACGGTTTTGAAAAAAATCTAGGAGTTGAATCTTTTGGGTATTTTTTGTTTAGCTTGCATGTGTACATTTCTTAAAAAGAGAGTTTGATTGGGTAATTTGATTACCAAGTATTGAAATATAACTGTATTACTTGAAGTATTGTGTCAAAGTAATGAAGTGTGGAATCATGGGTTTGGATGATGGAGTTAGGTGATTTGATGGTCTTAGAAGTGTTTTGTGTAGGTCAGAATGTGAGTTACAATGTGAATTAGAATGTAAGTCAGAACGTTGGGCAGAAGAAAATGTGAAATGGTTTGATGTACAAAACATAGGTAAAAAATTGATGTAGGGTGTTGGCTGATTTCTAGATATGTATGTGTTTACATAGTAATTCTTTTTGTCCTATATACGTGTTTAGCTATATAGTTAATTCAAATGATATGTTAATATAACTATAGCAATTAGATATATTACAAGCATTTTATTAAAGTCTTTTATCTTAAAATTAGAGTACTATAATAGGGAAATGGGATATAATAATATCCATATAATGTGAGAAGATAAAAAACTATGTGAAAATGTATACTAGAAGGACCTTGTATATAGAGGATAAGTCAAAGACTAGGAGAGAAAGTATTTGAAACCAAAGTAATCTTAAAAAGAATAACATCAAGACTTGGATCACAAGTGTAAGCAATTCAGTAATAATTGACATATATTGATTCTAAATGTTGTATATGTTTTGTTTAGGTGAAACGGGCAAGGAGGAGCTTCGGGTGCAAGTGTAAACTCTTAAGGAAAATCACTAAATGGCCCTAGTAAGTAGATTGCTTGTGTTCTAGAGTAAATTTTATCTACTCTTAACTTACCTAATTACATTGAAAGTGTTTGATTTCATGTATGCATATAACATGTTGTTCAACAAGATATTGAAATGATTCTTGAGCTTCTAGATATGTCTATTGTTAATTAACTCATGTTCTATGAATGTAATGTGTGTTGTTGTTAGGCTATTGTTTGATATTATGATGCTTAGCTCTATATTAACTTGGCTAATGAGTTAGGTACTAACCCTACTTCCTAAGGTGTTCACTTAAGTGAACCTAATATCGAAGCATTAGAACTTAAGAGCAATATAAGCAAAAGTAAAAGTTGGATCAAGAATTTAACTTATTAGGTATTGATGTGATAGATGATTTTTTCATTCATGACATGGCATGAAAATCACCTATGGGCTGTTTTTTGTAAGCTTAAGAGTTCGCTAAGCCAAGTTTACCTGAAGAGTTATATTTTACTCAACAAACAAATTATTTACTAAAATATGAGTTTTTATGCATATAGATTTGCATTAACCAATAATTGCAACCAAAACCGTTGTAACTACTAAGTTAAGTTAGCTAGGTTCATAGAAACTTGTCCAGATGCTTGAATTAAAGTCAACCAATGGGACAAAGGCTAAGCTAGGTCAAGACATTGGTACCGATGCTTATCATGTGCATGAGTATGGCATCTCATTATTACATACTTATGTTTGAGAGCAAACTTTATTTTCTATTGTGAAATAGACTTGCTCTTATGTTTGTTATCTATGAATGTTGTGTTTCCTTTTTTCAATCCACTCCCACTTAATTTGCAATACTAAGGGGATAAAGTGTTTTATCCTCAAGTTTTGAAGCAGGAGTTGGGCTAAGTAACTAGTAAGGGTTACTTTTAGAGTGCATTAGAAGAGTCAATCACCTTTTGAGAAGAATATCTCAAGTTGAAATGTAGTACTGTATGAAACATGTGTAAGAAGGGAAAAAAGAAAAAAAAAGAAAGCGTGCTAGTCTATGTTGCAAACTTTTGAATATGTAATTGTTTTATATATTTGAAGCATAAAGGTTTGAAGCTTGTTGATTTTTTCCCTTAATATATTTTGATGATAACAAAAACATGTATATGAACTTAGCAAGATTTTTAAGTATGCAGGGTGTTTAGAAGAAAATAAGTTTGAATTTGTTAGAATGTATATTAGAGCGTATATCAGTAAGTTAAAATGTATATCAGCAAACATTAGAACATCAGTCAGAATGTATATTACCAAACATCAGAACATCATTGTATGCATTTAGAAATATGTTCAACTGTTGTTTTAAAGTTGTTTTAATTAAACAAATTAAGTTAGACAAATGTGCAAGAAGACCTAATTCCACTTTATTGAGTATATTTGGGTAATATATTCAATTTCGTTTTACTTAAGTTGGTTAAGTCTATGGGGATTTAAGTTAAAAGATTCTCAGAATTAGATTTGAAAAATTGAGTTATTAAAATTCAAAATAGTAAGTGATGTATCTTCGGTGTTGAACACAAGGAGAGGCACCACAACAAACAAAAACAAGAAAATTAAAATGGGGGGTTTTAGCAAATTCATGAGCTATTGAGCTGGATATGACACACCAACAAGATCTAATATTACCTAAGACTTGCTGAATGTAACCTACTGGTTTGAATGATAAGGTTGCTCGCCACAATCCTTACTAAAGGGATTGATAAGAGCTAGTAGAGGAGAGTTTTCCCAGAGAAAAGTCTTAAGGGTTTTTTCATTAAAATGTCAAAGTCTCTTAAAACCCTATAGATGTGCTCTATTTATATACAATGGCAAACTTGGGAATAAAATGACTAAAAGGATGCCCTAGTGGCATTCCTGTAAATACAAAATAAACATAAGGATAATTTAGGAAAAATACAAGAAATAAGTTGTCTAAATAACATAAACAAAAAAGAGAGATCAAATGAGATATCTATGGGAATAGTGGATGGGTTCGGCTTCGGCATTTAGTGCGATTGGTACTTTAAATCCTATCATCATCCCCCTCTTGAAAAAGTTTTGACCTCGAAACTTAACAAGTGATTATTCTAACTTCCACCTAGATCAAAGACAAATCTGTAAGAGCGAAATAAAAGCAAACTACAATAGTTCAACTCAGTGATCAAAGTAAATACTGCCCAGCACTCTTTCCACTCATCATGAATACGATCAATCATGCTCTTCATTAGATACCCTTCCTTTTACTCATCATATACGTTGTCAATTATCCCTAAGTGATTCTAGTAGTTATCAATCATGGGGAATAATACAACTTTAGGCTAAAATAGGACATGAGCTCGAGGAGTCTAAATATGTAAGAGCTCTAGATACTGCTCAACCTCATTTTTGGCTGTCATTAACTCATCCGCTTTCTCACAACTAATATCCTCTTCGGTTACCATGGATGGAGTAATTGTTCCCTCATCAACTTCTTCTTCCTCCTTGATAGCCTTTATAGGTATTTTCTTTTCGGCCCTCCATCTCTCTACAGAAGTCTTAACAATCGTTAAATCATCTTCAAGATCAATTAGGGAGATAGGATGGAGTATAACCCATTCTTTATCATAGAAGGAATAAGTATTCTTCAAGGGTGTGTAGCTCAAGTTATGGCTCATCTTCCATAGAGAACCCAAACACATATAACAATCTCTAATGTTAGCAACATCAAATAAAACTTCATCTTGAAACTTATTGATGGAGAAGGCTAGTCTTGCTTGTTTCATCACTTGAATCACTTCATCATTATAAACAAAGTCATATGGATTTGAGTGGTCAGTAGTTTCATAGCCTAATCTCTTAACAACAATCTCATAAATGAAGTTCACAAGATAGTGGCTAACCCGAATCAGTAGAATACCCTGTTTGAGTCTCCCCTTTGTGTAAAATTTATCTGATGCTACAGTGCATACATTGAGATCCTTTGCTATCTCCTCGGTAATTGTAAGTTCAGTAATTTCTTGGTTCACTGTTTTCAAGTCAGCACTTTGTACGGCTATGTCCAATTATTCCACTCGAACAAGAATTTCTTAGTGAATAGCTGTATTAGCACAATAATACATCAACAACCCAATCACAATTTATGCTTTACTCTCTTTACAGTGACTCGCTTAGACTTCAATTTAGCTTAACACTTAGCTAAATTCAGATTTTGGTCTTATCGAAGCTCAACGAATCTTACACTATTGGTACACATACAATTCAATTTGCTACTCTATAAGATAGATTGACACTTTAGATCTAAGGAGCTCGGTGAGAAAGTTCCTACACCTAAGAGTTCCCTATGGCTGTCTTTGAAAGAAGTAATACACATACAATAGTATAAGCTTGATTCGTACGTCACGCACTTTGATAGTTAGCTTGGTGATTAGAGCAGAATGCACAACTTATCTCTAAGTTTTAGTAATACATATAGCTTAAACAAACAAGATGGTATTCGCATTAGCTCAAGAAAATTCAACTTAGTAGCTCAGACATATAATAGCTCGATGACTTGAAAAGTGAGCTCAAGAGCAAAATTTAAACAAAAAACAATCGTTTTTAAATTTCCAAAAGAAACTATCCCTACATGCAAACACCTTGGTTTACACTTAGTTGTTGGAGAAAAGGTTAGAAATCCTTGGTTCTCGTACATAGTTATCATTTTAACAGTTTAACTGCTTTTAGGAAAATGATACTCAACTTCAAGTTCTTTGTCGTTCTGCTTGGATTAGCACATGTTCTGGCTACTCACTAATCACTAATCAAGTCCACAACATTCTACACTTGTCTCGAATAACAACTACAATTAATTCAACTGAACAAGTCATTTAATAGTGTAAATTCTCACTTCACTTCTGCAGTTTAATCAAGAGCACGAACAAGTTAGGATTAGTTCGACAACTTAAAAATTCAACTTAGCCAAATTGTGGAAACTTGGATAGAACAATATTATAGCTCGACATAACCACAGTCCAACAGCTCGGTAATAATTTGAAAATTAACCAGATGTACAGCACTTCAACTCAGCCTTTGAATTGCACCTGTTTGATCTTATTACGACCCAACAATATCGTTGTTATGGTAGATCGTAGTGTACCGTATAAAGATTTACAATTGACCTCTATTATTGATCATAAGCCTTTCATACGACAAACAAGACTCATTTTACTATACGTTACTACTAGGCCCATAGATAAGTAATATAGAGCAATTTATCTAAAATTTACTTTTATGATATAAATTAATCAAGTAAACATGTGGATTTGTTGAATTCCACACCAAAAGTATATTACAGACGAATGCAACCCGCAGAGGAAACCGCATTAGAAACTTTAATCTATAATATGAACAAAAGTAAGGACAAATGGCTATCCACAAAAAGGTTATTACAAAAATATCCTCTCTATTCCCTGATTGCTCCATCTCGTCTCTAAACGATACTTACTTGGGGCATTCCTTGGCTTAGATGAACAAAGAGGTTTCCCTGCAACAAAAGAAAGCTATTAGGGTGTAAACTTAAGCTTAGTGAGATAAATCCCCTTGTCAAAACCATATGACAAAAGTTTATTTAATTCATAACATATGAATGCATGAATAATCAGTATGTCATACAATGCATGTAGTAGCCTAAGAACTGCGCACAACTTAGAATTATGCCCCCTATAGTTAGGTTTAGAGATAATTAAGCGACACAAACTAAAATCCAGGTTTATCACTTAGGTCGTACATCGATAATACTATTGTGCTAAAGTTAAAAAAAAAAAAAACTATATATATAATATACTTTCATTTGGTGCAACAAAACATATTTTCAAAATCTTAAGTCTAATGGTATGGTGGCCTTCGCAATCTACAAACATATACCCTAAGTAAAAGCCACAAGACATGGCCCTTTACTAATAGTTGGTATCTCCTGGTGCCTAGTAAACTTGTTAGCTTATGATAGAGACTCAATAAAAATGATGGTGTAACTAGTACCCAATCCTACGGAGGCCCTTCTCTTATGAGTTATTTCCCATCTTCTGTGTGAAGTGGTAGTTAGTGCCATTTGAATGCAAATATGGGGAATATATGATTTATTGAATTTCTTAATCATATAGGTGATTAATTCAGTTTTCATGGTGATCAAATAATTTCTTTCCATACAAATGCACATAAAAGTTATCACAAACAATTCTCATTATTATGTGATTACTTAGCCATAGTATCCAATAAAAAATTCACAGACATGTATTTCCCATATCTGACAAACATCTAATTTTCATATATACATATATATTTAGGTACATTTATTCTACAAGCAAAGTCAAGTAAGGACTTATCGGGAATTCACTTACTCAGCCATGTGGGTTAATCGAAGTAGTATAGGGGTGGACTGTCTTCAAACGCTGAGTCCCCCTGACATCGTAAATATAGTACTATAAGGATTTGAAATAAAACTTAGAAAACTAAGCTAAAACACTTTTAAGTTATACTTTTGACTTGATTTCGTATTTTTCCCAATTTTACTTAAAAGTTTAATCGCGTATAACTTTCTCATTTTAAATCCGATTCTTATGATCTTATAGTTAATCTTCATCATTTTCAAGTTTACTTTAATGTAGTGAGGTTAGATTTTTGAGATGAGTCACGGAAAACTGCCTATAGGTCAGAATAGTAGTGGTCCTCATGCTTTGAGTACTTTTGGGCTTTGTTTGGTTAATGGGCTTTTTAATATCTTAGGAAATCCTTTGGTCTTGGGATTAAGATTTCATTTTAAGATTAAATACTCCTTAAGGTCAAATTCCCAACTTTATTTTACACTCTTAAGGCTATTAACCACTTATTAGGCTTTTAAGTGAGCTTAAGTTGTCAAATGGGCTTGTTTTTTTATCCAAATCAAGGATAGTCACTTTATTGGGATTTGGGTGTGTCTAGTGGGTCTTAAAACAACTTTTTTGTTGTGTTAAGTTGTTGGTTAGAAATTTAATGAGGGTTTAACTTGGTGTTTGAGGCTTGTTTTGAGAATTTTTAGCTCAGTTTTGAGTTTTAAGCCCAATACACTTATCGTACTTGCCTTGATTGATCTTTTCATTTTGTTTACTTAATTTTGTCATATTTTTAAGTGTCTTTTATCAAGGTTCCAGATCTGGTTTGTTTGGTGTGGAGGCTTCCAACTTAGTTTTTCAACTTGTTTTTATCATTTCCTAAGTTTGGGGGTTAGATCATGAACCTAAGCTACTTATATTCAAATCTTAACTTAACTTTTCTTCCATAGGATGATCACTTAGCTTATGATTTACATTACAATAGTAAATCTCATACTTATTACAACTTGCATACCATAGTTCATGTCTTACAAAGTTGGTTTCCTCATAAAAACTTCATGTAATGGATTTTCCTTTACTTAAGTTTAGATTTGAGCATATTTAACTTAATAGAAGTGAAAATAACATCCAAATGACTTACAAATCCTAATGTCCAACATTCTTCTTCTTCATTCAAGTTCTTATTTCAAGATTTTCTTAACTTAAAATCTTCCATTCTATGTGTTAAATAAGTATTTCTATAAAACACCAACTTTACATGCTCATATTTCAACTTCACGTAAGGGTTTCGTGAGTTTTCTTCTTAAGGTAGTCTTAGATGTTTCATCAACTATTGATCATACTCATATCCTCAAGAAAACATGGTCTCATAACATGTAATACTAAACTAATAACATAAGGAAACACTTACTCGTCCACAAAGCAAGAGTATGGTGGTTGAGTACTAAGTTTCCACTTAAGCTTTTGTCTTACTTTCTCCTTCTCGCAACCTTCTTTGAAACATTGAGTTTTAGTCCCTTGAAGTGGGGTTTGAAGAATGTTCTAAAGATCCTAAAAGTAATGTTTGGAAGTTGACAAATGTAATACATAAAGTGGAGTTGAATGCCATGAGTGTAGAAGCATTGTTAGTGGCAATAATGTGTAGGATTTGTGGGGTTTTGTGTTTCCACTTTTAGGTTGATTTTCAAATGAGAGAAAAAGGAAGTGAAAATGAAATTGAAAGTGATGAATAAAGGAGAGAGAGTGGCCAGCTATGTAAGGTGTGAGATAGTGTATTTAAGAAGTTTGATTTTATTGTCTTATAACATGCATAAAAGTCAACAATTGACAACTTTATATGATGTAAGTATTAAAGGGTGAATAGTGGAGTGTAAGACAAAATGATTAATAGGTAACAGAAAATGCATGGCCCCCTTCCTAGCCATGTAAGAACAAGCCATTAGGCCTTCCTTTTGGGCATGGAATTGTCTTCTCGACTTTATTAAATTTAAGCATGTGAAATCTTGTCTATATATAGTATAAGTTAAGGGATGATAAGGAAAGTATCTTATCACTAGTTTTTGATAAGTTATCAATTGATAAATGATTTCAACTCTTAATTGATGAGCCATTTGGAGTGATTTGTTGGTTCACTTATTCACATGTAAGGCTTAGGCATGGAGATAAGGAAATTGTCTTATAGGAAATTCTTTTAGAGTTTACATCTTAAATTGTTTTGTAGATTATGATTTAATTCTTATAAAATTATGAAATTTTTTAGAGTTGAATGAAATTATTCAAATTAAATTATCAATTAATTGCTTAAGGTTAGGAGTTTTCAATTACTTTAGGGTTTAGGGTTTTTAGTGACTTTAGAGTTTGCAGTTTTTTTTATGTTTGGGTTTTATCGATAATAGGCTTTCGAATTGGAAAATTAAGTTCATTTTTAAATGTAAACTTGAATTCTTAGCTTAGTTGATCCTTGGGAACGTTTAGAAAGTACTCTTAGTGTAATCATAGGCTTGCTAAAAGTAGGGTTTATAGATCTTCTTCAATTCAATGGCATGACAGTATAGGTGCACTTGACAGCATAGTACAGATCAACAATTTTCAATCAGTTTGGCACTCTTCTTCACCTCGGTACTTCAACAACTTAGACTCACTTTGGCTTGGATGTGTGAGTTCGGCCTCACTCAGTTTGTATCGAAAAGGTATACTAAGCTTAGATGTAGAGTCACTTCAATAGTTCATGGAACAACTTAGATTCAATAGAACAGCTTAGTTAATAATCCTAACAATATGACAAACACTTAGTTACAGCAGCTTAAAGCTTGGGCATTAGAATCATCTTAGATACAAAGATATACTTACAGCTTAGATAAACATTCAAGTCAGCTCTACATAGTTCACAGACTTAAAATTGAAGTTTCTAACTAATGTAGCAAAACATGACAACAATTCAATGGCTCAGATTTGTAGTATTAGCTCGGCTCGGATGCAGATTCACTTCGGCCATTTGGACTGAAATAGTTTGAAGCTTAGATCACTGCTCCAGTTCAAGTCGGTAAGCTTGGATCACTGCTTTAATTCAGGTTGGTAAGCTCGGATCACTACTCCAATTCAGGTCGGTAAACCTAGATCATTACTTTAGTTCAGGTTGGTAAGCTTAGATCGTTGCTCCAATTCAGGTTGGTAAGCTTAGATTACTGCTCCAATTCAAGTTGGCAAGTTGAACAAAGTAGCTTGGTTCTAATATTGTGCATTATACAACTCGAAAACAAGTAATCTTGGCCAACTTTAGGACAGTTTGGTACTCTACTTCTAACACTTGTATACATACAAGATGGCACATACTAAAGCTCTGCAATGGAGGGACTGTACATTTTGACTAAGTATTAGCTTAGTAAAAGTTGCTCAAGCATGGCTGCACTAGTACGTCACATACACAATACATAACAGATCGGAAAAAGGTGATGCAACAGCATTGTAGTTGGAGTACAGCAACTCGGCAATGCCAACTTCAACTACACTTCATAATGGCTTTGTCTACCCATGCACTACACGCTATCAGCACTTACTCCAATGATAGTACAACATTGCAACACCGTATACGACTTACCAATGCTAACTCCAAGGACGGCCATAACCAAACCCATAGACTTAGTCAAGCCACATACTGAACTCCACTATAGTAACAAACCCACATAACTCTACACTTTCACACTTGGCAACACAAACAGCAGCACACTATGGTTCACTAGACAATGTACTCACATGAATTTCGATGTAAGTTAATAAAATACATAGGCCCATATAAACACTAACGACTACTACCATCAAGAGAGCATTCAATTAAAACTTAGGTCACTTTACACACGGAGGATTGCCATAATGTTACAACCCCTATAAATTTAATTAATCTTACAACATACTCTAAAATCACCAATCAAATAATCAAGCCCCTCAATCGAACACCATTCACCATAATAATAACTTACCTAACAAACCCTAACGAGTACTTCCTTGGATTTGCATAGCTGCTATACCAATAAAGCACCATTACTACACCAAGAGAGTGAGAAAGTCACTTCTAATTCAACTTCAGCCAATACTTGGAAGCCCGTAATACTAATTTATCAAGCTTTAGTTCTCCTTCGAAAGGGCAAGACCCAACTTCAAATTCTTACAGCAATGACTATATAGAAATGATAACAATTACGTTTCTTTGTTTTCTGATACTATAGCCTTATTGTGTAGTATATTGAACAATAGATTCACTCTTTGGTCAAAAATTCTTATCAGCAACACATAAGCCAATGAACCAGTAACCTCTCAAATACGAAATAGTAACTCCAAAACACTCATTGCGGTAGCTACGGGATGAACACAGCAGCCACCAATAGTATACGAATTAAAAACTTCAAGAAACTTAATACATTCCCTCATCAGAATCGTACTTTGATACTAACGAAATTGATGCATCTTCGAGGTTAGAATAAGAAAATTAAAATAAGGTTTTTTGCAAATTCGTAAGCTATTAAACTAGATATGACACATCAATAAGATCCAATACGGCTTAAGACTTACTGGATGTGACGTACCGGTTTGAGTGATAGGGTTGCTCACCACAATCCTTGCTAAAAGGATTGATACGAGCAGGTAGAAGAGAGTTTTCTAAGAGAAAAGTCTTAAGGGTTTTTTCATTAAAATGTCAAAGTCTCTCAAAACCCTATACATGTGCTCTATTTATATATAATGGAAAACTTGTAAATAAAATGACTAAAAGGATGCCCTAGTGGTATTCCTGTAAAGACAAAATAAACATAAGGGTAATTTAGAAAAAATACAAGAAATAAGATATGTAAATAACATAACGAAAATGATTGATCAAATGAGATATCCATGGGAGTAGTGGATAGGTTTGGCTTCGGAATTTAGTGGGATCGGTACCTTGAATCCTATTACTAAGTTTTTTGACAATCACAATTAGAATTGCTCAAGGTTTGAAATATAGTAAGGACATTAATTGGAAGAGGATTCTAATATGCTCTTTGTACAAGAACCTTTTGGACACATTGAGGCATGGCTATTAGTAGTTTATCGAAGATAAGGTTTGTTGGATTCAAGTTTTTTGTTTTTTTTTAACTTGAATATATCTTGCAGATAAGCTTGAATATTTTTGTCTAATCCAACCTGATTTCTTATGGGATTTGTTTTGACAAAATCCAAATAAAGATATTGAAGAAGGAAGAACATTTATTTACAGTAGTTAAGATAAGTAGTACTGGATTCATCCTTATCTCCTCATCCTTATCATTTAAAATATTTAAATTTCCATGAAGACAATAGAGTATTGGAACTTATCATTAAATGTAGCAACCTTTGAATTACACAAGCTTACAAAGGAACAATTTTAGAACACTTTGGTTTGAAATTTTTGAATTTCAATATCCAGTTCCTATTTTCATGGACACTCCTACAATATTAAAATTGATTTTGTTTAAACAAAGATATTATGGGGGTAAATTTGAAAATAGCTGTTTCTAGATGTTATATGAGGGTCTATTAAATTTGAAGTCACTGCTGATCAAAGGAGTACCATAAACTGAATATCAGACTTGAAGTTAAAAATGCTCTTAAGTAGATTGTAGAAACTTTGTTAGAAACTTAGCTAGAAACTAAGCAAAAATAGCTTTGTTGTTTCATTGTTATTGATTTAGTGCAAAAGTTGTAAAAAGCTATTTATTTGTATTGTTTCAATTTTGTTGTAAACATTATTGACATTGTATCTTGATTGTGAGAAGATTAGGAAGTTCTTTGTGTCCTGTATTTATAGCTTAGAAAGAAGCTAATGAGATAGGATAGAGAAAAAGACTAAATATCCTTATAATCTCTCATTGATTTTTTCTTGTTGAAAAGCTTAAACTAATAGAACGAGATAGGCAAGGAGGATGAGGTCCCTAGCAGTTGAGCTAAAAGAGAGCAATAGGTCAAAGGCCGAAGCTCTATAAAATTACTTACTTGATCTTCTTACTCCTTATCTTCTTTTCCTTCTAATTGTTATTATTAATTGTTCTTTGACTTAACAATCAATTTCTAACCACTTACACCATTAAAGATATTTAGAGGGATTCTTAAACTCATAAATTTTAGTTTTTGTAAAAAGATATCAATTCACCCTTCTCTTGATATCTTATTGGAATCAATAAAGTTAAACTTTACTAGAAGCACTAATTACATAATTTATGTTGTAAAGTTCAAGTTTATATAACAAAAAAAATTCAACCACACTCTATTTTGCATATTAGAAACATGGGAAAACAAAGTACAACATACTTCTCAACTACTAAACTCCAATGTTAACAATAGAACCTCTATCACATGAGAGCAATGATAAACTACTTAAAGAACATAGTAGTAGAATCTAGCTTTGAACGTCGCCAAGCTTTGATACCAGGATGATATGGACTCGTGGATGAACATACAAACCTAATATCGTGCATAACCAAAAGGGGTAGGTCTAAACTGTGAGATGGTCTGAAAGGTAAATGGTAGTCAAAGGGTAAGTAGGGGTTCCAATGCACCAACGATGGATATGACGAACCAATGCCTCATACAAGCTCGAGTTACACTTGATATGACATAAAAATATGGTTGGAGGGCACTTGCTACTAGTTTACGCTCAATGGGATAGATAAAAGTAGCTCAGTGTATTCTCTCTATATTGATCCTTTGGCTATTACAATTTGCAAATATTTATAACACCTAATTAGGGTAACTCTTAGGTTACATGAAATAACATAAAAGGATTTTTACTAGTTAGGAAAAGTAGGATAATTCATAGGGGTATCTATGCAATCATGCCAAAAGAATATCCTTTTTTAAAAAGGACAATATGGATGTTAAAAGGATGGTGCACATGTAATTTTGCTCATTCTGTATCCTAATAATATTGCGAGCTGAGCAGGGGTAGGTCTTGATCAAGTCTGGTCAGCATCGGCAATTTAGTAACTTTGATTGCTAAGATTGGACTATGGTTAGCTCAGGGACAACTCACATTAGGGTTAGCTTTGGATGGTCGTCTCCTTACAATTGTTAGTTCTGCTTCGGCATTGTAAGGTTAGCTATATCTTAATTTAGTGTTTAGATTGGTGGGCTGCAAAAGGGTTGGCTTGACATGTCAATTGATCAATTTGGTAGTTCTCTGGATGGTATGGAGCGTAAAATAGCTCAGTAGGTCATGATAGGAATCAAGTTACCAGACCTTTGACCCGTAATCAAGCCTAAGGACTAGAGGGACTGGCATGACGAATCCTTTTGTTCCAGCCGACCCCTTTCGAGGCCTACTGCTTCTTTGTTGAGTCACCTTTCATGCCGAGCCGTATGACTACCCATCTTTTTGTAGTGCACCAAATTGAAGATTACTCACTTACACCTAAGCCGATTAATTACTTTACATCTTCTTTGCTAAGAAGTTGAGAAAGAGAGACTCCAGACTGACTAAGCCATCCCTGCTTCGACAAGCCAACTGTCTTTACATTTTTTGTTTACACCTTCTAACAACCTCGCCAATGTAGCATCATCACGTATATAGTATCATGTGTAGAATTTGTTGCACCAATGATTGTTTTTCTTATATATTCATTTTTACCCTTTTGTATCTTATCCATTACTTCCTTAGGAAATACCCTTTTTTGTCTTTTCCTTTTTAGGTAATTTGCCCTAATTTATGGGTATAAATACCCTTATACTTGCAACTGTGAGAATCAAATTATCCTTAATACACTTAAGTATTTTTTTTGTCATGAACTGAGGACGGTTTAGTTGTAGCAGGCGCCGTATACTGTATGAAGAACCCTTAATTAGTTACCCTTCCAATTATAAACTCTTTGTATAATATACAAGGCTCCACAACCATTAGCTTTCTAAGAACATATAGCTCCATATGATATCATCACACAAACATATTATATAAAATTTAAACTACAAAGTTTACAATAAGCTGTAATTTAGTATATGTAAGTCTATATTACTGATAAAACAAAAGTACATAAGTAAAAGTCTACATAATTAGATCTCTCAACGTACTGGATGGCTCGCTCTTGCCCAAGTCCCCTAGCCAACCTCATTGAATAAGTCATCCTGCAGCAAAAGTCTAAGAGGGTGTAAGCTTAAACTTAGTGAGCAAAACTTTCAGTCATACCACAAGCAAGTTATAAATACATTATATTCATACATATGAATGAATGAACAAATAGTTAGCCAAACAATACATATAGCTAACTAGTCAGTATACACAATTCAAATTTAATGCCCTCTGAAGTCAAGGTTGGAGTATATACGACATCATTAGATTCGGATGTTATACTAAAACTTACTTTACTACGAAACTCCACATTCCGTACTTAAATCAAACAAGTCTTTTATTTTCATAAAAACTAAGTTTTAGTATAATTGTGAGTATACATATAGTTAACTAGTTAGTATACGCAACTCAGATTTAACGCCCTCTGAAGTCAGGGTTGGAGTATGCATGGCACCAATTAGATTCGGATATTATATTAGAACTTACTTTACTACTGAACTCTACGTTCCGTACTTAAATCAAACAAGTCTTTTATTTTCATAGAAACTAAGTTCTAGTATAATTGTGAGTGAGCCCCTGCAGTCCACACTTACCCCTAAATGGAGGCCTTTAGACTTAACCCTTAGCCAGGCAGTTGGTACCTCAATGCCTAATATTCCCACAGGCTAGGGTAAAGTCATTTTATACGAGTGCACCGTATAAAACTAATGAATTTACAATAACAATCCCCGAAAGGCCTCTTTTTACCTTAATGTGATGTGACGACTGGAATTATGTTGATGTAATGCATGTTGATGCATGTACCAGTTTTTTTTTTTTTTTTTTGTGAGCTGAGTATAGTTAAGTCCAATTATGATGTGACCATCCAATAGTAACATAATCATTATGTATACTACCATGCAACAACAAAGTATTATTTGTACTAAAGGTAAATTCACAACTCAACACATAATAACATACATAAGCATTTCCCGACCCCACACAATAATCAATTAACAGTATCATTTAGGTCTACTATCTACAATCACATACAAGTATAGAATCATAGGATAAATACTCACTCTGTTATGATGACTCACTTTAGTTGTAGTAATCAATTAGGAGATCCTCGCTTACATTGGGATCACTTGATCATTATGATATAATAATGATAGTAAGCAATTGAATTAACTAGTAATTCTAGATATCTATTTACCTAATTCTACTTAGATTACTTTCATTTTTAATCTGATTAGACTTTATCACTAATTGTATGTAACATTTTTATTCTATTTCTGATATTTTAAGAATTTATAGTTATTTTCCATTGTTTTCAAATGTACATTCACATGGTGATGTCCATTTTAGACGTTAAGACACGTGTTTTATGATATAGACTAAATTTATTGAAATTCTAACGATTGAAGCTTAATTATTCCTATTGGCTAGTTTTATGTTCTATTTTAGTAGTTAGTAGTTTCATTAGCTATTAATTCTTACACTTTAATGATCTTATGGTTTATTATTTTAGAGACTTATGTCATCACTTATATCATCAATTACTTATATCATCATTTGCTTATGTCATGGCTTATGTCATTAATTAATTACATCATTGCTTATATCATTATTCAATTATGTCATTGCTTACATCATCATCCATTATTATCCTTATGTATCCATACACTTTATACATATGTTATATACATACTTATACTTCTAACATACTAGTATGTATACTTATGTACTTATACATATACTAGTACATGTACTCATATGCACATACGGTGACATACATATTTTTATATATATTTTTGTATGCCTAAAATCCCCTCTTAAGAAAGCTTCACAATCTTCATATTTTTGTACTTTAAGGGTGTATTTAGCATGGTATATGTATGTATATTTAGTATATGCTTCATTTTAGGTTATGTAGATAGTGGATACTTATGCACAAAGGTCTTTATACATGTATTTATTAAGTATACTCTTATATACACATACTTAAGCATATGTACACATGCTCTTCTTCCATTTACTAAAGCTATCCTACACTTCTAAGCATAAGAATTGGAACTTTATTCCTTTAACAACATATATTTACATAACATATAAACTTCCTCCACTAACCTAACCTATACATCTAACTATTAAATAAGATGGAAAAGTACATAAAAACATACCTTTTGCTCCTTGTAATATGTAAGAGAGGTAATAATTTATCTAGTGTAAAAAAAGTTGTTGAAATATGGAAGTAGATTTGAAAAGTTTGGGAGAAAGGGGGACAAGAGAGTAATGGTTTGGAATGGGAAGAAGAAAAGGGATTTTGTGTTGTATATTTTGTGTTTTATATTGAAGATAAGTAGGGTGTTAGAGGGGGATAAGAGTGGATGGCAAGGATAAGGGAAAGGCAGAAAATGGACATGTGTTAATTGAATGAAAAATCAAGAAAATGGAAGAAAACTCTAGATGAAAATGATACTTTGTTGACTTTTCAACATGTTGACTTAATCAACCTTTGACTTGGTCAACATTTGACTTGTCAAATATTGACTTAGTCAACTTTTTGAAATTAAGTGAAATTTATGTGTACATAATGGGGTAATTAAGGAAAATTAGGAGAAAAATTAAGGAAATGAAAGGAAATAAGGAGTTTATTGAAATGATTAGTAAGAATAGGTAATGAGATCTTTTCCTAAGTGTTTATATCCTATACACATCATTTGGTAGGCTATTTAATGTAACTATCGTAAAAAATATCATTTAGAGTACAAATACTTACTATATATAGTATAATCATCAACTACGCTCTTAATTCTATATAATACTAACCTAGTTATATAATTAGAAGATGGATGTGATCTATAATGCAATATCCTAGTTCCTAAAGGATTACTTTAGTATTATATATATTTATGAATGGCTGAAAGTTATCTTTGATCTTTTACTAATGATTTGGTAAGCTACTGAAGATGTGTCGTCAATTAGGGTTTTAGAGTAAGTTATGATGAATTAATAGTTTTATATTCTTACAATTATAGTTTACAGGTTTTTTTTATCACTTTCGGATGAAATCTTTAGTATTTACATACGTTTAAGGTTTAAAAATGATTAGTTATTTTAGGGTTTTCACTATTACTAATCTTGTAAACTCTTAGGAATATTTAACACACTTAAGTCTACTTCAAATCTTAAGTCGAAAAATTTTAGGGGTTTACATGTGTTCCTTTATGGTTTGCAACACTAACCTCAAGTGTTCTTAATGTTGTTCTGGGGTTGATGAATACACCAAGATATAGTCAATGAACACAATTACATACTTGTTTAAATATGCCATAAACACTCTGTTCATCAAATCTACGAATACCGCAGGTGCATTAGTTAGCCCGAATTGATAATATCCCAATCATAGATCAATACGAGAGAATACACCTGTGCCTTAAAGCTAATCAAACAAGTCATCAATACGAAGTAAATGATACTTGTCCTTTACAGTAATACGATTCAATTTCCTGTTGTTGATACAAAGTCTAAGAGAACCATCCTTCTTCTTAACAAACAAAACAAGTGCTCCCCAAAGTGAGACACTTGGTCCAATGAAACCTTGGTCCAATAGCTCTTGGAGTTGCTTCTTCAGTTCCTAGAAACATCTAACATCCTTAAGTCTACTTCAGATGCTAAGTTGAAAAATTTAGGGCTTTACATCCTTCCTTGCGTAGACACTCTATTTACTTTTGGCATCACTCTTATCTTAATCCTTGAGCAAGGCTAGGTGACAAGTAACCTCATCGGACCAATTTGTGCATCATATCAAATTGTACCATGAGTCTTCAGAAGTTCCGTTGGTGTTTCATACCTTCTGGAGCTGTTTGGGAGTTTTGCTCACATTTCAGTCATCATTCATTCCTTTCATACTTTCTTCCATTAGTTCTTTTGAGCTTTTTATAAGTTGGACCCATCTAGCCATCGACCTTGTTTGTTCTTGGTCATGAACCGTAACAGCTTGGTATCAGAGAAGAGGTTTTTGTTGGAGTTGACGTATGTTTTTGAAATCCTGTTATACTTTGTTTTGCTTATGTAAGATTGAGTAAGTTACTATGTTCATTTGAGCGCTGTGTTGTTAACTATTAATTTCCTAAAAGTATTTGTTTGAGCTTTGAATCTGTAAGGAAAAATGACTAAGCCGAGTATGAATGTTGGTACTAGTTCTAATAGTAGAATTGTCTACAATGAACAACAGTCTTAAGGAATTCTTAGAAGCACTGACGAGAGACTTGATGAGGTAGGTAACCTCTTGGTAGACCTAACTTGAGCTATTGATGCATTGTCTTACTAACCTATGGAGGCAGCATAAAACAGCCCACAACTTACACAGCCTATTAGAGGTCAGAACCCAGTTCGACCTATTTGAGGTGGAAGAGTAGGTGGACGAGTGAGGAGGAGGATTGATTTGGAAGGCATAGGAAACAATGAAGAAGAGGAATATTTTGAAGAAGAGCATATACGAGTCCCCAGAGCATCAGACCATGTGAAACTTTGAATTCCGAGTTTCAATGGATCTGAGAATGTTAATGAATAGCTAGAGTGGGAAAGAAGGTGGAGCTTGTGTTTGATTACTATTAATATCAGGGTTATCAGAAGGTAAGAACAACTGCTATTATGTTCTTCGGATATGCTGTCATGTGGTAGAAGAATTTTCAAGCCATGAGGAGATAAGAGGGATACCGAGAGATTAATATGTAGCTAGAGATGAAGAGAATACTCAAAAATAGATTTGTGCTAGAAATCTATAAGATACTTTCACTTGACTTTAAGAGCTGAGATAGGAGGTTAAATAGTTGATGAGTATGTTCAAGAATTTCAAATGCTTATGATACATTGTGAAGTAGAGGATCCACTAGCTCAAACAGTTTCAACATTCATTACTAGGTTAAGAGGAGACATTCGAGACATTATGGAGCTCCAACAATTTGATACAATGGATGAATTTGCTAAGATTGCCCAGTAAGTAAAAAGACAAAAGAGGAGCTGACTAATGACCAGGGTGCTAACTAACTAACCTGGACAGACAAGTCACCGAGCTTAGTCGAGTACAGAATTGAACAGAAAGATTGATGTCTGAGTTGAGTAGAAAGGCCGACATGATGGTGAAGTATTGACCCAAACTTATGAGAAAGGGTAAGGGTTTAGCAGGAAGACCAATCAAATCAAGTGCTTCAAGTGTCAAGGGTTCAAACATGTAGTTGCTCAATGCTTAAACCATAAGATAATGGTCATCATGGGAGATGTCTCGAAGCTAAAAGTAGATAGTACAGATGAAAAACTCGAGGAGGAGGAGGAGGTCTCTTTCGAGAAAGAAAATGTTGAAAAAGAGCTAATTAAGGAAGACGTGTTTACTGAGGACTTGGACAAGTTACTCATGGTTGTCCGACGCATTATGAATGTAAAACCCTCGCAAGAGAAGGAGTAGAGAGAGAATTCGTTCCATACCACCTATAAGGTGAGTGATTGAGTGTGTGCCCTCATTATGGATAGTGGAAGTTGTACTAATGTAGCATCAACCAATCTTATTTCAAAACTGAAGTTATCGATTGTTATACATCCTATGTCATACAAGTTGTATTGGTTAAGTATGAAAGGAGCATTACATGTCACTTGGCAAATACTACTACTGATCACTATAGGGAATTTCTCTGACTAGATTCTCAATGATGTACTACCTATGTGTGCTTCCTATGTGTTACTGGGTAGGTCGTGGTTATTTGATAGGAGAGTTACACATGATGGCTATAGGAATATGTATACGTTTGAGAAGATGATCGGAAGATCACACTGAATCTGATGCTAATAAGAGAAGTTAACAAGTTGTAGGAAAAACTTACTCATGGATCGAAGAAGGCACTGGTGATGAGTAAAGCTAAGCTCCAAGAGGCCATCAATGCTGATGAGTCGACCCTCTTGTTGGTCAGGTAACTATTTGAAATGAAGGAATAGGGTAAACTACCTTAGGAAATCAAGGAGTTATTAGATGAATATGCCGACCCATTCCTATAATAGTTACCTAAGGGGTTGCCCCCAGCTCAAGGCATAGAGCACTATATTAACTTAGTACTTAGCATTGTACTGTCAAATAAGCTAGCTTATCGGATAAATCTTGAGAGGGCTTTTAAGCTCTAACATCTAGTCAATAAGTTGCTAGATAGAGGCTTTATAAGAGAGAGTCTTAGCCCTTATGCTGTGCTTACGCTTCTAGTACCGAAGAAGGATGGAACCTGGTGAATGTGTATAGGTAGTTGAGCAGTGAACAAGATCATGATTAGATACAGGTATTCGATCTCGAGGCAAGAAGACATGTTAGATGAACTCAGTGGAGCTAAGATTTTCAGCAAAATTGATCTTAAATCTGGTTGTCATCAAATTTACATAAGGTTAGGAGACAAGTGGAAGACTGCATTCAAGACTCAACATGAACTTTACAAATGGATAATCATGCCCTTTGTCTTGTTGAAAGCCTTGAGCACTTTAATAAGACTAATGAACCATGTGCTGAGACATCTCATAAGGAAGTATGTTGTGGTGTACTTTGATGACAACTTAGTTTACAGTATCGACATGTTAAGTCATTGTGAACATCTTATAGCAATTCTAGATATCCTCCGTATCGACAGACTATTCTGCAATATAAAGAAATGTTGCTTTTGCTAGGAGGAAGTGGTATTCTTGAGCTATGTTGTTAGTAGAAGAGGCTTATAAGTCGATGATGAAAAGACTTGAGCAATAGTCAAGTGGTTGACTCTTACTACTTGTACCAATGTAAGAAGTTTCCATCGACTGGCTTCACTTTACAGAAGGTTTATCAGGAATTTTAGCACCCTTGCCACACTGCTTACCAAGTTAACAAAGAAGAACACCTACTTCTAATGTGGAAAAAGGGATGAGAGGAGTTTTGTCGAGATAAAAGAAAGATTAACCATTATTGAGGGGTAATTCTCATTTTGGCATATGAACACCTGTAACATGAGAATACAACTACGGGAGGCGCCAAAGGGTACTCCGGCATGGCTACTCCGATGCCTAAGTTAGTTTTCTAGTCATGTCAAGAGAGATATCAGCTAGTTAGAAAAAATGAGAGAGTTGAAAAAAAGGTCTACTTACTTATGGTCTTGATTGGTATTTATAGTGAGTTTATGGAGATTGTCCTCGGATTGGATAATTAGATCGGGCTTAAGTATCAAATCCACTAATATAAGCCCATATAATGATTCTTGAAAAATGCCTATCAACACCTGCCCCCCCACTCTCTTTAGTGACATAGTTGGAAAAGACAGTATCTAGGGAGGTTGATTTCGTAAGATTTCTGAAAAGGTCCGTAATCCAAGCCTGAAGAGGTGAGGAGTGTGTAAAGAGGTGAGTGCTTGAAGAGGTCGATATGTTTGAAGACGTGAAAGCGCCTAAAGAGGCAAGGAGCATCTAAAGTAGTGAGTGCCTGAAGAGGTGGATACGCCTGAAGTAACGAGAGCACCTGAAGAGGTAGATATGTTTGAAGAGGTGAGAGCACTTGAAGAGGAGAGAGTGCTTGAAGAGGTGAGGAGTGTCTGAAGTGGTGAGTGCCCGAAGAGGTAAGAGGACCTAAAGAGGCCAATACGCTTGAAGAGGCGAGAGCACTTGAAGAGGCTAATATGCCTAAAGAGACGAGGAGTGCTTAAAGAGGTAGATATGCTTGAATAGGCAGATACACTTGAAGAGGCGAAAGCACCTGAAGAGGCACCGAAGAGGCCGACTTGAAGAAGTGAGGAGCACATAAAGAAGTTAGGGAAGCATGGAAGTTGTCCAAGTTTGACATGACCGGTACTAAGTAGAACCGTAAGATAGGCTAATTGGCTTCTAATCCATTAATATATAGGACTATAGTGCCAAATGTTGGATTTGAGTGTTAACCCATTATTGTTTGACAGCTGTAGGTTTTCAAGTAGCTCATTGTCTATTTATTAGACATAACATTTGAGTTTATACTAGCTCATTGTTCATAGTAGATAAGAGTTATCCATATGCTAGTTACTTGGCCAAATGCCTACTAAGTTCAAAGAGATAACTCGGCTTGGAACGTTCAATATTCAACTCAGATTGATTGAAAAGGCAACGGGGCCATTATTGAGCTCAAACTTTCTTAAAAATCTTGGTACTTACGAAGCTCATCTTTCATCAATTATTTGGAAGTCATTCAACATCTCATATGCTAAGAAAATCAAAAGTGCAATAAATATGTATAGAGAAGACCTAAGTAGTCTACATGATAGCCATGATGTGACATTCTTTGAACAAGAAAACTGTATAGAGGGAATGTGGGTTTTAAGCCCTTGAAACGAAATAGGACCCACTTACCCTTTCTTTTTGGCATCAAAGAGAGATGACAAAGGGAAGAGAAAAGGCCTTTAGAATCTAAGGAAGGAGTTTCTCGGCCCACTATGAATTACTTGGTTTTCGAGCAGCAATATGGCGAGTCAGGATGATAGCTCAATGACTTAAATTGAATCGGAAAGCTTGGATTCTCGGCATTACGGCATGGTTGGTGTCACACCCCCGAAGCAATAGAGTCGTAACAGCCCTGCCGTATAAACCATCCTAAGATAGAAGTTGGCCTTACAACCGCTATCTTAGACCTGATCTATACAAGGCATCCACGACTAACCCGCTTTGAAGTAAACAATTTGTAATTTAAATAATTCACTTACCTAAGAAAGTGAGAAAAGTTATATATAATCACTATAATTCAGGTATTACATGATTCAGAAATGAAAAGTAATAATATATGTGTTGATTCTTCAATGTTTTTCTTCACTCCCCAGGATCCAGCAGTTGCTAGCTTCAGAGTAGTTGTTGCCGCTTTTTAGCCAGCACCTGCACGACGTCTATAGGGATGTGAGCAACCACAACTTAGTATGTTAGGACAGAGGACTTAAAACTATACCATACATACAACAAGGTTTTCAATCACTTATTAGGTGCAATGCATGTGCAAGCAAATTCCATCGCACGATGTTGTCCGGCCCGTCGTGAGATTAAAGAAATTGCGCCCGCTCTAATCCGAGTTGAGGAGTTGCCGTTAATGCAACAGCTCACAACCAAACCCAGGCTTGTGTAATGGAGACCTTGCTCCTCCCGCGACTACCTTCGAACCACTGTCTTCACCCTCACCATGACCTCCTCTCTTGTCACTTAGTTTGACTGAGGATAAAGAAGGGACCATTTTGCAATCCTGCGCTATCCCTTTCGAAGGGGTCAGTATTTGGCCGGAGAGTCCTAAGTTCCCCTAATGGGTTACCATGCATGTCCGATTATGATTACTGGTCATATATTTGATTAAATCCAATTTAAGGTGATCAATCATTTCATACAAGTCATACAATACATGATAGAGAAACCAATAGAATCATAATATCACCCATAATCAAGCACATGCATACAGTCAACTATCTAACAAGTACAACCAAGCATAATCTCAAGCCTCCAAAATACAACAGTGTATTAATTGCCAACTTACCTCGACTCCTCGCTCACTCACTCGAGGTCCGATTTGCTCAGACCATCACCAATCATCCCTATAACACAAACGTGGTTTCAGCTTTTCATATAACTATTATAGGTTTATTTTATCCTATAACGCTTATTGTTAGGTTTTGTTTAGGATTTAACATGCCTAATTATCTAGGTCTTAAGTCTTTTATAATTATTCTAGGTTTGGGGTTAGGTTCGGGTTCGATTTCGGTTTCTACATCGGGTTTGATTTCGGTTTCTACATCGGTTTCTAGATTAGGTTCTAGTTCGATTTCTAAGTAATGTTTTATATTCTAACCCTAGAAATTCGTTTCAACTCATTATGTGAAATTAATCACATTACTTTCCGACCTCTTAAATATCATTATTATCCCTAGTCAGTATTTAATTTCATCCGGTACACTTATATCCTTATTAGTGTACCGAATTTACTCTTGATGTGAGAAATTTTTACATTTTTCATATAATTACATAAATTCAAGTTTCTTATCAGATTTATCATATATCCTTATTATTTATATAATATCAATTTTTATCCTAATATTTTCTATTTATTATATTTTCAAAAATTACATATTATGCATTATTACCTATTATGTACATAATGTACTTCTAATATTTCTATCACTTTAATTACCATCCCTAAACATCAATTATCATTTCAAAATGTCTAAATTCATCCTAAATCATATTTTACTCCTAATTTCCCTAATTTACAAAATTAACTTAAAGTTAACTATTTTTCCTTATTAATCATTTACTACATAATTAACCTAATAATTACATCTAACACCTTAAATGCTACAAGTATCATACTCCATCAGATTTCAACATCCTAAAACATATAATTATTCACTAAATCAGTAATTAATCATTTAATTGCTTAATTAACCCTAAATTACCCATTTTATGCCTTATTTTAGGGCCTAAAAATTATCCAAAAATTTTGAAAATTAATTTTTGAAAACAGGCTTCATAGCACTATTATATATCATCTAAGTAATCTACACAAAAATTTTGGGCTCGAAACTACACTCCTAAGGTAATTTATTTCTAAACTGAAACATGCTCGGTTTTATACGATTTCTTAAGGACCCTATATCATGAGACATATTTTCATCAAAATAATATTTTTCCTAAAAACTACATACAAAAATATTCTAGAATAACAAATTTCATAATTTTATAATAATATTTACTATTTTTACAAAATTACACAAGAATCAGGCTGGAAATCGGACTCACCGATCTGGGTGGCTCCGGCCACCGCCGGTGGCCATGGGTGTGTCGGCCCACCTAGGCTTTTCCACCACCGTGTGTTGGTGGTGGCTGCCCACCCCTAGCTGCCCATCGGATCTGGCTTCTCCTTTGTAGCCCTAATTGCACAGTTTTCCTTTTCTTTTTTTTTTCTTTGGTTTTTCTCTCAATTTTCACCTCTCCCTAATTTTATTTGATTTCTAACTGTCCAAATGAGCTTTTGAATTTTTCTTGCTATTTATAGAGCTTTAGTGTAATTATTGTGCATTAATTAGACATGACTCTGTCTAATTTTCTTGATTTTTGACTTTTGTGTTGTTTAATTTTAATTGGTTAATTTTTATTTTGTGGATTCTGACCTACCACGACCTGATTTGGATCATTATTGATTTTTTATTAATTAATTATGAATTTTCTTTAATTATTTAGTATAATTTTAGCACATTTCGCGTATTTTAAGTAATTACGCGTATTTATACCAACATGTAAATTCATATATAGTACAAATAAATATTTTTAAATATTATTAAGGTTATTTTATAATTTTTAGTATATATATAATTTATCTCTAGTGATTTGTTAAGTACTGGAATGTATTTTACGCATTTTCGATAAATAACGAGTTCTATACTTAAAATTTGAAAATTTTGTAATCTCCTATTTTATTACTTATTTTCTTAAATTCAAACTTATGGAATCAATTTACTAATATTTTTAGCTTTACTTTATAATTTAAGCTCGATCGGGTCGTTGAAACGATCGAAACCTCGGATTGCTTAGTTGTGGGGCTTACAGTTGGCAACACTTGTTTAACACAATTAGGTGATGCGACTTGGTGCTTAGTTGATGTCACTCAGCTATGGTGGATAGCTAAGAATTTAGGAGCTAAATAGCTTAGAGAGTCGTACACTTCCTCCTTTTGCTTGGCTTAAGTTGATGACGAGCTTGCATATACTTTATACTCAGTTATTCAGAGCTTTCGCGAATCAACAGTTATAGTCGGCATCATATAGATTATTCTCAGCACTTTTCCATAGAGGCATTCTTTTTGATACTCGGTAAGGAAGTTAATTGACTTCCCAGACAAATTATTACTTGGTAATTTGGCAATAGAGTTGCAGCTCAGTTGTAACTATAATATATACAACTTGTTGCTATATTAAATCATAGTGGTCAATTATGTCCATCACTAATGGAGCTTGATTTAGTCGGTAGGAGCTCGGATGTACTCAAAGTTGTGTTGCCTCAGTCATTACTTGCATCTGGAGTTGTTTGACATTTCAATCTCCATAAAATCACTATAAATACTAGCCAAAACCCCAAGTAAGGGGACCTTTTTTTTTTTACTTGCTCATTCTTCCTAACTACTTGATATCTCTCTCGACATGATTAGAGAACTAACTTAGGCATTCGAGTGGCTATGCTAGAGTACTCTCCAGTGCCCCCCGTAGCTATTTTCATATACCAGAATGAGAATAACCCATCAACAATTGGCGTCGTCTATGGGAAGGAGCATTTCAACCCTATGGCTTTTAGCATTTTTTTGGATTTTTGCTCTTCCCTTCCTTGAACTACAACTTCAAATGCTATTGTTGACAATGATGGACGGTTCATGACTATGTTCTTCGAGAGACCACCATAACTTCATGCTGGTTTGGTTTAAAACCGCTCATAACCACTGTTTTCTAATATTGCTTAAAGATATTTTATAGTTCAAATCACATTACTTGACATGTGGCTATGTCCAACACTTGCTTTGAAAGTTTTGAAAAATCTTTGTTTTTAGATAGCGCAATCATGATATTGCATTTATGTTTTTGAAATTTGTGAGTTTATACAATCACAAATGCTTCCTTCATGTAAACTTTGGTGTTTGAAGTAATTGCAATGCCATCTTTTATAAATAATAATCACTGCCTTTCGGTCAATAATCACATATTCGCACACTGCTTGCACATTCAAGTTCATAACAAATTAGTTATTAAACTTTTAAGTTGCAACACAATATCACCCCATTGAATCTTGGGGACTATATTGTGCTATCTTTCCTTTTAATTGTTTTTAGAAATCTCATACTTCGTACTATAGATTGACAATTTGCATTTGGCTTCATCGTGTTCAACTCTATGATGAATTATATTAGCTATATTCCAAGCCTTATACTTGAGCAGCAACAAAATCCCACTGAAAACTTCTCCTATTTTGCAAGCCGTTCCATGTAAATTATAGTATTTTCAAGATATGCTGTTGTGAAATCCTATTGAGCAATTCCTATCGGCCTATAATTTGCCAAGAAGTTGAATGTTTTCAAGTAATTGAAGCTTCCTTGAATGATAAGATAGGAGCCCAAACTCTAAGCTCCTTTCAGCTGAGCTCTGATCAGTAGCTCATTCATTATCGAGCAATTGGCAACTGACTTGTTAAGTACTGAATTTTTATCCATGTCTATGTCGACTAACCGAGTTTGTATAAGTAAAACTAAGTCATCAAGCTCCTAACTGACTTGTTGAGTTAAAGTCCATGCCGAATGCTAAAATTTTTATCCATGTCCATGCTGATTGGCCGAGTTTATCTAAGTAAAAACTAGTCATCAAGCTCCCAACTGAGTTTATCTAAGTAAAGTCATGTCATTAGGCTTCGACCTACTATAGCAACAAGTCCAAATCAAGCTGCTTATGGATGTATCGAGTTGCAAAGAGTTTGAATTCTAAGAAGGAGTTCCTATGCTGAACTACTATCAAGCAAACCAAAGAGCAAGCAACATTCCCAATGAAGCCGAACTGCTAAGTGCTAAAAATTCTAATGAAGAATAACAAGAGCTGGTCATCAGCAACTTCTTGTGTGGTGAGACCCATTCCTTGCACAAGTCTAAGCTTAAGATCTTCCCAACCTAGGATAAGTCCTCAACCGAGTTGATCTGCGCTTCATGTCGAACCAAGGATGATTAAGTTCTTATTTACCTTGCACAAGTCAAGCGAAACTAGCAACTGTGTCTTGAGTCACATCATAAACAACAATTTCAGCTATGTAACACAACTATCAATCTCTATGTTCGAGCTCTAACACCAACCAAAGCTGTTGGCATGAGTCGACTAAGCTCCAACGCCGAGTTACTCCAAATGTGCCAAGAAGCTCTAGCTGTGGCAAATGGTCTAGGAGAGACTTTGGTTCTAAGTAAGTATATTAAATTCAAACGGCAACGAGATGTCGAGTACTTTAAAGATCAAATTCCAGATCTCCATGCCGAGTAGCCAAGGAGCATTCTTCATTGAAATGTTAAGTAGCTAAGAGACATTATATCGAGAAGTTTTAGCCGAGAGTACACTTTATTGAAATGTCAAGCAGTTTTGAACTATGGTGTTAAGAAACTTACGTCGAATGGTAAAAAATATTAGGTATGGCATGGCTAAGAAATTACGACAAAGTAGGAAGTAGTAGTACTTAGATCTCTCCAAAGAAGCCGAGCACTCAAGTTACACCTATAACAACCGCTACAATATAGAGTTGTAGAACAAAGCCGAATGATAGTAAACAAAATAAGTCACCCCAATTGAGTGGTCCGTTAGTGAAATAAATGGAATTAAGAAACTTTGTAAGTGTAGAAGTGACCCACCTTCATGTTGTGCCAACTTATGATTTCGTTAGATGAAATTCCAAACAACTCTAGGTACAAGTAATGATCGAGGCAATAGAGCTTTGAGCACATCCGAGCTCTTACCGACTAAATTAAGCTCCATTAGTGATGGACATAACTAACCATAATAATTTAATATAGCAACAAGTTGTATATGTTATAGTTGCAATTGAGCTGTAACTCTACTGCTGAATTGCCAAGTAATAATTTGTCTGAGAAGTCGATTAACTTCCTTACTGAGTATCAAAAAGAGTACCTCTTTGGCTGAGTATCGAAAACAATCTATATGATGCCAACTATAACTACTAATTCACGAAAGCTTCAAATAATCGAACACAAAGTATATGCAACTTGAGCTTATCATCAACATAAGCCGAGTAAAAGGAGGAAATGTATGACTCTTTGAGCTATTTAGTTCTTAAATTTCAAGCTATCCACCATGGCCGAGTGACATCAACCAAGCACCAAGTCACATCACCCAGTTTGTGTCAAATGAGTATTGCCGACCATGTTGTAATGCTAAGAATCTAAGCTTTCCAATTCAAATCAAGTCACTGAGCTATTGTCCCGACTCGCCGTATTGCTGCTTGAGGACCAAGTAATTCATGGTGTATTGAGAAACTCCTTCCTTAGATTCTGAAGGCCTCATCTCTTCCCTTTGTCATCTCTCTTTGATGCCAAAAAGAAAGGGTAGGTAGGTCCTATTTTGTTTTAGGGGCTTAAAACCCACATTCCCTCTATGCAATTTTCTTGTTCAAAGAATATTGCATCATGGCTATCATGTGGACCACTTAGGTCTTCTCTGTACATGTTTATTGCACTTTTGGTTTTCTTGGCATGGGAGATGTTGAATGACTTCCAAATAACTGATGAAAGGTGAGCTTTGTGAGTGCTAAGATTTTTAAGAAAGTGTAAGCTCAATAATGGCCCTACTGCCTTTTCAATCAATCTAAGTCGAATATCGAACATTCTAAGCCAAGCTGTCTCCTTAAACTTAGTAGGCATTTGGCCAAGTAACCAGCATATGGATAAGTCCTATACACCATGAACAATGAGCTAGTAGAAATCACATGCTATGTCTAATAAATAGACAATGAGCCACTTGAAAACCTTCAGCTATCATACGATAACAAGTTAACACTTAAATCTAACATATGGTGCCAATGTCCTATATATTAATGGACTAGAAGCCAATTGGCTTATCTTATGGCTTTACTTAGCACATGTCATGTCAAAGTTGGGCAACTTGCATGCTTCCCCAGCCACTTTAGGTGCTCTCGTCTCTTCAAGCGTATCACCTCTTTAGGTACTCCTCGCCTCTTCAAGCAGATAGGCCTCTTTAGATGCTCTTGTGTCTTTAGGCACTTCTTGCCTCTTCAGGCACTCCTCGCTTCTTCGAGCATATCGGCATCTTTAAGTGCTCTTGCCTCTTCAGGCGCATCCGCCTCTTTAGGCACTTGCCTCTTTAGGCATATCGACCTCTTCAAGTGTATCCACTTCTTTAGGTACTCACCACTTTAGACACTCCTCGCCTGTTCAAGCACTCTCTCCTCTTCAGGTGCTCTTACCTTTGTAGGCATATTTGCCTCTTTAAGCATATCCACTTCTTTAAGTACTTACCACTTCAGATTCTCCCCGCCTCTTCAAGCGCTTTCGCCTCTTCAGGCTTAGACTACAAACCTTTTTAGAAATCCTATCAAATCGACCTCCTTAAATACTCTCTTTTCCGACTTTGTCACCAATGAGAGTGGGGGGCAAGTTTTGATAGGAATTTTTTGAGAATCATTATGTGGGCTTATATTAGTAGATCTGATACTTAAGCTTAGTCTCATTATCCAATCCGGGGACAATCTCCATAAACTCACTATAAATGCTAACCAAGACCCCAGGTAAGTGGACCTTTTTTTCGACTCTTTCATTTTTCCTAACTACCTGATATCTCTCTTGACATGACTGAAGAACTAACATAAGCATTAAAGTGGCTACGTCGAAATGAGAATCACTCGTCAACAACCTCCACCCCGGTGTTAGTGCTACTTGACTTTGACAAAATTTTTGAGCTAGAATGCAACTGTCAGGCATTGGAATAGGCTCTATCCTAATGCAGAAAGGCTGACCAATTGCCTTCTATAGTGAGAAGCTCCGAAGACCCTTATTGAATTACTTTACGTATGATAAAGAACTTTTGACATTGATCTGAGCATTGCAAGTATGGCAACACTATTTACTACCAAGAGAATTTTTCATATATATTAACAATGAATCGTTAAGGTACCTTCAAAGTCAGACTAAGTTGTTGAAGCGGCAAGCGAGATGGGTTGAATTCCTTAAATGATTCAATTTTGTAATAAAATACAAGCAAGGAAAGAGTAATGTAGTTGCAGATTCTCTTTTGAGAAGGCATGCACTTTTATCTAAACTGTAGACTCGATTGTTTAAGTTCCCTAGTATTAAAGATTAGTACTCTGAGGATCCACACTTTGGACCCATACTTGCATGATGTATTGATGGTAGAATAATGAATGAGCACTATGTAGAGAATGGCTACTTATTCTGAAGTGGGAAATTGTATGTACTAACTTGTTTCCTAAGGTAGTTATTGATCAGGGAAGCTTACAATCGAGGACTGTCTAGACGTTTTAAAGAAAGGAGGACTTGTAAATTATTAAATGGTCGATTCTTTTAGCCAAGAATGAGGAGGAATGTACACTAAGTTATCAAAAGCTATGTTGTATGCAAGAAGGCCAAGTACCGAGCTGAGTAAGGGAAAGCAATGGCCCTACCTATTCTAGTGAGGCCATGGACTGAATTGAGTATGGACTTTGTTCTCAAACTACCATAAACTAACCGAAGCAAAGATTCTATAATGGTCATTGTAGATAGGTTTAGTAAGATGGCACACTTCATGCCTTGTACCAAAACTAACGACGCTTTGACTATTACTTTTCTCTTCTTATAGGAGATTGTGTGGATACATGGTGTGTTGAGAAGTGTAGTCTCCAATAGAAACTCAAAGTTCTTGAGCCATTTGTCGAGAACCTTATGGTATTGGCTGGGAACTAAATTACTCTTCAATACCTCGTATCACCCCCAAACTAATGGCTAAACAAAGGTGGTTAATCGTACTTTGGGGTCACTGCTCCGAGCTACAGTAGGTAAGAACTTAGCTAACTGGGACATTTAGTTACCATTGGTCAAGTTTTGCTACAACCAAATAGTAAATGACACCACTAAGTAAACTCCTTCGAGGTAGTTTATAGGTTCAATCTAGAGTTATCCTTCGACCATGACCTTGTACCAATACCTGCGCAAGAGGACCCAGACGCCTTAGCTAGAGCACAATCCCTTTAGCACATATACAATAAGGTTACTTAATACATCGACTAAGCTACTAGAAGAATGTGAGAAAAGACCAAGGGTAGAATGGCTAAACAATTTTAGCTGAGAACGATTCCCAAACAAGAGGAGGAACAAATTATCTACAAGAGTGGAAGGAACTTTCAAAATCCTATAAAAGATCAATGATAATGCCTACAAATTGGAATTGCCCAAGAACCATGGGGTTTCTAATGCCTTCAACATTACTGACTTTAATCTATATCACCCTGATGGAGAATTGAGCAAAGACTACTTGGATTTGATCTTAAATCCAAAACAAGTCGAGGGGAATGATGGGAATCAAGCTACTGGACCTTTGACCCACAGCCAAGCCCGAGGACTAGAGGGATTGGCACAACAAATTTTTCTATTCTAGTCAACTCTTTCAAGGTTAAGTACTTCCTTGCAAAGTCACCTTTCACGCTGAGCCGTATGACTACCCATCCTTTTGTAGTACACTAAGTTGAAGATTACTCACTCGTGCTCGAGCCGATCAATTATTTGGCTTCTTCCTTATTGAGAAGCCAAGAAAGAGAAACTTCGGACTGACTAAGCCATCCCTGCTCAGACAAGCCAACTGTCTGTGCTTTTTTTGCCCGCATCTCCTAACAACCTAGCCAATGTAGCATCGCCACGTATACAGTATCCTATGTAGAATCTATTGTACCAACAATTGGTTTTCTTGTATATTCATTTTTACCCTTTTGTATCTTATCCATTACTTCCTTAGGAAATGTCCCTTTTTTCTTTTCCTTTTTAGGAAATTTACGCTAATATATGGGTATAAATACCCTTATACTTATAGTTGTGTGAATCGGATTATCCTTAATACACTTGAGTATTTCCTTCCTTGCATAGACACTTTGTTTACTATTGGCATCACTCTTATCCTAACCCTTGAGCAAGGTTAGGTGGCGAGTAACCTTACTGGACCAATTTGTGCATCATATCAAATTATGTCGTAAGTCTTTGGAAGTTCCATTGGTACATCGTACCCTCTGTAGTTGTTTGTAAGTTTTTCTTACCTTTCATTCGTCATTCATTCCTTTCGTACTTTCTTCCATTAGTTCTTTTAATCTTTCTATAAGCTTTGACCCATCCAGCGATCGGCATTATTTGTTCTTGGTTACGATTCACAATAGGTCATACTAGGGTAAGCACTACTCCTCGGCACTTAACTTACCTCGAACAGCTCGATGAACCATTTGAGCTAGCCTTTGAGTTCTAGAGTGTGTGATTAGTTCTTGATTGCTATCACTTAAGGTTGATCATTCTCTTCCTCCTACTCCCAAACGATCTGATGTAGTAAGTTCAAGTAAGGCCATTGCTCCACTAGCTAGTGTGATTGTGGAGCAAAAAGAGAGATTTAAGGAATTTAAGAAGATAGTCAAGAGACATTTTGTTATAGACTGGGATGTGTTAGGAGAGTATGGATTGAAGATAGCCATGTAGAGATTATTGGGAAATGGGCATGGTTGAAGTTATTCATGGTTTAGGAGAAAACCTATAAATAAACAACATTGGCTTTCCTCTCATCATTTAAAATCAAATACGAGTATATCAACTCAAAAATGGACTATGAGGTGAAGTTCTTTACCTTTGGAAGAACTCATATGTTTGATATGTTAACTTTTGTATGTGTTATGGGATTGTATACCTGGGTTGAGCTGGAAGATGATAAGTTTGTAGTTTTGCTAGTGAGTTTTCCTCGAGGAACTTCAATGAATGAATTTTGGAGACAAATCTCCAATGAAAGTACTTTTAGGGTGAGTAAATCTTCAATGAGAGTACAAAAGTGGGAGTGGCCATTCCCTCTTGTTTTTCTTGTCCTTAAACCCAGGAGGATGTGGGTTATAGTCAACCTCTAATTCCCTTACTAGCATGTGCTCAAGAAGAAGAAGAAGAAGAAGTTGTTGGGTTGGAAGAAGAAGATTTTATGTTGAGGACAAAGGATTTGAGGAAAAAGAAAGTGATGATGAGTAGGAAACTCAAGAAACCCAGCATGAAACAGTAGGACAAGGGGTTAGGAATGAGAGTAAAGAAAGGTATCTAGGGAAGAGGATAACGGTTCGGATGAAGAGACGAAAGCTGAGGATGGCTGACTTGTTTTCTTTCTTTTCTTTTTTTTTGTTTATTTTTAGACTTATTAACCAGTTGAGAGCTTAACCTCAATAATGTACTATTAATGGAGACTCTCATATCATGTGTTCATTGTATTCTTTTTTTGTTTTATCTTAATGGTCAAGTCTCTTTTGTTATTCACTTTTTCATGGTGTTAGAGGCTATACTATTTGATGGTTTAAGACACAATGCATTGGTCAAACTTGATATATCAAGGAAGTTCTTCTCTCATTATTTATTGTTTTTCATCATCTAGTAGTTCTTTTTCTATGCCTATTCTATATTTGCTTTCCTTAGGACAATGTCTCTTTCTAAGTGTAGGGAAGGATTAGAACCATTTATCAAAAGTCTCCTAAGTAAGTAATTTGTTTGTTTTCAAGTTATAAGTTGACTAAATAGATTCTAAGTTTGGCAAAATAATAGCTAATTTTATGCCTTACTCACTTCTTATGGACTTAGTATACATGATCAAAATTATGGGACCAAATCTAAGTGAAGCAAACTCACTTGCTATTTAATGAATGAATTTAGAGGTTAGAAGTGAATTGAAGTCTTTAGTGCAAGGTTAAATGGTTGTGTTTCTAAACTTACTAAGTAGTATATCTACTTTTCAATTACTTTTAGAGTTCATTTAATCTTGAATGAAAAGGGCAAATGAAATGATTTACTGGTTGATGCTTCTTAAGAATCTCTTTAAAATAGAGTAAATTGAAGTGTTTAAATACTAAATTAGCAAAAGGGCTAACTTGGGTTCCTTAGAAGAGCCAAGTTTGACCCTACAGCTAATCTTTCGTCTTTTATAACTTTGCAATAAGGATATAAAAGGATTAAGTTAGTAAGGGCAGGCTTTAGTCTCTTAGAAGAGCGAAGTTTAACCCTGTTGCTAATCTTTAGTCTTTATTTTCCTTCTAAAAAAAATGAAGAAGAAAAAAAGAAAAAGAAATGAAAAATTGAAAATGTAATGTGTTAGTTGTCTTTAAAGAGATTCTACAAAAAAGAAGTATAAATATAGGAGAAAGATCGATGTAATGTACTTTTCTTTTAGATTAGTGTTCTTAAGAAGTAATTCGAGGGTTTTTATACACTGACGGAAGTGGATGAAGTAAAACCAATTTTCTTTTATTCTATTTGACTTTGTGTTCACTTTATATCTTTGGAAGTTATCATTAAATAATAAAGGTGAAGTTTGTTCTACTTAGATTAGTGTTAGAATATTGATTGGTATACTTTAAGAACATAATGTAGTAGGCATAAAGTTAAGCCATTGTGAATGTTTTATTGAATATGCAATCGAAAAGTTACTGAGTTTCATTAATTGTTTTTAAGCGTTTGGTTGAGCATGAGCTGTAAACCCTAGCAAATCAGTAGTTGAACCCTAATTCAAGTCCGAGAGTCCTAAATAGTATAATAAGTCGATAAGACTAGTAACAATAAAAGATCATGAAATTTAATAAATCAAATATAACATCGATAACAAAACTTTAGGAATTGATCGAAATATTAAATTGTATACTAAAACCTTAAAACTGCTTTAAGCACTGTTAATCAAAATTGAACCTGAATTTGTTCGAAACCCTAAAATTATAAATGTAAACTTATAAAATAGTTAAATATTACTCAATAGTGATAAAATTATAGTCAATTATGATTTTCAACTAAAACGCCTATTCACGTGAAATTATAATGAAATCGCTTAATAACTTGTAAAAAATTTTAATTGTATTAGGTACCAATTAAATTGATAAAATTTCACAAAAATTTAAAATTAATGTACGATGAGAATTGTTATAATTTATATGTTTCGAAAAATTATATATATTTATTATCAATTTTTATTTTCCTTCTCATTCTTTTTCAATTTATCTCTTTTCTTTCTTTTCTTCTTTTTCTTCAATTACAACTTTTTGGAAATGAAGATTACATAGCAACCCACGTGAGGAAAAATTTGCCATGTGTTGAGTGTAAATTAAAAGAAAAATTGAAATGATTACTTTTGTTTTATCCTCACTAATGCAAAATATTAGATAAACTCTTAGCTTAAATTTAAAAACATGTAAACAAGAGAAGAAATAAAAAGTTGGAAAAAAAAAACCACATTCTGCACATACCGAAATCTGGGAAGAAACTGTGAGAGAAATAAAAAAGAGAAAGAAGGAAGAAAAAAGAAGAAAGAAAAGAAGAAGAAAAATAAAAAGTCAATAGGTAAGTAATTTATTTTTTTTTAGTATAGATTTATATTTTATAGTATACACATGTATAAATATAGTATTTATATTTTTGTGGTATTTTTACATATAACATTGTTATTACATATTTATGTGCATGAATACTTAGATTTAATTAAATATGTATTTATAAGGCTATGTATGTATGCATGTATGAACATAAGTATATTATATGGAAAGAGTATGTATTATGTATTTTTTTAAGAAATACATATAATTAGTATTATTTATTTCATTAAATAACTATAGTATATACATGTATATGTGTGTACCGTAAACTATGTATATATATATGTACCCATGTATAATTATTTTTGTGTACATATATCTGATCATATAGTATTAATATAGGTATATAAGACATATATATATATAATATAGAGTATATGCCTTATGGTATACGGCATAATATATGTGTAATATATAGTATACATATTTTATAACCAATACTATAGAAATATATATATATATATAACGAATATATAATATAAGAATAGGTACTTATAGATTATTTATATATATCTAAGTATTCGGAAATTATATAAGTATATTATTATGTATAAATACAAATACATGAATATATATATATATATATGTACATAAGAAGTATGTTTGTTTTCATAAAATAAGTATATACATACATATAGCGTATAACTAATATTATATATATGTAGTATACCAAATATATATATATATATATACATCATGAAATACAAAATTAATAAGAAAATGAGAAGTAATAAAAATAATAAAGGCAATAATAATAATAATCATAATAAAGCTAAAAATCTCAAAAATAGGAAAATATACTCAAAATAATAAAAATATCAAATATATGATTTAAATAATTATTAAATCATGAATATGTTAATAAAAAGCGAAAATTAATATTTTATGATTTTTAAACTTAAATAATAATTTTTGTGATATTTTTATATCATAATTTAAATTACGAGTCATAACGTCTAAAACAGATCTCATTACGAGAAAATACGCTCGAAAACGATCAAAATGGACTATAAATTCATAACGATCCAAGCTAAAACGAAAAAGTTACACGCGATTCGATAAAAATTCTCAAATCGATAATTACACATAGCTATGTGAAATAGACCTTATAAATTATAACACCAGTTAGCTTTAAATTTCCAAACTTACAAAATTTTCACTATTCTCAGGTGATTTTGATATCAACCCTAAGCTGCTACCAGACTATTACCACCCCTAAGCTAGCTATGGCTAAGTGAGTTTTTCTTAATGATTCCATACTTGTTTGTGTTTATAGTTAGTGAATATAAGTTATAATTTATAAATGAATATGTATGGGGTTGGGTTATGCTTGTGCATGATAATTATTGTTGATGGTGAATTTACTTTAAACTTTAATAATATAATGATTATTGCATAGTAGATTAACTGGAATTGATTGTTTATGACTCGAAATGATCACTGAATAAATAAGACTTAATTTTATTTGACTAGAAAAAGTTAACTTGGATCATGCATAAACTATACATTGCATAACTAATTCCGGCAGTCACATTATACAGAGGTAGTGAGAGGCCATACATGGGTTGATTATTGATTGTTATTGATTTAGTACGATGCACACATATAATATAACCTTACCCTCGCTCTCGGGAGACTAGGAATTGGAGGCGCTAACTACTTGGCTATGGGTCAAGTCTAGAGGCCTTCGTTTAGGGGTGAGTGAAGGCTACGTGAACCTACTCACAATCATATGTAGAACTCATTTTGATAAAGCTGGTAATGGATGTACCATTACATTTTAAATACGAAATGCGGAGTTTCATTATAAAATAAGTTCTAATATGATACCTGGATTTGACTGTACCGATGAATCTTCAACCTTGACTTCGGAGGGTGTTAAATCTGAGTTACATGCATACTTGATCACTTGCATGTATTTGTTTGGCATATTGTTTGCCATGTATTCATTTGGTTGAACCTAACTATTGTATGACTTGATTGCTGTATGGTTGAGGGAAATTATCTCACTAAGCTAGTAGGCTTATACCCTTGTAGTCTTTTCTTGCAGGCTAATCTTTTCGTGAAGTCGAGCCGTCTCATGCTCAAGGTTAGTTTCTACGCAGGGTCAGTATGGGAGCTAGATGAGATTGGAGAGTACTTCTGATAGCTTATAGATCTAAATATGTAAATGTTATACTAGTTGAATTGAAGACATGTTTCAGCCTTCATACTTGTAAACTTTTATACAAATTGACAATGTAATATGTTTTTATAATTTCATTATTTGTCATGAAATGATATTACTTAAGCTTGCACACTCTTGGTAGTTAGTAGTAGCTGTAGCCTTATGTATCGTATAAAAGGTTCATCGATTGTAAGGGAATTCAATATGTAATCCTTTATACAGTATACAGCGACTACCATGACTAGCCCCTTCAGGTCGTGACAGTTAGGTGGTATTAGAGTATGACTCAAACTAGGTTAATTAAAACCAAACCCTAGATAGTAGGATACCTTACTTGGGAAGATTGAGAGGGGTAGAACTGGGTTAAGTGTTTAAGCTTTATTTTACATACTAAAAGTTATGATAAAAAAATTACAAAAGTAACTTTATGCCTTATTGATTTAGAGGATTGAGTTAAGGCTACGGACTTCTTTTGCTTTATTTCATCTATGAGAGGGAGAGAGTCTACAAGGTTATCGGTGTCGACCTAGGATTGCTTGCGAGGACTTAGCATTAGTTGACTGACCTCATACTATTGGCAAGGTGTTATTTGCCTGGTACCGAGGACTGAGCCTTATTGGATTGATAAGAAGATTTATTGGGTTGAGCCATTACAGCAAATACCTCTAGCTGACAAGTTTGAGTATTTTCAAGTGGACCCTGAACTTTCACCTATAGTTTTGGTAGGCGGTGACTTATTTAATATACTTACCATTACACCAGATCCATTGGATCTTTGGCTACCAAGAGAGTGGGCTCGACAGACCCCTAGTCAGGAGTTCGATATATATTCCAGTATTGGATCAACTTTTTTAGATGCAGACAGGAGGAGGATATAGTTGCAGGACCTTCCACTCGACACTGAGAGATGTTTAAGATGACTATGTTGTATTTTGTCTTAGTTGTTAGTATCGGTGTGATCATGCATGCTCCTTTTTGTTATATGTATTACGATCATGACTGCTCATTTTGCATTATGGAGAGTTTTCATGTAATGAGATTATTTTGTATTATGAGAGTTTTAATGTACTCGAGATCCTTATGTATGGTGAGAACTATTGTTGTAAGGTGTATATACATGTGTGACATGTGTGTTATCTTCATTTAATATTAGTGGTTTTTACAATTATTTAGAATAAGTAGATCATTGAAAATTGGTAATAAATTTCTTAGTCAAGTTAGACGTAGAAGATGGAAATCGAATAAGCAAGCTCAACCTACTCAAGAAAAAGAACAACCCGTATAAAGAAGACTACTAGGAAAACCTCGGGATAGAACAGATGAGATTCTCGTGACTATTAATGCGCAGAATGAATTGTTAAGAACATATTTAACTCGAAAGCCCATACCACTTGTATAAGCACCACCACCCATAGTAAACCCAGAAATTCCTTTACCACCTCCACCACCACCAGTTATACCAGTAGGAGTGATGCCTCAAGCACTTATGGATCTCAGGCAACAGCATAGCCTTTTGCTAGAATTTATACGATATAACAAATATTTTGAGGGTGTAGCCAGTAGACTTGATGAAGCAGAAGATTGGCTACATCAGATTGAGAGATCATTTGAGGCATTCGAGATTGCACAACATCTTAGGCTTACATATGGTATATATGTTAAGGATGAGAGCGCGAACCTGGTGGGAATCAAAATAGAGGAATTTGAGAGGACCAATAAGTTGGGAAGTTTTCTGACATGAATTCTTGTACTACTTTCTTGGAAGCTTAAGGTTAAAGTATAGTAAAGATTTGTTAGATATTATGAAAGGGATGGGTACTGTAGAGCAGTACGAAGTAGAATTTAATAGGTTGTTGCAATTTGTACCACTTGAATATCAAATGAGTGATAAATTGAAGATGCAAATCTTTTCTAGGGGATTTGACGCTGACATGAGAAGGAGAATTATGAAGCTTGAACCAAGAAACTTTGCTGATATGGTAGAAAAAGCACGAGTATTGGATAATGTAAAAAGGCAAAGTGAGGATACAAGAAAACTTAAGATAAGTGTATTTGGGAAGAGACCTTTTGAAGGGCCTGGTGGAAGTAGTAGTAATAAGATGAGAAGATTTGTAAAACCACCAGGAAGGTTTCAAAGACGAAGTAATGAACCACCAAAGTGTGGAAGTGTAAAGGGACTCATTACCCTAGAGATTGTCCCCAGTTACAAGGGAAATGCTTTTATTGTGGTGAAAGTTCCCATCGAGTAACAGATTGCCCTAAAAAGAATGTTGTTACTTGTTCTGCCACAAAGTGGGACATTATTCTACTACTTATCCACAACGCACAACTGCAAATGCTCAAGTTACCAAACCACCACTAGTTGTTGGACGTCTTGATGTTGGAAGAGTGATTGGAGGACTGAATGTAGGAAATACACATGTCCAGGTGCAGCAAATGCTGCTAGAGTATACAATTTGGAAGGTAATTGGGGTTATGAGGACTATGTAGAAGAAGATTTGGAAGTACCCGAATGGATTGAAGAATTTGTGGATCATGAGCTGATAGCTGGTATGTATCCTAAATTCTCATTGTTAAATTGCTTTAGTTATTATGAATTGTATATGAAGCATGGAATAAAATAAATAAATAGAAGTGGTAAATGAAAACTTATAATGCGATAACATGAGAATAAGACTTAAGAATTTTGTGATAAGGGAATATCGATGTAGTTGGATGTTCAGTTTATACCTTATTTGATACGGGAGCTACACATTCTTTCATAGCTCCAGGAGTAGTAAAGCAAATTGGTTTAGTTGCAACTGCTACAGATTCGAGTTTAGGAGTGAGAATACCTATTGGAAGTGTAGTAATTACAAGAGAAATGGTAAAAGAGTGCCCTTTGAAGATCTAAAACTTTGACAGTAAAGTAGATATGATTATTTTAGATATGGATAAGTATGATGCCATATTAGGAATGAATTGGATGGCAAGTGTGAAAGCTATTGTTGATTGTAAAGAAAAGCAAGTGTTGTTTGAGGATTCAAGAGGAAATAAAACTATATTTCAAGGGAATTATGCAACAGCAAGAGTACAAGGACTAAGTACTTTAGAATTTATCATGGATGCTAGTTGGTTGAATGCTTTGGAGACTAATTCTAAAAAGTCAAATGTAGAAGAAATTTTAGTGGTGAATGAATTTTTTGATGTATTTCCAAATGAATTACCTGGATTACCACCAAAAAGAGAGATCGAATTTGTTATTAATTTAATTCCAGGAACTAAGCCAATATCTAAAGCTCCACATAGAATGGCTCTAATTGAGTTACAAGAGTTGAAAAAGCAAGTACAAGAGTTATTGGATTAAGGCTTTATAAGGTCAATTGTTTCACCCTGGGGAGCACTAGTATTGTTTGTCAAGAAGAAGGATGGATCACTTAGGCTTTGTATTGATTATAGAGAGTTGAATAAGGTGACCATTAAGAACAAATATCCACTTCTGAGGATTGATGATTTGTTTGATCAATTGTAAGGTGTAAGTGTCTTTTCTAGGATTGACTTGAGGTTAGGTTATCATCAACTGAGGATTAAGTTGGAAGATGTTTCGAAGATGGCGTTTTAGATGAGATATGGTCATTATGAATTTATGGTAATGCCTTTTGGTTTGACGAATGCTCCTACCGCATTCATGGATTTAACGAACCGTATGTTCAAACCTTTGTTAGATAAGTGCGTAATTGTGTTCATTGATGATATTTTGGTAAATTCTACTACATCTAAGCAACATGAAGAACATTTGAGAATGGTGTTGCAGACTTTACGAGAACACAAGTTATATGCGAAATTGTCTAAGTGCAATTTCTGGTTGAAGGAAATATCTTTTCTTGGACATGTCATAACAGGAGATGGTATATCGGTTGATCTTGAAAAGATTAAGGCTATAGTGGAATGGAAAAGACCAAAGACGGTTACTAAGATTCAAAGTTTTCTTAGATTAGCTAGGTATTATAGGACGTTTGTTAAGGACTTCTCAAAGATTTCAAGATCATTTACTCAATTGATACAGAAGAATGTAAAATTTGAGTGAGGTGAAAAACAAGAAAAGAGTTTCCAAGAGTTGAAGAAGAGATTAGTATCTGCCTCGATCCTTATATTGCCAAATGATAAAGAGCCTTTTACTGTATATAATTATGCTTCTAAAAATGGATTGGGATGTGTACTTATGTAAAGTGGAAAAGTGATTGCATATGCTTTGAGACAATTGAGACCACATGAGCAAAATTATCTAGCTCATGATTTGGAACTTGCAGTCATAGTGTTTGCAATAAAGTTGTGGCAACACTATCTATATGGATAGAGGTGCGAAATTTTTATTGATCATAAGAGCCTTAAGTATTTGTTTACTCAAAAGGAGTTGAATATGAGACAAAGAAGATGGCTTGAGTTGATCAAAGACTATGATTTGGGGATTAACTACTACCCAGGCAGAGTAAATGCAATTACTGATGCATTAAATAGGAAGAATTATGGTGAAGTTACTTCTCTTTTGACTGATCAAAGGGAACTTATTAAAGAGTTTGAAAGATTAAATTTGGAGTTTTCATGGCATGAGGAAAATATTGAATTATCAAATTTAGTGATAGAACCAACCTTGATGCAAAGAATTAGAATGGCTTAACAAGGCGATGCTATATTTAATCGAATTAGAGAAGAAATGGTAAGTGGGAAATACACTGATTTTTGAATGGATGAACATGATACACTTCGCATGAATAATCGATTGTATGTACTTGATAATGAGGAGCTTCGAAAAATATTTTAAATGAAGCTCATTATTCAGGCTATACTGTACATCTAGGAGGAATGAAGATATACCAAGATTTGAAAAAGAATTTTTGGTAGATTAGAATGAAACAAGATGTGGCTGATTTTGTGCGTAAGTGTGAAACTTGTTAGAGAGTGAAATCCAAACATCAACAACCAGGGGGATTACTACAACCCTTATTTGTTCCAAAGTGGAAATAGGATCAGATATCTATGGATTCGTGAGTGGTTTACCAAGGACAGCTACTGGTTTTGATGCGATTTGGGTAAACATTGATTGACTTACCAAATCAGCTCACTTTTTACCAATTAATAAGACTTTTTCTTTAAAGAAATTGGCAAGGATATATATTAAGGAGATAGTGAGACTATATGGAATACATTGAGAAACAATTCCACCGAATAGATCTTAGTCACTAGAACAAACTATTCCTACTAATAGAGATATTTTTAGGAAGTTCATTGCATGTTTAAGGAATTCAACAATATTAGTCCATTTTTTTGTAATAGATTCTAAGGAATGCAATCGGGATTAGAATTGAGTAATTCTAAGAAGAATACTCATTTTAAACCTTAGTAGCTATCCTTTGAACATCCTAACCTAAGTGAAAGCATCTCTAGTTGACTAGCAACCCTTAATTGATTTGAAAACTTGCTAACACTCTTCAAAGCTGGCTAACCTAAGTAGGAGCTGTAAACCCCGCAAATTTAGCTATTTAAGAGTAGAATTGGACCTTAATACTATAGATGACTTTTAAAATCGAGCAAGATAAAAATTTAATAAATTATAAGTAAAGCTAGAAATATTAGTAAAATGATCCTATAAGTTTGAATTTAAGAAAATAAGCGATAAAATAAAAGAATATAAAAATTCCAAATTTTAAGTATTTAACTCGTTATTTATTGAAAATGCGTAAAATGTATTCCAATAATTAACAAATCGCTAGAAATAAATTATATGTGTACTACAAATCATAGAATGTCCTAAATAATATTTAGGAATATTTATTTGTACTATATATGAATTTACATGTAGGTAGAAATACGCGTAATTACTTAAAATACCTTGAACGTACTAAAATAATACTAAATAATTAAAAAAATTCATAAATAATTAAGGAAAAATAAATAAAAATCATAAAAAATAAGGAATGATCTAGAATTAGGTCGTGGTAGCTGGGGAAAATAAGAAAAAAATTAGCTAATTAAATTAGAACAATATAAAAGTCAAAATGGAAGAAGATACGACAATTATTTAGTCAAATTAACACACAATAATTTCCCTCAAACTCTATAAATACTCTAAATTTTTCAAAAGCTCATTTTGGATGTCAGGAAATTTAGAAAAATAGAAAGACGCGAAATTGATAGAAAATTAGGGTTTTACAAAAATTTAACAAAAATTTGTGTAGTTGAGGAATATAAGGAGAACCTAGACCCCCGACAAGTAGTTGAGAGTAGACAACCACTATCATCACACGATGGTGGCAGCGCCCAGGTGGGCCGACATACCTATTGCCTCCGACGGTGACCGGAATCACCTAAATCAGTGAGTTTGATTTCCAACTAGATTTTGTGTAATTTTATAAAAATAGTAAATATGCTTAGAAAATTATGAATTTTGTTATTTTGGAATATTTTGTATGTAGTATTTAGGAAAAATATTATTTTGATGAAAATATGTCCCATGATATATGTTTCTTAAGAAATCATGCAAAATCTAACATGTTTCGGTTTAGAAATAAATGACCCTAGGAGTGTAATTTTGAGCCCAAAATTTTTGTGTAGACTAATTAGATGATATAGAACAGTGCTATAAAGCTCTTTTCCAAAAATTAATTTTTTAAATTTTTAGATAATTAAATGGGTAATTTAGGGTTAATTAAGTAATTAAATAGTTAATTACCGATTTAGTGAATAATCATATGTTTTAAGTTGTTGAAATCTAATGAAGTATGATACTTGTAGTATTTAGGGTATTATATGTAATTATTAGATTAATTATGTAGTAAATAAGTAATAGAGAAAATAATAAATTTTAAGTTAATTTTGTAAATTAGGGTAATTAGGTGTAAAATCTGATTTAGGATGAATTAGACATTTTGAAATAATAATTGATGTTGGGAGATGGTAATTAGAATGACAAAAATATTAGATGTATATTATGTATATAATAAGTAATAGTACATAATATACAATTATTAAAAATATAATAAATAGAAGATATTAGAATAAAAACTGATATTACATAATAAAGCTAAAATCTCAAAAATAGGAAAAGTATGCTCAAAATAATAAAAATATCAAATATATGGTTTAAATAATTATGAAATCATAAATATATTAAGAAAAAGCTAAAATTAGTATTTTATACTTTTTAAACTAAAATAATAAATTTGTGATATTTTTATGTCATAATTCAAACTGCGAGTCACAACATCTAAAATGGACTTCGCCACGAGAAAATACGCTCGAAAACGATCAAAATGGACTATAAGTTCATGACGATCCGAGCTAAAACGAAAAAATTATATGCGATTCGATACAAAGCTCGAATCGATGATTTCATGTAAATCAATAATCAATTTAAGTAAACAATACGATTTAGCATGCTAGTTTAGTTATTTAATTCCCAAACTTATTACTTTTCATATTCTCCTAATGGTAGGTGATCCTAAGATCAAGACCGACTTACTTTTGGACTATTACAATCCTTGACATCATTTATGACCTAGTGAATACTCTCGATGACTCTATACTTATTTTATGCTTGTAGTTAGTGCACATGAATTAAATATTAATAACTTAATGCATGGGGTTTTGGGTTATGCATGCGATTGATATTGATTGATAACTATATAAAATATTATTAAATGTGATATAATTGATTGTTGCATTATTTGAATGATTTGTTGATAATATTTGACTACCTCATAAATTGACTTAATCATATTCAACCTAACTAAAATTAAACTGTTTATGCATAAAGCACGAACATTGCATATAATGTTCTGGCTGTCACCTCACGCAGTTGGTAATGAAGGGCCTTAGAAGGATGGATTCCCACATGATTTGATTAGTATAGTGTAGGAGCATTAGTACAACAAGACTTGGATATTTGTATACTATTGACCATTAGAAATAGAAACCTATTTTGTGAAATAGGAAATTCATATATATATAATGATATAAGGTTAAAAATCCAAGTATTAGAGTTTAGTTGTGATTGGTGCCGATGTATCTCCAACCCTTATGTTGGAAGGCATTAAATCCGATATTATATGTAGTACCAATCAACTGCATATATATTGTTTGGCATACTACTTATTCATGCATTTATATGTTTGGTAATAAACTGTTTGATAACTTGATTGCAGGTATAGTATGAGGGATAACTCACTAAGCTCTTGCAGCTTACTCCTCAATAATTTTCTCTTGCAGGTTGCTAGATGATCGGGCATGGGTTAAGAACTGAGGGTTGAGTGCCAATGTCGAGATGCATAGAAGTTAGACTTTGAGGACAAACTATATAGTTCATTTGAATTATTGTATATATATAATTATTAATATTACATTTAAATTTTATGACTTTAGTAAGTTTGAGTTTTAGAACTTTACTACCTAATCTTATTGTATGGTAGGAGATATTGATTCTCTACGGTTTTATTGGACTGTGGCTTATCGGATATCTATAGTTACATATATGTGGTCGTAAGTTAATTAAATAAAAACTTTAGTGACTAATTGTTTAGAATATTGCAATCTCTAACTTGCAAGATGATTTTCAAATCATGGATGTACATATAATATGAAAATTTTAGGTAATCCTACTAGACCCCTTTAAGGTCATGACAGGAGCATCTTTAAGGGACTAACAACCTTAAATTATGATCAATTTGAAAACCTAGTAGTGCTCTATTGAGTAGACTAACCTAGGCAAGAGCATTTCTAAGGGACTGGTAACCCTAAATTGGAATTGATTTGAAAACTTGACAGTGCTTTCTTGAGCTAACTAACTTATGCGGGAGCATCTCTAAGAGATTAGCAACCCTAAATTAGGATTGATTTTAAAACCTAGTAATACTCCCTTGAGCTTACTAACCTATGCAGGACCATCTCTAAGGGACTAGCAACAATTGGAAATTGATTTGAAAACCTTGTAGTGCTCCTTTGAGCTTACTAACCTTAGTAAGAGCGTCGTTAAGAGACTAGTAACCCTAAATTTGGAAATTGATTTGAAAACCTAGTAGTACTCCTTTGAGCTTACTAACCTAGGCGAAAGTATCTCTGGTAGACTAGCAACCCTAAATTGGAACCTTAGTGATTAATCATTTAGAGTTTTGCCATCTCTGACTTGCAAGGCAATCATGGGTACACATGAGCTATTGAAATTTTAGGCAATCCTATTAGGCCCCTTATAGGGTCCGAACAGTTCCTATGGATGATTCTGAATTATTGGCACAATTTTGACAACAACTTACTATTGAGATTTGTACCATTGTTGATGATGATTGTTTCTAGAGTCCCATATTAAGCCAAGATATCTCTTCTGATGAACTTAACCACTACTCTTTTAGTAACGCTTGAATAGGATGAGATCTTAACCCACTTATTGAAATAAGCGATGACCATTGGAGTAATCAAGCCAATTATGTCTATAACCTACATTGAAAATGGCCATGGTGTAGAGAGTGTAATTCTTAAGGTGGGGCATTTATCTTGTTTGCATAAACTTAGCATAAGTGACAATACTTGACATGCTTGATGCAATTGCCTTTCAATGTTGACTAATAGTATCCCAGCCTCATAATCTTCTTAGTGAGCATGTAACCATTCATATAGGGGAGCACATACTCCTTCATGTACTTCCTTCATCGAAACCGTGGTCTCTTTGTTATCTACATACCTTAAAAGCATATTGTCATATCCAGGTTTAGTACGTAATGCACCATTACGTAGGAATACCTATTGAAAACTTTACTCAACTTGCTCATTCATTAAAAGACAACATTATTTACATGATAAAGGCATTGTTCCATCAGAGTTTAGCTAGATATTTTGTTACAACTTATGTATACAAACATAATATTTACATAAAAATATGAACCAACTTTTTCCTTTATCATCTTTACAATAATAGGATTCCTGACTTAGTATAGGTTCCATACAAAAGTCACTAACTCCGATTCATGCTCTCAATATATGTATCTCCCCTTAGTGTCGAGCCCTTCATAATGCAATTAACCTAAGGATAAAATATTTTATCCCCTTAGCTATTGAAACTGAGCGAGAGTAGATAACAAATAACATAATATAGACAATATGATAGACAATATTGCATATTACAATTGAAACAGTACAACCCATAGGTTTAACTTCACATATGCATTCGCCTATCCAAGCATTTATTGCTAGTAATACATCATGTTATGCTCATGTACATAGCATGCATCGGTACTAATATCTTATGCCCTCCAATCTTCTTTTAGTTAGTCAACATAGCCGAGCATCTGGATATAACATCGAGGAACCTATAGGCAACAAAGAGCTACCTAAGAGTAGGATTCCTACCAAATTAGACCATACACTATAGTAGTCTACCAATATCGAAAAGAGTAATAAGGAGCTTATCACGAACTGGGGACGGCCTAGTCGTTGTAGATATCGTATATTGTACGAAGAACCCTTGATTGGTTACCCTTCTAATCATAAATACTTCACACAATATACAAGGCTCTACAACTACAAGTTTCTCAAGAACATACAGATCCATATGATATCATCACACAAACATATTTATATAAAATTTAAACTACAACATTTATAATACATAGTAATTTAGTACACTTAAGTCTATATTACTGGTAAAACAAAAGTACATAAGAAAGAGTCTATATAATATGTTCTCTCTTAATACACAGAATGGCTTACTCTCACCTAAGTCCCTAAGCTAACTTGTAGCATCCCCCAGCCAGCCTCTGTGAATACGTTATCCTGTAGCAAAAGTTTAAGGGGGTATAAGCCTAAGCTTAGTGAGCAAAACCTTCAGCCACACCATAGGCAAGTTATAAATACATTATGTTCATGTATATGACTGAACGATTAAATAGAATGCGAAACAATACGTACAGTTAACTAGTCCATATACTTAACTCAAATTTAACGCCTTCTAAAGTCAGGGTTAGAGTATACATGACACCAATCAGATCCGAGTATTATAGTAGAACTAACTTTACCACGGAACCTCTCATTCCGTACTTAAATCAAATAAGTATTTCACTTTCATAAAAATCAAGTTTTAGTATAATCATGAGTAGGCTACTATAGTCCACACTCAACCCTAAAGGGAAGCCTTTAGACTTGACCTTTAGCTAGGAGGTTGGCACCTCCAATGCCTAGTATTCCCACGGGCCAGGGTAAGGTCATTTTATATGAGTGCACCGTTCAAAACCAATAAATTAATAATAATAACCCTCGAATGGCTTCTCTTTACCTCCGTATGATGTGACAATTGGAATTGTGTCTATGCAAAGCATGTTGATGCATGTACCGGTTTCTTCTTATGAGCCAAGTATAATTAAGTCCAATCATGATGTGACCATTCAATAGTACACATAATCATTTTCTATACTACTATGCAACAAACAAAGTATTATTTGTACTTAAAGTAAATTCACAACTTAGTACGTAATAACATATACAAGCATTTCCAAACCCAACACAATAGTCAATTAACAATAACATTTAGGTCTACTATCTACAATCACATATAAGCATGGAATCATAGGGTAAATACTCACTCAGCCATGACGATTAGCTCTAGTCGTAGTAATCTATCGGGAGATCCTCACCCGCCTTAGGATCACTTGATCATTACGATATAATAACACTAATAAATAATTGAATTAAGTAGTAATTCTAAATATATATTTACCTATTTCTACTTAGATTAGTGCTAATTTCTATCCGATTAAACTTTATCCCTAATCGTATGTAACTTTTTCATTCTATTTCTGATATTTATGAATTTATAGTCTTTTTTCGTTGTTTTCAAATGCACGTTCACACGATGATGTCCGTTTTGGACATTAAGACCCGTGTTTTACAATATAGACTAAATTTATGGAAATTTGAACTATTGAAACTTAATTATTCTCATTGTTTATATTTATATTCTATGTTTGTACTTAATGATTTAGTTAGCCCTTAGATTCTTACATTTAAAGAATTTTACCTTGATATTACTAATTCATGTACTTAATTAAGTTTAATTCAAGTTAGGATGTGTATTGGGGTTTACTAATTCATGTACCTAATTCTTATATACTCCTCATTTCTTATTTTATAAACTTATGCTTATGTCATCACTTATATCATCAATCGCTTATATCATTGCTTATGTCATTATTTGCTTATATCATCATGTGATTACATCATTGCTTACATCATCTATTGCTTACATAAGCCTTACCTCATGTCTAAGTGTATTATGTACACTTATACATATGTTAAGTGTATACTTATACCTTTACTCTACTTATATGTATACTATTATACTCATACATATACTTATACTTATACTGTATTTATACTTGTACATATACCCTTATATATGTACAATAACATATGTATTTTTATACATATTTTCGTATGCTTAAAATTCCTCTTAAAAAAGCTTCTCTAATTTCATTCTTTTTGTGTTTTAAGGGTATATGTTGCATGGTATAGGTATGTATAGTTAGTATATGTCTTAATTTAGGTTATGTACACAATAAATACTTATGTACAAAGGTCTTTATACTTGTATTTCTCTAGTATACCCTTATGTACACATACTTAAATACATATACACATGCATCTTCTTCCACTTTACAATGATTTCTACTCTTTTACACATAAAGATTGAAACTTTAAGCCTTCTTCAACATAGATGTACATAACACATAACTACTTAAATTAACCTACCTCTTCATCTAACTAGTGAATAATATGAAGCAATAAATAATAACATACCTTAGTTTGCTCTTGAAATATGGATGTAAATTTAGAAAGTAAAAAGGAAAGGGGAGGTCATGGCTATAGAGGTGGGGTAAGAGCTTGATTTTTATTTTGTTTTATGTTTGAAAAGAAGAAGAAAGTGGAAAATTAAGAGAAAAATTAAGGAAATGAGACATTTGATGAATTGATTAGTAAAAATAGATGATAAGATCTTACTTTAGGTATTTATATCCTATCTACATCATTTGGCACGCTACTTAATATAACTAGTATGAAATGTATCAATTAGGATATTAAGGTTTATTACATATAACCTAAGCATCAACTAAACTCCCAACTTTATGTAATACTATCCTAATTATGTCCTTAGAAGATGAATGCGATCGATGATACAATATCTTAGTTTCTAAAGGATTACTTAAGGATTCTAAATATGCATGCATGATTGTAAGTTATTTCTAATCTTTCACTAATGATTTGACAAAATACAAAGGTTATATTATCAATTAGGGTTTTAGGGTAAATTATGATGAATTAGTGCTCGTATATCTTTACAGTTATAGTTTTAGGGTTTTTATCATTTTTGAATGAAATCTTTAGTGTTTACATATATTTAGGGTAGAAAAATTTTGTACACGATTGACTAGTTATTTTAGGGTTTTTATTTTCATTGGCCTTATCAACTCCTAGATTATTTATCATACTTAAGTTTACTTTAGAATCTAGATCGAAAAATTTAGGGGTTTACAGAGCTGCTTAGGAGTAAGACCCCTACCAAATTAGACTACACACTGTAGTAGTTTATTAATATCAAAAAGGGCAATAAGGAGTTGCTTAGGAGTATAACCGCTAACTTTGTTTTACAAAATCAAACTATACATTGTAGTTTACCAAATCAAAGAAGCAATACTGCGAAAATAGACCACATACTATAGTATATCAAATTTGACTATCAAAATAGTCATAATGTCAATTCAATATATATGCTTCTAAAAACTGAGTTCATAAAGCCATGCTTTTTCCATGATCACTTGGAAGCTTCATTCTGAAAGTTCTAACCCATAGGTCCTTTTTATGCCATACTATGCAATGATATGCAATAACAACTCAAGTATATCATTCAACACAACTAGTCTTTTTTGTTTTATTCAACCTAGTGATTTAGTTTTAGTATTTGAACTCTCCTTATTAGAATTCTAATATCTTACTTAGGGTTCACTTAGATGAACACCTAGAAGATTGAGTTAGTAATCCTTTAACTTCTTTAGTTAACACAATCATTTGTATTCACAAATCATCACCTAACCTAGAAACAGAATAGTTTAACCAAGATATTGTTATTGTTATTCAAAATCACTACATCAGCATCCATTGTAGTAGCATATCAATTCGCTTAAGATATACCCATATTCAACCAACATAGTATCAAACAGCACATAGTATTATGAGTAGCAATATATTTACTTTAAGCATGGGTTAAATCTACTTACCTAGGCTTAGTAATAGTGTAAAATCCTAAACTTCTCTACATGGTCATTCCTTACTTATCATACCTATGAAAATATAAACATGGTTTCTAAGTCAACTACTGGTCGAACCCAAATTCTCATAAACATTCCCTACTGCATCTTTAAACTTCATTTGACATCTTATTCATTTCTCATTTGATTTTAGTAAGCTTTATATCGTTACAATTGTTATTTTGAGGATTATTAAGATATCTTAAGAATAAAGTCTATCAATATTATTAAAATCCAAAAATACCATTTTCTCATTAAAACTCGACTGTATGCTATGCTAACTTCGTAATTAACTCGAATAAACTTTAATACTAAACTAAAACCCTAAAAATTACACTTTCGAAACTTGTCCATCAACCCTTAATATACCCCCTACAATGTTTATTTTATGTGAATTTGACAACTATTTTACTGGTACTAATTACTATATTATATATTAAGCTAATATATAGGTTTATAGTAGGAAAATATACAATAAATAGTATACGAGCCCGATTAATTTTATGAAAAATCATATAGACTCATAAAAATATTTACTTTAATTATTGACCATTAATTATAGTAAACTAATTATTATCAATTTATACAAAAGTAGTGGTTTTACCTCAAAATTACAATAAATTAGGGAAAATAAATAAATTTATATGTGAAATAAAAATTAAATATTCCAAATATCATTATAAACATCCAAAAGTCTAAACATATAGGACTCATTCATTAATTTCATCAAAACTAATTATTTCAACAATTTGGTAAAATTATCAATCTTATTCAAAATAATTATAAAAAAGAGTAAACACGCTTAATTTTGAAAATTCTTGTTACCACAATTAAATATATACAAGTATATATTAGGCGTATTATATACAAAAATTGAGCTTGAAACAACATCACCTAATATTTATAAAAATTTATTCATTTTTCTCCCAAACAAGTCATTTTCTTAAGAAACCCATATTTTCACTAATTATTTAATTAAAATAAAATTACTAAATTATTCTACACCTAAAATAATCTTAGAAAACCAAATTTCATAATTAATGGACAACATTTGATATTTTTAGCAAATTAAACAAATTATGAGTAGAAAATTGGTTCACCCGAACCGGTTGCCTCTAACTACCACTTGGCCGCTGCACCTTATCGAAATAGGTTCTCTGGCTACCCTTTGTTAGACCTCTATGCCCCACCAAGTTAGGTTGTAGATAGCCTATTGAACCACCTTAATCTAATTCCAACCCTATTTCTTGTTTTATTTTTATTTTATTTTTTCCTAATTTTTTAAAATTTTATAAAATTATGTTCTTTTTCTCTTAGGTTGCTAAAATATTGAAAATGAAGTTTGGACTCCTATTTATGGGCTTTAGGATTTTTGCACGTAAAAAAGTAAAATTACATGTCATTTTTCCCTTTTTCTTAGGTGCAATGTGACATTCTCTAAATAATCAAGTATTGACTCATCATTTCTAATTAATCCTATGTTATGTTGACACATCATTTGGTGAGTCATCCATTCAATTTTTTTTATTAATTTTACATTATTTTACCTAATTTTGATAATTTATTATTGTTATATGTATAGATTTAATACATATAAAGTATATCACATCTAAATACATATATATTATGTAAAATTCAACTTCATTTATTATTTTTGAAATTTAATTAACTTATTTCTAATATATTGTTATATCTAAAATCTTGAATTTTATGATCATTCACTTTATTGATAAATTAATATTTTTATATAGCTTATTTTGAGAAATTGATTTTACTTAAATTATTTCTTCTAATTTTTTTAACATTACTTTAAAATTTGAAATAAAATGGATAACTTAATCTGGTGCCCTAAATTTAGGGGCTTGGATCCTAAGTGTCATATTTCAGCTTAGTACGGAATGCATTATCACATAAGAATACTTGTTTAAAACTTAAATCAACATGCTAGTTCATCAAAAAGACAAAATTGTTTATATGATAAAGAGGTTGCTACATCGGAGTCCAGTTGGATATTTTATTATGGCTTATGTACACAATATAATATTTGCATCAAAACATGAACTAGCTTTTTCCTTTATTAACTTCACAATAGTAAGATTCCTGACTTAGTATAGGTGCCCCACAAAAGTTGTTGACTCCGACTCATGCTCTCAGTATGTATATTCCCCCCCCCCCCCCCCCCCCCCCCAACAACACCCCTTAGTGTTGGGCTCTTTACGATGCAGTTAACCTAATGATAAAATATTTTTTCCTCTCAGCTACTGAAGTTGAGTAAGAATACATAACGAATAACATATTATAGACAATATGATAGATAATATTACATATCATCACAGAAACATTTCAATCATAACTTGTAGGTTCAACTTCTCATATGAATTTGCCTAATAAGGCATTTATTGCTAGCAATGCAAAATGCTATGTTCATGCATGTAGTATGCATCAGTATCAATATTCTATGCTCTCTAATCTTCATCTGGTTAGTTGATACAGCCGGGCATCTAGAAACAACATCTAAGAACCTATGGGCAATAAAGAGCTACTTGGGAGTAGGACTCGCACCAAATTGGACACACTATAGTTTACCATTATAGAAAAGGGCAATAAGGAGCTGCTTATGACTAGGACCCTTAACTTCACTTTATAAAATTAGACTACGCAAAAGAGTGGAATCTTAGCTTAGTAGGATCGATGACTTTAGGGTTGACATCATTGTTGTCATTCTTGGTGTTGATGTTGTCATTTCCTTGGTTAGCCATCGTGGTTTGAGAGCAGGGTTGGATAGGACTTTTTTGAAAGGTTTAATGCTTGGGAGCTATCTTTGTGACTTGGTTTAAGAACATTTCTTAACAATACATACATTATTCTTAATTTTGGAAGACATGGAAATGAAATAAATAAACAAATAAGTAAACAAGAATGCAGGTGTGCCATACAAATGTAAAGAAGGGGATTAGAAATTAACTAACAAAATAGCAAGTTTATTTGTCATTTCTCAACTCGCGAAGTTCTATTATATCGAAATAGAAAGGAAAGTTACAAACCAATCTAAACTAATGTTCTTTTCTTCTATGGGAAGAATAACGTTATGTTCTTCTAGTTGCTGGGTTTGGTTACCAATACTTTACTCCTCTTTTGACTAAGTCCGGTTGCTTCCTCAAATTCATGGATCCTCTTTTGGGCCATTTTGTGCTCTAGGGTACGAGATCTTTGCCTAGACTCCTTAAAGAGGTTTTGCCACATATCCTTTTTGTCATAAATGACTTTTACAAGAGCTTTTACTTAATTCGTATAGGTCATCATTTCAAAGCTGAGATTTGTTTGAGAAGGTTGAAGGACTTCTAGTGCCCAATACTGTATCACACTTACCATGTGTAGTTGATCGTATAAATATTCTTTGGCGATCCTGTATTTATCTACTTCTCTCATTAATTCGCTTAAATCGATGTTAAGGCTTAGAGCCTTAGTATCCCACTAAGCTTTGATCTTAAGAAACCTAGATACCCTTTCTATGGAGTGAGGCTCTTCGAGGTTAAAAGTGAATGGCTCTAATGAAGACTTGTGAACTATGTCCTAGACACCTCCAAAGTGCCTAACCATGTTGTTTGGATATAGCCCATACACTAACTCATTCCAATCAATGGTATGGCATGATAATTTTTGCAAACCAATATGAATTTAGTATAATTACTCCATCAAGTAGTCCATAGTATGTCTTCGACTCGAAAATTCTATGGAACTTCTATGTAGAGAAGGGTGGGGATATCTTATGACTCAATCTTAAAAGAAAAAGAGTCGATAAGATCAATCTTATGGGTGAGCACATCCCTTATCAAATCTAACTTGAAGCATTTGTTGTGGCTAACGAATCATACCATTAATAGCACCATGCTTGACTTGAGAATCTTTATAGCCTTTTTTCTTATGGAAATTAAGTTCCTTATTTGTTCAACAAATAGGGTAGAGATATAGGACTTCCCTTCCCAAAATTGAGTGACTAATTTTGTTGCCCTAAAGTGTATAAGAAAAGACCTACTTAGAAATAGGATGGTGGCAAATACTGCTAATATGTAGGCCTTAATCTAATTTTCCCACCAATTACCAAGAAATAGAGCCTATTTGTTGGAGCTAGGTTGATAGGAATCAAACTCCTAGATCGATCACACGTAACCGAGCTAGAGGACTCTAGGGAATCACTTAGAGAATACTAGTTCGAAGCCCTATCTAAGATAAGAATTCTTATCTTGACCTCTATGTTTCCTTCCTTTATTAACCTAACTACTGAGCCATTACCTTCCTTGGGCCAGTAGAAGAGTTGTACCATGATAGAATATCTAAACAGATACCCTAAGATTATTTGAGTCAAACTCCCGAGTCGATCATATCAACCACTAACGTTCAACCTTAGCTCAAGTTGATTACTCTATAGTAAATGGTTGATCGAGTACCAACCTGATTCAAATCAAGTAAGCCCCTAACTATAAACTCTCCTTTCTCCTTTTTGCCTACTTTGTACCATATTCCTAACATCCAGCCACCGAACGATAGATGCCTTCTGGTATGATATTCCAAAAGGATTCTTTACTTTTCTATATAGGATATTTTGTCTTTTTTACCCTTTTAGCATGTTTTATGTATCTCATTTATAAGAATACTATTTTTTTCTTTTCATACATGTAAAGTAACCTTAGTAGACGGATATATAAACCCCCACTTAATTGTATGCAAACAATCAATCATCATCATCAAAATATTATTCAAGTTTCGCTTTAAGCAACCATAGTGTTCTCATTATCCTTCAACTTTTATCTATTCCCTTTAGCAAGGAGTAAGGGCAAGTGACCCTTCAGTTAGGACTGGTGAGTCATATCTGACTGATTGTAGGCTGAGTAAGATCAATTGGTGTATCATATCCAATTGGTAGCTACCCGAACTTTGCTAGTTTTTCTTTATTTCCTTTTGCTTCACTCCATGTTGGTGCTTTACCTGTGTGTCCAATCTTGAAGATGCATTAACTTCACTGGTATCAGAGCACAATTTCGAAAGGGAGTATATGAAGTTGTAGTGAAGTTTTGGTTCATTTTGTTATAAGTGGCTATTGTGTTCCTTCCATAGCTACTTTAGTGTATTCGTATAGAGTAAGCTTGGAGTTGTGAGCTGTGTAGTGGAGGTTCGTGTATATTGGTAAGTATAGTTCTTTGCTACTCTATTTTTCACTACGAAAATAAAACAAGTTCATTTTTTATCTGATTGAGCAATTAATCGGAGTTAAAGTTGTTAATGTGCTAGTCAAAGTTTTGGATAGTAAGATAGCATTATTTTCCCGTGTACTGTGTTGTTAATCTATGTGAGAAATGTCATACCATGCTGGAATCAAGTGTTTAAGTTATAATTAGAGACTAGAGTAGTGGTGTTCAACTTGGTCGTAGTCAAAATGGTAGTAACACTCCAAGGTTAGTTAATAATATGCTTGACAAACTCACTAATCTTGTTGAGAGTTTAGTCACCATTATGTAAGTCAATAGGCAACAACCTTAGGGTATGTTACAGCATAACCCACTCGAACATGTCCTAGAAAGAGGTTATGGCTAAGGTGGCTTAGACAATTGCTTAGTTCGACCCTAGCGAGCTAGAGGAGTTGCAGATCAAGTTGCTAAACAAAGGCTAGAGTTGGAAAAGATAGAAGAGGATGATGAGGAAGTAAATGTGAAGACTAATGAAGGGAAAGAAGTAGAGGCCAAATAGTATTGAGTACAAAAGCAAGGATACCGAGCTCCTCAAGAACTTGACAATGTTAAGGTCCAAATTCTGCCCTTCATTGGAAGTAGAGATGCTAATGAATACTTAGAGTGAGAAGAGAAGGTTAAGAAGGTGTTTGGTTGTTATGGATATAAAAAAGTTGTGAAGGTTCGACTTACTGTACTTAAGTTCTTTGGGTATGCTACTATGTGGTAGAAAAATTTGAATGTAGCTAGAGAAAGGGATAGAAGACAAGCAATGAGAACTTGGGATGAGATGAATGGGTTGTTGAGGGGTAGATTTATGCTTAAGACCTACTTGTAGGATTCATTTGCAAAGTTGTAAGAACTTCACCAAGGAGGCCAAATAGTTGTTGATTATATGAGAGAGTTTTAGGTGCTTATGATTTAAGCCAATGTGGAAGAACTAGAGGCTTGCATAATATCGAGATTTATTTCTAGGCTTAGATATGAGATTCACAATATTGTGAAAGTGTAAAGGCTTTATACTTTGGAAGAGGTAATTAAGATAGCACAAAGGGTTAAAAAACAAAGAAAAAGTGCTCCAAGTCAACCTAGACCAACATTCTCCCAAGCCCCTATTCCGTGCTAACTTATGTAAGCCGAGCCAAAGAGGCCATACCTAGTTGAGGAGATGAATGAATGACCTGATGATAATCGAGTAAGCTAGAAGGGCTAAGTAGGCAAGCTAAGCTGAATTGAGGTCAGATCGACCCTAAGGACATATGAAAGAGGATAGACCTCGAGAAGGAAGACAAAAGAGGTGAAGTGTTCTAAATATTTAGGTTTTGGACACATGGTTGTTGAGTGTCCAAACCAACATGTCAGGGAACTTTAAGTAGATATGGTGGACAACACAAATGAGAGCAAACTTGAGGAGGAGAAGGATGTTGGAAATATCGAAGCTAAAGAGGAAGAGGAGACCCGTATCTATGTCGACAAAGGAGAAGTGATAACCTTAGTACTAAAACGAGTATTGAGTTCCCTACTGAACTCTAAAGAAAAATAGAGGGAAAATTTGTTCCATACTAAATATACCATCAGAGGAAGGTTATAGTGGATAGAGGAAGTTATACTAACGTAGTTGTATAGTCCTTCGTGTAGAGGTTAAGACTATCAACCTCTAAGCATCCTCGACCTTACAAACTACATTGGCTTCATGATACGAGTGCTCTACACATTATAAAGCAAGTAACTATGCTATTCAGTGTTAGGAGTGTATATGGGGATGAAGTAGTATGTGATGTTGTCCCCATGGGAGCTTTATATCTATCGCTTAGATAACCTTCAATGTTTGATCAATGTGTTACACATGACGGATACAAGAATACCTATGCCTTTGTTAAGGATGGAAAGAAGATTGAATGGAACCTATGAAACTAACCCAAGTAAATGAAACCTATAATCAACTCATACGAGCTAGTAAAAAGAAGGCCCTAGTGATAAGCTAAAGAGAGATCTGAACTATTGAGAAGGTTGATGAGCCTATGTTCTTGTTGATTAAGAGATTGCTAGAAATGAGAGATCTAAAAGACGTTCTTGATGAAACTTGAAGACTGGTTGATGACTTTTTCGACCTGTTTCTTGAAAAATTGCCTAAAGGACTACCCTCGGTTCAAAGCATAAAGCAATATATTGATTTGTAGCTAGGTGTCGCCTTACCGAATTAATCTGCATATAGAATGAACCTTAGGCAAGTTGTTGAGCTATAAAGATAAGTAGATGATCTCATAGGGAGAGAATATGTGAAGGAGAGCATGAGCTCTTATGCTGTACTAGCTTTGTTCATCCTAAAGAAGGATGGTTAAGGGCATAAGTCCATCAACATTCGAGCAATCAACTGAATTACTGTCAAGTACAAATATACGATACTGAGGCTCGATGACATGTTAGATGAGCTTTGTGGCACCAAAATATTTTTGAAGATTAACCTATGAAGTAGCTACCACCAAATTCGCATGAGGCCAAGTGATGAATGGAAGACTACTTTTAAGATGTGGCATGGTCTTTACAAATGGGTAGTTATGCCGTTTGGACTTACTAATGCACCAAGCACATTAATGAGGCTTATGAACCACATGATGCACCTTCTGACCGGAAGATGCATGGTCATATACTTTGATGATATAGTGGTATACAGTGTCGACTTAGACAATCTATTCAACATCATCGAGCTGTTTTTGATATATTATGACCCGAGAAGTCATATAAGAATTTGAAGAAGTATACATTTTGCTAAGAAGAAGTGTTTTTTCTTAGGTTTGTAATGTCAGGGGAAGGAATTTGAGCAAATGAGGAAAAGATTCGAGTTGTTCTGGAGTGGTCGACATCGAAGAATGTCATTAAAGTTCAAAGTTTTCATTGCTTATCTTCCTTCTATAGGAGATTCATTAAAAACTTTAGAACCGTAGTTGCTTCCTTCACTAAGCTAACAATGAAGAGTGATGGGTTCAAATAGAACGATCAAGCTAAATAGAGCTTCAAGGAGATCAAAGAGAAGCTTACCTCCTCCCCTATCTTATTATAACCAAATTTTGACAAGCCTTTTGAATTGGAGTGTAATGTATTAAGCATTAGATTTGGTGCTGTCCTAATGCAAGAATGATGACTTGTCACCTACCATAGTGAGAAGCTTAGTAGTGATATCCTAAACTATTCTGCGTACAAGAAAGAGTTGTACTCTTTTTTTTTAGCCCTTATTGTTTAACAATACTATTTGCTACCGTGAGAGTTTGTTATTTACACTGACCATAAATCATTGAAGCAGTTTGGGTGTTAGAAAAAACTCTACAAGAGACAAGCTAAGTGGTCGGAGTTCATGAAACGATTTTTGTATGTGATTTAGCATAACAAAGGAAGTGCAAATGTAGTCACCAATGCTCTATCATGATGGCAAACCTTGCTAACTACTTTGTAGACAAAATTATAGGGATTTTTGCTTATCACCAAGTAGTATGTGCATGATCCTCATTTTAGTGCTCTTATAAAGCAATGTAGAGATGGAGTTGCTATTGAAGGCTGTTATGTTTGAGATGGCTGTCTCTTCAAGGAAAGAAGGCTATGCATACTGAACTATTCTACTCGTGAGCTGTTGGTTAAGGAAGCTCATAGTAGTCGCTTATCTTGTCACTTTGGAAAGATCAAAACAACTAATCTATTGAAAGAAAACTTTTACTAGCCTAATTTTGGCAAAGGATGTCCATAAGTTAGTGGGAAGTTGCGAGGTTTACAAGAGAGTTAAGGGGAAAAGAGAGCCCTATGGAAAATATATGCTCTTACCAACACCAACCTTACCTTTAACTAACCTCAGCATGGAATTTGTTCTAAGGTTGCCTTAGACATCCTAGAGAAAGTATTATATATTTGTTGTAGTTGACCATTTCAACAAAATGGCCTACTTCGTTCCGTGCCATCAAACTAATTATGCTTTATATATTATTGATTTATTTTTGCAAGAAGTAGTCTAACTACATAGAGTGTTGAAGACCATTATTTCAGATTAGGACACAAAATTCTTAAGTTATTTTTGGAAAACTCTATGGAGAAGACTTGAAACCAAACTTGTGCTTAGCTCCAATAACCACCCTCAGATTGATGGCCAGATTAAAGTGGTAAATAGGATGCTAGGAAACTTACTCAAAGCTATCGTAGGAAAGAACTTGAGGGATTGGGATTTGTATCTATTAGTTATGGAATACACATACAACTGAACTATCCATATCACTACTGGAAACACTCCATTCGAAGTCGACTATAGCCTTAACCCCACTATCCCCTTAGACTTCATCAGTACCCTCGTAGCTGTTGAAGAAAGTAAATCTAGAGTTGACTGAGTCGAAGAATTGCATGAGTTATAACAGACTGTGACAAGGAAGATCTCTAAGTTCAATTAAAGATAACAAGAGATCGGTAGTCGAGGCTACTAAACTGTTTCTTTTAAGCCAAGAGAGTTAGTATAGATTCACCTAAGCTAAGAATGATTTCTACACTTTAGACAGATCAAGTTACCTCCACGAGCTAATGGTCCACTCAAGACTCTAAAGAAGATTAACCACAACACTTACTAGATCGAGTTGCTTGATGACTATGGTGTTTCCTACACTTTTAATGTATCTGACTTAATTCCCCATTAACTACAAGAAGAAGATCCTACAAGTTCCCCGGAAGAATAGGAACTAGAGACCACTTTGGATTTGAGGAAAAATCTTTCTAACCCTTAAGTAGATTATAGGAATCAAGCTCTCGAATTGATGACATGTAGTTGAGCGAAAAGACTCTAGGGACTCACTTGGAGAATACTAGTTTGAAGCCCTATCCATGACGAGAATTCCTATCTTGATCTCTATGTTTCCTTCCTCTACTAACCTAACGATTGAGCTATCACCTACCAAATAGCTATACCATGATAGAATATCCAAATAGACAGCCCTAAGACTATCGAAGCTGATCATAGTGACTATTGAAGTCCGACCCTAGCTTAAGTTGATTACTCTACAATGAATGGCTGATCGAGCTTCGACTTGATCCAAATTAGGTCGGCCCCTAACTACAAGCTCTCCTTTCTCCTTTTTGCCAACTTTGTACCATATCCTTAACAGCCAGCCATCAGATGACGCGTGTCTTCTAGCATAACATCCTATATGGATTCTTTACTTTTCTATACAGGATATTCTTTATCTTTTTTACCCTTTTTAGCATACTTTATGTATTTTACTTGTAAGAATACCCTTTTTGTCTTTTCATACATTTAAAGTAACCCTAGTGAATGGGTATATAAATGACTACTTAATTGTACGTAGATGATCGATCATCATTATCAAAATATTATTCAAGTTTCTCTTTAAGAAACCCTAGTGTTCTCATTACCCTTCAAATCTTATCTATTACCTTTAGCTAAGAGTATTGGCAAGTAACCATTTAGTTTGGATCTATGAGTCACATCTAAAGGATTATAGGCCAAGTAGGATCAATTAGTATATCTATCCAGTTGGCAGTTGCCTAGACTTTACTAGTTTTTCTTTGTTTCCTTTTACTTAGCTCCGTTATGGTGCTTCTCTATGTATCTAACCCTAGAGATACGTCATTGGAGTCGACTAGCTCCCATGGGGATGATATCATAACTACTTCATTGAGCTTAGCATTTCTAAGTGACCAAGTCTATAATCTATTGGATATGGATCATTGGTCTAAACTAAAGGGTCACTTGCCACTAGTCTTTACTAAAGGTAATAGATAAGAGTCGAAAGGTAATGAGAACACTAAGGTTGCTTAAAGAGAAATTTGAATAATATTCTTATAATGATGATTGATCACCTACATGTAATAAAGTGGGGGTTTATATACCGGTCTACTATGGTTACTTTACATGTATGAAAAGACAAAAAGAGTATTCTTACAAATAGGATACATAAAACATGCTAAAAAGGGTAAAAAAGACAAAGAATACCTTATACGAAAAAGTAAAGAATCTTTTTGGAATGTTGTGCTAGAAGACATGTATTGTTCGATGGCTGGACATTAGGATTATTGTACAAAGTTGGCAAAAAGTAAAAAGGAGAGTTTGTAGTTAGGGGCCGACCTAATCCAAATCAGATCGGAGCTTGGTCAGCCATTCACTATAGAGTAATCAACTTAAGATGGGGTTGAACATCAGTAATCGATGTGATTGACTCCGACAGTCTTAGGGCTATCTATTTAGATACTTTATCATGGGACAATTGTTTGGCCGGCTTAATGCCTTAGTAGTTAGGTTGGTAGAGGAAGGAAACGTAGAGGTCGGGATAAGAATTCTCATCTTAGATGGGGCTTCGAACTAATATTCTCTAATTGAGTCCCTAGAGTCCTCTAATTAGGCTACGTGTGATTGGTGCAGAAGGTTGATTCCTATAATCTACTTGGAGGTCAGAAAGATTTGTCCTCAAATCTGAAGTGGTTACCAGTTCCTATTCTTCTAGGGAGCTTATAGGATCTTCTTCTTGTGGTCAGTAGGGAAATAGGTCAAACACATTGAAAGTAAAGAAAACACCATAGTTATCAAGAAACTCGATTTGGTAAGCATTGCAATTGACCTTCTTTAGAATCGTGAATGGACCATCTATTTGTGAGGTAACTTTTTTTGTCTTAAGTGTGAAAATTGTTCTCAGCTGAGGTGAATCCGTCCTAAGTCTCTTAGCCTTGAAGAAATAATTCGACAACCTTAATTGCCAATCTCTCGTTATGTCTAATTGAACTTGGCGATCTTCCTTGTTACAGTTTGGTAAAGCTCATGCAATTCTTCAGCTTAATCAACTCCGTATTGAATTTCTTTAGTAATTATGAGGGTACTAATCAAGTTTGGGGGGATAATGGGAATAAGGCAATAGACAACTTTGAATGGGGTCTTTCCAATGGTGTTGTGGATAGTTTGGTTGTATGTGAATTCCACAATTGGTAGACATAGATCCTAGTCCTCAAGTTCTTTCCTATGATAGCTCTAAATAAGTTTCCTAGTGTTCGATTTACCACTTCATTTTGGCCATCGGTTGAGAGTGGCTATTGGAGCTAAACATAAGTATAGTTCCAAGACTTCTCCATAAAGTTTTCCAAAAATAGGTTAATAATTTTGTGTCCTAATTTGAAACAATGGTCTTCAACACTCTATGTAGTCTAACAACTTCTTGAAAAAACAAATCAACAATATATAAAGCATTGTTAGATCGATGGCATGAAATGAAGTGTGCCATTTTGTTGAAGCGGTTCACTACAATAAATATAGAATCTTTTCTCTTAGATGTTCAGGGCAACCTTAGGACAAAGTCAAGGCTGAGGTTAGCCTAAGGTAAGGTTGGTGTTGGTAAGAGCATATATTATCTATGGAGCTCTCTTGCACACATCACAACTTCCCACTACCTTTTGGACATCCTTTGCTAAACCAGGCTAATAAAAGTTTTTCTTTAACAGATAGGCTACTTTGATTACTCTAAAGTAACTAGATAATCTACCATTATAAGCTTCCCTAACCAACAGCTTACATATGAAACAGTTAGGTATGTACAGCCTTCTTTCCTTAAAGAGATAGCCATTTTAGACATAATAGCCTCTAACAGTAACACCATCTCTACACTACTTTATAATAGGACCGAAATAAGGATCAAGAGCATATTGCTTGATGATAAGTGAAAATCCTAATAATTTTGTTTGTAGAGTGGTTAGCAAGGTTTACCATTGTGATAAAGCATTGGTGATCACATTTGTGCTTCCTTTCTTATGCCAGCTCACATACAAAAATCCTTCCATGATCTCCAACCACTTAGCTTATCTTTTTTAGAGTTTGTTTTGACTCTTAGGATGCTTTAATGGTTCACGGTCGGTATAAATAACAAACTCACGTGGCAACAAATAGTGTTACCAAACAGTAGGGGCTCGAAAAAGAGACTACAACTCTTTCTCATACATAGAATAATTTATGGCAGCACTACAAAGCTTTTCACTATGTAGGCGACAAGTCATCATTCTTGCATTAGGATAGTGCCAATTCTAATGCTTAATGCATCATACTTTAATTCAAAGGGCTTATCAAAATTTGGTAGTGATAAGATATGGGAAGAGGTGAGCTTCTCCTTGATCTCTTTAAAACTCTATTCAGCTCAGTCATTCCATTTGAACTCATCACTCTTCTTTGTCAGCTTGGTCAAGGGTGTGGTTATAGTATTGAAGTTTTTAATGAATCACCTATAAAAAGAAGTTAGGCTATGAAAACTTTGAACTTCAGTGACATTCTTTAGTATCAACCACTTTAGAACAGCTCAGATTTTTTCTTAATCTGCTTGGATTCCTTTCCCTGACACTATAAACCTAAGAAAAATTACTTCTTCTTGGTACAATGTACACTTTTTTAAATTTACATATAACTTCTAGACCCGTAAAATTTCAAAAATAGCTTTGAGATGTTGAACGTGATTGTCTAGGTCGACAATGTACACCAGTATATCATCAAAGTACATAACCATGCATCTTACTATCATAAGGGGCATCACATGGTTAATAAGCCTCATAAATGTGCTTGGTGCATTTGTAAGTCTAAAGGGCATAACTAGCCGTTTGTAGAGATCATGTCGCATCTTAAAAGCAATCTTCCATTCATTACCTCACCTTATCCGAATTTGGTAGCAGCCACTTTATAGGTCAATCTTCAAAAATATTTTGGTCTCATAAAGCTCATCTAACATGTCATCTTGCTTTGGTATCATATATCTATACATGACAGTAATTTGGTTGGTTTTTTGAATGTCGATGTACGTATGCCACATACCATCCTTCTTTAGGACAAGCAGAGCTAGTACTTCACAAGGGCTCATGCTCTCCCTTACATATCTGCTCCTTATGAGCTTATCTACCTATCTTTTCAACTCAGTAGCCTACTTAGGGTTCATTCTGTATGCAGGTTGGTTCAATAGGGCAGCATATCACTGTAGATCAATACATTGCACTATGCCTTAGACCGAGACTACTTCTTTAGGTAATTCCTCAAGAAATAGGTTGGAAAACTCATCAACCAGTCTTTGAATTTCCTTAAGAACATCTTTTAGATCTCCTATTTCTAACAATCTCCTAATCAACAAGAACATAGGCTCATCGACCTTCTAATAGATCGGAGCTCTCTTCAACTCATCATTAGGGCCTTCTTCTTGTTAGCTTATGTGAGTTGATTATGTTTTCATTTACTTAGGTTGGTGTCATAGGTTGTTTCATGATCTTCTTTCCATTATTAACAAAGGCATAGGTGTTCTTGTATCAATCATAAATAATACGTTAGTCAAATAACGTTATCCAAGCAATAGATGTGAAGTTCCCATAGGGATGACACTGCTCATTACTTTATCCCTGTACATACTTCTAACACTTGATGGCATAATTCTTGGTCTAGAACATACTACCCTTATCATGAAGCCAATGTTGTTTATAAGGTTAGAGATGCTTGGAGGTTAGGAGTGTTAACCTCTACACAAAGGACTGTATAACTACGTTAATACAACTTCCTCCATCTACTATAATGGTGCACAATTATCCTTTGATGGCACATTTAGTATGGAACCAATTTTCCCTCTAGTCTTCTTCGAAGTTCGATAGGAACTCAATATTCATCTTAGTACTAGGGTCATCACTTCTCCCTAGTCGACATAAAATAGGTCTCCCCTTCCTCTTTGACGTCGGCATTTCCAACATCATTCTCCTCATCGGGGTCATTCTCGTTAGTGCTATCTACTACATCTCCTCGAAGCACCATGATACGTTGGTTCAGACACTCAATAGCCATGTGTTTGAAACCTAAACATTTATAGCACTTCACCTTGCTTATCTTCTATTTGGAGGTCTATCCTCTTTCATATGTCCTTAGGGTTGGTTTGACCTCAATTCGGCTTAGTTGGCTTACTCGGCCCTACTGGCCTACTCGACTATTGTTAATTTGGTCATTTATCTCCTTGGCTTGGTATTGCCTTCTCAATTCGGCTTGAATAGGTCGACATAGAATGGAGGCTCGGGAGAATGTTGGTTTAGGTTGATTCAAAGTACTTTTTCTCTAGGTGAAGGGCAGAATTTGGACCTTAACATTGTCAAGTCCTCAAGGAGCTCTCACTTTTGTGCTTAATAGTATTCAACCTTTCCTTCTTCCCCTTCATCGGTCTCTACATCTACTTCCTCATCATTCTTTTCTATCTATTCTAACTTTATCCTTCATTTAGCATCTTGGTTTGCAACTCCTTTAGCTTGCTAGGGTTGAACGAAGAAGTTAGCTCGGCCACCTTAGCCATTCTCTCTATAGGATATGTTCGGGTGGGTTATAGTGCAACATACCCTAAGGTTGTTGCTTATTAAGTTGCATTGCGCTGACTAAACTCTTAACAAGATTAATAAGTCTATCAAGCTTATCACCAACTGACCTAAGAGTATTATTGCCATTTTGACCATAACCAAGTTAAGCACTACTACTCTGGTCTCTAATAACACCCTGAACACTTGATTTTGACATTATATGATATTTTTTGCATAGATTGACAATACAGTACATGGGAAAACAATGCTACCTTACTATCCAAAACTTCGACTAACACACTAACAACTTTAACTCCCAGTAATCACTTAAATAGATAAGAAATGAACTTGCTTTGTTTTAGTAATGAAAAACAGAGTAGCAAATAACTACACTTACCAACATACATGAACCATCATTACATAGCTCACAACACCAAACTTACTCCACACGAAGACATTGAAGCAGATATGGAAGAAACATAATAGCTACTTATAGCAAAGCAAACCAAAACTTCACATACTCCCTCTTGGAACCATGATCTAATACTAGTGAAGCTAATGCATCTACAGTGTTGAATATATGGAGAGGCACCACAATAGAGTGAAGCACAAGGAAACTAAGAAAAACTAGCAAAGTTTAGGTGGCTACCAATTGGATATGACACACCAATTGATCTTACTCTGCTTAGAATCTATTTGATATGACTCACCGATCTAAACTAAAAGGTTACTTGCCACTACTCCTTACTAAAGGGAATAGATAAGTATTGAAGGGTAATGAGAACACTACGGTTGCTCAAAAAGAAACTTGAATAATATTATGATAATGATGATTGATCATCTCTATACAATTAAGTAGAGGTTTATAAACCTGTCTACTAAGGTTACTTTATATGTATGAAAAGACAAAAAGGGTATTCTTACAAATAGGATATATAAAACATGCTAAAAAGAGTAAAAAACATAAAGAATTTCCTGTATGGAAAAAAGAATCCTTCTAGAATGTCTTATTAGATACACCTATCGTTTGGTGGCTAAACGTCAAGAATATGGCACAAAGTAAGCAAAAAGGAGAAATGAAAGTTTGTAGTCAGGGGCTGACCTAATATGGATCAAGTTAAAGCTCGATCAACCATTTACTATAGAGTCATCGACTTGAGTTGGGGTCAAATGTCAGTGGTTAGTGTAATTAGCTTAGGAGTTTGGCTTGAATAGTCTTGGAATTATCTATTTAGATATTCTGTCATGGTACAACTGTTTAGTTAGCCTAGTGCAGGTGACGGCTCAATAAACGAAGGAAACATAGAGGTTGGGACAGAAATTCTTGTCTTGGATGGGGCTTTGAACTAGAATTCTTTGAGTAAGTTGCTAGAGTCCTATAGCTCGATTACATGTAATCGATTCAAGAGGTTGATTCCTATCATCTGGTTCAATCTAGAACTAGTGGATTAGATCCCATATGTTAATAGCTTAGTTGTTGCAATCATTCAAGGCCTTGTTTATTTCAGACTTACGATCCCTTAAGAATTTGGAGAAGAAGTTGGTTGAGCCGAAATTGAGATTTGGAACATATATTTCATCTAAAAGAGGGGCCTAAAGTAGTTAGGTGTATTCTTCTATAGTTGGGCTGATCAAAGTGTGGCCCAAGGCGAAATGTAACTTCCTTAGGTTCTTAGAAATGTACTAAGGCTCTCACTAGTGTGGTGTTAACATTAACCTTAGATTGTGAGAGTATAAGCCTAATCTTATTGGTAATGAACTCTTGTTCCCTTAGGTTTAAAACTTCAAACCATTGATAAAGTATGGACTTCAGGTTTGTAGGCTTATGGATATGAATCTGTTTGGTGAAGACTTTGGCATTGGATGAACTGGCCATTTCTAAAAGATTACAAGGAATTCATAAATTACAAAGGGAAAAATATTTACATAAAAAAGAAAATATATTTACAAAAGATCTCTTATATATATAGATTCTAGGGGAAAATATAAGCAAAAGAACTATGGGTTTATTGCCTTTCTTCTTCTTTTTTTCTTTATTATGATGTCTTTTTAGTTATTTGCCAGTCTAGAAAAATTTATGTATGCAAGAATGGTGGGTTCTAAAGGTCCTTAAACTCTATGACCTCATGTGTTTTTGCAATTCATTAGTCACATCAAAGTTTAAGTAAGATAGCCTAATTGGCCCCGAGCAGTAGTTGTCATACTACACTCAGAAGTTGTACAATAACTCCCCATTCTAGGGCCTTAAGATGGCCTGGGTTCAACTGTATTTACCATACATTCATGATGCATAAAGTAAATCCCCTACCATAATTTAAAAACTTAAATAAAGCTAACCTTGCAAAAAAGTTAGTATAACTATAGAAAAAGGTAGAAAATAATAACAAATAAATAAATAAATTACACTCAATAAGGTGATTTAAAAAATTAATTCTAAATTTGGAAAGTTATATGGCTAACCCTCTTGACATCTTTAGTAGAGTTGCTAAGCTGTTGAGCCAAATTTTTTTCTAGTTTTATAAGTTTTCTTTAAACCAATTAATATTAAACCTTCCCAATTTAATATTGATCATCGACTAAGGCTTAAGAAAACTAAGGCTTTTTAAAAGAATTTTATAAACTTTCAGACTTGTCACCCGATCAGGGTCAAGAAATGGTTTAGGTCAAAACCAAATGGGTGGATTTGGTTTTGATCTAGACACCGGTTCGTGCAAGGAAAAACCAATTTTTTAGAAAAGGGCTTTTGAAAGGAAACCAAAAATTGAGTTCAAGGGTTAGGTCCTTTAAATCCTTAGTAGGTTAGTGAATTTTGATTTGGAAAGAAAGTCAAGTTTATGTTTTAAGCAAGGTTCGAGTTTATTAAGAAAAATGTAAACTACTCTAAACTGGGGTTTTATTTTTGGAAAGTTCTAAAAATTTCCTAATTTTGAAAGGGTCCATTTTATTTTGTTTCCTTAAAAAAAAGAACAATTTTCTAAGTGATAAAATCCATCTATTTGTCTACTTCATTTTATTTTTCCATTTTCCATTTTTCATTATTATTTATTTTTTAATTTTTTAATTTCCTTTCTTTTTATTCTTCATTTTCTTATTAAAAAAAAAACATAAATCTAAGCCTCTCTTCTTTTTCTTTTTTCCTTTCATTTCTTTCTTTCTTCTCTTTTTTTTTTCTCTTCTATTTTTTTTAGGTTACAGATTACAATATTATTGCAGAAAATAAAATAAAATAAAAACAAATACAAAATGAAATAAGGTCAAACCAATATGGAGTTAGTGCATTCAAATTGTTTAGAAGAAAGAACAGTAGCTTTGTAGGGAGTTTAATCTAAGTTCTTTTGGACATCTAAACAAATGGGGAAGGGAGTTTTATGATATTCTTATTGGAGTTGCAGGGTAGGGGGTGTAAGGAAGGGGGCAGTTAGCCTAGTGCTAAGGCGGTTAGAGATGGTTTAGGTAGTCTCAGATTAGGGAGGCAATGGTAATGTTAGTTTGCTACAATGGGGATCGCTAGGTGTGACAAAGTGGTTGGGCTAAGGGTTTTAGGGTACGGTGGTCATAGCCATGGTATTAGTTTAGCTTAGGGTTATTGATTCAAGGGTTTTACGAAGGTGGCACTGTAGTTAAGGTTTGTAGTTTTCGATGGTAGATTGGTTAGCCAGCTATCGAGGTACGATAGACTGTGGAGTGGGTTAGGTTTGAGCGAGCTCGAGGTGGTGAACATTATGGTGGTTATGGGCTTATTCAAAAGTGGTCAAAGAGGGAGAGAGTTGTAAAGAGACAAAGGGTATAGCATGAGAGAGAGTGTGCTTTAGTCCTCAGTTGCTTATTCAAGTTCTAATTTATAATGTTGGAGTTCAAATTAAGCATAGAAGGTGATGAAATGAAATTAATCTGATCCACTAAGCCAATGGGTTTGACTTAGCTTAAATTTCAAAATTAAAAGGAAAACTTGTAATCTTTAGGCAATTGATGGTCTAATGGTATTAGTAGATGCTTGGAATTTCTGGAAATGCCCATAAAAGTGCTTAGATTTCATTAATGTGCTTGAATCATGGGAAATGGATTTGAATAGAAAGTTATTTTTTTCAAAACTTTAGACCATGATTTGGCCGACTGAATGATTGCATCTAGATGAGATAAGGGGTTTGATCTAAAGTATCTCATGTCTGGTTTGTGATTTCACCATTAATTTGATGAAATCACAAGGAAATATTGATAAAAAATAGCCTTATAGTGAGCTCTTAGCTTGTTCTTGCATGAAAAAACAAAGGAAAGAGAAAGAAAGGAGAAAGAGAAGGAAAGGTATGTTAATGTGGTACCATGTTAGTAGCGTGAACCGGTGGAATTGTGCTATGTGTCTTGCAAGAACACATAGCTAGTCAATTGACAAGTTATTTGACACATGCCATGCTATGTGGATGATATGTAGTAAGTGTGTTTTGTGAAGAAAAAAAATGAAAGGTATTTTTGTGCCTTTAATGAGATTCGAACTTAGGATCTCCAAGTTAAACCCAAGCGTAAATTAAAGAGTGGAATCCTTAGGTCGTTAGTTTATGCCCTATCCATATATGCAATCAAATTACATATATGGACCAATAATCCCTCTTCTCTTTCGATTGTATAAGGCCAAAAAAATACTAAAGTTAAATTCTATTGTATTTAAACGATTTAAAATTATTTTTATTATTTTTTAAAAAATTTCTAACTTTTTCCTAAATCTTTTACTTTTTGTGATTTTTCCAAATTCTTTTCTATTTTTGTGATTTTTTTAAAATTTTCTTTTTTTTTGTATTTATTTTGTGATTTTTTTTCCAAAATTTAGAACTCTTACCATATTCTAAAAGTTTTAATCCCCTATGATTCTTTTCAAGCTTTTTCACACTTATATACCTCATACCTTTCAAGAACCTTATGAATATCCTTCATCATCCTAAACAAGTAGAAGTGCTCTTTCAATAGTTTAAGTGTCCTCTTTTCCCTAAAATGTCTAGCTAAGCCTCAAACATGCACTTTCCAAACTAGTATTTCTCTAGTTGAGCTATTCGACATAATTACATGTCTACCATTCTTTAGAAACCCTTGCTTTACTTAAAACCTATCTATGACACCTCCATACACGCACTTGATCACTATGGGTCCAAGTAGGGATTTTGCTCATATTGATCAAGAAGGGTACTAAATCCTAATATTAATTCTTGTAGGTTTGGAAAAAGTACATGCTGACGTGATAAGGCATTAGCCATATTATTAGAACTGCCTTTCTTGTACTCGTTACATAGCATAAAGTTTTCAAAAACTTTATGCACTTAGCATGATGTTGAGAGAGCTTCCACTAACCTCGTAAGTTCTTGAAGGACTCATAGTCTGTATAAACAACAAATTCTTGAGGTAATAGGTAATATTGCCAATTCTAAACGGCTTGGATTAGAGAAAAGAACTCTTTCTCAAATATTGAATAGTTTGGAGTAGTACCATTGAGCTTCTCACTAAAGTACATGGTTGGTTGGTACTCTTGCATGAGGATTGTACCAATGCCAACTCCTAAGGCATTACACTCCAATTAAAAGACCTTATCAAAATCTAGCAATGCAAGTACAAGGGTAGACGTTAACTTAGACTTTATCTCCTCAAAGCTCTTATGAGCTTTGTCCAACCAGTTAAACTTTAAATTATTCCTAGTCAACTCGATTAAAGGTATACCTATATTACTAAAATTTTGGATAAACCACTAATAAAAAGAAGCTAGACCATGTAAGCTTCTCATAGCTACTGCATAGGTTGTTATAAGCCAATCAAGTATAGCTTAGACTTTCTCATCGACAACTTAGACACCTCCATCAAATACAACGTATTTGAGGAACACAACCTCATTTCGATAGAACATACATTTCTTTAAGTTACCAAATAAGTATTCCACTCGAAGGATGTTGAACACAATTCTCAAGTACTCCACATGAGACGAGAGATTAGAACTATATACTAAGATGTCATCAAAATATACCACAATGCACTTACTAATTAGTGATCTCAAGACATGATTCATGAGTTACGTAAAGTGCTTAATGCATTAATAAGTTTGAAGAGCATTACCAACCATTCAAAAAGACCATCCCTTGTTTTGAAAGCTATCTTCCACTCATCCCCTAATCTCATCCTAATCTAGTGGTAGTCACTCTTTAAATCTACTTTTGAAAAGATTCATGCACCATGTAGTTTGTCTAACATGTCATCCAATTGAGGTATTGGACACCTATACTTGATGGTGATCTAGTTGATAGCTTGGCTGTCAATGTACATCCACCAAGCGCTATCTTCCTTTAGTACTAGGACACGGGTATAATACAGGGGCTCATGCTTTCTCTAATATACCTTTTGTCAATCAGCTTGTTTCTTAGGCTTAGCTTCCTACTTGTAGTTGAGCCTGTAAGCAAGTCGATTTAATAAGGTCACTATGGATTGGAGGATGATATAGTATTCGATACCTCTAAGTGGGGGGCAACCCTCGGGGTATGTAATACTCTGAGTTTTTGTAGCTAGTTTGATAACCTTAGGATTCAAGCTCCTAAATTTAGGGTATCGAGCTATGTTATTTGTTATATTTCAAACTACATAGTAAGGTTAGAAAAGTTAGATGAAGTAATTCAAGTAAATTCACCTTCTCAAAATAAGTTATATAAAAATATTAATTTGAAAAAAAAAAGTTAATTTATTGATAAAGTCGATAATTATGAAAAATATAAAATTCGAGTTTTTAAATATAACAAGATATTAAAAATAAGTCAATTAATTTTCAAAAATAATAAATAAAGTTGAATTATACGTAATGTAGACATATTTACATATGATATGCATTATATGTATTAAATATATACTTATAATAATAAATTATTAAACTATGGTTAAATAATATAAAATATTGAAAAATTAATTAAAAAATGAATGGATGAGTCATCAAATGATATAGCAACCTAGGATTAATTGAAAAACATGAGTCAAGACCTAGGTAATTGGAAAATGACACATGTCACCTAGGAAAATGGAAAATTAACAAGTAGCATACATATGTCTAATTTCTATTAAATTAAGCAAACATTAAAAACTATAAATAGGACCTAAAATCTCAATTTCAATATTTTGAAACTCTAAAAATAAAAGAAAACAATTTAGAAAAATTAGAAAAAAAAAATAGAAGAAGAAATAAGGTTGGAATTGGGTTAGGGTGGTTCAATAGGTTATCCACAACCTGACATAGCGGAGATTGGAGGTCCAATAGAATGTAGTTGGAGAAGGCTTTTCAATAAGGTATGGGGATTTAATTGTAGCCGATTCAAGTGAACAAATTTTCTACCGGTAATTTGTGTAATTTTCTAAAGGTATCAAATGTTGTTAATTAATTATGAAATTTGATTTTCTAAGGTTATTTTAGGTGTAGATTAATGTAGTAATTTTATTTTAATTAAATAATTAGTGAAAGTATGGGTTCCTTAAGAAAATGCCCTATTTGGGTGACAATTGAATATATTTTTATAAATATTATATGATGTTGTTACATTCTTGGTGCTAACAACAACTCCTTGAGCTTTTATATGAGCTTAAGTTATCAAATGAGCTTGTTTTTTGTTCAAACTAAAGTTCATGACTTTGTTGGGCTTATGGAGTCTTAGGTGAACATTTTATGGGCTTCAAAACAACCTTTCTTAATATTTTAAAGTACTAGTCAAAAGTAGGGTTTGTATACTTGCTATATTTGCTTTAGTTGATTTCTTCACTTGGTTTTATCATTTTTTTAAGTGGTTTTTACTTATGTTCTAGATCTGGTGGTGATGAATCCAAGGGGTTCTCACTTGGTTTTTCAACTCGTTTCATCATTTCCTTAAGTTTAAGGATTAGATCATGAACTTAGGTTACTTATATTCAAATCTTAACTTAAATTCTCTTCCATTGGATGATTACTTAGCTCATACTTTACATGAAAATAGTAGATCTCATACTTATGACAACTTCCATATCATAGTTCATATCTCACAAGATTAGTTTCTTCATAAAAGCTTCATGTAATAGATTTTCCTTTACCTAAGACTAGGTTTGAGCATCTTTAACTTAATAGAAATGAAATCAACATCTAAATGACTTTTGAATTCTCATGTCCAGCATGTTCCTCTTCCATTCAAGTTCTTGTTTCAAGATTTTTTCATCTTAAAATCTTTTATTCAAAGTGTTAAACAAGTATCTCTATAAACACCAATTTTACATGCTCATATTTCAACTTTATGCAAAGGGGTTCACAAGCTTACTTTTTAAGGTGGTCTAGCTATTTTATCATCTTATGATGATGCTAATATCTTCATGAAAACATAGTCTCTTAACATGTAATACTAAACCACTAACACAAAGAAACAACTTACTTATCCTCAAAGCGAAAACAAGGTGGTGGTGCAACTAAGTTTCATTGTAGCTCATTGTCTTCCTTCCACTTCTAGTAAGTTCTTTTGAAAACTAGAGTCTTGATTTTTGAAGTGGGGTTTTGAGGATATTTTAATGTTCCTAAAAGTGGTTTTTGAAATTGACAAATAGAGGGCACAAAATAAAGCTTGGTGTTATGAGTATGGAAGCAAAATAGTGGCGACAATGTTGGGATTTTGTGGAGTTAGATTTTATCTTTTGGTTTGTGTTTAAAGTGAGCAAAAAGGAAGTGAAAATGAGAGTAAAAGAGAGAGAGAGTGGTAGATTTTTTAATGGGAGGAGAAGCGTGTGCAAGAAGCTTTAATTGATTGTCTTTTAGTATGTACAAATGCCAACTTTTTAACAAGACTAGATGATGTAAGAATTAAGGGGTGAATAGTAGATGTGTAAGACATTTGAGTGATGGACAAATGATAAGGCATGGCCTCTCTTTTCCTTCTTTTCCAACTACCTAAGTAGGGAGCAAATAAGGCACGATGTTGTCTTTTCACTTAATTAAAAGTTGAACACATAAAATAATGTGATAACTTATCCATATGTAGTATAAGTTATGGTGTGATAAGGGAAATGTCTTATCACTAGTTTTTGACAAGTTATCAATTGATAAATAATTTCAACTCTCAATTGATAAGTTATTTAGGATGATTAGTTGGTTTACTTATTCATGTGCACAAGTCTTATGCATGAAGATAAAGAGATTGTCTTATGAAATTCCTTTGGAGTTTGTTTTTTAAATTGATTTGTAAATTATGATTTAACTCTTATAAAATTATGAAAATTTTTAGAGTTGAATAAAATTATTCAAATTAAATTCTTAATTAGCCGCTTAGGGTTACAAGTCCTTAATTGTTTTAGGGTTTTGGGTTTTTAGTAACTTTAGAGTTTATGGTTCTTGTATTCGAGTTTTATCGATATTAAGGTTTCGAATTGGAAAATTAAATTCAATTTTAAATGTAAACATAAATTCTTAGTTTAGTTGATCCTTGGAAATGTTTGCAAAGTACTCTTGGTTGATTCACAAGCCTGTTAAAAGGTAGAGTTTACAAATATGGCTTATAAGTGAAGATAAGAGAATTGTCTTATATGTAATTCTTTAAGGTTTGGTTCCCAAATAAATTTGTAGGTTTTGATTTGCTTCTTAAGAAATTTTAGAATTTTCTAGAATTGAATAAAATTTGTTTAATTATATTTTTAATTAATTATTTAGGGTCATAAGTCCTTGATTATCCTAGATTTTTGGGGTTCAAGTGAGTTTAAGTATGTTTTAGGGTTTTCCACCAATTTGAGAGTAATTGATTTACACTTATGAGCTTAAGCTTCAATTGGCTTAATTATTTAGGAACATCGCTTTATTATGCGATATATATATATATATATATGTATGTATCATACGATAGATTAAGAAAAGAGAAGGAAATTACTTAAAAATATATTTATATATATATATACATATTGTGGGGCTACTTACCTACACAAGTAAAATAACTTTTATAAATTTATTAATTTATTCCTTTAACTAGCTTAGTTTTGTTGTTTATTATAACTTGAAATAATTCTTAGTTCATTCGTTACCAGTTTTATATAATTTCACAAAATTATTGATAATTTTATTGATTTATGGCTTTTCAAGTATTAAGATAATTTTCTAGAGTTTTATAAATTTTTATGATTTGATATTTATGGTTTCTATTAAGTTTAGGTTTACTTTAAACTCTACTTTTAATGGGCCTATGATTTAATTAAGAGTACTTTTCGAACGTTCTCAAGGATTAACTAAACTAAGAATTTAAGTTTACATTTAGAAAAAAATTAAATTTTTTCAATTCAAAAACCAATTATCGATAAAACTCAAGCTTGAAGAACTGTAAGCTCCAAAGTCACTTAAGACCCTAAACCCTAAAGCAATTAAGGAATTTTGACCCTAAGTGACTAATTGATAATTTAGTTTGAATAATTTCATTTAACTTTAGAAATTTTCACAATTTCATGAAAATCAAATCATAAATTACAAAACAATGTAAGATAAAAACCCTAAAACAATTTCCTATAAGACCATGCGCTTATCTTCATGTCTAAACCTTACATATAAATAAGTAGACCAACCAATCACCTTAGATGACTTATCAATTGAAAGTTGGAATCATTTATTAATTGATAACTTATCAAAATCTAGTGGTAAGAAATTTTCTTTATCATCCTTTCACTTATACTACATATGGACAATTTTCACAAGATTTCACATGCTTAACTTCATTAAATGAGACAAGACAATTCCATGACCCCTAAAGGACACTAATGGCTGGTTTGAACAAGGAGAAAAGGGGGGCCATGCTCTTGTCTTTCAACCATTAATCACTTTCTCTTATACACCACTATTTACTCCTTAATGCTTACATCATCAATAGTTGTATTGTTGACTTTTGTATAAGCTACAAGACAATACTTTCAATACATCTTAAGCACTCGTATTCTCTCATTCCCAACCGGCCACTCTTCCCCTTATTCCTCTCACTTTTAATTTCATTTTCACTTCCTCTTTCTCTTATTTGAAACAAACATAAAAGGAGAAACAACCTTACCCTACAAAATCAACTTTGCCACCATTTTCCGAACTTCACTTACTACATTTCCCTTTTCCTTTTCTTGTGTCATTTTCTTCCAATATCTAAGATCTTTTAGAACCATTAGAACCTTCCATAAACCTCACTCCAAAGGATCAAATAAGTTAGGTTTCCAAAAGGTTGCAAAAGGAGGAAGCAAAGTTAAGAGCTTAAGTGGAACCTTTGTGCACAACTACTGTATTTTGCTTTAAGGACGAGTAAGTGTTTCTTATGACTAGTAGGTTAGTGTTCATGTTAGGAGACTTTGATTTCTTGAAGATATGAATATGATTTTAAGTTGTTATAACACCAAAGACCATTCTAAGAAATAAACTCATGAAACCCTTACATGAAGTTGAAACATGAACATGTAAAGTTGGTTTTTTGTAAAAACACTTGTTTAACACTTTGAATGGAAGATTTTAAGTTGAGAAAATCTTGAAACAAGAACATGAATGGAAAATGAGCATGCTAGATGTGAGGATTCAAAATTCATTTGGATGTTAATTTTATGTCCATTAAGTTAAACATGCTCAAAACTAAACTTAAGTTAAGGAAAAATTCATAACATGAAGTTTTATGAAAAAACCAACTTTGCATGACATGAGCTATGATATGGAAGTTGTAATAAGTGTAAGATCTCCTATTTCTTTATGTGAATCATGAGTTAAAGAATTATCTTACGAAAGCAAAGTTAAGTTAAGATTTGGATATAAGTAGTTTAAATGCATGATTTAACACTTAAACTTAAGGAAATAATGAAGCAAGTTGAAAAACCAAGTGAGAACCCCTTAGAGTCATCATGACCAGATCTAGAACATAGGTAAAAGACACTTAAAAATATGATAAAAGTAAGTGAACAAAGTGAAAAGATCAACTAAAGCAAGTATACAAAGCCTAAAACTCAAAACCGAGCCTAAAACTCTCAAAACAAGCCTAGAACTCTAAGTTCGGCCTTCATTAAATTCTGACCTACACTTTAATATATTAAGAGAGGTTATTTTGAAGCCCGTAAGAAATCTATCGAAGACTCCATAAGCCCAACTAAGTCGCTAACTTTAGTTTGAACAAAAAACAAGCCAATTTGACAACTTAAGCCTACTAAAGAGGTCATGAAGTGGTTGTTAACCTTAGGAGTATAAATCAAAATTGTAAATCTGATCTCAAGGAGTATTTTGAGCTTAGGATAAAATCTTAAGACCAAGCCTAAAGGATTTCTGAAGTTATCAAAAAGCCTATTTACCATACAAGGCCCAAAAGCACTCAAAAACATGAGGATCGCTACTGTTCTGGCCCATGGACAGATTTGCATGCCTCATTTCAAAAATATAATCTCACTACATTAAATTACACTAAAAAATGATGAATATTGACTATAAGATCATAAAAATCGGATTTAAAACGAGAAAGTTATATGCAATTGAGCTTTTAAGTAAAGCTGGGAAAAATTACGAAACTAGTCAAGAGTATAACTTAAGGAAATTTAATTTAGTTTCCTAAGTTTATTTCAATCCCTTATAAGCATTATTTTGATGACCAGGGGACATCGTGTATGGAGACGACTTGCCTCCAAACTACTTTGATTGACCACATGGCGGAGTGAATAAATTCCCGATGACTCTTTACTTGATTTTGCTTATAGAATAGATGCACCTAAACTTATATATATATAAATTTGGATGTTTGTAGGATATGGGAAATGCATGTGTATGAATTTGTGGATGAATCCAATGGTTCGTTAATTATATATAATAATGGGAATTGTTTATGCTAATTTATACATACAAATTATATAGAATGAAATTGTCTGATCACCTTAAAAATCGAGTTAATCACTTATACAATTAAGAAATTAAAATGATTCATGCATTCTCCATATTGCATACGGATAACACTGACAGCCGCTTCAAGTAGAAGATGGGAAGGGACTCATAAGAGAACGTACCTCTTGTAAGATTGGGCACTAGTTATGTCACCATATATATTCATTCTCTGTCTTAAGCTAATGGGCTTACTAGGCGTTGGGAGATGCCAACCATCGGTGAGGGGCCAAGTCTTGTTGCTTCTACTTAGTGCGTATGTTTGTGGATTATAGAGGCCACCACACTACTAGACTTAGGATTTTAAAAACATGATTGTTAAAGGAAGTATATACATATATATATATATATATGTATAGTTTTGTTTTGGCTTAAGCACAATACCGTAAATGGAATTAAAACCTAAGGTCTAGAACCCGGATTTTGGTTTAGGTCGGTTAATTATATCCAAACCTCGACTACAAGGGGCGCAATTCTGAGTCGTATGTAGTCCCTAGGTCACTACATGTATTGTTTGTCATACTGATTGTTTATGCATTTATATGATTTTGTATCTAATAAATTTTTGCCATGTGGTATTGACGGGGGTATTTATCTCACTAAATTTAAGCCTATACCCCTATAGATTTTTGTTGTTGTAGGAAAACCTCTTTACTAGTCTAAGCTGAGGCATGCCCGTAGTAAGTCTCTTGTAGGGACGGGTTGGAGTGATTAAAAAGAAAAGAGGACATTTTGTAATAGATTTATAGATATTTAATTACTTTTATGTTTTTGTTCATAACACAAATTAAAATCTCTAAAGCAGTTCCTTTATGAACTATATCTATTTGTAATATTCTTTTGGTGTAGGTCTCATGAGTCTACACAACTAGGTAAATCACACTATAGAAGTAATTTTAGTTAAATTGCTCTATATTACTTATCTATGGGCTTAGTGGAAACATATAGTAAAAGGAGCCTTATGTGTCATATGAAAGGCCTATAATGAGCAAGGGGTTGATAATAGACCTTTATACGGTACACGGTGACCTACCAAAATAACGATACTATTGGGTCGTGATATTTACATTTTTAAAAGTATACATATGTAGGGATTGGGGTTTTCTTGCATGATTAAGGTTTCTAAATTGCATAATAAGGCATTTCAAGTTCTTTTTAAGTTCTGAGTTTAAAATTTTAATCGGTTTTCATTTTATGTGGTCTTGTGAACTTGGGGAAATGTCTATAATACTCGAGTCCGGCACCATGTTTAGAAGGTTAAATTTATAGAGTCTACATCAGTAGATGAAGGGACAAAATGATTTATCCTTAAGTTAATACCATCATGAAAGGGCGTGGGGGGAATGTATATTAAGAGCATGAGTCAGAGTTATCAACTTTTGTATGGAACTTGTGCTAAATCAGGAATCTTATTATTGTGAAGAAGAAAAAAGAAAAAGATGGTTTACATTTTGATGTAAATATTATGTTGTATACATAAGTTATAATAGAATATCTAGCTGAACTCCGATGTAGCAACCCTTTATCATGTAAAGAAAGTTGTCTTTTGATGAATAAGCAGTTTGAGTTAAGTTTTCAATAGGTATTCTTGTGCGATGGTGCATTCCGTACTAAGCCAGGATGTGATAGGGTAGCTTGTCAAGAAATAGGTCTTCATATTCTTAGAGTAAGGTCTCTACATATAATGGCAGAACTCCATCTTCCTTCAGCTTGAGTAGCCTCCTAACTAATAAGAAGACACATACCTCCGTCTTAACTTCCTTAGAGAATTGAGATTGGAAAAATCTCTATGAAATTCTTTTATAAGGACTTAGAGATCATAACTTAGTATTCTTGAACTTCTTTAGGGCTCATAGGGGTTAGCATTACTTTCTTACTGTCCTTCAAGAACATGTAAGTGTTCCGGTATCCATTATGGAGTATTCTTAAGTTAAATAACCAAGGTTAGCTAAGAAGTATGTATGAGGTATACATGGGTAGGACATCACATCGTACCTCATCCTTGTACTTGTCCTTAGTAGAGATCGATACTCTTACCTAGTCGGTAATTAGGAATCTGCCTTTCTCATTAAGCTAATGGATCTAATAAGGTCAGGGGTAAGAATAGGTTGGCAACTTTAGGGTCTTCACCACTCCTTGTACTACCACATTAGTACAACTCCTTCCATCTATGATTTAGGTATAGAGGTTGCCATTCATATGACAATTAGTATTAAAGAGTTTTTTTCTCTATTCATTCTCATTAATAGTAAGGACATTGAGAGTTTTTTGGACATTCATATAATATTCCTCAAATTCGAGTTGGGTCAAAGTGTTAAGGTCTTCTTAGAACTCTTCTAACAAATGCCTAACATCTATCTTCTCTTGTCCTTCACTTGCACTATTTACCTTGATCGATGGCTTCTTACCCTTTATGGTGATTACATGTTGGTCTAAACATTGTCTAACAACATGTCCAAGCTAATGCATTTGAAACATTTGATTTCCTTAGTCTTCCACCTTAAGTTTTGACCTTGGTCTCTTCTAACTTCAAGCTCCTCGATCTTAGCTTTATCTCAACCATCTTCTAGTCAGCTCAAAGCATGGTCATGTCTGTCCAATTTGGAACTATGGTAAGCTCGGCTACAAATAGATTGGCTGAATGTGCTAAGTCAGGTAGGTTAAGCTTAGTTAAGCTGAGTTCACTTCTGCCATTGCCATTGTACCAACTGGACAATTTGTATTATCTTGTTAAAAGCCCCTATCCTTTATTGTCACAAACTGAGGACAGTCTAGTCATGGCAGATGCCACATACTATATGAAGAACCCCTAATTGGTTACCCTTCCAATCGTGAACTCTTCACACAATATGCAAGGCTCTACAACCACTAGCTTCCCAAGAACATATAGATCCATATGATATCATCACATAAATATATTTATATAAAATTTAAACTACAAGTTTACAATAAGCAGTAATTTAGTACATTTAGGTCTACATTTCTGACAAAACAAAGTACATAAGTAAAAGTCCACATAATTAGTTCTCTTAACACATTGAATGGCTTACACTTACCTAAGTCTCCAAGCTAACCTATGGCATTCCTCAACCAGCCTCAATAAATAAGCCATTCTACAGCAAAAGTCTAAGGGGATGTAAGCCTTAGCTTAGTAAACAAAACCCTCAGCCAGACCACAAGCAAGTTATAAATACATTATATTTATGCATATGAATTAATGAACAAATAGAATGCCAAATAATATATATAGTTAATTAGTTAATATATGCAACTGAGATTTAATGTCCTCCGAAGTCAAGGTTGGAGTATATACGGCACTAGTTAGATCTAGGTATTATACTAGACCTTACTTTACTACGGAACTCCACGTTTCGTATTTAAATAAAAAAAAGTCCTTTATTTTCATAAAAGCTAAGTTCTAGTATAATTGTGAATAGGCCCCCATAGTTCACACCAACCTTTAAATGGAGGTCTCTACACTCAACCCTTAGCCAGGCGATTGGTGCCCCCAATGCTTAGAATTCAAGGGGGCTAAGGTAAGGTCATTTTGTATGAGTGTATCGTACAGAACCAATAAATTTATAATAACAACCCCTAAATGGCCTCTCTCTACCTTCGTGTGATGTAACAACCGGAATTATGTCTATGCAATGCATGTTGATGCATGTACCAATTTCTTCTTATGAGCCGAGTATGATTAAGTTTAATTATGATGTGACCATCAAATAACACACACAATAATTATCTATATTACCATGCAACAAAAAATTATTATACGTACTTAAGATAAATTTACAATTCAGCACATAATAACATACATAAGCATTTCTCGACCCCACATAACTATCAATTAACAATATCATTTAAGTTCACTATCTACAATCACATACAAGCATGGAATCATAGGGTAAATACTCACTCGGCCATGACGACCTGCTCTAGTCGTAGTAATCAATAAGGAGATCTTCGCCCGCGTTAGGATCACCTGATCATTACGATATAACAAGGATAGTCAGCAATTGATTTAACTAATGGTTCTAGATATCTATTTACCTAATTCTACTTAGATTACTAGCAATTTTTATTCGGTTAGATTTTATCGCTAATCGTATGTAACTTTTTCATTCTATTTTCGATATTTACAAACTTATAGTCATTTTTCATCATTTTCGAACGTACGTTCACACGGTGATGTCTAAGTTAGATGTTAAAACCCATGTTGTGAATTTATTGAAATTTTAACTATTGGAGCTTAAATATTCTTATTGCTTATGTTTATATCCTATTTTAGCACTTAATGATTTAATTAGCCATTAGATTCTTACACTTAGGTGATCTTATAATTTATTATTTTAGAGCCTTATGTCATTACTTATGTCATTGCTTGAGTCATTAATTGCTTATGTCATTATTTAAGTCATCATTTGCTTATGTCATTTACTATATATGTATACTTATCCTTATATATTTATGTACTTTATACATATGTTATATATATACTTATACTCTTAATATACTAGTATGTATACTTGTGTGCTTATATGTATACTAATATATATACCTATATATACAAATGGTTACATATGTATTTTTATACGTATTTTCGTATGTCTAGTATACCCTCTTAAGAAAGCTTCACAAATTTCATATTTTTGCACTTGAAGGGCTTATTTAGTAAGGTATATGTATGTATGGATAATATACTCTTCCTTTTTTGTTATATACATAAAGGATATTCATCTACAAGAGTACCCATACTTATGTTTATCAAGTGTATTCTTATATACACATACTTAAGCATATGTACATGTGTTTTTCTTCTATTTAACCAAGGCTTTCCTACACTTTTAAGCATAAAAAATGGAACTTTCTTCCTTCAACCACATATATGTACATATTACTCTAAGTTTCTACACTAACCTAACCTATACATCTAACTATTAAATAAGATGGAAAAATACATAATAACATACCTTTTTCTTCTTGATTTATGGTAGTAGGAATTATGAAAGTGAAGTGAGAAAGTGTTTGGAATTAAGGGAGTAAGGGGGTTACGATTTTAGATAAGGGAGGAAAAGGTTTTGTTTTATGTTTTAAAAATGAAGAAAAGTGGGGTCTAATTGTGGGAGGAAATGGATAGCAAAGGAAGGGTGGAATTGGAAAAAAAATGTGTAGAAAATTAAGGAAAAAGAAAAGAATTCTCTAGATGACAATGATATTTTGTTGAATTTTCAAACTTAAGTTTACTTTAGATGTTAGGTAAAAAATTTTAGGGGGTTACATCTATACTTCCAACATGTTCTTAATCTTAGGTTGGAAGCTAGATATGAATCTTGTGATGGTTAATGCTTTAGGCTCATCAACATCACATCGAATCATCACTAGTTGGAATTCATGAACTAACTCATCTATAAATTGGCTGCCTTACTTAAGCTCTTTAAGATATCGAATGGTGTCCTACTCATAGTGTTCAAGGACAAATCTCTTCCTTAGGACTTGCTTCATTTCATTCTAAGTTTAGATCTCATGTCATGCTTGCCAATGTATGGTTTGCAATTTCTTTTGCTACATAGCTGCATATCTAAAAATTTCTAAAGTAGCAACTCAAATTCAAACAGCATCCTCATAGTCATGAAAGTAAAAAATTCTCTCTATGATCTCTTCCCAGTCTATATACTCATCTGCACTTCTTGTTTTAGAGAAGCTCTGTCAAGACCTTATAGGGGGCCTAGTAGGATTACCTATAATTTTCATATCATGTGTATACCCATGGTACGAAAATCGCCTTACAAATTAAAGATTGTAAGACTCTAAATAATTTATTACTAAGATTTCTAAATTGTTAATTAATTAAAACATTATAAAATATAAATAATTATAGATATCCAATGTTCCATAGTTCCTTAGAACCGTAGAGAATCAATATCCCCTACCAAATGATAAGATTGAATAGAATAAACTTAAAATTCAAGCTTATTAAAGTTACTAAATCTAAATATATAAGTGGTATTAATATTTAAAGTCTCAAATAAGCTATACAATCTTTCTCTAATTCTAACCTTTAAAACATTCCAATACTTACTCTTAATGCTTGGCCCTTAACCTATGTTTGATTATCCATCAACCTATAAAAGCAAAACTATTAGGGAGTAAGCTACAAGTGATAATTGAGTTATTCGTCATACTATACTAGTAAGCAGGTTATCAAACAAATTATTACAACCAGATGAATGCATATATACACAGTATGCCAAACAATATATGCAATTGACTAGTACTACATATAACATCATATTTTTATTGCCCTTCAAGGTAAGGGTTAGAGCTACATCGACACCAATCACAACCAAGCTCTAACACCTGGGTTTTCAACCATAAATTTAAATTTCGTATTTATCGAAGTACATTTCCATTTATAATATATATAATAATATACCAAAATCTCAAGTGTAGTAGTAAGGTAGCCCTCGCAATCTACACTTACACTCTATAACGGAGATCTCTAAACTCAACCTTTAGCCAGACTGATGGCGTCTCCAACACCTAATAAGCCCGTAGGTTAAGGTAAGGTCATGTTGTACGAGTGCACCGTACTCAACACTTTAATTCAACATATATAAACAACACCTGCATGGCCTCTCTTTACCTTCACTTAAAGTGATGGCCGAAATAAGAATTGTAATGTATGGTTGATGCATGACCCTTTTTAATTTAAGATAAGGCAAATATAATTAAGTTAAATTATGTGGCAATCAATCAATATCAACAAACCATCCAAATCATGTAACAATCAATCATACAATCTAATCTTCAATTATTGTGTTTAATATTATTTTTCATAATAATCAATCAATATTAAGTACATGCATATCTCAAAGCCCCATACATCAAGTTGTTAATATTCAATTTAAGTGCACTAACTACAAGCACAACATAATTATAAAGTCATTGAGAGTACTCACTTAGCTAAAGTTAATATAACTCCTAACAATCATCAGGTACCTCGCCTTCTTGATCGATACTTCCTAATAAATAGAAATGAAATAACTTAGTGAGTATCTAGACATAATGCTAGACAGCCTAACTAGCTTATTATCTACCTTATGATTTTTGTTCTGCTTAAGTATTATATTAATCATAAACATTTTCATTTTACCTAGTATCTTTACATTCTTATCTTAGGTTCTTATTAAGTTCAAATGTACTTCTTTAGGGATAAAATTTGATTAAATTAGGAAACATTATTTTATCTTATATGTAATAATATCCAATTTAATTGTAATAACATTCAAATTAGTAACATTATACGAGCTCGGGTTTTCGTTAAATCTTAAATCGCGTATAGCTTTTTCGTTTTAACCTCAATATTTATAAACTTATAATCAATTTTCATCGTTTTTGGATGTACATTCACACGGCGGGATCCATTTTAGATGTTAAAACCTGCATTTAATGATTTAGGCTTAAAATATTATAAATTTTGTCATTTTAGTTTAAATATTTTTATTTATAAATTTTAGGTTTCCTTTCTGTTAATGTATAATCTAATTAACTTCTAAATTTTTTCTATTCTTATAAGTTGAACTATTATTACTATTATTATTACATATAAGGTTAATATAAATTAATATATGCATTATGGATCTATTAGGGTTTCGACCCATATATGTACATATATATATATATTATATTATTACTTTATTATATTATATTATGTTTTATTATATTAGTTGGTTATGTTATAACTTACATATATATTTACTTTATACTTATGTATTTATATACCTTATACGTATGTTATGTGTATGTATACTTCTAATATATATATACATATACTTGTACATATGCTCATATATACATATGGTTGTATTTGTATTTTTATACATATTTTTGTATGTCTTCCATATATCTTTAAAAACTCTTCATATAATTCATATATATGTATGTTATAGGTTCGATTAGTATACTATATGTATACATACTCAGTATTCTCATTATTTTAGGTTATGTACACTTATGCTATGTATATTATTAGGTTTATACATGCACACTTCATGTATATTCATAAGTCATATGAACATGGGTATTCTACTCATATACATATAAGTATTTCTACACTTATGGGCATGTACATAAGAGTCCTATTGTATTAACATGAAGTACATATTACACAAAACTTCTACACCAATATAAGGTAGATAACTAACTACATGTTAAAATAAAAAAATCAAATGAAATTGTACTTCTTTCTCCTTGTAATATGTAAAAGAAAAGCAAGTATTTAGTATAGTAATTTGTGGATGAGTTGTTGAAAATATGGAAGTGAAATTGGAAGGTTAAAGAAAAGGGAATGGAGAAGAAGGATCACGGTTTGGAAAAAGGGGACAAAAGCGTGTTTTATTGTCTCCTAAATGTTTAAGAAAAATAAAGGTATGAGGATTTTAGATGGGGCAAGTAGATGACAACAAAGGGGGAAAGTAAAAGGGAAAAAAAATCAAAGGAAAAGAAAAGAGAATTTTAGAGTAAAAGTGACCCATATTGACTTTAGTCAACACTTTGACTTGGTCAATATTTTACTTAGTCAACTTTCTTAATTTAAGTATAATTAGTGTACATTATAATAGAATTGAGGGTAATTAGGAAAAAATTAAGGAAATGAAGGGAAATATGAAATTAAATCAAATAATTAGTAAAAATAGTTATTAAGATCTTCCTTTAAGTATTTATATCCTATATATATCATTTATTATAATGTTTAGTATAACTATCATGTAAAGTGCCGTTTAGAATACTAACATGGACTTTATGTAGTATTAATATTTACTAAACACTTAAATTTACATAATAATAGCTTATTTGTAAAATATAAGTTTAATAGTATCTATAATGTATGATCATAGTTTCTAATAAATCAATTTAGTATGTAAGCATTTATGAACAATTAGAAGTTATCTTTGATCATTAGTTAATGATTTTATATGATTTAGCATATTGTTAAGTGTTTACATTCAATTAGGGTTTTAGTGTAATTCTAATGAATAAGCATATTGTTTAAGCTTAAAGTTTTAGTTTTAAGGTTTTGATTATGTTCGGGTTTGATTTCTCATATGTATATACATATAGAACTTAGGGTTTTCATATATGATTAAGGTTTTGATTACTAATTTAAAATTTTTTCATATTCACTTTATGTTTTGAATTAAAATTTTAATCGATTTTAAATTTTACTAGCTCTATTGACTTCAAGAAATCGTCTACAGTACATGAGTTTGATTTTATACTCAGAAGGCTTATTTTGTGGGGTTTACAAGCTTAAAACTTGCCCTTAATGTTCTTAGTCCCTTGAGGAGCTCGAAGTTTGTGCTCATCATAATCGGGAAACTACTCTTCTTCCTTATCTTCTTCAACTTCTTCCAAATCAAGTCTTCATCATATGAGTCCTTTAACTCGATGAGGTTAAGTTAGTGGTGCATTCATAGCCTTAGGAGCTCGGATTTTCACTCCTTGCCCTTTTGACCTTTCTTATACACCTCAACCATACTCATCATTCCTTTCTTGTGGTCATGTTTCCATAAGTCTTTGCATGGACACTTCTAAGTTAGTTATAATGGTGGTTAGATTTTGTATCTATTCATTCATCATTTGAGCGGTCTATTGTTCAACATGACCATAACCTTGCACATCACTCTCAACATCAACAATCTCTCATTGTCTACTAAGATTCAACATCCTCACAACGAAATTTCAACAAGTTTGTAATCTAACAAAAGATTCCCTACAACAATACCAAACACTATATTACACAACAACTTCAGCAACTTACTCTATTTAGAAATACAAAAAATAGAGTACGACAAAGTATGTATATTACTTACAATAGATCAATCACCATAAAAACTTAGCTCTCAATCATAACCTCAAATTCTGATACTAGGATAATATGATGTGCCTTAGAGCTTAGTTATCACAAAGTCTTACCATTGAGGATTAAATAAGTCCTTCGAGATATTGAAGAAAGTACAAAATGGTTAGTCAAAAGTTCCAGTAGCTTCATGAAGCTGCTTATTGAGTATGATATACTGAGGAGCATTACATGACTTAACTCTCACTTGATATTAAGCATAAGTAAAAGCTACGGTCTACTCACCACTAACCTTGAGCTACAAACAAGATTAGATAAGAGTATAAGCAATGTACTTAGAGAAGGTTTCTCTCATGAACATTAGAGAATATTCATTAATAGTAGGATGGGGTGATTTCAACTACAAAGTATAATGGCTGTTTATAGTAAGTCCCTAAGGTTACTAAGAAATGTAAGCAACTACATAAAGGGAAATATAAGATAAGGAAACCTAGTACAATGCTAAAAAGGTTAAATGAGACAAAGGGCAAAAGAAGTATATGGTAAAAATGTCATAAAAGTTATGATAAGTGGCGCATTGATATTAAATCAATACTGGTGGAAGCAGGTATTGCAGTTGAGTTATTTATATGTGGGAATAGGTCATCAAAGAAGGATTTAAAGGTTAGAATACAAAACTGGGTAGGTCGGCTATGATGGGAAGGATTGGGAGCTCATCATTTGTGATGGTAATAAAGCAAAGTAGGGTGCATTTGAGCTAATTATGTAAAGAGTTCAACAATAGGCCTTCTTAATATTGGTGCTTGTCTTAGCTAAGTTGAGAAGATTATACCCTTCTTACAAGACCTTACAGACCCCTAAGGTGAGCTCAGGTAAGGGTGCCTCAGGTTGGCGGTTCATTAATAAGTGAATAGTTACAACTATGGTTAAACATTGTTTATGTGAGCAATCAGTTGGTATGTTGATAAAAATATACTCTTGATGGTTATTAATGGAGATCTTTTTGGGAGTGAACATATCATATAGCACAAGTTAAAAAGAGAAAATATGCCTAAGAGCTTAATGAGAAGTCTGCAAAGTTAGTAGAAAAAGATTTAAGTAACTCATGTAGATAAGGAATAAGAACAAGGGTAAGGAATGCTAAGGGATAAGTTAATATGATATGAAGTTAGTAGATTAAGTCAAATAAAATGTAAAAGGCTCTAGTGCAAGATGAGGAAAAATAGGAAATACCATAAAGTATGGCTTAAGTGTGATAAGTAGCAAAAGTTTATACAAGAAGTTAGTAAAAATACAAGATGAAAATGTTAGTCCTTTATTATGATGTGAATAGTAACCAAAATAGATTTTAACATCATAAGAAGAATAATCAAAGAAGTTATACAAGAGGGACAAAGGAATAGTAATAACTTTTATAAGTAGTTTAGCTGAGACATTAGACAACATGAAGTGAATGATAGTAGAAGTGATAACTATGAATCATAGAAGAGTTCAATCAATTTGTATGCTATAATTTCTTAGAGCAATGAAGTAAAGAATGAACAATTACACAAGAAAATGGAGATAAGAGGATTTGGTGTTATGGTGATAAGAAGTGAGTTTGAGTGTCGTCAATACTTAATATGAGAAAAGATTAATGGATGATGAGAATCAAAAGTGAAGTAAAGTTAACTCTTATGCTTATCTTTTAAGATCAAAACTTTATAATAAGGTATGACAAATTGATTGGAGATTAGGAATAATGGATCTTGTAAGACTAGTTAAAGTAGTGAAGTAGATAAAAATTGAAATGATAATTGCACATCATAGTGGAAAATCGATATGAGATAATCTAGGAAAAGAAACTTGGAAATGTAAAATGCCAAATGTTGGAATTATATGTCGATAGGCATTCCTAAATGCACATATATGGAAAATTGTATAATAGTTATCAAAGTATTATAAAATTTTAATAAGGACTTAGAGATCATGAATATTTGGAGTAAACTTGTAATGATCTTTGTTATTTATGGTTATAATTTTAAGCTAGAGATTGACTTTATGGATTATGTTAGTTATTCAAAGAAGTAATCATAGTTTGAAAATAATGAATGGAAGTAAATGCAAATAATGAAATATGATTGTTGTTTTTTTCCTTAGAAACATATGTTGTATATGTGATTGATTTGAATAAGTGAAAATTGTCAACTTACAAATGCATTGGTAATAATGAGATCATGTGAGTAGTTGGATTTAAAGTATGGATTTTTATTGTGCTCTTGCTGACAAAACATAGCAACAAATACATGAATCTAATTATGAGAGTTTTAGAATTGTATATAAACTATTGATATAACAAGATTAGGGTAAGTTATATGAATGGAATGGCTGTTGATGATGTAGATTGAAATGAATCTATGAATGATATATCATGGATTAAAAGAAGGACGAATTGCATATCAAAGTTGATATCGTAGATGAGTGAAGAGGATCCTTTATACAATCTATAGAATAATGGTGTGTATATATCTTTGGTTTTTATACTTCGATATATGTACAGGATATGGGAAGATAATGTAAGAAAACAAAAGGCTAAAGTATTCATTGAATAGAGCAACAAATGAACTAAGTTCAAAGAAGAGATCAAGTCTATGTTGACCATGAATTTTTATAGTTTGATGGTAGTCCTAACTTAATTTTCTATGAAACAAGGGGGCTAATAAGGAAGTAGAAGTGATGGGTAGAGAATGAGGAAGTTGTAGAAGATAATATAGAAGGTAATACATAAAATATCTTAGAAATAACTATATTAAGTTTGAATTGTAGAAGTTGAAGTAAAAGATAACTAAGAGGTACTTTGGATCTATAATGATAATTTTAGAAGATGAAAGATAGAGTAGAAGTTTAGGAGACCTAATGGATGGGAGCACATAAACATAGAAGTTAACGTTGAGAATCCCTAAGTTTTCAATCACAAGATATTAATTGTTGATTGTTGCATTGGAGACTATAATTGTATACTTGTTTGGAGAATCCAAATAAGATATATTTGTAAACCCTACTTTTAGTAGGCCTAAGACTTGATTAAGAGTACTTTCTGAATGTTCCCAAAGATCAACTAAACCAAAGACTTAAGTTTATATTTAGAAATGAATTAAATTTTTCTAATTCAAAAATTAATTATCGATAAGACTCTAGCTTGAAGAACTGCAAGCTCTAAAGTTATTTAAAACCCTAAACCATAAAAACCATTAAGGAATTTTAACCCTAAGTAATTATCGATAATTTAATTTGAATAATTTAATTCAACTTTAGAAAATTTCACAATTTGATAAAAATCAAATCATAAATTACAAAACAACACAAGATGAAAACCCTAAAACAATTTTCTATAAGACCATGCCCTTATCTTCATGCCTAAGCCTTACATTTCGATAAGTAGATCAACCAATCACTTTAGATAACTTATCAATTGAGAGTTGGAATCATTTATCAATTGATAACTTATCAAAATTTACTGATAAGACATTTTCCTTATTCCCCCCTTCACTTATACTACATATGGATAATTTTTCACAAGATTTCATATGCCTAACTTCATTAATTGAGACAAGACCACTCCATGGCCTAAAAAGACTTTAAATGTTAGATCTAATGAAGGAAGAAAGGGGGGTCATGCACTTGTCTTTCAACCATCAATCACTTTCTCTTACACACCACTATTCACCCCTTAATGCTTACATCATCAATAGTTGCAATTGTTAACTTTTGTGTAAGCTACAAGACAACACTTTCAAGACATTTTAGCCACTCATTTCCTCTCAAATCCAACCGGCTACTTTCTCCATTATTTCTCTCACTTTCAATTTCATTTTCACATCTTCTTTCTCTCATTTGCAACAAACATAAAAGGGAGAAATAACCTTACCCCACAAAATCAACTTTTCTTTCATTTTTCAAACTTCACTCACAACAACTTCTCCTCTTGTTCTTATGTCATTTTCTTTCACCATCTAAGATCTTTTAGAACCATTAGAACCTTCCACAAACCTCATTCCAAAAGATCAAATAACTCAGGTTTCCAAGAGGTGGCAAAAAGGAGGAAGCAAATTTAAGAGCTTAAGTATAACCTTAGTGCACAACCGCCATATTTTGCTTTAAGGACGAATAAGTGTTTCTTGTGATTTGTGGGTTAGTGTTTATGTTAGGAGACTTTGATTTCTTGAAGATATAAGTAAGGTTTAAGTTATTATAACACCAAAAACCATTTTAAGAAACAAACCATGAAATCCTTACATGAAGTTGGAGCATGAGCATGTAAAGTTGGTATTTTGTAAAGATACTTGTTTAACACTTTGAATGGAAGATTTTAAGTTAAGAAAGTCTTGAAACAAAAACTTGAATGGAGGATGAGCATGCTTGACATAAGGGTTCCATAGTCATTTGGATGTTGATTTTGTTTCCATTAAGTTAAACATACTCAAATCTAGACTTAAGTTGAGGAAAAATCCATCACATGAAGTTTTATGAAGAAACCTACTTTGTATGACATGAGTTATGATATGGAGGTTGTATTAAGTATAAGATCTTTTATTTCTTTGTGTGGAGCATGAGTTAAAGGATCATCTTATGGAAGAAAACTTAAGTTAAGATTTGGAAACAAGTAGTTTAAGTGCATAATCTAACACCTAAACTTAAGGAAATGATGAAACAAGTTGAAAAACCAAGAAAGAACCCCTTGGAATCATCACGAACAGATCTGGAACATGGGAAAAAGAAGCTTAAAAATATGATAAAAGTGAATGAACAAAGTAAAAAGATCAACCCAAGCAAGTATGGTAAGCATACAAAGCTTAAAACTTAAAACCGAGCTTAAAACTCTCAAAACAAGCTTAGAACTCTAAGTTGGGCCTTCAATGAAATTCTGACCAGCACCTTAAAGTATCAAGAGAGGTTGTTTTAAAGCCTATAAGAAATCCACCTAAGGCTCCATAAGCCCACCAAAGTCACTAACTTTAGTTTGAACAAAAAACAAGCCCATTTGACAACTTAAGCTCACTAAAGGGCCCATGAAGTGGTTGTTAGCCTTAGGAATAAAAATCAAAGTTGTAAATCTGATCTCAAGAAGTATTTTAAGCTTAGTATAAAATCTTAAGACCAAGCCTAAAGGATTTCTCACATTATTAAAAAGCCTATTTACCATACAAGGCCCAAAAACACTTCAACACATGAGGAGCGCTACTATTCTAACCATAGACAGAATTGTATCCCTAATTTCGAAAATCTAACCTCACCATGTTAAAGTACACTTGAAAACGATGAAGATTGACTACAAGATCATAAAAATCAGATTTAAAACGAAGAAGTTATATGCGATTGAACTTTAGGCAAAAACCGGGAAAAATTTCAAAAACTTGACAAGTGTATAACTTAAGGAAAAATTTACTTAGTTTCCTAAGTTTATTTCAATCCCTTATAAATATTCTTTCAATGACTAGGGGATACCATCTACGGAGACGACTTGCGTCCAGATTACTTTGATTGACCCACATGGCAGAGTGAGTAAATTCTCGATGACTCTTTACTTGATTGTGCTTATAGAATAGATGTACCTAAACTTATATATATAAATTTGGATGCTTGTAGGATATGGGAGATGCATGTGTATGGATTTATGGATGAACGTGATGACTTGTTAATTATATATATAATAATAGGAATTGTTTGTATTAATATATACATAGAATTGTATGGAATGAAATTATTTGATCACCTTAAAAATTGAGTTAATCACTTATATGATTAAGAAATCAAAATGAATCATGCATTCCCCATATTGCATAGGGATAACACCGACTGCCGCTTCACGCAAAAAATGGAAAGGGACTTATAGGAATACGAGTTTCCTGTAGGATTGAGCACTAGCTATGTCATCATATATATTGAGTCCCTATCCTAAGCTGATGGGCTTACTAGGCGCTGGGAGATGCCAACCATCGGTAAGGGGCTGAGTCTTGTAGCTTTTGCTTAAAGCATATGTTTGTGGATTGCGGAGGCTACCATATCTCTAGACTTGGGATTTTAAAAATATGACTTGATTTCGGTAAAGGAAGTATACATACATATATATATATATATATATAGAGAGAGAGAGAGAGAGAGAGAGTTTTGTTTTGGCATGAGCTTGATAGTGCAAATGAAATAAAACCTAAGGTCTAGAACCTGGATTTTGGTTTGGGTCAGTTAATTATTTCCAAACTCCGACTTTAGGGGGCGTAATTCTAAGTCATATGTAGTTCTTAGGTTACTGCATGCGTTTTTTAGCATACTGATTGTTCATGCATTCATATGATTGTACATCTAATAAATTTCTGTCATGTGATACCAACGAGGGTATTTATCTCACTAAGCTTAAGCTTGCAACCCTGTAGATTTTTGTTGATGCAAGAGAACCTCTTCACTAATTCGGGCTGAGGCATACCCGTGGTAAGTCTCGTGTAGGGACGGGTTGGAGCAATCAGAGAGCGAAGAGGATATTTTGTAATAGATTTATAGACGTTTAGATACTTTTATATTTTTGCTCATAACACAAATTTAAGGTAGTTTATTTATGAACTGTATTTGTTTATAATATTTTTTTTGGTGTGGGTCTTATGAGCCCATATAATTAGCTAATCTATAACATAGAAGTAATTTTAGTTAAATTGCTCTATATTACTTATCTATGAGCCTAGTGGTAACATAGAGTGAAAGGAGCTTTATGTGTCATATGAAAGGCCTATGATCAGTAAGTAGATTGATAATATACCATTATACGATACATGGTGACCTACCACGACAATGGTATTGATGAGTCATGATAATGTTGATTTAAGCATAAAAGATATGGAAATTAATAAAGCAAAATCTTTTAAATTGATAGTTTTAAGTCTCAATACTTAAATGCTAATGTGAAAAAATCAATGGCTTGATAGTATTGAACTACTGACTAGGTATTTGAGTTCAAGGGACTAAAATTGGTTATTTTGAGACTTGATCTTAAGTATGGATTGATGATTTAGGTTTTGAAGTGAACAATGATATGATATGATCAAATTGCTATTGCTTTATCGCTTAGAGATCTATACCTTGGAATCTAATCAATCTATTAGAATAAATGCTATAGACTTATAAGATGATGCTAATAATGAGATTGTATGGGCTATTAGATTTCACATTGGAGACTAAATGTATTCTTGTTTAAGAGTAATTGAAATTAAATATATATTTGTAAGTGATGAGCAAGTCTAAGTGAGCTCTAGAGATAAATCTTGACAATGTAAATGAGACTGGATTCAATTCTAAATAATGATGGAAAGGAGAAAGTTGTTTGATAAAATGAAGATGCAAAGATTACAATTATGCTCAGGAAATGAGATTTGAGAAGTCTAAAAGTTACTTTAAGGGACTCATGTTTACAATACAATAGGCTTCGATAAATTTGTGATATGATAATTATAGGACTCTTATAGTAGTCACATTAGGATAAGAAGAAGTTTTATAAGAGAAGATATGTTGTAAGTAAAGTCAAAATCTTGATTGAGCATGACATGTGGCTAAAAGGCTAGATAACTAGGAATGAAAAACTAAGAGATGTCGAGTTTCCTCGTCAAAATATATAGTTACTAGATACAAATATGAAAAATAAAGATATACCTCCTTTGGAAAGAGTTAAAGATTGAGGATGATAAGACCATGAGGTTATGATGGTAAAGAGTAATAAGAGGCTTGATTTATGATTATGAGTGCATGATACTAGACTGAGATGGTAAGATGATATGAAAAGATTTGAAGCTATAATTGTTTGTAAAGTTGCTAGAGTTGTGGCTGCAATAAAAGTTAATGATTATGATGTGATGTAGAAATTGGAGTTGTGTAGCAAATGCGTGATGATGCACTTAGAATTTGTAAATATTAAAACATTCAATTTTTAAGGATGAAATTTTTCGTAAGGGGGATAGTATGTAAAAGTGTAGGGTTTAAAACCTCATGAATTTAGGGCATAGAGCGACATCAATGGAATTAGGTGAAACTTGATGGCTAAGCTATAAAAATTATAAGAAATTCTTCTATGAAGACAAATCACTAAAATAATGTGTGTCTATGAAATAACTAAATAAAGTTTTAGGTTAATTAGAATTGAATGTCATTTAAATAGTGAAGCTTACGGCTAGGTTTATAATATTATGTAAAGTGATATATACTCGACAAACATAATTTATATATTATAAACCTGTAAATAAGAAAGGAATATGATTGGGAATATGGCTTCGTAAAAGCTTTGAAGTCCCTTACAAAAGCTTGTTTTTACAAGAGAATAATACAAAATAATAAAAGAAATTAGCATATAAAATAACCAAGGGTGGTTTTGTTAAAAAGTGTGCTATAAATGGTTTTATGAATTGAAATAAGAGGTAATCCATAGCTTTAGAAATAAAACAAGGGATGATCCATGGTTTCTAAGAGCAAAACAAGAGTTGCCTACAAGATTAGCACATAGTTTTCTAAAACCATACGACACTTTGCATCTTTGTTTCCCTCATCCATCAACTATTAAAACCCTTCTCAAATTTCACTCTTAAGCTAGATACCATATCAAGGAAAATTAAGAGAGCTTATTTGGATTTTGTGAAAATTTAAGGAAAAATCAGAAATCAATGTGAAATCTAAGCATATGTAAAACTTAAAGCAAATGACCACTTGGAAATGAGTGGCCACCCCCACTAGGCTCAAAAAACAACGCCTAAAGTAGCTAACATACCCTTGGTGGTCGAATCTTACAAAGATGGTGAGTATCGATTTGGACCTGATTATAGATAACTTGTTAAAAATAGCAAAGCTTGGTAAAAAATTATGAAAAATTACATTTCAAAGTTATTTTTAGTGTACTTTCATGGAAAATATATTAGATTTTTGAAATATGGATGTCTTATATATCACTCTTAAGAAATTGACCATTCCAAGCGATTTTTCAAATTAATTTTAGGAAGGGCAAATAGTATAGTTTTAGCCTAAAATTTTTTTGTAAGATCCTCATTATGTATATTAACATGTTGTGTCAAAATTTTTTACAAAAGCATTCCTTTAATTTTCATTTATTTTTTACTTATGAAAACACCTAAATTTGGAATTTTCAAAAAATTAGTAAATTTTCAAGTATTTTTAGTCAAATCTAAGTGCTATTCATATTTTTGGTCTTAAAATGATATTTTACATGGTTGAGTGAGTTTTTGAATGAAAAAGTAGTTGAACATGTGATTTATCTCATTTTTACGAGTTAAAAGTACCATTTTTGTAAATCTGAAATGGCGATGTGTTGAAAAATGATCATGCATAGGTTTTTATAATATTTTCTAAATCTTGAATTTGTGATTTAGAATGGTCTTCCTATTGGTCCATGTCCAAAATTACTAAGGCTTAATGATCATGATGTGTTTTAGTGAGTTATTATTAAAATTAGTACTAATCAAACCTTGCAAAAATTTTTGTTTAAGGTTACTTGTGATTAGGTAAAGAAAGTGGCTAGGAATGAAATATAATATATTGAGGACTTTAATGAAATAGTTAGTAAGAGCTATTGTAGAGGACTCTTAGTAATACATCAAATGAGGAACCAAAATTAAATCTAAGTAGAAGCTTCTATAAAAGGTTCCTAAGTAAGGCATAAAGTGAAAACTAAAGATGAATCCAATTAAAAGTTTTAGTAGAAGGTTCCTTGGTGAAATACAAAGTAGAAAAGAATAGTAAATGTCAATAGAAGCAACATGAATAAGCTTGCTAGCTTAGTAGAACAAAGTTATAATTATGTTTATCATATCTAGGAACTAAGAATGACACTAAACATAAGTGGATTAAATTTATATTCCTTTGTGATATAATTACTTTGTTGTATGTAATCCAAGTATGTAATTGTATAAATATTAATTTTTTTCCTTTTAACTTACGTAATAAGCATAAGTAGTGCAAACCTACCATAAGTAAATAGTAAAGCATTTTGTGTGATGTATGATAGGGGATACATAATTCATATCAAATATAAAAGGATATGATGTTAATTGTTGATAAGTAGACTAATATAATGATCATAGGATGACAATTTACTATCCTTATGACGTATTGCATGACTAAGATAATATTATCCTATGTAATGTGCTCAAAATTTAACTTGATGCTAGTATAGAAGAATATATATATATACACACACACACACATATAAATTGACCTAAAATGAAGCTACAAATTATCACACCTTACTTTGAAAGATTAGACTACCCTGACTAACCTAATACCTTAATTACACAACTAATTCAATCAATTTTACTGTGATACACACTAAAAGCAGATCCTTAAATTCCATGATATAACAACCTTAACCGAGAAAGATACAATTGGTAACTAGTTTTGGCAATGATTCTAGGAGGAAACCCCTCATAGTAACTAATTTATGATCTTGGAGTGACAATAATATGTTTTGATTAGGATACTAAGGGTCAAAGACCTTAGACTAAAGTACATATCTTAATCTAAATTATTAAATGTATAGTTGAATTAACTTAACTTTATAGCCACTAATAAGGAAGGGTAAGAAATAAATGAATAGATTAATCACATTAAATGATAGTAACAAAAGGATTATTGATAGGGATCACGGACCATTCACATTCTCCCGAGTTTGTTAGCTTACCAAGCTGTTCAAGGTGAGTTGAGCATAGACGAGCAATGCATTTCTCAATCTAACTTGCCAAGTCATTCCAGAAGTTGCCAAGGTGATAAACCAACATGACGAGCCGACCCCTCTATAACAAACCTACGTTCAAGCATCGAATTAGGATATAGCTAACCTCAATAGTGCCAAGGTTGAGCTAACAACCGTCAGGATCCTTTTCTATAATTTCCTATAACCTAGAACTTATCCTAATTAGGTACTATTAATACTTGCAAATTATAATAGCCATAAGGACAACATATAAAGAATACACTGAACTTTTACACTCTCTTAAGCTAAGTGTCATTCTACTTATTCTTGAGCTACTCTTATCTAACCCATTGAGCGTAGACTAGTAGCAAGTGATATTTGGCCATACTTGTGCATCATATCAAGTGTGACTCGAGATCATATGAGGCATTAGTGAGTCATATCCATCATTGGTGCATAGGAACCCTTGGTTACCCAACCTTCGACTCTCATTTATCCTTCGAACCATCTCGTGGTTAGGACCCACCCCTTGGTTACACATGATATTGAGCTCTTATGTTCATCTACAGATCCATATCATCCTGATATCAAAGCTTAGTTTACATTCGAAGGCTAGCTTATGCTACCTTTTTCTCTAAGTAAGTTGCTACTAGTTTTGTGTGTTCAAGGTTTCTGTTAACAGTAGTAGTTTGCTAGATGAATAGAGTTGAAGACATTCGGTGCTCTGTTTTCCCTTGTTTCTTATATGTAGAAATAGAGTAGTTATTGGCTAGTTCGATGTATGTAGTTATGGGAGCATTAGTTACTATTCTGCTATTGTTATTCACAAAAAGGACTTTGAGTAGTATTTTTAAACATCAATTTTGTGAGTTAAACCAACAATGTTAGATTTAAGTATTCAAGGAACTTTAAGAAACTATGAAAGTAGTGCTCGACATGGTTAAGGGCAAGAAGGAGGCTTCACACCTCAGTCGATGGGTGTTATCTCGGATAGGCTTATCAACTTGGTAGCTAGTTTGGTGATTGTTATCTAAGAAAATAGACAATGTGTTAGAAATAGCCCAACTAGAAGATTTGAGCAATAAGAGTAAGATAATGGTTAATTTAGCCAAGCTAATGTTTGACCACCTTAGATTGAAGGAATGGGTAGAGCTACATGGTGTAGCCTAGCACTTAAAGAAATCGAAGGAGAAGAGGAAGGGGATGACAAAGTGGAGGAGTACTATAAGCTTCAAGAAAGGAATGTATGAGCCCTTAGAGTTGAAGGTTGAGGATGCGTATTCTAAGCTTTTCTGAAAGTGAAGATGCTGAAGATTACTTAGATTATGTAAACAAAATTGAAAAGCAATTTGAATGCTATGAAGTGCCCAATAATGCAAAAGTTAGACTTGTTATGCTAGAGTTCACTGGTTGCATTGCCCTATGGTGGAAAAACTTGCTAGCCACCCGACAAAGGGAAGGAGAACGAAAAATTAGGGGTTAGGATGAGATGAAGAGGATCATGAGGAGAAGGTTTGTGTCGAGCTAGTATTTATAGGATGCTTTCAAAAGGTTGCAGGAAACTGAGTTAAGGAGGATCTACTATTGAAGCTTTTGTCAAGGAGTTCCACATGTTGATGATTTGATGTGAAGTTAGTAAGCTAGAAGACCAAACTGTATCCCGATTCATCATAGATTAAAATATGAGATCGGAGATATCTTAGAAACCATGGATATTAGGACATTTAATAACATAATTTGAGCCATCTAGAAGATAGAAAGGCACCCAATAGGAAGGTTCCGGCCATTAATTAGCTTACCTGGCAATAAATGAACTGTTTTGAATAGACCTATATAAACAAAACTAAGTAAGGTTATTAAGATTCGACTTGCATAGACTACCTGAGCAAAAGGGAAGGAAGTCCTAAGGAAGTTTATGAAAAGCTAGAGTTTGGGGAGGAAGATGTATGAGGTCAAGTGTTTCAAATGCCAAGGATTTGGACGCAAGGTTACTTAGTGCCCTTGAATAGAAGAACTATGGTGATCCAAGGCGAGGTATCGACTGTCAAAGTAGACAACATTGATGAGGAAGTAGAGGAGTTGAAAGAGGATAGATAGGCTAAGCTATCTGAGGAAGAATATATCTACAGTGAGGAAGGTAACTTTATGTTGACTACTCTAGTGTTGAGGAAGACAATGAGTGTCAGTCCTATACCCAAAGATGAATAGAGAAAAAATCTCTTCTACATTGGATGCAAGGTAAATGAGTCACTATGTGCCCTGATCATTGATAGTGGGAGCGACATCAATGCAACCTCTACATTTATGGTCCAACAATTGCAATTTATAACTAAACCCTACCAAAAACCTTATAAGCTTTACTGGCTTAGTGATAAGGGAGCCTTGCAGGTGAATAAACAGGTGTCTATGTTGATTTGCATTGGCAAATATCGAGATGAAGTGCTTTGTGATGTGTTGCCCATAACTGCATCCTATATTCTACTTAGACAACCGTAGATGTTCGATCAAGCTGTGTTATATGACGGAAGGAGGAATACACGTTTTATGGAGCATGAAGGCAGGAGGATGAAATTAAGTCCTATGACTACTAAGTAAGTAAAGGTTATGTAGTCTTAACTTAGCCGGACCTTGAAGAAAGAAGCTTTGGTAATGACTTGAGCCGAGCTGAAAAGAGAAATGAAGCTTGAAGGACTGACCTAACTGTTGGTCTGAAGGATACTAGAGATGAGGTTCAAGGAAAGTGAGTAGCCCATCGAAGTGAAAACATTATTCGAAGAGTTTGCCGATCTGTTCCTAGAAGAGCTACTGAAAGGATTGCCTCATATCCCAAGCATTGAACATATAATTGACTTACAACCAAGAGATGCACTACCAAACAAGCTTACCTATAAGCTGAACCCTAAACAAGCTGCCGAGCTGCAGAAGCAAGTAGATAAGCTATTGAAGAAGGGGTATGTACACAAGTACCTTAACCTCTATATCGCATTGGCCTTATTGGTGCTGAAGAAAGATAGGTCGTAGAGAATATGTATTGACAGCCGAACAATCAATCAAATCACCATCAAGTATAGGTATCCTATACCCAGGCTTGATGATATCCTAGACAAATTAAGTAGAGAAAAAGTGTTCTCCAAGATTGACCTCAAATTTGGATAGCATTAGATTTGAATGCGCAAAGGTAATGAGTAGAAGACTACATTCAAAATGTACCACAGATTATATGAATGGATTGTAATGCCCTTTGGAATGTCCAACATGCCAAGCACATTTATGTACTTGATGAATCATGTGCTTTGACATCTTGGTGTCATAGTTTATTTTGCTAGAAACTCACCAACAACATCTCCGAAGAGTCTTCACAAAACCTTAAGCTGAAAGCTCTATGCTAATATGAAGAAGTACGACTTTTGCCAACCTAAAGTGATATTCTTAGGGTTTGTTGTAAGTGGTGGTGGCATATGGGTTGATGAAGAAAATATTAGAACGATCACCAAATGGCTAGTACTGACTACTTTGGCTAACATGAGGAGTTTTCATGACCTTGCATCATTCTATCATAGGTTTATAAGAAATTTTAGTACGATTGTGGCTTTACTCACTAAACTCTCAAAGAAGAATGTTGAATTTAGATGGAGAGAGAAAAAGCAAAAGAGTTTTGAGGAGGTGAAAGAGAGGCTAACTACAACCCCAATCTTAGCTTTGTTGAGCTTTGACGGAGTTTTTAAAGTAGAATGTGACGTGTCCGAACTAAGCATAGGTACCGTGTTCATAAAAGAAGGCTGACCTATTGCTTATTGCAGTGAGAGACTTCGAAGAGCTATACTCAACTATTCTATCTATGACAAGGAGTTCTACTTGTTAATCCAAGCCCTTACGGTATGGCAATACTATTTATTACCCAAGGAATTTGTTATCTATACCAACTATGAATCCTTAAGATATCTAAAGAGCTAACCAAAGTTGTCTCGAAGACAGGTCAAATGGGTTGAGATCATGGAGGTATTTTTCTTTGTTGTGAAATATAAGGATGGAAAGAACAACATAATGGCTGATGCCCTATTGAGAAGACATACCCTCCTAATTGAACTGTAAGCAAGGTTACTTAGTTTTTCTACAATAAAGAATTTATATGCTGAAGATCTATACTCTAATCCTATTTATGCCCAGTGTAAGGAGGGATGGACCTTGGATGACTATCTCAGGCAGGACAAATACTTGTTCAAAAAGAAGAGATTGTGTAACCTAACCTGTTCTATAAGAGAATTGCTAGTGTACGAGGCACATAGGGGTGGATTGACAAGACACTTTGGCCAACATTAAACCCATGAGGTACTCTCATCTAAATTCTTCTAGCTAAGGATGAAGAGAGATGTCCAATTTGTACTGGAAAGGTATATGACCTAATGAAAACCGAAGAGTCACATCGAGTAAGGACACTATCTATCCTTACACATCTTGACCAAACCTTAGTCCAAACTAAGTATAGACTTCATGTTGGGGTTACTGAGGATGTCCCAAGGGAAGGACTTCATCATGGAGGTTACAGATCAATTCAATAAAATGGCACCTTTTATGACTTGTTCCAAAACTAATAATGCTTCAGCTATCTCTTTTCTTTTCTTATAAGAAATAGTCAAGCTTCATGGGGTTCCCAAGACTATTGTCTTAGACTGAGACTCAAGGTTTATAAGCCAATTTTGGAGGACACTATGGAGACGAATGGGAACTAAGCTATTGCATAGCATGTCTTACCAACCATAAACTGATGGACAAACTAAGGTTTTCAATAGAACAATAGTAACTTTGCTACTATATTTAATGCATAATGAAGAGATATAACAACTATATTAGGTTGATCAAAATATCTTCCATAGAAACCTAAAAGATACAAGGCTAGTATCATAAGGATATGTTTACAAGCAAATAGAGGTAACAAGTAATTAAATATCTATATGACCGCATAAAGCAATTGGTGAAAAGATACATATAGTAATGGTTTCCAACACAATGGATGAAAACTTTCATAATGTTACTATATTTTAATAATATAGGAAAGCACACAATTATCATGGTTAATAATGGACGTAATAGGAAATTTTAAAATAAATTAAGACTTAAAATGAAGAAAGAATTAGATTGATGTTAATAAAAAAAAATACACATATATACATATATAAATATAAATCCTCATGTTGGGATAATAAACTTAAGACTAATCTTAGACACTAAGATTAGGTAAAATCTAAATAACTAACTATATTTGGATGAAACTCAAGGTAAATGAAATTACCATATGTAGTAGTCCATACTTCAAAAACCTACTCAGAAATTGAATAAGAAATTTCGTAAACCCCTAAATTTTTCGACCTAACATCTAAAGTAGACTCTAGTAAGTTAGATATTCCTAAGAGTCGATAAGTTATTTAAGATGAAAACCTTAAGATAATAACTAAAGATTTAATCGCGTATAAAATTTTTAAACTCTAAATGAATATAAACACTAGAGATTATACCCAAAAGTAATAAAACTTTACAATTATAACTTTAAGGATATAAAAGTACTAAGTCACTATAATCTATTCTTAAACCCTAATTGCTAATATATCCTTAGTATTATATTAAACCATTTTCAAATAATCAAGATAAGTTTCAATTATTCATAAATGCATACAATACTAATTTAATTTACTTTAAAACTAAGATATTGCATTATATATCACATCAATCTTCTAATCATAAAACTAAATTAGTATTTTATAGAGTTAAGTGTGTAGTTAATGTTTATACTATTTGTAGTTAATATTAACAAACTAAGTGGCATATTTCATAATAGTTACACTAAGTACCATACTAAATAATGTATGTAGACTCTATAGATTTAACCTTCTAAACATGGTATCGAATTCGAGTATTGTAAATATTTCCCTAAGTCGATAAGGCCACATAAAATGAAAACCGACTAAAATTTTAAACTCGGAATTTAAAACGAACTTGAAAGACCCAATTATACGATTTGGAAACCCTAATCATACAAGAAAATCCCAATCCCTACATACACATACTTTTAAAAATGTAAACCTAAACTTAATAGGAACCGTAAATATCAAATCATAAAATTTTTTTAAAAACTCAATAAAATTATCTTAGTGCTTGAAAAGCCATAAATCAATAAGATTATCAATAATTTTGTGAAATCGTATAAAACTGATAATGAACGAATCAGGGATTATTTCAAGTAATAATAAACAACAAAACTAAGCTAGTGAAAGGAATAAATTAATAAATTTACAAAAATTATTTTACTTGTGTACATAAGTAGCCCCACAATATGTATATATATATAAATATATTAATAAGCAATTTCCTTCTCTTTTGTTAATCTGCCGTATGATATATATATATATATATTTCTATGTTGCATAATAAAGGAATGTTCTTAAATAATTAAACCAATTAAACCTTAAGCTCCTGTGTGTAAGTCAATTATTCTCGAGCTGATGAAAAACTCTAAAACATACATAAACTCTCTCGGACCCTAAAACATAAGATGATCAAGGACTTACGATCCCAAATGAATAATTAAAAATATAATTTGAATAAATTTTATTCATCTCTAGAAAATTCTAAAATTTCTTAAGAGGCAAATCACAACCTATAAATTAATTTGAGAACCAAACCTAAAAAGAATTTCATATAAAACAATTCCCTTATTTTCACTTATAAACCATGTTATAAATGGATAAGTTGTAAACCCTACTTTTTAGCGAACTTGTGATTCAATTAAGAACACTTCCCAAATATTCCCAAGGATAAACTAAGCTAAGAAATCAAGTTTACATTTAAAAACAAATATAATTTTCCAATTCGAAACCCCATTATCAATAAAACTCAAATATGAGAATAACCATAAACTCTAAACCCAAAACGCTAAAACAATTAAGGACTTATAACCTTAAGCGGCTAATTAAGAATTTAATTTGAATAATTTTATTCAACTCTAGAAATTTTCATAATTTTATAAGAATTAAATCATAACTTACAAATCAATTTAAGAGATAAACTCCAAAAGAATTTTATATAAGACAATCTTATTATTTTCTTGCATAAGATTTGTGCACATGAATAAGTAAATCAACCAATCATCTTAAATAACTTATCAATTGACAAATATACACCCTACTTTTAGTGGGCCCATGATACAATTAAAAGTACCATTCAAACGTTCCCAAGGATCAACAAAACTAAGAATTTAAGTTTACAACTAGAAAAAAATCAAGTTTTTCTAATTCAAAAACCAATTATCGATAAAACCTAAGCTTAAAGAATTATGAGCTCAAAAATCACTTAAAACCCTAACCTTGAAATAATTAAGGAAATTTTAACCCTAAGTAATTAATCAATAATTTAATTTGAATAATTTCATTCAAATTTAGAAAATTTCACAATTTTATAGGAATTGAATCATAAATTACAAAATAATGCAAGATGAAAACCCTAAAACAATTTCTTATAAGACTATGCCCTTATCTTCATGTCTAAACTTTACACATCAATAAGAAGACCAACTAATCACCTTAGATAACTTATTAATTGAGAGTTGGAATCATTTATCAATTGATAACTTATCAAAATCTAGTGATTATACATTTTCCTTATCACCCCTTCACTTATACTACATATGGACAATTTTTCACAAGATTTCACATGCTTAACTTCATTAAATGAGACAAGACCATTCCATAGCTCAAAAGGACTTTAAATGGCAGATTTAAAAAAGGAAGAAAGGGGGGTCATGCTTTTGTCTTTCAACTATCAATCACTTTCTCTTACACATCACTATTCACCCCTTAATGCTTGTATCATCAATAGTTGCAATTGTTGACTTTTGTGTAAGCTACAAGACAACACTGTCAAGACATTTTAACCACTCATTCTCTCTCAATTCCAACCGACCACTCTCTCCATTACTTCTCTCACTTTCAATTTCACTTTCACATCTTCTTTCTCTCATTTGAAACAAACATAAAAAGGAGAAACAACCTTACCCCACAAAATCAACTTTTCCCCCATTTTCAAGATTCACTCACTACAATTCCTTCTCTTGTTCTTATGTCATTTTCTTTCACCATCTAAGATCTTTTAGAACCATTGGAACCTTCCATAAACCCCATTCCAAAAGATCAAACAACTTAGGTTTCCGAAAGGTGGCAAAAGGAGGAAGCAAAGTTAAGAGCTTAAGTGGAACCTTAATGTACAACCACCATATTTTGCTTTAAGGACGAGTAAGTGTTTCCTGTGATTAGTGGGTTAGTGTTTATGATAAGAGACTTTGATTTCTTGAAGATATAAGTAAGGTTTGAGTTGTTATAACACCAAAAACCATTTTAAGAAACAAACTCATGAAACCCTTACATGAAGTTGAAACATGAGCATGTAAAGTTGGTGTTTTGTAAAGATACTTGTGTAACACTTTGAATGGAAGATTTTAAGTTGAGAAAATCTTGAAACAAAGACTTAAATGGAAGATGCGCATGCTCGATGTGAAGATTCGAAAGTCCTTTGAATGTTGATTTTACTTTCGTTAAGTTAAACATTCTCAAATCTAGACTTAAGTTAAGGAAAAATTCATCACATGAAGTTTTATGAAGGAACCAACTTTGTATGACATGAGCTATGATATGGAGGTTGTATTAAGTATAAGATCTTCTATTTCTTTGTGTGAAGCATGAGGTAAAGAATCATCTTACAGAAGAAAATTTAAGTTAAGATTTGGATAAAAATAGTTTAAGTGCATGATCTAACACCTAAACTCAAGGAAATGATAAAACAAGTTAAAAGACCAAGTGAGAACCCCCTGGAATCATCACGAATAGATCTAGAACATGGGTAAGAGACACTTAAAAGTATGATAAAAGTAAATGAACAAAGTGAAAAGATCAACTAAAGCAAGTATAGTAAGTATACAAAGCCTAAAACTCAAAACCGAGCCTAAAACTTTCAAAACAAGCTTAGAACTCTAAGTTAGGCCTTCATTAAATTTTGACCAGCACTTTAAAATATTAAGAGAGGTTGTTTGAAGCCTACAAGAAATCCACCTAAGACTCCATAAGTCCAAAAAAGTGACTAACTTTAGTTTGAACAAAAAACAAGCCAATTTGATAACTTAAGCCCACTAAAGAGCCCATGAAGTGGTTGTTAGCCTTAGGAGTATAAATCAAAGTTGTAAATATGATCTTAAGAAGTATTTTGAGCTTAGGATAAAATCTAAAGAATAAGCCCAAAGGATTTCTCAAGTTATCAAAAAGCCCATTTACCATACAAGGCCCAAAAGTACTCCAAAACATAAGGATCGCTACTGTTCTGACCCATGAACATTTTTGCATGCCTTATCACGAAAATATAACCTCACCACGTTAAAGTATACTAAAAAGTGATGAAGATTGACTTTAAGATCATAAAAATTGGATTTAAAATGAGAAATTTATACGCGATTGAACTTTTAAGTAAAACCGAGAAAAATTATGAAACCAAGTCAAAAGTATAAATTAAAGGGTTTTAGCTTAGTTTTCTAGGTTTTATTTCAAATCCTTATAGTATCATATTTGCGATGTTTAGGGGATCCGGCTTTAGGGAAACAACTTATCCTGGATTAGTTTGATCTATCCGCATGGCTGAGTGAGTAAATTCCTGATAACTCTTTACTTAATTTTGCTTGTAGAATAGATGTACCTAAACTTATATATATAAATTTAGATGCTTGTAAGATATGGGAGATGCATATGTATGGATTTATGGATGAATGTGATGACTTTTTAATTATATATATAATAATAGGAATTGTTTGTACTAATATTTACATGTAAATTATATGGAATGTATCACCTTGAAAATCGAGTTAATCACTTATACGATTAAGAAATCAAAATGAATCATGCATTCCCTATATTGCATACAAATAACACCAACTGCTGCGAGCACGAGTCTCCTGCAGGATTGGGTACTAGCTATATCATCATATATATTGAGTCTTTGTCCTAAGCTGATGGGCTTACTAGGCGTTAGGAGACGCCAACCGTCGACGAAGGGCCAAGTCTTGTGACTTCTGCTTAAGGTGTGTATTTATGGATTGTAGAGGTCGCCACACCGCTAGACTTGGGATTTTAAAAATATGAATACACACATATATATAGTTTTGTTTTGGCTAAGCACAATAGTGCTAATGAATTAAAACCCAAGGTCTAGAACTTGGATTTTGGTTTAGGTCAGTTAATTATCTCTAAACCCCAACTATAGGGGGTGTAATTCTGAGTCGTATGCAGTTCCTAGGCCACTGCATACATTGTTTGGCATGCTAATTGTTCATGCATTCATATGATTTTACATTTAATAAATTTTTGTCATGTGGTATTGATGAGGGTAATTATCTTACTAAGCGTAAGCTTACACCCTAACAGTTCTTTTCCTTACAGGTTGATCGATAGTTGGGAATGGGATAGGAATCGAGTGCAGAGTGCTACCATTGAATTAGTATGATGAAAAGCTTATGTAGTTAATTTGAAATGCTCTAAAAAATGACTAATGTCTCAATTAAGTTTAGTATCTTTAATAAGTTTAGAATTTTCTGGAATTGTCTATCTTATTTCACTATTTTAGTAGGGGACACCGATTCTCTACGGTTTTGAGGAATTGTGGAAAAATGGATATCCATAATTATTTATATTATATAATGAGTCAATGAACTAAAATTAAAGACTTTAGCAAATAACTATTTAGAGTCTTGTAATCTTTGACTTACAAGGCGATTTTCTAATCATGGGTACACACGTGATATGGAAATTTTAGGCAATACTACTAAGCACCTCCTAAGGTTGCTTCAATGTAAATAGGATATAACTACTTAAAAGGAGATCTTATTAACTATTCTTGCTAATCATTTCAATAAACTCTATTTTTCCCTAATTTTCCTTAATTACCTCATTATGTACACACAAGTTACATTTAACTTTAAAGAGTTGACTAAGTCAAATGTCAACCAAGTCAACAAATGTCATTGTCATCTAGAGTTTTCTTCCATTTTCTAAAGATTTCTTCTTTTTTCTTTTGATTTTTTTCCATTTCTTTTCCCCATTTTTGCCTTCCATTCATCCCCTTTCTAAACCCCACTTCTATCTTCTTCTAAACACATCTAAAAACAAAACAAAATCCCCTTTTCCCCCTCTTATCAAAACCATAACACCCTCTTCTTCTTCCCCTTTTCTAAACTTCCATTTTTTCTTTTACCTTTACCTTAATACATATCTTATATCCTAATATCTAAGTAAACTCTTCACCCTTATCTAGAAGGAAAAGGAGGTATGTTTTTATATAATCTTTCATCTTAATTAGTAATTAGTTATTTATGTTATGTTAGTTTTGGAATTATCATGTTATATGTACATGTATGTTGACACAAATAGGATTATTATACACATGTACAAAAGTGTAGAAATACTTAGGTATAAGAGTAGAAATATATGAGTACATATACTATGTGGATCCATATGAAGTAACCGTGTATGAATTTTAATAAAGTACTTAGCATAGATGTAGGTATATACATATACATAAGTGTAGAAGAATATATGCATATATATATTGTAGAAACACATATTTATATGGACTAAATAGGTATACACTAGTAGAATACATAGTATAAGTATACATATACATAGGTAAGAATAAGAAAACTACTTATACATAACTATAGAAAGCCATGTACATGAATACCCTTTATGTACATAACCTAAAATAAGGAGTATACTAAGCATATACACATATAACTTGCTAAATAAGCCCATAAGGTACAAAAATATGGATTAAATAAAGATTTCTTAAGAGTATAGAAGACATATGAAAATATGTAACCACCTCATGTATATATAGGTATATATACGAGTATAGATATGGTATATATACGAGTATAGATATGGTATATGTACAAGTATACTAGTATGCATATAAGTGTATTAGAAGTATAAATACACATAACATAAGCATAAGGTACATAAGTATTTTAGTGTAAAAGTTATACACAAATAATTTATAACGTAATTATTTAAAATACTATGAAATAGTATAGTAAAATGATAAACTATACAATATGTACAAATGTATATATATATAAGCCAAAATCACTTTAAGCCCATAACACACATCTCAAATTAAATTAGCTACATTTGAGCACATAAAATAGTAATAACAATGTAAAATCATCTAAGTACAAGAATCTAACAGCTAATTAAATCATTAAATACTAAAATAAGGTATAAAACTAGATAATAAAAATATTCACGCTTCAACAATTAAAATTTTAATAAATTTAATTCATATCGTAAAATATAGGTTTTAACATCTAAAACGGACATCACTATGTGAACATACATTTGAAACGATGAAAAACGACTATAAGTTTATAAATATTGGAAATAAAACGAAAATGTTATATATGGTTGGTGATAAGGTTCAACCGAATGAAATCTAATGGGAACCTAAGTAGAAATAGGTGAACAAATACCTAGAATAACTAGTTTATTCAATTACTCACTTTCGTTTTTATCTTATAATAATTAGGTGATCTTGACAAAGGTTGAGATCTTCCTAAGGACTACTACGATTAGCACGAGACATCATAGCCAAGTGAGTACTCCTGATAACTTTAAACTTGTTTTGTGTTTGTAATTTGTGTACTTAAATTAAATAGTAATAACTTGATGCATGGGATTCGGGATATGAATGTGCTTGATACTAATCGATTACTATGAAAAAATTGTTAAATATGATAATTGAAGATTTGATTGTATGATTGATTGTTACATGATTTAGATGGTTTGCTAATATTGATTGATTGCCATATAATTTGACTTAATTATACTTGGTTTATCTTAAATTAAAAAGGGTCATGCATCAATCATGCATTGCAATTATTATTCCAGCCATCACTTCATTGAACCTTATCACCAACCATATGTAACATTACCTTACCTTAGCCCATGGGCATACTAAGCGTTGGAGGCACCAACCGTCCGGTTGAGGGTTGAGTCTAAAGACCTCCACTATAGCATGTGATTATGGACTATGAGGCCATCCCATCGCTAGACCTAGAATTTTGGTTTACTATTAAATTTCTTAGAAATAGAAATGTATTTTGTGATATACGAAGTTTAAATTTGTGGTTAAAAACCTAGGTGCTACAGCCCAGCTGTGATTAGTACTAATGTATCTCCAACCCTTATCTCGAAGGGCGTTAAAATCCGATATTATATATAGCACCGATCAATTGCATATATGGTTTGGCATACTACGTGTACATACATTCATATGATTGTAATAATTTGTTTAATAACTTACTTGCTAGTATAGTACAAGCAAGTTAACTCACTAGCTCTTATAGCTTATTCTCTAATAGTTTTTTATTTATAGGTTGGTAGATAATCGGACATAGGTTAAGAGCCAAGTGTTAAGTGTAAGTATCGAGACATTTTAGAGGTTAGAATTAGAGAGAAGTTATTTAGTTCATTTGAAACTTTAAATGTAAATACCACTTAGGTACATAGATTTTTCAACCTTATTAAGTTTGAACTTTTAAGTTTATATTACTTGATCTTATCATTTAGTAAGGGATATCGATTTTTTGTGATTCTAAGGAATTGTGAGATATCAGACATCCATAGTTATTTATATTTATATTTTACAATAAATTAATTACTTAGAAATTAGTAATCTTAGTGATTTATCATTTCAAATCTTGTAATCTCTGACTTGCAAGGCGGTTTCCATATTATAGGTGCATACGTGATATAGAAATTTTTAAGCAATCATACTAGGCCCCCTTTAGGGTCTTGACAAATTCTCCCTTAATGGAAACTTAGGATCCTCTAAGCCTAGAAGTTAATTTAGAAACATATTTAGAAAGTAATCTTCCATCAGATTTACTCAATTGACTTTTGAACCTTAAAATATTAAGTGTAAGGAACTTCATCAATCTAATGAACATGGCTCAATGGAGTTGACTACCTATAATTTCATAAAATTGGAGGAACATTGTTACGTCCCGAAAAGGTGAAGTCATAATAATCTCATCATGTGAGCCATCTTTAGATAGAAACTCTCCTTATATTTGCTATCTTAGACCTAGTTCACACCAAGTAAACTTAACTTTACTCCTTTAAAGCATCCAATTCAATACTTATTTGATATAAACCTGTAGAGTAATCCTTTGAAATAATTTGTTAAAAATAAACTTATAATTTGACCTTATAAAAGAGTGGTAGTAAATCTCACAAGTACCTATCATTTTACATACAAATGAAAATATTGAAAACTACCAAGCTCTTTGAGGAGTCTTGTATAGTTTTCCTTAAAAGATAAGAAGTTAATATTAAGGGAAATAATTAGCCATTTCTCGTTGCATCTCACTCCCCATCCCAATTTACTAGTGTTCTGGTGTTGGGTAGGCACTTGTAATCTATTTGAAACTTATAAAACAAATTATATGAGAATGATAGACAACTTACTCAGTAAGTGGGGTAGAGATAGAAGTATACATTTAGCACATTATAAGTAGGATTTTCAACCAAATTGGTTAGATGCAATGCATGTATAAGCAAATGCCACTGTACGATATTATTCCATTTATCATGAGATTAGAGAAATTACGCTTACTCTAATCCCGGTTGAGGAGATTGACGTCATATATTCATGGATCAAAACTAAACCGAGGCTTATGCAATAAAGAATACTCTCCTCTTGTAATCACCTTTGAACGACGACCCCCAACCTTGCCATAACCTTCTCTCTTATCACTTAGTTCGACTAAGAGTAAGGAAAGGATCATTTCAACTATCCTTATCGAAAAGAGTCTATATTTGGCCCAAGAATCTTAATTGTTATCCTTAGTAGGTTACGATGGAGATTGGGTTAAATGTTAAGCCCAATTGGAGTTAGTTCATTATTAAGGTGATCAACTAAGCTCAAACAATTTAAACAAATTATTTATGGAACAACCATAACATGGAGCTCAGCTCCTATCACAACAAATCATAACGCAACTATAAGTATTGCATATGCACAAACAGCTACCTACAATCACAAGTCAATACATACCAAAATCTGTAGATATTCTAAAATAATACCACCAAAATGCTGTAAAACATTAATCCCACTTACATGTCCTGACTCTAATGTTGGATAACTTGCATCATCAACGGTTTAATCATTAAGAGACCTTATATATACAAAACCTAAATTCAGCTTTCGTGATAGTTATGAAAATATTAGGATCTTATCTAAAGTATATTATAATAATAATATATAGTTTCGTTATATAAGTCAAGTTAAGTTATTACTTATTAATAATATATGTAATTATACTATTACGTATAATATATCGTTTTGATTGTCTTGAAACGTACTTTTAAGCGATTAAATCATATTTAAATTATAGTAGGGTTATCGTAATACATAAATTCTTGTAATATTATATATATATATATATAAGTTATATTACTTAGAATTATCCAGTTTTTGTAAAAATAGTGTTATTAGGTTCATACAAACTTAGTGACACGTATTATAGGCCATATTTCTAAATATGACTTCTAACGGGTAGTTCAAATTTCTAACACAGTTATACGTATTTAAGTAAATATTATTGTATAATATGTATTTTATATTATTAACTATATTTTATATAATTTGTCTACATAACCTTATAATTGAGATATTATCTAACCTTAATATACTTGTAATATATCTCGGTCATCAAAATATCGTAAATGTATTAAAAATATACTTTTATCAAATCTGATCAGTATACATATAAATAGTGTTTTATTTAATTATTTATCACAATTTAGCCTATTATTACTAAAAAAGAGTTTTGGTTCATAATTTAAGCTATTTTATTACGTAAATTCCTAATAAATGGCTCGGGTTACCAGATAATTCCCAAAAAATTTCTATAGACTCCTAAAAATATGGTGAATTCACTCATTACTTAGTTTCATGTTTTCCATTTATCTCCTATATATTCAAATTTACAATTTTGCCTTAAATTATACTTAATTATCCAAATGTTATTCTTTTTACACAAAATCATTTTCAACTTATCCGAACATCATTATACTTCACTAGAAATCAGTATAGGTCATTTTCACTATTTAATTTCATAAAACCTATTTATTTCAGATTCTTACTCTAATTTCCAACTTTTTTAGGATGAAAAATACAATAAATATTAAAAATACTAAAAAAAAAATTGGGCTACGTAGAAATTATCTATATATTATATGTATCTTACATAAAAATTTTGATCTAAAAACTATATCATTTAATATATTCATTTTAAATTTCAAATTTCAGATGAATAGTATATTTGTTGAGCAAGTACATTAAATATTCCTAATTTTGTAAAAATAAATTTATGAAATGATAGTACATCTAAAATAACCCAAGAATTAATTTTTCTATTTATCCTAATTAATTTAATAATTTTTCGAAAATAGAGAAAAATAAGGCAAAAACTCGGAACTTAAGTTTATTAGAGCTCCAACTACCGTTAGCTAGAGAAAGCTTATCGAACAGCTAAGATGTGGCATGGGCTAGTGGTGGCCAGTCAAGTTCTACAATAGGCTCTCATTTGGTTTGATATCTGGCTTAGCTCGGTAATTCCCCTATTTTTCTTATTTTATTTTGTAATTTTTATTAATTTTTTCGAAAATTACCTAAGTGTCTAAAGTGTATAATATGATACTAAGAGTCCTATTTAAAGTAGTTTAGGTTGGTTGAAGTTTTTTCTTAATTATTAAGTAATTTATTTTAATATTTTCCTTGAAAAATGTATAGTAGGAGGTGGCTTAATTAGAAAATTTTCACTATTGACTCAACAAAAATCAGCTCCTACAATTTGCTATGTGTTTTCTAGCATGTCCAACAATTTTGAAGGCAATTGGATAAGCTTTAATAGATATTTTGATTAAATACTAATATTATATATATTATATTAGTATTTAGTTATTTTATTAATATACAAGTGTGTATCCTATGTACATATCACATGTAATGTGTATTTGTACTCATATAATATTGTTTCTTACATATTTTTTATTTTTAACATATATTCTCTAATTATTTTTATGAATTTAGCACATATTGTATATAATTGTGTAATTTTAGATTATTTACAAGTATATTTATTATATATACGGGTATACTTACAAAAATATATGTATACTCATATAGTATATTATGCTATATTATTTTCTTTTATGGCTTAATTAACTTATCTCTAAGTCCTCGTCGTATTCTAAATTCGGTTTTAAGAGTTTCAATCATTTTTACATTATATTAAATGATCACATTTCTAAGGCTAAATTTGAGATTTTAGATTATTATTTTTGAAATATAACCTTATAGGGTCATTTCTACTAACTTTTCTGACTTAGTTATAAAGTTTGAACTTAATCGAATATGTTTTCCAGAAAGCCTTAAATTTAGATACAATTACTCCAAATTCGATTGTACGGTCTTATATAGAGTAAATTTTTATTATTTTGATTATATTATTAATATTCTTATTATATTACAAACTTCTAAATATATGAGAATTCTTTGATTAAGGTTATCATGTCTCTCATAAGTTTCTAGCCTAATAGGTTTACTTTTCCAAATGTCCTAAATCTACTATTGACCTTAATCGTATAAGGATAGGGCTTTATCCTAATACTTAGATGTTTATGTCTTAATTGTTGATTTATGGGATATTACAAACTCTATGAAATGATTTCGAAGAAAAAATCTCCCATTCGGTAAACTATATGTGCTAAAGTTAGTGGAAAAAAATAATGTGAGATGCATCAATATAAGATAATTAGGATTAGAAGGTAAGGAATATGGATAGAATAAGATACATGAAGGGATATAAAGAACAATGGTAAACTTCAATGATGACTTCAATGCAATTTTAGCATCAATCAAGCAAATTGGTGAGTTAGAAAAATGTGAATTTAAAAGAGTACATCATAAGGATAATTAATAGAAGTTGACTTAGAAGCTTGAGAAAAAGTTAGCTCATAAAGTAAGAATGAAAGTAAGTTACAGCATCAGAAGTAATGATGACAATAAGTTGTCTTTAACAAATCTAGGTACTATGATAGTAACATAAGTTGTTACAGTTTTGAGAATGAAACTTTTCTAAAGGGAGGTGGATATGATACCTCACAATTTTAGCAACTAAGATTCAAGCAACCTATTTAAGGTATTCATAAAGGCAATCCAATTAAGTTAGAAATTTACAAGTGGAGTAGGATCATTTGAGAAGGAAACCTCGTAGGCTTAGATCTTGAAAATATAATAAAATAATAAAAAATATCATTAAAATGGTTAATTTTATTGCAATATTATGTATGTATAAAAAACATGAAAATTAAGCATTATTAGCTAACAAACTTTTAGAGACAAATTATATGAGAAATAAAAGTATTAAATAATATAAAATAATATGTTAGAAAACATGTGTATACATATAATATAAATATTATGTAATTATTTATACCCTTAATTACTCGAAATACCCCAAAAAATGAGAAATTATACTAATTAAATAAAAGAAAATAGTATGAACGCATGGCAAGTATAAGGATTTTGGATTGGACAAGTAGTGGTGCTCAATACTATGTTTTATACCTAATTAGGATATAATTACATGTATTGGCATGAGAATAAAACTAAAACACTTTGCACATGAATAAAAGCATCAACTGACCTTCCTTTATAAGTTGTTATACATTTGCAACTTAAGAAAATTAGGGAGAGAGAGATTGAGTGAAGAAGAGTAGGAAGAAAAATATAGAAAGGAAAAGGTGTTACGCTAGGGTTGTTAAGGTTCCCTATTATTGAAAAAAGCTAGATGTGATCTACTACTATTGCCTAAAGAGCAGCCTATACATAAGTTAGCTGTTATATCCCCTTCCCTTAATGGTAGCTGAAGCTTCAAGTTTTCTATGAGTACTCAGTTCTTATGTTTTAACTAAAATTTATTGAAAATAGCAAACAAGCTTCAAAATTTTTAAAACTTGGTTTTCCTAAGTATTTTTGCATGAAGAATTTAAATATAAAATCAAATTTTCAAAATTTTGAGTACTAAGACTTTAAGGAAAACATCCCAATAACTGATTTTTTTATCACATTTTCAAAATTCCAATTGTTGTAGTTTTTGCTTAAATTTTTATGAGTAAACTTCTAAAAGGTTATATTTTCATACTATGTGGCTAGATTTTCAAAATCTAAGTCATTGGATTTAGGGAAAAATTTGGATTTTGACAAAATAGTATGCTGGTAATGACTTTTTCTAAGAGAGCATGTTAGATCTTTCACAAAACCATGTTATACTTTGTTTTCACTAACATGTAGCAACTAAAAGAGAATAATTATACATTTTAAGCTAATGATTTCTTAGTTTAAGGAGAAAATTGGTGATTTATAAGCTTGCTTCCAAAATTTTACTTAAGGAATTTGTATATAAATAACATTTAGAGAAGGAACATAATAGGTGGTTGTAGATTTAGGATATTCTGATACTGCAAGTAGTGAAATGAATATGATTCTATAACCCTAGATAAGATGAACTTATGCGTAAAGTAGTGAAATATAAATATAGCAGTAGGGTCAGAAACTCAGTTAGAAACTAGTTTAGAGAGTAATCTAATGGAAAAGGCTTGATATGTACTATAATAGAGGTAGTTAGAAGGTAGAATGTTACTGAGTATCAAATCACCTAGAGTAAATGAGTAGGTAGAAAGTCACCTACATATAAACTCTAAGAACTTACTAGAGTCATAACCTAAGTTAGAAACTTTCTAAGTAGCAACCTATGTTAAAATACTAGGTCAAAACTTTGGTAAAAACTTATATTACTTAACTAATACTTGATAAATAGCTTAGAAAACTTACTTAATACAATTGAAGAACATACCTAAATATTGAAAATGAACTCCTATTATATATATATTAGATGGGAACTAAAGAGGTTACATTAAAGATTTAGGGATAGTAGAGGAAGTATCAAGTGATGTGCAAATAAAACAAGCATCAACACTAAGGTAAGTAAGATCAATACTTTACTGAATTTTAGAGTATTATTTTATAATACTTATAGACTTTATTATGTTATCGTTTGTGGTTGTAGTTTAGTTATTTGTGTATATGCTTGAATATTGATTTTGTATTATAAGAATTGAGCTCTATATTGTGTTTGTTTTGTATGTACTATTTTACTCAAACTGCTTGAAATTGGTTTATCATCCTAAAATGAACTTTCCTAAAATTGCCCTAACTTCTAACCTAACATGTATCACAACCCCTTAGGGGAAGCAAATGGGATTATTAAGCTAAACACAAACCCTTCGATGAAGATAGCTGAAATAGTCTTTTTCCCCATCTTTAGTTGAACTAAGTGATAGGAGAGGAGGTCGCGGCAAGATTAAGGATAGTAGTGCAAAGGAAATCTCAGGTGGAGTGTGTTCTCTATTGCATAAGCTTGGGTTTGACTTCGATTTTTGAGTATGTAGTGTCAAACTCCTCAACTCGGATTACAAAGGATGCAATTTCTCTAATCTTACAGTGGATTAGAAAATGTCATGTAGTGGCATTTGCTTGTACACGCATTGCATCTAACTAACTTGATGAAAGCCCTGATTGTCTTATGCTAAATGCATACTTCTATTTTCATTCCCCTTATTGAGCAAGTTGTAGCTAATCTCCTTATAGTTTATTTTATAGGTTTTAAGTAAACTTACAAGCATACCACCTAATTTTATCATATTAGAAATTGGGGTCAGGGAGTGAGGATCAAGAAGAATTGGCTAAATTTTTATTTTGATTGTCGATTTTACTAAATTTTAGGAAAACTACTAAGGTCTCCTTAGGTAGCCCTTTAGCTTTTCGCTACTAATGAGTATATCGGGTATCAAATAGGTAGACTTTTACAAATTCTCTTCTTGGATTTGTTATTTTTCTTTGCAAATATAATATATAAATACGTGTTGATTTTGAAATATTTATTTCTTTGGAAAATTTATTTAAGATTCATTTTTAATAATGATTTTTAAAGATTAAACCATAGGTTTATAGCATATAGATACTGAATTAGACACTTAAAAGTAGTTAAGTTGGGTTTACCTTAGATGAACTAGGTATCTAGTACCAATTGTAAGGTTAATTTCTATCTTAGGATGGTTTACACAGCGGGGCTACTATGACCCTACAACTCGGGAGTCATAACCCTTACCAATAATGATAGATTGCCGACCGCCAAACCCTTCACTCATGCCTGCCTTCGAAGCCTTCAATCCCTCACTAAAAGGATCATCTCCTATTAGCTTATCGAGGATAAGCTCCAATATATGGAAAAGCTGTAGAAGAACTCCCTAAGGTCTCAACTTAGATACACTCTGCTCTACTTAGATACTTGCCCAGTTGCTGTGCTACCGAGTGTCAAGGCTAACTTACTAAGTTCCAAGTCTGAGGTCCATGTACTTCTAGCTCTACTTTTCTAGCTAACCAAACTACAATCTCATCCAATTGCCTCAGTCACTCCAAGCACAATTTAGCTCAACTCAGCCATAGTGCCCTAAGATTCTAGAATACAAACCCATCAATAGGCTAACACCTATCCCCTACTTTTCTTACGCTTGTACTATATTCCTTTTTGTCTTTTATCTTATTTACCCTTTTTCGAATATACTATGAATCTATTTTTTAGATTGTTTTTTATGTAAGTTTCCATTATTAAATTGTTTCCCTAAATGACTTTCTACAAATTTTCCTTTCTACTATCACCACAATCATTTTACACCTTAGAAGTTAATCAATATTCTTATTCTTGTGAGATACCCTTCTCTGAGTACTCCCATTTCCCACACACTTATCTAATCTTGCGAAGTAGCTCTAAATTAGTGGTGAGTTATCCTAAGTATTAGCTTATGAGTCATATCCGACGAAATACTAAGTCATGTTGTGTTTGTTGATGCATCATATCCTCCAAGCAACTTAGTGGAAGCTACTATACTTATCAACTTTTTCCATTCCTTCATTCTTCCATACTTCAAGGGACCCGTTGTTATTACTTCTTATAATAAGACCTAGTGATCAATTCAACTCCTAAGCACATTATATAATCTTGGTATCAAAGCTTGAGATTGCAATCAAAAGCTTAGTATTGAAGTATTTCTTATTAAAGTGTATATGTTCTATTATACTGTGTTTCTTAAGAGAAAAATTGAGCAAGTTCTTAAGTTATTGTGTAAAATTGTATTTTCAAAGTTTACAGGAAATCTTCTATTAAGTAGTGAACTTCTTAAAGTGTTGTATTGAGAATGTCGAATCTCAATGTTCAAGGGGAGATTAATGAAGCCGAGAGTTATGCTCATGGTCGCGGTTGTATTACCCAATAGACCGTTTGAACAATAAATGAACAATTGCAGACCTGGTTGCTATTGTAGCTAACTTAGCTATCTTTATATTGAAGGCGATAGAGACTAAGTTGCAAGAGAGAGCTGATGAATGAGGTCGAGATGTGAGAGACAAGCAACTAAACCTAGAGCACCAATGGTTGTTAATCTGAACTTAGCTCCACTCTAGTATGTTAAGAGATTTATGAGGAGAAGACTTGAGTTAAATGAAGTTGAAGAATATGGGAAGGAGGAAGAACAATGTGGAACTTGTAGAGCAAGAGCTCCATGGCCCTAAAAGAGTTGAGCATCTCAAAGTGCAAATTTTGAGCTTTAATGAGTCTGGTAGTGTTGATGACTACCTAGACTAGGAGGAGAAGATTGAAAAGATATTTGATTTCTATAACTACTAGGACTCGATACATATTTAAATAGCTGCTTTAGAATTTTCTAGATATATAGCAATGTGGTAGAAGAAATTGCAAAATGTATGTTAGCATACTTGACATGAAATCTAAACGTGGAATGAGCAAGATACTTTCCAATGTCTCCATGAACTCAAATAAGGTAGCCAATCAATAGATAACTATGTCCGAGAGTTCTAGTTGCTAATGATCTAATGTAGTGTTGACGAGCCCAAGGTGTAGATAATAATACTGTTCATTTATGGAATAAGATTCAAAATTGGTAATATAGTGGAAGTACAAAGGCTAGGAAATCTACATGAGACCATTCAAGTAGCATAAAGGGTCAAAAGGTAGAGGTGAATTCAAATTAGCCAAGTATCATGTAATTGACCTGGCTTGCTAAGTAAAACTGGTATGCCAAGCCACCCTAGATATGACCAAGCTCAGTATAGTTCTAACGTAGACTGCTAATCTCAAATGTTAAGGAGATCTAATGATAGCTAAGGAAAGGCTAAGGTTAAGGAGCTTGAGCTTGAGGTCGAGAAGGACCAAGGTTATAGCTTAGGATGGAAGACTTGACAAATTAAGTGTTTTAAGTGCCTTGGTTTTAGATACATTGCTAGTAAATGCCTAAACCAATGTATCATGACCATCAAGGGAGACAAACCTTAGTTTAAAGTAGAGGGTACTAGTGAAGGGGAGGAAGAAAAAAGTGGGTGTTGAACAACTACTAGAAGAGTTTCAAGAAGATTTAGAAGCTATGACTTAACCCAAAATAGGAGACTACTATATGATTATACAAAGATCTCTTAGTACCTTTACCTCTGATGAGAATAAATAGAGAGAGAACCTCTTCCATAAAAATTGCCGAATGAATGGAAAACTATGTGCTTTGATCATCAATAGAAGGAGTTATACCAATGTCATAGCATAAGGAGTAGTGAAGGATCCAAAGTTGCTAACTTATCCCTACTTTAGGCCCTACAAGATTTACTCGCTAAATGATAATGGAGGTCTAGGTATTGCCCAATAAGTCAAAGTGTTGATCATTGTTGGTGATAGATATGAAGACGAACTTTTGTGTAACATCTTACCCATGTGTGCTTCAAGCATTCTACTTAGCTGGCCTTAGCTATTTAATTTGAAAGCACTCCATGATGGGTATAAGAACATTTATATGTTCTAAAAGGATGGGATGAAGATAATACTAACCCCAATAAGCCCTAAAGAAGTTTAAGAGTCACAACAAAAGATTATCAAATCACTGTAAAGGAAGTCCTTAGTGATTTCTCTAACCCAATATTCCAAAGATGTTAAGACAGAAAAGTTTGTATGCCAACTTGTTTCTTGCAAAGTTATCGAGAGGCTTAGCCCCTGTCAGAGGTATAGAGCATTGCATTAACGTTTAGTCTAGATCTACTTTACCTAATTGACTTGCCTATAGACTTAATCCTAAGTAGGTAGCTGAGCTAAAGATACAAGTTGACTAGTTAATTGAGTGCCCATATGTCTAAGAAAGAATGAGCCCCTATGTTGTGCTAGCTGTCCTAATGCCAAAGAAGGATGACTCATGGAGAATGTGCATTAATAGCTAAGATATCAACAAAATCACTATCAAGTACCGATATTTGATCCCATGATTAGATGATATGATTGATGAGTTATATGATGCATGAGTATTTTCAAGGATTGACTTAGAGAGTAGCTATCACCGAATCTAAATGAGACCTAAAGATGAGTGGAAAACCATGTTCAAAACAAAGGATGATCTATTCAAGTGAATGGTGATGTCATTTGGGGTTAAAAATGTGTCGAACACCTCTATGTAGCTCATGAATCATGTTTTGAGATCACTGATTGGTAAATGCATTATTGTTTACTTTGTTGATATTCTGATATACATTGATGACTTCATTTCTCATGTTGCGTACTTAAGATCTGTATTTAATATCCTTCATACCAAGCAATTATTTGGCAATTTAAAGAAATACGTGTTTGGTCAAAGTGAGGTAGTATTCCTTGAATCTCTAGAGGAGGAATGGCTTATGCTAACTAGTGCTGTCAAAGTTAGTAGTTTATGTAGTCTAGCTTCATTTTATTGAAGATTCATTTGGAACTTTAGCTCTATGGCTACTCCATTGACCAAACCGACCATAAAGATCTTTGAATAAAAATGGTTTGAGAAAGCTCAAATGAGTTTTGGAGAGCTCTAGTTCAAGTTAACTTCTACCCTAATGTTAGTAGTTTCACGAACCCTTAATTGGTTACCCTTCCAATCATGAACTCTTTACACAATATACAAGGCTCTACAACTACTAGCTTTCCAAGAACATACAAATCTACATGATATCATCACATAAGCATATTTATATAAAATTTAAACTACAAAGTTTATAGTAAGCAATAATTTAGTACATTTAGGTTTATATTACTAACAAAACAACAATACATGAGTAAAAGTTTGCATAATCATTTCTCTCATCACACCGAATGGCCTACTCTTGCCTAGTTCCCCAAGCTAACTTATGGCATCCCCCAACCAACCTCAATAAATAAGCTATCCTATAGCAAAAGTGTAAGGGGGTATAAGCCTAAGCTTAGCGTGCAAAACCCTCAACCACACCACAAGCAAGTTATAAATACATTATATTCACGCATGTGAATAAATGAACAAATAGGATGCCAAACAATACGTATGATAACTAGGCAATATACGTAACTCAAATTTAACGCCCTCCAAAGTTAGGATTGGAGTATACATGGCACCGATCAGATTCAAGTATTATACTAGAACTTACTTTACTGTGGAACTCCATGTTTCGTACTTAAATCAAGCAAGTCCTTTATTTTCATAAAAACCAAGTTCTAGTATAGTCGTAAGTAGGCCCCCACAGTCCACACTCACCTCTATACGAAGGCTTTCAGACTCGATCCTTAGCCAGACGATTAAGGTCATTTTATACAAGTACACCATATAGAACCAATAAATTTATAGTAACAACCCCTGAATAGCCTCTCTCTACCTCCGTGTGATGTGACGACTAAAATTATGTCTATATAATGCATGTACCAGTTTCTTCTGATGAGCCGAGTATAGTTAAGTCCAATTATGATGTGGCCATCCAATAGTACACACATTCATTATCTATACTACCATGCAACAAACAAAATATTATCCGTACTTAAGATAAATTTACAACTCAACACATGATAACATACATAAGCATTTCCCGACCCTACACAATAATCAATTAACAATATCATTTAAGTTCACTATCTACAATCACATAAAAACATAGAATCATAGGTTAAGTACTCACTCGACCATGACAACTTGCTCTAGTTGTAGTAATCAATTGGGAGATCTTCATCTGCATCAGGATCACCTAATCATTACAATATAATAATGATAGTAAGCAATTGAATTAACTAGTAATTCTAGATCATTTACCTAATTATTCTTAGATTACTATCAATTTTTATCTGATTAGACTTTACTACTAATCGTATGTAACTTTTTCATTCTATTTTTTATATTTATGAATTTATAATCATTTTCCATCGTTTTTTAACACACGTTCACACAGAGATGTTCGTTTTGGATGTTAAAACCCATGTTTTATGATATAGACTAAATTTATCGAAATTCTAACTACTAAAGCTTAATTATTCTTATTGGCTAGTTTTATGTTCTATTTTAATAGTTAATAGTTTAATTAGCCATTAATTTTTATACTTAAATGATCCTATGGTTTATTATTTTAGAGACTTATATCATCGCTTATGTCATCGCTAATGTCATCAATTACTTATGTCATGGCTTATGTCATCATTTAATTATATCATTACTTATATCATCCATTACATATGTACTCTTATCCTTTTGTATTCATGCACTTTATACATATGCTATATATATACTTATACTTTTAACATACTAGTATGTACACTTGTGTACTTATATGTATACTAATACACATACCCATATACACATACGGTGACATACGTATTTATATATATATTCGTATGCCTAATGTTCTCTCTCAAGAAAGCTTCACAAATTTCATATTTTTACATCTTAAGGGTGTATTTAGCAAGGTATATGTATGTATAGTTAGTATATACCTCATTTTTGGTTATGTACATAATGGGTACTTATGTATAAGAGTCCTCATAAATGTATTTATCAAGTATACTTTTATATACACATACTTACGCATTAATTGCATGAGTTCATAAATTTAATTAAATCCCCATATCCTTATGACAAGTTTTTTCCCAAATTTAAGTTATATCTGCCACGAGTTATTAGAACTTTTTTTACTATCGTTTAACTCTATCTACTTAAAAAGTGATGAGCAAACACTAATCAAATAAACAATGGACACAATAGCTAAATTTCCGAGTATTCAAAATCAATATTGAAATAATTTATAAAACACATCAATTCATTAAATTCATCAAAACCTCTAAATTAATAAACACAACATCACATAATAATATTCAAATGAATCAAGATATGATGAAATTGGAAAAACAAGGAAGAGAAAAATACCTTAGGTATTTTGAAATCCAACGCTTGAAATAAAATCAGTATGTCTTAGTGCAATTGGAACTCGAGATGATCCTCTTTGTATAGTTAGAACATAGGGCTTTAGTGCTATGAAGTAAAAGAAAATATTCTCCGGTTTACACAAAAGGAGCTGCTGCTAATTGCTTGGTCTCACAGTCTGCTAGGGAATGAGTTATGGCCTGCTGCAAAGCTTTTCTTGAAGGGATACTCCGGTTTGCTACGGAGATTGGAGGGCCATCTAGGTGCTGCTGTTGGTTGGTTGCTCTGTTATTTGGAGCGCCATTTAAGAAGCTGCTGTGGTTGCTGCTGATAGCTCAAGTAAGCTATTTGTGTTGCTGTTGTGGAGCTCTCGGCCCGAAGTGCTTCAATTGATGCTTGTTGGAGTGTTTGGGCCTGCTGTCATGCGTTCCAGGAGCTACTCTTGGCCTTGTAGCTGCAGAAACTTGCTTGGATATTGCTCGAGCTGCTGCAATTTTTTTCAACAGAGATGCCGTTGTTTTGTAAATGGCAGCTAGGTTTTGCTTTTTTTGCTTGCAGCTGCTACTTGGGAAGAGAGGACAGCAGCTCGCTTGGAGTTCAGCAGCGTTGGTTCCATCAGTCATTCAAGAAGCTGCTCGTTTATGCCATGGTGCTATTGCTATAGGGCTCTCGACCTGGCTTCCTAATTTACATAGATTGCTGCAATTCTTATGCCATGGTGACTTGGCTCGCTGTTCAGCTGCTGTAATAAATGGAGCAAATCTGCAGCTTGGTTGTTCTGTTTCAGCTGCTCAACGTATGAAGCTCGACATATTTAAAGCTCACATTCAAAGTCCACGTTCTGCAATAAAAAATAATGACAATGAAGTTCTAGAAACTCAGCTCAATATTAAAAATGAAGTGGATGTCAGCTTATAGATTAAATTTCAAGGCCTATCATTACTGTTTTCAATTGCAGCTCGGTTTATTCCTTTATTTCTGCTGTCTGGGCACTTGAGGAGAGTTCAAATCACATCAGCCACTTGAGGTGCTCGGCAAAGCTGGGCAAGTTGTCCTGCTGTATGTGAGGAGTGCTCGGTTCTTAGAGCTTAATTTGGCTGTCATCGCAACTTGCTCATTGAGGTTCAACTTGCTGTTTTTCGTGTTTTTGTGGAGCATTGAAGAAGAAACTTGGACAGCTGTAGCTCAGGTTCAACTCACGTTGCATCAACTGTTCAGGTTCTTGCTAGCTGCTGCTGAGCTATTCGATTTGTTGGCTGCTGTCACAGGTTGCAGGAGCTGCTGTCACAGGTTGCAGGAGCTGCTGTTGATCGTGAATGTGGCTTCTATTTGGAACTCCATCTAGCTGTTTTTAAGCTACTCGAGTGTGTCTTAGTTGCTGCACCTTTCAAATTAAGAAGCTGCTGTCATTTGGTGTTAGAATCAGCCTTTCACAAATGCATATGAGTAGTCGCTAGGATTGATCTGCTCGGTTCTGTTGCTCGGGGTCTGTTCTATTTGGGAACAGCAAATGGAAGCTCAGCATTGGTGAACAGCAGCTCAAACTTGTCATGTGAACTCAAGATTGGGCACTAGTTGATGTTGGTTGGAGCTGTTACTCCAGAAGTTGCTTGAAGTGCCACTTGCTTCTACGATTCGGATTCTGTTGCTGTCCTGTTGGTGCTCTCGGCTAAGAGCTGCTGCTGTCTTGATTCATGGTTGGTGCTTGGAGTTGCTTCAAATCTGAAAAATGATGCAGCTGTCGTGCCTGTTTTCTCCCTTGAATAGCATATTGGAGTTGCTCTAAGACTTATCGTGTTGCAGCTGCCGATTGGTTATGGGTTGCATTTCATAAAGCTGCACTTTCCAACACACACAACACCAGAAAGGAACTAGCGTTGAGCAGCTCTTAGATGGCTTACAAGTTTAAGATCTATGTGGAGTTGAAACCTTCTTGTTTGATCCATTAATAACACTTACTGAAACAGCATGACAAAAACATAAGTTTTCATTATTCCAGTCTGACTATAGCACATGTCATCATGTTAAAAGGAAGGAGATTCTTGCTTCTAATTCACCAATCTAGAAACTAAGAAATTGTATTTGTTTGTCAATGTAAAATGACATATAATTGAAACAATTACTTGTGAACACACATGCCATTTATGTTCTATTGTGATCCTTTTTATCAAATTCATGAACAATTGATCCTTAATCATGCATTTAATAGATTTTGAGCAAACTCCATGGTAAAAGTGTTTATGAATGCATTAATATGTCTGTTATAATTGGGGATAAATGTGCAATTTGCACATTTTTCAAATATGAGAGGACTTGTAATTGTACGAAGTTTAAAAGTTTAAGGAAAGTTATTAAGTGGCTCTAGTAAATAGATATTTATTTTCTAGAGTAGAATTTGTCTTCTCTTTGTGTAGTATTCTTCTAACTTGCCTAATTGATTGATTTGGTTTGTGCTTAGATGCTAGTATGATGTGTTGATTTGATGAATTGCGAGATGAGCTATGGTTACTATTCTATACAGGTTTATGATGAATTGAATCTAGTTGTAATGTTAAGCTTGGTTCTTATTGTCATGTTAAATGGTTGGCTATGAGTGTTGTCCTAATTCAACAATGGGACAAGATATTAGCCTTGCTTTTGAAGGTATTCACCTAAGAGAACTTGATACTAAGGCTTTATAGTTAAAGCAGAGGATACAACAAAATAAAACATAATTAATATGTACTTGTGAATGTTGTTGATTCCTACTTAGTGTTCAATTGTTGCATATGGCATGGCAATAAATGACCTACTAGTCTAGTTTTTACTTTAAAACTCGGTTTTTACTAAACATAGAATTTGGTTTATAAATCCAAAATTTCAAACATGTAGAGTTACATAGCTTTAGCTTGGTTAATTTTGTTAAACAAGTTTTTCTTAATTACTTAAATAGTTAATTCGTTCTCGATAATGTTGACCACTTAGAAGTTTTGGGTTGGAGTTAAGATAAGATATTGGTATTGATACATATCACGTGCATGAGCATGACATACTTTTATTGCATTTATTTGTTTACTAAAATGTTGAGGGTGCTATAACTAATATAACATATAGTTTTATGGTTGAAAGATATATTTTCCTATATTGTTGTTGTATCTGATCTTACCTGGCAATATGCTGCAGGGATAAATATGTTTTACACTTAGGTTAAAAGATTGTAGTAAGCACCAACTCTAGGAAGAAAAGCGTTTTAAGAGTGTCAGAAGAGTTATCCATTTTGAAGGAGTTTTATGGACAACAAAACTTAGTTTTATTGAAGTTTAGTAGGTATGAAATAAGGGGGAAAAAAGAACCTTCTACTTTTATCCTTTTAACATTGTAAATCTTGTATATAGTTTGTAAATTCTTTTAGCATTGTAAATTTTGTATAAAGTTTGTAAAAAAAAAAAAAAAAATTGAAATCAAGGCTGCACGCTAACTAAAGCATGTTTCATGATAAATGAAATATCCCAAGTTTATAAATAATGTAAAGCAAGTTTTATCTATGACATAGCATTCTTGGTTATATTGGGATGTGACAATAGCTTAAACAATCAATGTTTCATTTATTAGGAGCTAAACAACACCAAAGAAACATTATTCTAAAGATGAAGGAAGAAAAAAAAAGTCTAATCAAAGGTAGGACAAAGTCAAATACATAGTTTGAAGCTAAACAAGTCATAAGAATAATAACAAGTTTAGAATTATAGAAGACTTTATTGGAGGCAAGATAAAAATGTTTTACAAATCAAGATTCAGCACTGTAGAGATATATTTAGATAATATATTTGATTTAGCCAAAGGATATTTGAAGAATTACAAGTAATGATTATTTGAAAGATTAACATACTACAAATAAAGAAGACTACAAATGTAAAGAATCTTAATTGCATGCATTTGATAGTCAAGCATACATAAAAAGACAAAAAGGAATGAAGATTACAAAGATTCCAAGAAATGGCTACATAACAGCTATCATCAAAGATAGGTCAATTGAATGTTGGAATCATAACTATTTAAACAACACAAGCTAAACACAAAAAACAAGAAGAGAAGATTTTGGTTATAAAAAAAAAAAAAATAGAACATAAGCTACACTAATTGTTTGAGAAAGAGCCAATACATGCTTATGTGATCATTAGCATTTGAGAAAAATTATTGTGACAATTGAACAAAAGAGTACAATAGTTGACCAAGGGTACTATGCTAAATTGTGAGGAAATCTACTATAAATCCTCAAAGGAGTTGCTAATCTTATTAAAAATTAGGGAGTACTATTTAAGAGATTGTCAAGGAGACTTTATAAACTTGTGATTACTTATTAAGAAAGAAGTTGAGAGGCAAGGCAAAGTTATAGAAACTATTGACCTCATTGCGAAAGATTCTTTCAAATAGTGAAAATCAGTTATGGAATACCTGATCCTTAGGTGCGTGCTAGAAGAATGGACTACCGTACAAAGTGGAACTACTATATATCGTTACTTGATTTTCTAATCCCTTATCCATTCATTTTTCATGTTTTATTTATTGATTCATTGCATGATTTGATTATTTAAGCTGATTAGAATTAGCATAACTAATTAGAAGCTCAACCTATGAACCAAGTAATTGATCAAAGTAGTTTGTTCATAATGAGAAGCTAAGTTTAAAGATCATATTACATGTTAAGTTAAGAAACTTGCACATACAAATCTTTGATTTAAATTTGTAAGTATTTCCAATATGTTAGAAGAAAAATACAAGTCTAGTAATCTCAAGTAATCTTGAACATCAAGAAGTAAAAACTGGTTAAAATTTATTTTTGTGTAACAATAAATTCAACCACTCTTTCTTCATTATTTACTAGGTCTAACACCACTAAAGGTGACACCCACACTCGAACATGTAACGAAGCTTACTCTCTCTCTTAAAACCTCAAAATCTAGTACTAAAATACCATGTTGTGCTTAGGAGCTAAGATAATTACTAAGACTTACCAAATAATAGGATTGGGTCCTTTTCATAAAAAAGAAATAAGACTGGAAATTAGCAAACTTTTAAGCTACCTAGTGGATGTGATTCACCAATGAGTACTATATGGCCTATACAAGCACCTCATATTACTCATAAGTACTCATTATTCTTACTAAAGAAAATAAGAGTTAAAAGAAGTAACTTAGATCTTAGCTCACAAGTAACCTTGAAAAATTGGAGTATATCCATAATGTTCAAGATGATGACGGTAGGTTACATATGATACAATTTATACTTAGTTATTTTAGGGCAACTTACAAGTAAATTCCAAAAATGATTAGAATTAGGCTATTGGACCCATAACCTGATCATCTGAAGAGTCCAAGCTATAACAATTTGCTTACCTATTGATCTACCCAAGTAGAACTCTCTTATGCTCATCAATAATCTCCAACTATTGATCAAAGATTCACTCAAACAACAACTTGGCCCACCTAACTATCTGCTAGTTGACCTAAATATAAGCTACTCTAAGTATATCCAACCTGAATCTACCTCAAAAGAACTATCAGCTAAGCTCGGCATCACTGCCTGGTAATAGCTAAGTTAACCATACAGATTGCCTATTTTCTAGGAGCACAACTACTAGCTATCTACTACGTGTCCAAGCATCCCCTTGTGATAGAATCTTCTATATAAAATGCTAGCTTTTGTTGATTTTTCCTTTATGCCCTTCAAACATTCCTCATACAATACTTAATTTAGACATTACCTTTTTTGTCTTTTCCGTTTATAGTAGTTGCCCTAATATTTTAGGTATAAATACGTAACGTAAATGTAGCTACAATCATTTATTATCATTATTAAAGAATATTTCACCTTTTGTGACCATTCTCTTTGTTTGCTTACTTTTCACTCTTATCCAATCCTTTAAGCAAGGTTAGATGGCAAGTACTGTTACTGAGTTAGCTCGTGCATCATATTGATTTGGCTTCGTCAATCTTTAGTAGTTCCTTAGTGTGTCACATCCTTAAAGTTGATTGTGGTTTGCTTACTTGTTTGTTTACTTTTTCCACCCTCATTTCAAGATTTCTATAAGCTTGGACCCCACCTTAATATGACCACCCTTGTCTACTAAGATGAGTTCGGATTACATCTTGGTATTAAAGTAAAAGTTCATTTAGGTAAGTTACTATTTAGTTGTGATTGTTATTGTATAGTGTGTAGTATTGCTATTAAGTGTTTTGTGAGTACAAGAGGAATTAGTTTAAGTATATTAGAGAGCATTTGAAGTTTTATTGTTTTTGTGAAACCTTTTGTGTCGTAAGGTATTCGGTTTTACTCTATTTCAAGTATATGAAAATAGACTATGTTTCAACTGGGTTTATTGTTATTTAGGTAGTTATTATACTTGCAGTTAGTTTGAACATTTGTGTGAAGTAGTATGTATGTAAGTTGTTTGGCTAGAAAAGGTAATGTTTGTTGTTTCTTGAATTTTGAATTTGTCACTGAGATTTATCGAGAGAATGACGGATTTGAGTGTCAACATTGGTATTGGAAGTGATAATAGTAGTTTTGTCCATAATGGATGACAACCTCAAAACATCCCTAAAAGTTTAGTTAAGCAGATTGATGAGATGACTAACTTGATAGTCGATCTAACTAGGGCTATTCATGCACAAGCCTTTCATCTTACTAAAGTTGTACATAATACTCCCTAAGCTACCCAACCTATAAAAGGTAAAAACCCAGCTTGACGAAGTTAAGGTAGAGGATTTAGAGGACATGTGTGGAGAAGAATTGACTTAGGTAACATAGATAAAGAAGGAAGAGGAAAGTACATTGAGGAAGAGAAGTGAGCTCGAGCACCTCAATCTACTAATCATGTGAAGCTTTCAATCCCAAACATCTATGGTTTTGGGAATGTCGATGACTATCTAGATTAAGAAGAGAAGGTAGAAAGTGTTTTTTATTATTATTAATATAAAGACCATAACAAAAGTGTAGACTGCTATTATAGAGTTCTTGGGATATGTCATGATGTGGTGGAAGAACTTCTAAGCCATGAAAGGAGAGAAAGATACAAAGAGGTTAACACCTAGCGTGAGATGAAAGGAGTCCTTAGAAATAGATTAGTGTTAGATGCTTACTTGCAAGATAATTTTACTCAACTTTAAGAGCTAAGATAAGGAAGTCAAATTGTTGATGAATATGTTTGAGAATTCCAAATGCATATGATTCGATATAAAGTAGATGAGCCTTTGGCCTAAACAATTTCTAGATTCCTCATTAGAATGAGTTTTGACTATAGGCTCCGCAAATTTAACTTTCTAGACATGGTGTCGAACTCGAGTATCATAAATATTTTCCTAAGTTGACAAAACTACATTAAATGAAAACTTACTGAAATTTTGAACTCAAAACTTAAAATGAACATGAAAGATCCTATTACATGATTTGAAAACCCTAATCATGCATGAAAACCCCAATCTCACATACGCGTACTTTTAAAAATGTAAACCTAAACTTTTTAGAAACCATAAATATCAAATCATAAAATTTTTTAAAACTCTATAAAATTATCTTAATGCTTAAAAATCCATAAATCAATAAGATTATCATTAATTTTGTGAAATCATATAAAAGTGATAACGAACGAATCAGTGATGATTTGAAGTAATAAGAAACAACAAAACTAAAGCTAGTTAAAAGAATAAATTAATAAATTTACAAAATTAATTTTACTTGTATACATAAGTAGCCCCAAAATATGTCTATATATATATATAAATATATTACTAAGCAATTTCCTTCTCTTTTCGTAATCTATCTATGATATACATATATATATATATATGTATATAAGTTGCATAATAAAGCAATAATCCTAAATAATTAAGCCAATTTAACCTTAAGCTCTTAAGTGTTAGTGAATTACTCCCAAATTGGTAAAAAAACACTGAAACATACTTAAACTTACTCAAACCCTAAACCCTAGTATAATCAACGACTTATGACCCTAAATAAATAATTTAAAATATAATTTGAATAAATTTTATTCAAATGTAGAAAATTCTAAAAATTTCTTAAGAAGCAAATCACAACCTACAAATTAATTTGAGAATCAAACCTTAAAAGAATTACATATAAGACAATTTCGTTATTTTCACTTATAAACCCTCTTACATATGAATAAGTTGTAAACCTTTCTTTTTAGTAGACTTATGATTCAAGTAAGAGTACTTCCTAAATGTTCTCAAAGATAAACTAAAATAAGGATCTAAGTTTACATTTAAAAATGAATTCAATTTTCTAATTCGAAACTTTATTATCGATAAAACTCAAATACGAGAATAGTAGACCTTAAGTCACCCAAAACCCAAAACTCTAACATAATTAAGGACTTATAACCCTAAGCAAGTAATTGAGAATTTAATTTGAATAATTTTATCCAACCTTAGAAAATTTCATAATTTTATAAGAATTAAATCATAACTTGTAAAACAATTTAAAAAAACAAACTTTAGAAGAATTTTCACATAAGATAATTCCCTTAGTCCTAATGCATAAGCCTTGTGCATGTGAATAAGTGAACCAACTAATCACCTTAAATAACATATCAATTGAGAGTTAGAATTAGTTATCAATTAGTAACTTATCAAAAGCTAGTGCTAAAATACTTTCGTTATACTACCATAACATACACTATATATGGACAAGATATTACAATATTTTATGTGTCCAACTTTTAATTAAGTGACAAGACAACTCAATGCCCAACAAGGATACCCTATGGCCAATTAGGAAGAGAGCTTAAGGGAGGCCATGCCTTATCAACTTTCAGTCACTCAATTGTCTTACACATCTACCATTTACCCCTTAATGCTTACCTCATCTAGAGTTGTCAATTGTTGACTTTTGCGCATACTAAAAGATAACCAATTGAAGCTTTTGGAATACACTTCTCCTCCTATTAAAAAACCTACCACTTTCCCTATCTTACACTCTTATTTTCACTTTCTTTTCTCGTACTTTAAACACAAATCAAAAGAAGAAACCCAACCCCACAAAATCGTATAATGCTACTACCATTTTGCTTCATAACTCATGGCACAAAAGCTTGATTTTGTTGTTTTCTTTTGTCAACTTCAAAAGCCACTTTTAGGAACTTTAAAATATCCTCAAAGCCCTACTTCAAAGATCAAGACTCTAGTTTCCAAAGGAGCTTACAAGAAGAAGGAGGAAAAACAAGAAATATAAAAGGATACTTAGTTACACAACTACCATTTCTACACTTTTAAGAAGAATAAGTTGTTTTCTTATTAAAGTAACCTAATATGGCATGTTAGAAAACCATGTTGTCATGAAGATATTAACATGATCATAAGATGATAAAATAGCCAGACTACCTTAAGAAGTAATCTTGTGAACCCCTTTACATGAAAGTTGAAATATGAGTATGCTAAGTTGGTGTTATGTAAAGATATATGTTTAACACTTAGAATGGAAACTTTCAAGTTGAGAAAATTATGAAATATGTACATGAACGAGGAGACATCATACTAGACGTGGAGTGTATGTGAGTCATTTAGATGTTATTTCCACTTTTATTAAGTTAAAAATGCTCAAACTTAGCCTTAAGTAAAAGAAAATCCATTATATGCAGCTTTTATGAAGAAACCAACTTTGTGAGATATCAACTATGGCATGGAAGTTATGATAAGTATGAGATCTATTATTTTCATCTAGATTATAAGTTCAATAATCACCATATGGAAGAGAAGATAAGTCAAGGTTGGAATATAAATAGCATAAGTTCATGATCTAACCCCTAAATTTAAGGAAATGGTAAAACAAATTGAGAAAACAAGTGAGTACCCCTTCGATTCATCATGGCTAAATTTGGAACCACAATAAAAGTCACTTAAAAATATGATAAAACCAAGTAAACAAATTGAAAAGACTAACCAAGGCAAGTATGATAAGTGTATAAAACCTAAAACTCAAAACCGAGCTTAAAACTTCCAAAACAAGCCTCAAACTCTAAGTTAGGCCTTCATTCATTTTCTGACCAGCAACTTAACCTACCAATAGAAGTTGTTTTGAGACCTTTAAGAAGCCCACATAAAACCCCCTAAGCTCAAGAAAATAACCATCTTTGATTGAGATAAAAAAGCAAGCCCATTTGACAACTTAAGCCCACTTAAGAGCCTAAGAAGTGGTTGTTTACCCTAAAGTGTAAATTAAATTTGTAAATCTGACCTTAAGGAATATTTTTAGCCTAGAATGAAATCTTAAGCCTAAGCCTAAAGGATTTCCCAACTTACCAAAATGCCTATTAACTAAACAAAGCCTAAAAACACTCCAAATCATGAGGATCGCTACTATTTTGACCTATAGGCAATTTTTTGTGCCTCATCTAAAAAATTTAACCACACCACATTAAAGTACACTAAAAAAAGATGAATATTGACTATAAGATCGTAAAAATTGGATTTAAAATGAGAAATTTATAGGCGATTGAACTTTTAAGTAAAACTAGGAAAAATCTGAAACCAAGTCAAAAGTATAACTTAAAGGATTTTAGTTTAATTTTACTAATTCTATTTCAAATCCTTATAGTATTATATTTGAAATGTCTAAGGGACCCGGCTTTTAGAGACGACTTACCCCGGATTCTTTTAATTCATCAGCATGGCTGAGTGAGTGAATTCCTAATGAATCTTTACTTGATTTTGCTTATAGAATAGATGCACCTAAACTTATATATGGAAATTGGATGCTTGTAGGATATGAGAAATGCATGTATATGAATTTGTGATTGAATACTATGGCTTGTTAATCACGTAATAATGGAAATTGATTATGGTAACTCATATGTGCCATTGCATGGAATGAAATTATCTGATCACCATGGCAAACCAAATTAATCACTTATATGATTAAGAAATTCAATGAATCATGCATTCCCTATAATTGCATTTGGATAACACGGAATGCCACTTCATGTAAAAGATGGGAAGGGACTCACAGGAGGAGGGCCTCCTGTAGGATTTGACACTAATTATGTCATCATTTTTATTGAGTCTCTATCCTAAGCTGACAGGCTTACTAGGTACTAGGAGATGCTAACCATCAGTGAGGGGCTATGTCTTGTGGCTTCTACTTAGGGCGTATGTTTTCGGACTATAGGGGTTACCACACCGCTAGACTTGGGATTTTGAAAATACAATTTATTGTTCGAAAAGAAAGTATATTATATTCAATCTACGTATATATATATATATGGCTTTGTTTTGACTTAAGCACAATAGTGCAAATGATATAAAACCCAAGAGCTAAAACTCGGATTTTGGTTTGGGTTTGTTAATTATCTCCAACCCCGACTACAGGGGGCATAATTCTAAGTTACATGTAGTTCCTAGGCCACTGCATATATTGTTTGGCATACTGATTGATCATGCATTCATATGTTTGTGCATTAAATAAAATTTTGTCATGTGGTTTTAACAAGAGGATTTATCTCACTAAGCGAAGCTTACACTTAAACAATTCTTTTCCTTACAAGCTAATTGATAATTGGGATAGGGACAGGAACCTAGTGTGGAGTGCTACTATTAAATAAGTATGATGGAAAGCTTGTGTAGTTTATTTGGAATACTCTAGAAAACAACTATATCTCAATTGCATCTAGTATCTTTAGTAAGTTTAGAATTTTTTTGAATTGCCTATCTTTTTTCACTCTTTTGGTAGGGGATACCAATTCTCTACAATTTTGAGGAACTGTGGAATAATGGATATTCGTAATTATTTATATTATATAATGAGTTAATAAACGAAAATTGAAGACCCTAGCGATTAACTATTTAGAGTCTTGTAATCTCTGATTTGTAAAGTGATTTTCTTATCATAAGTGTACACGTGATATGGAATTTCTAGACAATACTATTAGGCTCCCTCCCTAGGGTCCTTACAATGATATTCAAGATAATGGAATTAGAGCATTTTACTACATTAGAGGAAGCCATCATAATTGCCTAATGAGTTAAGAGATAGAGGAAGAATAGGTCAAGCTAAGCTCCATTGGGCTGACCTAGCTAATCTTACCGACTTGCTCAAAGTGGTAGCTAGGCTCCCTAAAGCTCTAACCCTAGTAGAAGAGCAGAGGTAATTACTAAGCGGAAGGGTCGCCCTACGAACTAAGAGTTGCTAACAAAAACTTATGAGAAGGGATAAGGAACTAGAAGGAAGACGAGTCAGATCAAGTGCTTTAAGTGCCGGGGATTTTGGTACATATGTAAACCCATGAATTTAGCTTTCTAAGTATAGAAACAAACATCTAAACTGTAGATGATTTCCTGAAGTCAATAGAGCCAGTGAGGTATAAAATCGATTAAAATCCCAATCCAAAACCTAAAGTGAATATGAAAAACCTTAAATTATCAATTGAACCTCTAACCACATACAAAGACCTTAAAACCTTAAGTATATGTAACTATAAGAGATAACCTCGAACCTCATCAAAACCTTAAAATAACAATTGAAAATTTAATCGCTTATAAATATATTAAACCCTAAATGTGTAAAAACACTAGAGATTGTACTCGAAAGTAATAAAAACCCTAAAAATATAACTTTAATGATATAAAAGCACTAATTCAGCATGATTTACCCTAAAAACCTAGGTGATAATATATCCTCTATATTTTGTCATTTTATTAGTAAATAACTAAAGATAACTCTCAATCATGCATAAATATTTAGATTATTTAAGTGATCCCTTAGAAACTAAGATATTGCATTCTAGATCACATTCATCTTCTAAGTATATAACTAGGTTAATATTATATAGAGTTAAGGGTTTAGTTGATGCTTAGGTTAAATGTAGTAAACCTTAATACCCTAAATGATATTTTTTATAGTAGCTTACCAAATGATGTATATAGGATATAAATACCTAAAGTAAGATCTCATAATCTATTTTTACCAATCAATTCACCAAATGTCTCATTTCCTTAATTTTTCTCTTAATTACTACGTTATGTATACTAAATGGTTTATGCTTTTGGAAAGTTAACCAAGTCAACATTTAGAAAAGTCAATAAAAGTCACTTTCACTTAAGAAAATATCTAAGTCATGTAATGATTTCTTTTCTTTTCTTCTCTTTAGATTTTTCTTCCTTCTTCCTACTTCTTTGCTGTCTATTCTTCTCCCTCTTCTAGACTTTGCTTTTCTCATTTACAAAACACAATTTGAGATAAGAACTACTTCCTTTTCCTCTTCCATTTTAAACCGTGATCTCCCCTTTGCTTTATCATCTTCACATTTCCAAAAATTTCACTTTCACAATCTTAAATACCACCACACACTAATCTACTATATCTACTTACCTGTCATTTCAAATTATAAAGGAGAAAAAGGTATGTTTTATATGATTTCTTATCTTAATTGGTGAGGTAGTTATCTATCTAAGATTTGTATGGGAACTTTATGTAAATTGTGTTTTTGTGTTATGGAAGGAAAGGAATCCTTATACTTATGTTTAGAGTATAGAAATAACCATGTACATACAACAAGTGAGTATATATAGAGTGTACATATTAGTGTTTTAGTGAAACCCATAGTAGAAGTGTATAAATCCTTAGCTAAATGGAAAGAAGAACACTTATACATAGGCTTAAATATGTATATATAAGAGTATACTTAATAAATACATGTATGGGAACTCTTGTACATAAATAACCATTATATACATAACCTAAAAGGAGGTTTATACTAGTTATACATACCTATACCATGCTAAATACACTCTTAAAACACAAAAAGAATGAAATTAGGGAAGTTTTCTTAAGAGGAAAATTTGGCATATGAAATTTGTACAAAAATACGTATATGACCATATAAGTATATGGGTATATGTACAAGTATAAATACAGTATATGTATAAGTATACTAGAATACATATAAGTATGGCAAAGGTATAGGTATATAGTTAACATATGTATAAATGTACATAAGTGTACATAATACACTTAGGCATGAGGTAAAGCTTATGTAAGCAAATGATGAGGTAAGCAATGATGCAATTAAAAGATGACATAGGCCATGACATCATCAAAAGATTACATAAGCCATGACATAAGCAAATGATGACATAAGCCATGACATAAGTGATTGATAATATAAGCAATGACATAAGCATAAGTTTATAAAATAAGAAATAACAAAAGTACATAAGAATTAGGTACTTGAATTAGTAAATCCTAATACACTTCCTAAATTGGATTAAACTTAATTAAGTACATAAATTAGTAATATCAATGTAAAATTCCCTAAGTATAAGAATCTAATGACTAATTAAATCATTAAGTACAAACATAGGGTATAAATATAAGTAATAAGACTAATTAAGCTTCAATAGTTAAAATTTCCATAAATTAAACCCATATTGTAAAACATGGGCTTAACATCCAAAATGGACATCACCATGTGAATGTGCGTCCAAAAATGATGAAAAATGCCTACAAGTTCGTAAATATTGGAATTAGAATGAAAAAGTTACAAAATACATAAAAGAAGTCTCATAACTTACAAATATAAGAAAATAGTTACTATTAATCTCATTGAGTATAATAAACCGTATACACATTATACTTAGGTTATATTGGGGGATACTAGATAAACTACAATAGGTTTTTAGTTAACTAAGGAGTTTGACTTCTCGGAATACTTATAACTTTTACTATTTTAATTTAAGCGTTCAATATCGAGTTTTGGAAACCTAAAAGGCTTGGAGAATGAGCAATAATCCAGGTGATGGATTTCTAATAACTTACTACTTGCTTATACGTGTTACTTGTATGAGGTTTTACTACTTGCTGTTGCTTGTATGTTTGAATTACTGCTTTGCTTGTTTGATGTCATTTGTATGAATACCTTTTTAAATTGATAAATATAAGTATCAAACCAAAATAACCAATTATACTCGTCACATGTTTATGACTCCGTAAAGGTACGAATGGAGAGTGTTAGCTTTGTAAAAATCTTAGGAAAAGTGTTTTTGGAAAAAAACTTTTCTACTCTCAAACATATTTTTGTATGATCTCTATAAGAGCTCATGGAGCCATAAATAATATTTTAACGTTAAGGCAAAGCAAGCATGGGATCTCCAATTGATAGCGAAAGAACTCGTTTATTGTGCCTATAAGGCTTTGGATAATTTTGGTTGTAACCATGTTTGTGCCCAAGTGGCCTTGGATGGTGGATAGCCCTAGTTTAGGATTCACCAATTTGGATTGAAACTCTTTTTCCCACTAGGGCAATATCGAGTTTTATCTAAAGGGGTGGTACCCCAAGGTAGCCTCATGCGAGTAAGTTGAAGTGCTTGTGCAGGTAAGTATAGGGGATAATCGAAGTGTAGACGATGTAATTCTACATCTTCCATAGTTCCAGACTCCTATAGATGTGTTGCTTGCGTTCATCGTGCTTGCATTCATTATGCATATAGATAGCTTGTTTGCATGTGTGATAACTTACTTAAACTGTAGTGGTGAGGGACGAACTCATTGAGCTATTTATGCTCATTTCCCCTTAGTTTCCTTTATAGGTATACTTACGATGGGATTAGGATATGTCTCGAGTGCTGAGTGCGAGATGAAGATATGTATACTAGTATTAGAAGTAGCTGAGTACTCTTTAGGTGATACATAAACATTCTTTGTAGAAAATATTTATATGTTAAAACTTACTATAATTTAATTTTTCTTATATATATATATATATATTTATATGTTAGTATATCTTGTCTTATTATTTGGTAGGAGATACCAATTCTCTACGGTTCTGAGAAACTGTGGGATATCGAACACCCATAGTTATTTATATTTGTATTCTACAGTAAATTAATTACTTAAAAATCAGCAACCTTAGTGATTAATCATTTAGAGTCTTGCAATCTCTAACTTGCAAGGCGATTTCCATATCATGGGTGTACATGTGCTATAGAAATTTTAGGCAAACCTACTAGGCCTCCTGTAGAGTCCTAACAACATAGCTACCCAATGCTCGAATAGACGAACTATGATCATCATAGGAGATGCCTTCAAGGTTAAAGTAGACAGTACAAATGATCAACTCAAGGAGAAAAGATAGTTAGATGAAGAAGTTGAGTTTCATGGCAAGTTAGTTGAGGGGGACACATTTGCTAAAGACTTGGATAAGTTAACCTTAGTCGTTAGAAGAATGATCAATATCAAGCCATCTATTGAAGAAGAATAACGTTATAACTTGTTTCACATCACTTCTAAGGTTAATGAACAAGTATGTGCACTTATAGTCGACAATAGAAGTTGAACAAATGTGGCATTCGTTAACTTGTTAACAAACTTAAGTTGCTAACTAAGTTACATCCTAAGCTATAGAAGTTACATTAGCTAAATGAGAAGAAAGCATTACTTATCACTTAACAGGTCTTGCTGCCAATCTCAATTAGGAATTACTATGATGAGATTCTTTACAATGTACTACAAATGTGTACATCACATGTGTTGTTAAGCTGACATTGGTTATTGATAGCAGAGTCATACATGATGGGTTTTCAAATACATATTCCTTTGAGAAAGATGAGAGAAAGATTACTTTAAACCCTAAGACCCTAAGTCAAGTGAGTAGATTGCAAGCTAAGCTAGCATGAGAATCAAAGAAAGCTTTTAGTTTTGAGTCAGGCCAAACTTCAAGAAGCCAATAAATCTAACCTACCAACCTACTTATTGATAACAAGACTATTAGAGTTGAAGGAGCAAGTCGAACTACTAAAAGAAGTCAACAAGTTGCTTGATGAGTATGTAGACCTATTCCCAGAATAGCTACCAAAAGGATTACCCCCTTTTTGTGGCATTAAACATTACATTGACTTGATACCCGATATTACTTTACTAAAAAAGACAGCTTATCAAATAAATCTTGAACAAGCAGTTGAGCTCCAAAGACAAGTTAATGAATTACTGAAAAAGGGATATGTAAGAAAAAGTCTTAGCTCTTGTGTTGTACTTATATTGCTTGTGTCGAAGAAAGATGGTACTTGGCGAATGTGTATGGATCGTAAAGCTATGAATAAAATTATGATTAAGTATAGGTACCCCATTTCAAGGCTAGATGATATGTTAGACGAACTGAGAGGTGCCAGTGTTTAATAAGATTGACTTGCAGTCAAGGTACCATCAGATTTTAATGAGATAAGGGGATGAATGGAAAATTGCTTTTAAGACCGAACATGGCTCATATGAGTAGATGGTAATGCCTTTTGGACTATCGAACACCGCTAGCACTTTTATGTGATTGATAAACCATGTTTAAAGAGACCTTATCAAAAGATGTGTGATGGTTTACTTCAATGACATTATTGTCTACAGTGCCAACTAGGTAGTCATATTGACTACCTCTAAGTTGTTTTAATATCCTCCAAGTAGAAAAGTTGTTTGGAAACATGAAGAAGCACTATTTTTGTTAAGAAGAGGTGATCTTCATAGGCTACATAGCTAATAGAGGAGGATTAAGTGTAAATGAAGAAAAAGTTCAAGCTATTATTGATTAGCTAACCCTAGCTTCATGTGCCTAAGTGAGAAGTTTCTATGGATTGGCTTGCTTCTATCAATGCTTTACCTAAGGATTTTTTAGTACTATAGTTGCACATTTAACTGAGCTAACAAAAAAGAACGTAGAGTTTAAGTAGGGAGATAAAGAGGAGAGAAGTTTTGTCGAGGTGAAGAAAAGATTGACCTCTATGCTAGTCTTAAACCTACCAGATTTTGAGAAAGTGTTCAAGATTGAATGCGACGCATCAATTGTCAACATCGAAACTGTACTGATGTAAGAAGGTCAACCTTTTGCCTATCATAGTGAGAAACTAAGAGGAGCACAGCTAAACTATTTTGTATATGACAAGGAACTCTTGGCATTAATTTAAGCTCTTCACATATGGCAACATTACCTTCTACCAAAGGAATTTTTCATATACACAAATCATAAATCCTTGAGGTACTTATGGAGCCAATTAAAAGCTTTCGAAATGCCAAGCTTAATAAATTGAATTTTTGGAAGGCTTTAATCTCGTCATCGAATAGAAGCAAAGCAAAAATAATGTAGTTGCTAATGTACTATTGAGGAGACATGTTCTTCTCACCAAATTGTAGACTTGACTATTAGGTTTTGCGAGCATTAAAGAACAGTATCAACATGATCCTCATTGTGGCCCCATATATAAAAGATATGGAGAGGGAAGAAACATTAATGTCATGCCTTAAAGGATAACCTATCTCTGGCAGGTCACTATGCACTCTATGAAGACTAAGGATTGACTCCCTTACCATTCAATAGTCTTTATACAATACACTAGGCTTTCCTATCTCTAGGCCATCCTCCCAATCATATTAAGATAATTAGAAATTAGGCATATAATTAATAGCAAAAGTTTTCATAACTATAATAAAAGAAGGCTTCATACAATTCAAGTCTCATATTATCAAATGACTTTGATCTCTTAGCGCTCAAAGTTCTTTTTAATGTCAGCAAGCAAAAGACAGAAACAAAAATAGATACGGTTAACTAAATAAGAGAGTTCTATAACATGGTCAATCTATAATGGCTCTCTCAACACTTGAAACAAAAGAAAAGAACCTTCTTAAGAGTCTCCAATTGCTTGGTAATCCAACCCCAAGCATACCCCTTTATAGGATGGCAAAAATATCCTATATCTATAACAAAAATATGTAAGGGAGTAAGGTAATTGCTTAGTAAGAAATGTCAGCCATGTTGACCAATAAGTTATCAATTAATTTAAGTAAGCATATGAATGCATAAGAAATTAACATGCTAAGTAAATACATGCAGTTGCTTAGGTGTTGTATGCAACTCAGATTTACACCATCCAAAGTTAGGGTTAAAGAACTTCGATCCAACAGATCTACGTACTGCATTTTAACTTATCATGGGTGAGGACTCCATCTTCTCATGATATAAGAAAAAGAGATTAATTTCATAAATGGGTGTATGTTTAGTGTAATGTGTAAGTAGGGCCTAACAATCCCCACCTACTCCTAAACGGAGGTCTCTAGACAATGATCCTTAGTACATGGTTGGTGTCTCTAACGCCTATTAAGCCTATAGCCAAGATAAGGCCATGTAGTACAAGTGCACTATACAAACAACTCATTTTCATTATAATAACAATCCTTGTAAGACCTTTTCATTACCTTCGAGTGATGTGCTAACTGGATTTATCATATGCATATGTAATGAAGATGCATGTTCCGGTTAACATTATTATTATCTCAGATACAATTAGATTCATTCATAAGGTGAGCAATCAATTATTTAAAACACTTCACAATCTAGCTAAATGTACATAATATGGGGTGATGAAGTATATACTTAATCGTTTTCATTTTACTTAATATCATACAATAATGTACACAATTATCTTCCTCATTTCCCCCAATGCATCAACCATCTAATTTAACAATTTAGTACTACAAAGGTATAAGCTAACCTCGAGCATACGACGGCCTGATTCCACAAAAAGATTGACTTGCGAGAGAAGACTGCAAAGGTATAAGCTAATTAGCTTAGTGAGATAATTTTCCTCAACCATACAGCAATCAAGTTATACAATAGTTAAGTTCAACTAAATGAATGCATGACAACAATATGCTAAACAAATTTAACTCCCTTCGAAGTCAAAGTTGGAGATACATTAGTACAGTCAGAGCTGGGTATCATATTAGAACTTATTTCATAATTAAACTCCGTGTTTTGTATTTAAAATATAATGGTATATCCATTACCAGTTTTATCAAAACGAGTTCTACATATGATTGTGAGTAGGTTCACACAGCCTTCACTCACTCCTAAATAAAGGCCTCTAGACTCAACTCTTAGCTAGGCGGTTGGTACCTCCAATGCCTAGTCATCCTGCGAGCCAAGGTAAGGTTATATCACACATATGCCCTGTACAAAATCTATAACAATCAATAATCAACCCACGTATGGCCTCTTACTACCTCCATATAATGTGACTGTCGGAATTAGTTATGCAGTGTATGATTATGCATGATCCAAGTATCAAACATGGGATCGTAGGGCACTCACTCAACTAGAGTAGATCATGGATAGTAATAATCTAGAGGTAAAACGAAATCTTGATCAAAATCACATGATAAAAGGGAAAAATTTTAATTGTGATTAAATAATAAAGTAGAAGTTAAAGAGGAAGTTATTCATTATAATTTTTAATAATTAAGTATTTAAAGTTTGTTATATTTTTAATTAGGTCTTGTGTTTTTTACGCATTTCATCACAAATCCTAGCTCTAAGATAAATATTAGTTCTTGTTGTATGTATATAAGTTTAATTAGTTGTTAGTTAAAGACCTTTAATAGGAGAAGGTTTGTCGAAGCCTTGGAATTTCTCCTAAACTTAGTGAATGAGAAGGTTTCATTAATCTTATGCTATGAAGGTTTTAGAGTGGGGTTGACCTGTCACAAAAGAGTAAAGGGATGAGTTGGGGCTTAGGTTTTGGGTGCTCATGAGTTCTCAAACATTGTAGAAGTCTAAAGAAATGAATAGGGAATGACTTCACATTTTAAAGCCTAGACAAGAAGAAAAGTGCTTAGGCCTAGGTTTAACTAATGGACGAGACATGATTTGGCAATTATCCTTTTTAGTTAAGTTTGAACAATACTTATATGGATAATACACAACCCAATTGATTACGAGAACAACTAGCAAGGGAAGGGGAAAAATCAATGCTGCTAGATGATGTTTGGCTATTTTGTGAACATATAGTAGTAAGTTAAAAAGTATGTGAGAGTTAGACAAGAACACAATCACCTTATACTCCTATTAAGATCGAGACAGCCTACTAACATGATACACCACTACATGACTTAACTTTTCAACAATGACTACATATATTAGAAAAGAATGAGAAGCGTAGTCTAACATGGCAATAACAACAACAAGACATAAGGCAATTGTAGCATGCTTAATAGTTGTATTACTGACAACAAAACAAACATGACCTAATCCTAGCAACAACAATGAACTTAACAATGCGACTAACCTTACATACGTAATAGTGATAATTTGAGCAAGAGATCGAGTTAACTATACACTACAACATTCATTCTAACACAAAAGAGTAGGACATGCAAATGCATACTCATAAGCAGGAAGATGTGATCACACTCAGCACCAAAACCTTACACTCACTTAAAGATTGTAAAATGCAACACAAATACTATACCTCTAACAAAAGACACACATGTACTGAAAGATATTAAAGGATACTCATTACATGAATGGAACTTGTAACAACACTGAACCATTCCTAACTCAAGAATCTAGATACACCTTCATACGTTATAGTGAATAGAAACTACTTAGATTTTATACGTTATAAAAGAATAGTGATGGCTAAAACTCATTTACTATAGAACATCAAAGCATACATACATGGAAGGATAACAACACAACAATCCATGACTACTAAAACATTCCTTAATGCGATCGAAACTGTACCAAATATAACATAACACTTCGAAACAAGGGATTTAACACAATAGGTAATAGAAATATAAAATCATGCCTTTCAACTTGAAGTTGGGGTTTGGCGTTTCTTAGATTCAAATTTTATTAACATTGTGTTTACGATCTTGGAAAGTGAAGTATGTGCTAACATAAAAGAGTATCTTACTCATGATAGAGCTTGGACAGCACATTTAGAAACCTCGATGAAGCAGTGAACTCTAAGCTGACCATTTTAGCTGTAAAAATCACGTATAACCACTATAAGTGGCCCATTACTAACTAAATTAGAGAAGGACAAGGGTTCAAACTCTCACTCGATCCTGAGCATTCTAAGAAAGGGAAAAAAATATGCTTGTAATGTTTAGGAAGCTAAAATGTGAAGTGATACATTGTTTTCACCAAAAAAGATGAAGTAAGAACCATTGCTTCTAAAACTTAAGGAATAATGATATGTATGGTGTAGTAGTTTTCTCCTTTCTAATTATCAGCTGCTATAAGTATCATGTCTAAGATGAGGTAAAGTACAACTTTCATGTGGATAACTCTACTGTTTGGGGTTTTAAATGAAAAAAAAGTAAGTAATAGTCCTATTTGGTAAAAGAAGCTATGATTCTAAGTAAACTAAATAAGGTGGTGACAAATTAAAGTGATATTTGAGTAACAAAAAAGATCTCACCCAAGCATGAAGTGACAAGTTTGAACACTAAAATAAAATAACACACTACTGCTAAAGACAACTTACTAAGTATGTATTTACTGCTAAGAACCTAGATATGGTAGGAGTTATGAGTGAACTAAGGGACAAAACTTATGCAGTGGATTCCAAAATGTACTAAGAAAGAAATGTTTGTCCATAAGCAAAAAAAGAAAAGGATTTGCTAGAAGACACAACTGATACACTAAAGCTTTTGTCTGAGTGTAACACAATTGCATATGTAACATACACAAGTTAAAGTATTTAAGTATCAAGTGTTTTAAATATTTTAGGGTATTATATTCTTACCATGGTTGAAAGTTATTTATATGCATTTAAAGATAATTTGTAAATTACATTAATTCACCGATCTGAGAAATTTTGATAGTATTAGGGCATTTAATTTGATTCTAGCCTTTGGAAATTTTATGGGGCTTACATCCTTCCCTCCTTCAAAGTAAGTTTTACCCTCAAAACTTGAGTGCATAACTAGTTCAATAAACAAGTGAGGGTACTTGCATCTTACTTCTTCCTTTACATCTTAGGTCGCATTTTCTTGTTTATGGATTTTCCAAAGCACTTTCGCATACTGTATTTCATTATTCCTCAACTTTTGCACTTTGCAGTTCGTAATCATAAGAGGGTGTTCTTCATAGGTTAAATTCTCTTTCAACTACACTAGCTCCAACTTAACTACTCGGTCGAGTTAAAGTTAGTGTATCCTTAGAACCGATACATAGAATGCATTGTAGATCCCTGATAGATTTAGAGGCAAAGCTAATTGGTCGACTAGTTTCCCAACTCAACTCGATACTTCAAACCATCCTATGTATCTTAGACTCAACTTTCCTTTGGTTTAAACTTGGTGTATGCCTTTAATAAGGCTCATTATTAAGTAAACATGATCCCCCACTTGAAACTTAACTTCCCTTCACTTCAAATTCACCTAACTCTTTTGTCAGTCATATACCTCTTTAATCTTTTGCCTAATGATACCTACCTTATTAGTAGCTTCTTATACTAGGTCTAAGCCCAACACCAACTTTTCTATAGCATCTTAAAATAGTGGTGATTGGCATTTCTACCAATATAAGGCTTCATAAGGTGACATTTGAATTGTGGAGTGGTAATGGTTATTATAAAGCGAATTCAATAAGTAGTAAAAGGATATCCCAATTTCCTTTAAATTCAAGGGCATCAGCCCAAACATATCTTCTAGAGTTTGAATGGTCCTTTTAGATTGACCATTAGTTTGGGGATGATAAGTAATACTAAATAGTAACCCGGTTCCTAAGACTTGTTGGAGCCTTACCCAAAATTTAGACACAAATCTAGGGCCTCTATTTGAAATAATGCTTATAAGCACTATGCAAAACCTTACTATTTCCTTTATATAGAGACGGGCCAACTTCTCCAATGAATATGTCATATTAATGGGGAGGAAGTACATCGATTTAGTAAGCTAATCTACAATTACCCATATTACATCAAAACTAATTGCCTTTCTTAGTAGTCCTAACACAAAGTCCATAGTAACCTGATCCCATTGCCATTTGGGAACTTTAAGTGGTTGTAACTTCCCTTTAAGTCATCAATGTTCCACCTTCACTCTTTAGCATGTATCCTTCAATATATAGTTACTAATGTCTTGCTTCATCTATTCCACCAAAAACTTTTCTTTAAGTCTTCGTCCATCTTGGTCCCTTTCAATTGTTTAAAATGCCCAGAATACTAAGCTTCCTTTAAGTTTCATTTGGGAGCTTAGGTTCATCAATACACACAATTTTTCATTCATATGGAGGGCTACTCTCTCATTGATCTTAAAATTTGAGTACTTTCCCCTAGCTAGCTCTTCTTACACTAGCATTAAGGCTAGACCGCTTTCTTAAGCTATTCTAATCCTTTCGAAAAATGTTGGCTCTATTATCATAGTTGACAATTAGATGTTAACCTCATCCCAAGAGAACTCCAAGTTGAGTCTTTCAAATTCCTTAACTAACTCTTTTTGGTTTATGAGTAATGAAGCTACTTCTACATGATTTTTCTTACTTAAGGCATTAGCTACAGCATTTACTCACCCTAGGCAATAGTTAATGCCTAAGTCATAATCCTTGATCAACTTTAGACAGCGCCTTCATCTCATATTTAACTTTTTTTGGGTAAACAGGTACTTTATACTTTTGGGATCTGTGCATATCTTACATCTTTTCCCATACAGATAATGTCTCTACAGTTTCAAAGCAAATAGTACTTTTGCAAGCTCTAGATCATGAGTAGGATAATTTTGCTCATTTGGTCGTAATTGTCTCGACACATATGCTATGACCCGAATTAACATATACCCCAAACCATTCCTAGAGGATTTACTATAAACCATAAAGTGCTCTTCATTGTTAGGCAACATAAGAATTGGTGCCCTTACTAACTTGTTCTTCAACTCTTAAAAGCTCTTTTCCTTCACCTTATTCCATTCGAACATAACATTCTTTTGAGTTAGCTGAGTCAAAAGTTACATGATTGTGGAGAAATCCTTAACAAACTTCTTATACTATCCTATCAAACCAAGGAAGCTTCTTACCCCAGTTACTGTTTCTAGCCTTTTCCACTCAATTATGGTCTTGATCTTTTGGGGATCGATGGAGATTCCTTCTCCTAAGATGACATGCCCTAAAAACGAAATTTTCCTTAACCAAAAATTGTATTTTGATAACTTAGCATAAAGTCGATGCTCTTATGAAGTTTGCAATATTACTCTTAAGTACCCTTCGTGTTGCTTTAGTGTAGCTGAGTACACTAAGATGTTGTCTATAAAAATAATTATTCACTTATCTAGCAAGGTTCGGAACACTCTATTCATTATGTCCATGAATGTCATAAGAACATTGGTTAACTAAAACGGCATCAGCAAGAATTCATAGTGTCCGTACCAAGTTTGAAAAGCAATTTTCTATGCATCCTTTGGCTTGATCCTTAATTGATGGTAATCAGATTGTAGATCAATATTGCTAAATATACTAACCCCTTTCAACTAATCAAATAAATCATCAATATGAGGCAGAGGATATTTGTTCTTAACAATCACCTTATTTAACTCCCGATAGTCTATACAAAGTCTTAAGGAGTTGTCCTTCTTAACGAACAACATCGGCGTGCCCCAATGAAAGATTTTAGGTCTTATGAATCCTTAATCCAGTAACTCTTGTAATTATTTCTTTAATTCTCTTAATTTAATAAAAGCCATCTTATAGGGGGCTTTAAAAATCGGCTCCATTCTCATTAACGGATCAATAGAAAAATCTACTTCCTTCTTTGTTATCAACCTTAGTAATTCATTAGGAAATACGTTTAGAAACTCTTTTGCCACTTGAATCACTTTTATATTAGGCGCTTTTACCTCTACCACTAAGGAGTTTACCCAACTAATGTCCATTACCAACTTAAAGGAGATCATCTCCAAGGTGCTACTCATTGATGGTTCTCCCCAAAACTTAACTAACCTCCTATCAGAAGCATTAAAGTTCACGCTTCACCCCGCACAATCAATGCTAGCCTTTATCCTTAACATCCAATTCATTCTTATTATAGTTGCATACTTGCTCAAATCAATCATAATCATTTCTATCACATTATTAAACCCCTATATCTTTAATGGCCATTCAAGTATAACTTCTCTTGTTAATATTAGACTCCTTATTGGAGTCCTTACCCCATAATTGACTTTAGCACTTACTACTAACAACTCGGTTTGTTTAACTATCTTAAGAGATATAAAGGAGTGGGTTGCTCCAATGTTGAACAAGGTATACATAGAGTACTTTTAATAGTTTTTCTCAATGGATAGTAGAAGCTTTTATGGTTTCACTTCCTTTTTAGTTCTGTATTCCAATTACCTTACAAATCATTTATATAAACACTTAAAAGAAGGGATAAATACATAATTGAAATGAGCTCAATGGTTAAAGGATCTTTAACCTCCTCATAGATGTCTTTCTTTATGCCCAAGCAATCATCGCATCCCTAATCTCCCTCAAGCTTGTACACATATGTTGTATCACTACCCTGGGATGGGTGGTTCCTATATTAGAACCTCTAACTAACTTTCCTATGCCTTAAAGTCTTATGGCTTCAAGGATTTTTATGACTGGGGTAACTATATGTTGCTGTGGATAAGTTGTAAGGAAGTGCCTACTTTATGACATATATAACAAGTTGTGGAGTTCTTCTTTGGTCAATCTGGTACTTAATGAGATCCATCTCTACAAAATTAGCACTTGCTTTGAAGTTAAGGACAATTTTAAGGATAATAACTTCCTCTACACTTCTAGCACTTTAATGCGGTCCCCTTAAGCTTCTTCTAGATCTCCTTTTGAGGTTTCAAAGTTTTCTTAAATTTGTTGGTGTCTTCATTGTTGCTTCCTAACCCTTCATGTATCCTTCTTCCGAATAAGCTGGTTCTCTTCCTCCCTATTTCTTTACCTTACCTCTTAGAAGTTTCCAAGATCCTTACTTTCTCAACCATTTATGTAAAACTTCTAGGTCGAAACTCTAGAAGTTTCCTCCTCATATCCATGTCAAAGCCTTTGGAAAACACCTACATCTTTAATTGATCACTATTTTGATTCTCAGGTAGGGCAAATTGAAGCAACCTATTGAACTCCACCTCATACTGCTCTATCTAACAATTCCCTTTCACCAAGTCAAATAGGTCATCACTATATTTCAAACTTAGGTTGCTTGTAAAGTAGTTTAATAGAAATTCTTATTGGAGCATCTCCCCGGTAATAAGGCCTTTAATACTCCTTTACTTAGACTCTTACTAAGTATGAGCCCTTAACTTCAACATATAAGTTCCATAGGTAAGGTGCATTTGACAAGGTACCTAAAAGGCCTAAAAAAATCATTTAATCTAGCTAAGCCAAACTTTGGCCTCATCTAGCCGATTTAATGATTCTGGTTGCATGCTCTTACACTATTAAGTCTTTAGCGGGGCAAGCTAGATCATAGTAACTGGAATGACAGGTAAGGGTGGTAGCTAGACCGATGGTGTAAACCCTAGGAAATTAGTAGTTGAATCCTAATTTAAGTCCGAATGTCCTAAACTGTACAATAAGTCGATAAGGCTAGTAACAATAAAAGATTATGAAATTTAATAAATCAAATATAACACTGATAACAAAACTCTAGGAATTGATCGAAACCATAAATTGCATACTAAAACCCTAAAACTGATTTATGCACCATTAATTAAAATTGAACTCAAATTTATTGGAAATCCTAAAATTATAAATATAAACCTATAAAATAGTTAAATATTATTCGATAGAGATATAATCATAGTCAATTATAATTTTTGACTAAATCGTCAATTCGCATGAAATTTTAATGAAATCGTTACAATAACTTGTAAAAATTATAATTATAATGGGTAACAATTAAATTGATAAATTTTCAAAAAAATTTAAAAATTAATTTATGATGAGTATTGTTATAATTTATACGTTCAGAAAAATTACATATATTTATTATTAATTTTTATTTTCTTCCTTTTCCTTTTTCTCTTTTCTTTCTTTTCTTCTCTTCCTCTACTTGACAAACCCTAGAACCAAATTGAAGAAAATCCAAACAAGTAGCCCACGTAAGGAAATGAAAATGCCATGTGTTGAATTACAAAAAAAAAATAAAAATTTTGAAATGATTAATTTTGTCTCATCTTCATTAATGTAAAGGATTAGGATAAGATTTTTTTTTTTGTTTTATGTTGCTCTTCTTAAATTTGCTAAATACGTGAGTTAAAAAGGAAGAAGAAAATCTGGAAAAATAAAAGCAAAAACAGAAAACAAAAGAAGAGAAGAAATCTTGAAAATAAAAAACGTGAAAAAGAAAGAAAAAAAGAAGAAGAAGAAGGAAGAAAAGAAGAAGAAAAATTAAAAGAAATAGGTAAGTAAATTAATTTTCAAGTATATATGTATCTTATATAGTATATACATGTATAAATGTAATATTTGTATGGTATTTGTATAAATATAACATTACTATTACATGTATATATGCATAAATACATAAATTGAATTATATATGCATGTATAAAGATATGTATGTATACATGTATGTACATAGGTATATTATACGGAAAGAGTATGTATTATGTATTTTTTTTAGAATACATATAATTAGTATAAAGTATTTTTACAAAATAACTATAGGTATAAATATATATGTATACACGTGAAATATATATATATATATTGATGTGTATATGTATAAATTATTTTCGTATATATATATATAAATACGTAGTCCTATAGTATATATATAGTAGTATATTTCTATAAGTGGTAATATATGTTTAAATACATAATGTATATAGGACATATATATATATAATATAGAGTATATGTTGTGGTATATCGAAAATATAATTCATGTATAAGTATTTGTATATTATATATATATATATATATCTATGTATTCGGTAATTATATTCATCTACACATGTAAACTATATTATATGAGTATACTTATATGTATAAATACAAATATATGAATATATGTATATCTACATAAGAGTATGTTTGTTTGCATAAAATAAATATATACATACATATAGCATATAACAGAGAGTATATATATGTAGTATATTGAAAATACATATATGTAATATAATAATATCTATAAACTAAAATAAATTTATAATTATGTAAGGAGTAGGTATATGTATATATATATATATATTATCGTAAATTAAGAATTTATCAATAAAGTAAAATTATAGAATTTATCAAAAATATTATAAGTCTATATATATATATGTGTATGTGTGTATGTATAAATCATGAAATATAGATGAATAATAAGAAAATAAGAATAATAAAGATAATAATGGCAATAATAAAAATAATAACCATAATAAGGCTAAAAACTCAAAAATAGGAAAAGTATGCTCAAAATAATAAAAATATCAAATATATGGTTTAAATAATTATTACATCGTAAATATATTAAGAAAAACAGAAAATTAATATTTTATAATTTTTAAACTTAAAAAGTAAATTTTGTGATATTTTTATATTACAATTTAAATTATGAGTTACAACTTCTAAAATAGACCTCGTTACAACAAAAAATGCTCGAAAACGATCAAAATAAACTATAAGTTCATGATGATTTAAGCTAAAATGAAAAAGTTACACGTGATTCGATAAAAAGCTCGAATCAATAATTTCACGAAATTAAGTAAAGTAGACCTTACAAATTATGATACTAGTTAGTTTTAAATTCCCAAACTTACAAATTTTTATTATTCTCAAGTGATTTTAATATAGACCCTAAGCTGCCACTAGATTACTACGATCCCTAAGTTAGCTATGACTGAGTGAGTTTTTCCTAATGATTCCATACTTATTTATATTTGTAGTTAGTGAATATAAGTTATGATTAATAAATGAATATGTATGGGGTTGGGTTATGCTTGTACATGATAATTGTTGTTGATGGTGAATTTACTTTAAATTTCAATAATATAATGATTGTTGTATAGTAGATTCACTAAGAATTGATTGTTTGTGACTTGGAATGATCACTGAATAAATAAGACCTAATTTTATTCGACTAGAAAAAGTTAACTTAGATCATGCATAATCATACACTGCATAACTAATTCTAGCAGTCACATTATACGGAGGTAGTAAGAGGCCATACGTGGGTTGATTATTGATTGTAATAGATTTTGTACGGGGCATATGTGTGATATAACCTTACCTTGGCCCGCAGGATGACTAGGCATTGGAGGTACCAACCGCCTAGCTAAGAGTTGAGTCTAGAGGCCTTTATTTAGGAGTGAGTGAAGGCTGTGTGAACCTACTCACAATCATATGTAGAACTCGTTTTGATAAAACTGGTAATAGATGTACCATTATATTTTAAATACAAAACACGGAGTTTAATTATGAAATAAGTTCTAATATGATACCCAGCTCTGACTGTACTAATGTATCTCCAACTTTGACTTCGAAGGGAGTTAAATTTTTTTGGCATATTGTTGTCATGCATTCATTTGGTTGAACTTAACTATTGTATAACTTGATTGCTGTATGGTTGAGGAAAATTATCTCACTAAGCTAATTAGCTTATACCTTTGCAGTCTTCTCTCGCAAGTCAATCTTTTTGTGGAATCAAGCCATCGTATGCTCGAGGTTAGTTTTCTACATGGGGTTAGTGTGGGAGCTAGATGAGATCAGAGAGTATTTCTGATAGTTTATAAATTTGAATATGTAATTTGATATACTGGTTTAACTTAAGATGTGTTTCAGACTTCGTATTTGTAAACTTTTATACAAATAGGCCATATATTATGTTTTTATAATTTTATTATTTATCATGAAATGATATTGCGTAAGCTTACGCACTTTTGGTAGTTAGTAGTAGCTATAGCCTTATGCATCATATAAAAGAGTCTATTGTAAGGAAATTCAATCTACAATCCTTTATATAGTATATGGTAACAGTCACGACTAGCCCCCTCGGGTCGTGACAGATGGGGCCTCTTGAACCATAACAAGTGGTAGAGCCTAAGTAGTTAGTGTTGACTTATACTATAAAAGGTATGGATCAACTCCTTAGTGGTATGAATCGCCTCTAATATCTATCTTGTCTAGTCTCCAAGCACATTTTGCCTCCTATGGGGGTTTGTTAGGGCCCTATTCATTAACGGTTTTCCCCTATGCCTGTTATGATTGGAGATTACACAAGTTTAAACATAGATAGAGATCTTAATGCATTCACTCAACTTCACATGCCAACAAAAAAGTTTCCATACAATAGTCCTGAATAAAAATATACATATAATTTCTTTAAGGCTTAGAGTTATACTCTAAGGGTTCTTAATAGGTATATACATATACAGTCCAAATTGTTACGTAACATCAAAACTCAAGTCTTACTAAATAACATTACAAAGCAAAATTAATCAACATAGTGCTTCAAATTATTATAAAACAACATTCAAAATAACAAAAGATAATTACTAAGTTAAAGAGGAAGATCCTACACCTAAGTTCTTACCATGACCGAACGTACGAAGATAACTTTGAGAGACATAAGGAACATCTTTGTAGTTAGATAAATTCACCTCTAAGGAATCCCTTCAGATGTCCAGCTCATCGGGGCGCTTGCCAATCTTGAGTCCGCCCATTCATTACGTTGCTGCCAAAAGAGGCTAGTACACATTAGGGAAGTTCTTTGCCTGGTCTTGTGCTACAACCTATGGGTAGTTTACTTACTACTCTACTACTAAGACCAGACTCCATCCTAGAAGCCTAATGTGCTAAAACTTCGGTGATGGAGGTCAAGGCTTTACCAAATCCACAAAGGCCATGGTTAGAGGAGGCTCCTCTCCTTCCTTGCACTCTAGCATATACATTAGCTCCACTCGAGAGGGTATATTACCTAGTGTAGGTACAGTATACAAGGTATGTCTTCGTATCCAACAGGCTTTTAACCCATTATGCTAAGTGTCCACCATGTCATCCAAGTTTTGGGGTAGTCCCATTAAAGCCATGTCTTCATATAGGATTCACAATTGGCGCTTGTAATCTGCTAAGGTCTCACCGAGTTGGTTTACAAAGGCTATCCATTCTTCTTTAACCTAAGCCCTTGATCTCTAAATTAGCAAATATAATTCAATTTAAAAGACATTAGTTTTTATAGATAGACTTTACAATCATTAAGGAACTTAAGTTACCCCTTTTTCCTTACCAGGTAGGTTCTCTAAAGTTTAAGGTCAAGTTTTCATTTATTTACTCTAGAGTATTTTCATACTTTGATACCATTTAACTTGTTATACCCTAAAGCATACCCTATCCATGGTAGGTTGTCCTGTATTGTATGAAGACTAAGGATTAGCTTTCTTATTGTTCAACAGTTGTAGACACCTAATTTTTACCCTTTCATAATCCTAATTTTTTATTTTATTTATTTATTATTATTTTTAGTTTTTACAAAAAGGGTCCTAATTTAAAAATAAAAATGAAAGATAAAAATAAACATAAAAAAGATTTTGTAGATTTTTAGGAAGTAAATTATTTTAGAGTCATTCGTTTTAGTATAACTTAGTTCAGCTTAGTTCAATAAAATAATCATTGTAGAAAGTCACGTGGATTGAATGAAATTTGAGGTCGTGGGTTTGAGCCTCACTAGATCTATGTCTTTTATTTTTCCATTTTTTTTATAAAAGCGAGAGAAATAAACAAGTTTCAGATCTAATTAAAATCATTTGCATCTAGTTTGATTTTATTAAATCGGATTTGAATTAATTTGGATCTAATTTAATCATTATTGAATCATATACAATAGATATATCCAGATATGATTTGATTTGGCCCTTAAAAAACACCCATACACGTGCATATAAAAGATGAGACAACAGAAAAAAGAATCCACTTTCACACAGCAAAATTATTTAGCAACAAAAACATACATCCACCGACTAAAAAAAGCTAACCCCCTATTGACCACCCATCTGTTTGCAGCAGCAAAACAGAAACTCCAAACACAACTAATCAACAATCTGCTTTCGAATGACAACAAAACAGAAACTCCATACACACGCGCTGCAGATTACGGACGGATCATTAACACTGACCCTCATACATACGCGCTGCAAATCATGCATGGATTATCAACATTGACCCTCACACAATGCCAGTAGCACAACGGATAGCAGCAAACAGAACAACAGCGAACAGAATAGCAGTACAGCGGACAGCAGCGAACAGAACAGTAGTACAGTGGATAGTAGTGAATAGAACAGCAGTACAGCGGACAGCAGCAAGGCAGACAGCAGTAAAGCAGACAGTAGCAAAGTGAACAGTAGCAAGGCGAACAGCAGCAAAGCAAACTCAAACAATAATCCGACATTAGTAGCCACACGCAACAGCAACTCCGTTATATGCCGGCCATCGTCCTTCACCACGTAATCAAGAAGTTCAGGTTCGTTTCTTTCCAATTTCGAAATTGTTTGTTTAATTGTTTATTTATTATTGTTATATTATTATTATAATTATTTAGATCTTTAGTTATTAAATATAACATATACAAATATGAACATATTAGTTTTAGGAGATTTTATTCTTAGTTTTTATATATAGATAATTTTTTTAATAATAATAATATATGTATATGTATATATTAATTTAGGTATTTTTCTTTTAACATTAGTTTTCTTGATTAGATAAATTGAGTATTGATTTAAGTGAATGTATATTTTATGTTAGTCATATAGAAAGTTTTTTTTTTAAAAAAAGTAAAAGTTAATAAAAAATCCTTTTTAAATTTTAGGACTTTTAGCAATTTTTTTTTTTTATAAAACAATAACATTCAAGAGTTAGGACCCCTTTCGATTTTTTTTTAAATAAATCGAATAAATTAAAAGCGTAAACTCGGGTAGTTTTTTTAAAATGAAAATAAATCAACACATTAAAGATTTTTTTAAAAAACTACGATCGTTTGATCCCGGCTAGCGGGTACTTAGGCACTTTCGGGGCGACGATAAAATCTGAAGAAACTTAGGTTCTTTTTTCTTTTGATTTTATTTTTTTATTTTTTTAAATATTACAATTAGAAGAATAATCCTAATTTCGGTAAATAGATGGTGGTACCTGTTAAGGGTTTAATAGGTTAGCCCCCGAACTTGGAACTCTTTAGTTCTTCATTTGAAATTGAAATTAAAGACCGTTAACCAAATTGTAATCAATCTACCTAATTAGTTATGGTTTCTTTTTCTTTTCCCAACTTTGGTCGGATGGCGACTCCAAAAATTATCTTCAATAAAAAACCGGAATTTCTCAATTTTTTTAGTCGGAAATTAATATTAAATGGGTTATGGTTTAGTATTAATCAAGAAATGAGAAATCAATTTTAAACAAAAATAAAAAAATCAGGCTCAACAATTTGGCAACTCCACTAGGTATTGCTAGAGGCCTAGCCACTAGAAGTTACCGAAAATAGAATTATTTTTCAAAAAAAAAGAAAATGAAAAGATGAAATAATAAAAAAAAATAGAACTTAGGTATGTCATTTTTATATATTTGTTTATTTTATTTATTTGTTTTTACTAACATTTTTTTTATGTAACAGTTTATTTAAGGGGGAATTTTGGGAGGTTTTACTTTTATTCTGTTTTTCTACATCATAAATGCATGGTAAACATGGTTAGAACCAGGCCATCTTAGGACCTTAGGAGGGGGGCCATTGTGTAAGCTTCGGATGTTGTGGGATAACTACCTTTCGGGGTCGATCAAGCTACCCCACTCAAGTTCGAATGCCACCATAGAATCGTTGCTTTGAAAAAAAAAAAACATCGTGGTTACACAACTTGAAAACCTTTAGACCTTCCCTTTTGCATTACATAAAACCTTTTTTTAAAAAAAAAATTACAAGAACCTATGATGTGGCAGACCTAAATAGATAAGGGCAGTTGTGAAGTTGTAGTTGTAATATTTCCTTATACATAATTTGTAATAATTTTATGTAAAGTTTAGATTACGTTGTAATTGTAATTTTAATTTTGATTTTGATCAATCATGGCTAGATCGAGTTAATGGGCTTCTAAACAAATCCACGTCTACCTACCTCATTAGCCTTAAAAGATACTTTAGATATGGTTCTAACATTTTAGCCTAGATAAGTAAGAATTTATTAGGAACAAAATTGGGCTCATCTTGCCCTTATAGAAGAAACCTATAAATATTACCTTAGTGTAGGCCTTAGTATATCTATGGGAGCCCGAATCTATCGCTTTTTATTTGGGCCCACATCAGTTGAGCCCAACCTTCACAAAGTAAATAGAAGATAAAAAATAAAAATAAAAAAGGAAACAAAACAAAAAGAATCAAAGCTGTAAAATAATAGGTAGTTATCATTTTGCCTAGTATTCTACCAAATAGAAATATTCATTCTTTTACGTAAATTTAGCATTTTGCAAATAGCCTTCTTCATTTGGAATAAATAAGATTTAGATATTTTCTTTGTTTAGTCTTTTATTCTTCAGAATTCCTCGCTTGCAAATAGACCCTTATTAACGATAAATTGTATAAGCATGTATATAGAATTCTATGAAAGCAATCCTCCATAATCATCCATTTACAATCTCATCACTTGGGCTCTGTAACATGAAAGCCTTCACATTTTCTTTCTCTCTTTATAAAAAAAGAAAAGAAAAGAAATTTGCTAACAGTTACAAATCCTTATAGGGTTCGGCATAAACACAATTACTTAGCTCGTTAAGGCAGTTAACCTAAATAGATCCACTTAGCTCGAGAAAATAATCAACCAAACCTGAACCCTAGCCCATCAAGATGATTCAACCAACTCAATGTCCTTGAGCCATCAAGTCCAACCATGAACCGAACCAAAACACAAAGCCATTAAACACTATCCTAAGCTTGATCCTCAGCGCAAACAAAAAAGGCAATTCATTAGTCCCCTCTACTTCAAAAGTTGTCAGTTCTAGCCCATTTGAACTCTAAAGAACCTAACCCAAAGTCACATATGGAAGCTTAAGGGCGTTAAGACCTATAAGTCTAGGGCATGGGGCATTTAGTCTTTGAAATTTCACAACTAAGGCATGTTCCAAGGAATTAGGGAGTAAGGTCAATACCCTAAGGTCAATCAATCCCTATGTAAGGAATTGGTAACTCACTTTTAAAATGTTTTGAATGAAAAGAGGCAAGCTATATCCTATATACTAACCCTTAAATACTTTGAGAGTTAAGAGACATCATAGTGAGGATATTTTGGACTCATTCTTTAAAGGAGGTCCATTTTGAATTTGATATGTAGATCGAAATGAAGTTAGGCATTCATTTTTAAATCCCAAACACAATTATCCTTTGATAACCCCGTTGAACTGTTTTGGAGTCATTTTAAATATAAACCCTGTCAAGAACCACCCTATAATGGGGTAATTCGGAGGATAGGGTCATTAATTACTAGAGAAGGATAAAACTGATTTGTGTTTACCCCAGTAATAACAATTTAAGGATATTTTTTGTTTTTGATAAATTGTTCCCTTTGAAGAAGAGCTAACATTTTTCCAAATACCCCAAAGGCCACACATACCTTTCTAAAGCTAATGCACTCTGAATCTATGGATTTAAGGCCTTGATTCATTTAGAGACAAAAACTTAACAAAAGAGATAGTTATTTTTGGGGAGAGAAAAGAAAGAAATGAAATGAAAAAAGAAAAAAAAAACCAGGAAAAAGGAAAATGAAGAAATACCCAAATATCAGGCTTGAGCAAATCCCTAATCAAAGAAGGCTTAAGTTGCTCAAAAAAATAAATAAATAAACAAACACAAGGCCTTGAATCGTATTCCCAACCAAAAACACAAAACCTCATATTCATTCAGAATCATGTTCTCAACCATAAACCAAAAACTCCATATCAGTTCAAAATCATTCTCCAAATCACGAACATAAACCCTTTCTATCCACTCGATTCTTAAACACAAGACCTTTCCACCCATAATACCTCCCTACTCAAAGCTCTTCCAATTTTGAAGAATAATTTATCTAAGATAAAGATTATTTTTGAAACTGAGGCAAGCACACATTTAGTTCATTCCTAAGGATTCTTGACTTGTACCCCCCCCCCCCCCCCCAAGTTGGATGAAAGCACTTCTTTCAAAATATGGCCCTCTCAATTAACTTCTTTTGAAATAATTTGACCAAAAACCCAATTTACAATACTAAACCCAAAATGACCTAATGGATCGATCAGAGTGTGTCACTTACAAATTGGATTATAATTTCTGGAATAGTAATCAAGAGTGAAATCCAGACCGAGAGTGCATAAGGAAGTCCTCTTTGACTAGATTAATCATGAGTTACGTCTTCCTTACGAAATGAATGTTTAGGGCCTATCCAAGAAGCTCATTGTTTAGGTTACAAACTACGGTGCATATGAGATACCTTACATGATTATAGCATTTACCTTTTAAATAGGAATTTGTATCCATTAGCAAACTTTCAAGGAAAAAGAAGGAAAAAAGAAAACGAAAAGACATGAAAAGGAGAAAGAGAAAGTGGAGGCTTGTTACAAGTTTTTCCATTCATTTTCCAGTCCATCTCATTCATAGTGCCTAAATTTTCAATTCATGTTATAAATAGTTTTCACCAAATCCTTCATTTATAAATTTCTCAAGTTAAGAGTTTTTTGTAAGTCAGCTATGTTTCTTAGTCAATAAAGTTTAAGCGAGTCTAAAGGTGCTTACTCTTTATCCATTTTATCAAGGATATAGCCAGCTTATAGAGCATTATTCCTATCCATTTCTCCTTTAGCGCTTTAGCAAGTTTATGGAGCGTTGTCTTGATTCATATTCTCATTTAGGGATCTAGCTAGCTCATAGAGCGCAGTCCTAATCTAAAGTTTCTAAAGCTTCCGACCGGCTCCCAAAACACAGTCCCAATTTATAATCTCTTAAGGAGCTAGCCAGCTCGTAGAGCGTAGTCCCAATCTAGATTTTCTTAGACTCCCAATCTTTGACTCATAGAACGTTACACGACTCAAAATTTCATCAAGGGAATTAGCAAGCTTAAGAAGTGCTATCCTAATTCAAGTTTCCTCATTTTTAGGTCTTAGCCAACTCAGAGGGCGTTTTGACTGTCTTGATTAGTCAGCTCATCAGGGTACAAACAACATTTCTTCCTCTTTAGGTTTTAGCTAGCTCAAAGGGCACTTTAACAGCCTTAGTTAGTCAGCTCATTAAGCGCACAATCAAGTTTTCTCATTCTTTAGGTCTTAGCCAGCTCAAAGGGTACTTTGACCACCTTGGTTAGTTAGCTCATTAGGGCACTACCAAGCTTTCCTTGTTTTTTGGTCTTAGCCATCTTAAAGGGCACTTTGACTGCCTTAGTTAGTCAGCTCATTAGGGTACAACCAAGTTTTCTTCAATTTTAGGTCTCAGCCAGCTCAAAAGCCGCTTTGACCATCTTGGTTAGTTAGCTCATTAGGGCACAACTAAGTTTTCCTTGTTTTTTGGTCTTAGTTAGCTCAAAAGGCTCTTTGACCGCCTTGGTTAGTCAGCACATTAGGGCACGACCAAGTTTTCCTCATTTTTAGGTCTTAGCTAGCTCAAAGGGTGCTTTAGCCGCCTTAGTTAGTTAGCTCCTTAAGGTACAACCAAGTTTTCCTTGTTTTTTAGTCTTAGCCAGCTCAAAAGGCGCTTTGACCGCCATGATTAGTCAGCTCATCAGGGCACAACCAAGTTTTCTTTATTTTTAGGTCTTAACCAACTTAAAGGGCGCTTTGGCTGCTTTGGTTAGTCAGGTCATTAGGGCACAACCAAGTTTTCCTTGTTTTTAGGTCTTAGCCAGCTCAAAGGGTGCTTTGACCGCCTTGGTTAGTCAGCTCATTAAGGTACGACTAAGTTTTCCTTGTTTTTAGGTCTTAGCCAGCTCAAAGAGCACTTTGACCACCTTGGTTAGTTAGCTCATTAGGGCAAGACCAAGTTTTCCTTGTTTTTTGGTTTTAGACAGCTCGAAGGGCACTTTGACCGCCTTGGTTTGTCAGCTCATCAAGGTGCAACTAAGTTTTCCTTATTGTTAGGTCTTAGTCAGCTCAAAGGGCGCTTTGACCGCCTTGGTTAGTCAGTTTATTAGGGCACGACCAAGTTTTCCTTATCTTTAGGTCTTAGTTAGCTCAAAGGGCGTTTTGACCGCCTTGGTTAGTCAACTCATCAGGGTATGGCCAAGTTTTCTCATTTTTAGGTCTTAGCCAACTCAAAGTGCGCTTTGACTGCCTTGGTTAGTCAGCTCATTAGAGTACGACCAAGTTTTCTTTATTTTTAGGTTTTAGCCAGCTCAAAGGGCACTTTGACTTCCTTGGTTAGTCAACTCATTAGGGCACGACCAAGTTTTCCTTGTTTTTAGGTCTTAGCTAGCTCAAAGGGAGCTTTGACCGTCTTGGTTAGTCAGCTCATTAGGGCAGGACCAAGTTTTCCTTGTTTTCAGGTCTTAGCCAGCTCAAAGGGTGCTTTGACTGCCTTGGTTAGTCAACTCATCAGGGCACGACCAAGTTTTCCTTCATTCTTTAAGTCTTAGGCAGCTTAAAGAGCACTTTGACTGCCTGGGTTAGTCAACTCATCAGGGTACTACCAAGTTTTCTTTGTCTTGAGGTCTTAGCCAATTCAAAAAGCGCTTTGACCGCCTTAGTTAGTCAGCTCATCAGGGCACGACCAAGTTTTCTTTCGTTCTTTAGGTCTTAGCCAGCTCAAAGGGTGCTTTGACTGCTTTGGTTAGTCAGCTCATACGGGCATAACCGAGTTCTCATTATTCTTTTTAGGGATTTTTATCAACCTACAAGGGCACTACCCCTCGCTATTCTTCGTTTCAAACTAATCCTCATCAGGTATATTAACGTTCCTTAAGATAGAATTGTTCCGAGGAAAAAACGGTGTCTCTTTTGTCTTTGTGGCAAAGTTTTGCTCAAACTTCACCACGAAGAGAGGTAGTTGTAGACACCTAATTTATTTATTTATTATTATAAATTTTTTTTTTTTACAAAAAGGGTCCTAATTCAAAAATTTAAAAAAATAACAAAAAAACAATAAAAATGAAAGATAAAAATAAACATAAAAAAGATTTTGCAGATTTTTAGAAAGTAAATTATTTTAGAGTCATTCGTTTTAGTTTAGCTTAGTTCAATAAAATAATCATTGTAGAGAGTCATGTGGTTTAAGCACAATTTGATTATACTAAATGATAAGCCACGAGCTAACAGATTAACGGATAAGCATTGGAGTATTGAATTGGATGTAATTTGAGGTCATAGGTTTGAGCTTCACTAAATCTATCTCTTTTGTTTTTCTATTTCTTTTTTATAAAAGCGAGAGAAATAAATAGGATTTATATCTAATTAAAATCATTTGCATCTAATTTAATTTTATTAAATCGGATTTGAATTAATTTAGATCTAGTTTAATCATTATCGAATCATATACAATAGATATATCCAGATATGATTTGATTTGGCCCTTAAAAAACACCCATACACGTACATATAAAAGAGGAGACAGCAGAAAAAAGAATCCACTTTCACACAGCAAAATTCTTTAGTGACAAAAACACACATCCACCGACTAAAAAAAGCCAACCTCCTATTGACCACCCATCCGTTTGCAGCAACAAAACAAAAACTTCAAACACAACCAATCAACAATCCGCTTTCGGACGACAACAAAACAAAAACTCCATATACACGCGCTGCAGATCACGGACGGATCATTAACACTGACCCTCGTACACACGTGCTGCAGATCATGCACGGATCATCAACACTGACCATCACACGATGCCGACAGCACAACGGACAGCAGCGAACAGGATAGCAGCACAACGAACAGTAGCAAATAGAATAGCAGCGAACAGGACGGCGGCAAACAAAACAGCAGCAAGCAGACAACAGTGAATAGAAAGCAGTACAGCGGACAACAGCGAGCAGGACAGCAGCAAGGCAGACAGTAGCAAAGCGGACAGTAGCGAAGCAAACTCAAACAATAATCTGACACCAGTAGCCATACGCAACAGCAACTCCATTATATGCCGGCCATTGTCCTTTACCACGTAATCAAGAAGTTCTAGTTCGTTTAATTCCAGTTTTGAAATTGTTTGTTTAATTGTTTATTTATTATTGCTATATTATTATTATTATTATTATTATTATTATTATTATTATTATTATTATTATTATTATTATTATTATTATTATTATTATTATTATTATTATTTAAATCGTTAGTTATTGAATGTAACATATACGAATATGAACATATTAGTTTTAGGAGATTTTATTCTTTGTCTTTTATATATAGATAATTGTTTAATAATAATAATATATGTATATGTATATATTAATTTAGGTATTCTTCTTTTAACATTAGTTTTCTTGATTAAATAAATTAAGTATTGATTTAAGTGAATGTATATTTTATGTTAGTTTAGGAGTTATTAGGATTGGTTATTTTTGTTAAGATTTGATTTTGTTTAAGGATTTGTCATATAAAAAGTTTTTTTTTTAAATAAAAGTTAATAAAAATCTTTTTTAAATTTTAGGACTTTTAGCAAAAATTTTTTTACAAAACAATAACATTCAAGAGTTAGGACCCCATTAGATTTTTTTTTTAAATAAATCGAATAAATTAAAAGCGTAAACTCGAGTAGTTTTTTTAAAATTAAAATAAATCAACACATTAAAGTTTTTTTTTTAAAAAACTACGATCTTTTAATCCCAGCTAGCGGGTACGTGGGCACTTTTGGGGGGACACTAAAATCTGTAGAAACTTAGGTTTTTTTTCTTTTGATTTTATTTATTTATTTTAAATATTATAATTAGAAGAATAATCCTAATTTCAGTAAATAGATGGTGATACCCGTTAAGGGTTTAATAGGTTAGCCCTCGAACTTAGAACTCTCTAGTTCTTCATTTAAAATTGAAATCAAAGACTGGTAGCCAAATTGTAATCAATCCACCCAATTGGTTACGGTTTCTTTTTCTTCTCCTGACTTCAGTTGGGTGGCATCTCCAAAAATTATTTTCAATAAAAAATCGGAATTTCTCAATTTCTTTAGTCAAAGATTAATATTAAATGGGTTATGGTTTAGTATTAATCAAGAAATGAGAAATCAATTTTAAACAAAAATCGAAAAATCAGGCTCGACAATAGTCTTTACATGATGCACTAAGCTTCCCCATCTTCAGGCCATCTTCCTAATTGTATTAAACTAATTAGAAATTAGGCATATAATTAACCACAAAAAATTTCATAACCATAACAAAAGAAGGCTTCATACAATTTAAGTCTAATATTAAGAAAGGACTTTAGTCTCCTAGCACTCAAAGTCCCTTGCAATATTAGTTAGCAAAAGAAAGAAACCAAAATAAATATAGTTAACCAAATAAGAGAATCTTACAACATAGTCATACCTATAATGACTCTCTCAATACTCAAAACAAAAGAAAAGAACCTTCTCAGTAGTCTCCAATTGCTTAGTAATCCTACCTGAAGCATACTACTCCCGGAGAATGCAAAAATACCTCATATCTGCAACAAAAATCTATAAGGGAGTAAGCTAACTACTTAGTGAGAAACCTAAACAATGTCGACAAATAAGTTATCAATTAATTTAAGCAAGTATATGAATGCATGAGAAATCAATATGCCAAGCAAATATATGCAGTTGTGTTGCTGTAGCATGTAACTCAAATTTATACTCTGCTAAGTTAGGGTTAGAGAACTTCGATCCAATACATTCGAGTACTACATCTGAACTTATCATAAGTGAGGACTCCTTGTTCTCACAAGATAAGAAAAATAGATTATTTTCATGAAAAGGTGTAAGTTCAGTATGGTGTGTAAGTGGGGCTTAATAGTTCCTACCTATCCCTAAACAGAGGTCTCTACATAGTGATCCTACGAACACAATTGGGGTCTTAAGTGCCCAACAAGCCCGTAGCTAGAATAAGGCTAAGTAGTATGAGCGTACCATACAATTAACTTGTTTTCATTATAATAACAACCTCCATAAAATTTTTTATTTACCTCCGTGTGATGTGCTGGTGAGATTTATTATATGCATATGTCATGAAGATGTATGTTTTGATTAACATTATTATTAGCTCAAATATGAATAGGTTCATTCATAAGGTGAGTAATCAATTGTTTCAAGCACTTTCTAATCTAGCTAAATGCACATAATATGGGGTAATGAAGTATATACTTAATCATTTTCATTTTACTTAATACCATGCAATCAGGCATCTTCCTAATTGTTGAGCCCTATTTTGGTTTCCTTAATTTAACATATATTAAGCTTAGCTTCCTTAGTATAAATTACTCAACATTAAATTAAGGGAAAAAAAATTTTTAATAAAAAAAACAGAGTCGCTTACCAATTCAACTAGTAAAAAAGATAAATTAGGGTATACTAGTTTGCGAATATTCTAAAAAAATTTAAGTTTTAGAAAATTAATCCAGAAACCAAGTTCAGGGGCTAACTTATTAAGAATAAATCACCATGTAAAAATTTAAAAAATTGGTAGGCTTTTATATTTATAATTTTTCGAAAATACTAAAATTATACCTAAATGTACAAAAAAATAACTGAAGTGTTTTTTATTATTTTTTATTATTAAGAATTTTCAAGACAAGAGAAAATGTTTTTTTATTTTTTTATATAGTTGTTCCGAAGGTGCCTACATACTTGGTATATAGTATCAAATCGGTCATCATTCTCTTTTTTTATAAAATTTTTAGTGACTGGGTCATTTTTATATTGAAAATCGAGTCATGTTTACATATTTTATCAATTTATTATTTTAAGAAAACAAACCTAAAAAAAATCTTATTTTTTCAAATTAAATAAAAGAAACTCTACAGTAACCAAGTCTTTTTGAAAAAAATCAATTTAAGATTTTTTATTTTTCAAAACCACTATATGTCAAAATATATTTTTTTATTTAAAAAAATGATTTTTCAAAAAAAAAAACTCAATTCCACTAAATTTTATTGGAAAATAAAAAATTTGCAATAAGACTAAAAAACCTACACTTAAACATAAAAATAGTTAATAAAAAAACATAATTAATAAAGTAAATTAATAAAAATTAATGAAATAAATAAATTAATGATAATTTACCTAACGTCAGACCGTATCGATGTTAAGCAGTGGACTGGGTATTGTTGGGCAACATTGGACAACATGTTGGGAGGAAAGCTAGGCACTATTGGGGGAGAGTGGGCGATGTTAGGTGCTATTAGGCGACGCTGGGTGGTGGATTGGGCAATGCTGGGTGTGAGATTAAGCAACTGGTTGGGCGAGAGATTAGGCGACTGGCTAGGTGACAAGCTGGGCGAAAGACTGGGTGACTAGTTGGGCAACTAGTTAAGTGACTGTTAGATGAGAGATTAGGTGATCGGCTAGGCGAAAGACTAGGCGATAAGCTGGGGCACTGCTAAGCGATGTTAGGCAATAAGCTGAGCAACATTAGGCATTATTGGACGAGAGTATGAGTAATGACTGTGGTGGATGTGTAGTGGTGCTAGGGTAGTATTGCATGGTGTTATGTAGTGGTTGTATAGTAGTGGTTATGTAATGGCCGATGGTATTTGTGTGGTGTTTTGGGTAGGAGTTTGATTTAAAGAAAAACGTCCTTAAAACCCCATCTATGTGCTATTTATAAACTCAAAATTAAATCTTTCGTATTGAAGATACGATTATGATTTGTCAAAGATTTACCCTAACTTCTAGAAACCATAAATTATTTTTGGTTTTTATTTTAAGGCTCAATTTGATCCGCTACAATTTAGCCCAATAATTCCCTAATCTGATTTAAGCCTCTAAATTAGATGTATTTTTACTCTATATTAGTCTAGCCTAAAATTAATGAAGTCCATATCATCACCTTATCCAATAACCCAACTTAATTCAACTTGACACAACTTAACTCATGACTCAACTTACTACGACCTAACTTGATTTTCTTTTTTCTTTTTATTTATTTCTTTTAATTTTGTTTTTTTTTCTATTTATTTATTAACTTGGCTCAATTAATAAAAACAAAATTGGCACAAATGAGATGTCTACAACTGCTCCTTTTTGTAGTGAAATTTGATTAAAACCTTACTACAAAAACAAAAGAGATATCCATTTTTGCTAGACCTAACTTAGATAATTTGAAGAGTATAGATCTCTTCAAGATTAAAAACTCATTTTGGTGGATAATCTGAAGATGATAGATCTCTTTCAAGATTAAAAACTCGTTTTGGTGGATAATCTGAGGATGGTAAATCTCTTTTAAGATAAGTTGCTTGAAAGGATAGATGTTTTAAAGATAAGATGAGACAATGCTTTCATGAGCAGGCGATCTTTTAAATGACTGGATGGTGCTCCTTTGAGCAAGCAATATAAGAAAGGATTGATAGGACAACATTCCTAGAAAGGATTAATTGGATAACATTCTTATAAAGGAATAGATAGGACAACATTCTTAGAAAGGAATTCATAAGACAGTGCTCCTTTGAGCAAGCGATCCTAGATAAGATTGGATGGTGCTCCTATGAGCAAGCGATCTATTAAATGACTAGATGGCACTCCTTTAAGCAAGCAATCCAAGAAAAGATTGATAGGACAGCGTTCCTAGAAAGGAATAGATAGGATAGTACTCCTATGAACAAGCAATCCAATAAAAGATAGGACGGTGCTTCTATGAGCAGGCAATCCTAGATAAGATTGGATGGCTTCCTATGAGTAGGTAATCTTGCTAAGGATTAGATAAAGTAGTGCTTCTATGAGCAAGCAATACTAAAAAAGATTAGATGGTACTCTACTAAATAAGCGACTAACTAAGGACTAGATAGGATAACGCTCCCATTAGCAAGTGATCCTATAAAGGATTGGATGGCGCTCTACTAAGTAAGCGACCTAATTAAGAATAGGACAGTACTCCTTTGAGTAGGTGATCCTAGAAAAAAATGGATGGTGCTCCTATGAGGGTGATCCAGCTAAAGATTAGATAAGATAGAAATCTCATGAGCAAGTGATCTTAAAAAGGATTGTATGGCGCTCTACTAGTAAGCGACCAAATTAAGGATAGGACAGCGCTCCTTTGAGCAAGCAATCCTAGAAAGAATTTTGATGAGTTTTGACAAAATGATCTGAGACTTGAGTTTGAAGGATTTTGATTATTCTTTGAAAATATTGTTCTTCGATAAGTTTTTTTTTTTTAGGTTTTATCTTTTTTCTTCTGTTTTTTTGTCAAGAAATTCAAAAACACTCTTCGATATAAAATTATGTTGCTAATAAGTAAGAAAGTCTTCAAAACTCCAAAAAGACCATAAATAAGGGGTTAGCTTGCCCCTTACCCGTTAATCATTCATTCTCTTAATCTTGTTTCCTATAACATAATTCATGATCTCTAAACTTTTTAGAATCACTAATGACCATTCATGATTTTGACAAAGTATTCAACTCTTCAATTTTCCACTAAGGGGACAAATATCATTACTTGAAATGTTTAGTCAAACTGGACTTCTTTGCACTCTCATAAGTCTATTTTTACTCTCAGCATCAATTCGAAAAATTGTAGCCTATCTTGTAAGTGATACACTCTGGTCAATCAATAGGTCTTCTCTACATTTGCAATGTAAGGTTTTTGGTCAATGGTTTAAGAAAATGGATATTAATGTACTTGGCTAATTTTGAAGAAATCATATGCAATCAATCCTGGATATATAAGCCAAGAACCTAGTAGAAACTAAACATAGGCTTACCCTAGTTTCGTAAGCAAATTTTACTGAAGATAAGTCCATTTCTTTAGTCTAAAGAGTTTCATTATGGCTGGTATAGTGGGTAAGATCATATAGGGCCTTGCTTTCAAGCTTAGGAATTGAAAGTATTTAGCCATTAGATACCATCATAAGTTCAGACTTCAGGCTTTATTGATAATTTGGCTATTCTTTGAAGGTAATCACCTTGCTAATATTTTCAATCTTTTTTTTTCACCTTTTTCTTTATCTTTTTCTCTTTTTCTCTTTCCTTTTTTCATGTTGTTTTTTTATTGTTTTTTTTTTTGTTGTGATTAAAAGCCTTAAAACCATGGGTTCAAATGGTATAACCTTTGCAAAAGTATATATGGCATTGAGTGCTTGGGAAAGAATCTATGGACTTGATGTGTTTGAATAAGTGTACAAGCCTGAGTGAGGTATATATGGTTTGAAGTTCTTCTTCATTTTAAAGAAACTGAATTATCTTTGACAATATTTGCTCGTGAATTGCAATAACTAAGGCAAGCACATGTTAGTGTACTCCTTCTTCTCTAGATTGATAACCTTAACCTCCTGATTGCCCTAATTTAGGGTGGTTCTTGGCAGAGATAATTTTAATAAAAATTCCCTAAAGGTTGAAAAGGATTTGCAAAGGATAACTATGTTTAAGGATAATGAAATAAATGCCTAATGTCATTTTGACATGTATACCAAGTTCAAGACAAACCTCCTTTAAGGAATGAGTCCAATTATTCACCTTAATGGCACTCTTCTCTCCTGTGAATTTAGGGTTAGTGTTTGGGATATGGGTTGCCTCTTTTCATCCTAAACCTTTCAAGTAATGTGTTATCATTCCCTTAGGTAGAAAGTTTTAAGTTTTGAGTTCACATTTTCTTTATCCATTGTCACTCTTTTGAAATGCCCTTATTTGAATTGAGTTAACTTCATAGCATACAAAGACAAGAATACACATTAAAACTGCTTTATTTAATAACTTGTATCTATAATAAGCTCTAAAATGAAAGAAAATGCAAGAACTAAAAATTCTTTTCTATTTCTTACCCTTATTTCTATCACTTCTTAGCCCATTCAGCTTAATTGATCTTTCGTAGATATACCTAACTACTTCAAATGGCAAGCCACCTTGTCAAATGATAATAATAGACCCTCAATGCCTGATATTGGAATTTGTCTATTTAATGCTTCTTCAAAAACTGGGGAAGGAATACCACTGCTAATTAACCCATCAGTCTCTAGAAAACTTAGTTGGATAATCTTGGCATCAATCAAATCTCGCACCTTATGCTTCAATCTCCAACAATATTCAATGGTATGCCCTACTTGACCCACATGATAGTCATACCATTTGTTAGGGTCACAATCCCTCAGCTTGTATTTCCTTATTGGGTTTTCGCATGTCAGTAGTCCCACATCTCTCAATTGTTTGAACTCTTGGGCCATTGGAACGTTGAACTGCATAAATTGCCTCTTCTTGTTGTGGACGGGCTTGTCTTGATTATGAGCTTTCCCCATCAACACATTCAGTCTTAATTTCTCTTTCATTGAATCATCTTCATGCTTAGGTTGTAACTTCCTATTCGTATTAAGATGTAGGTTTTTGAGCTACTAGAGTATATAACCCATCGCCATTTCTATTCTAGTAAGCCTTTCTTTAATATCGCCAACTTTTCCTCAAGGAAGCAACTTTTTCTTCCAGACCCTAACAACAACATGTCCCTTAGACTTAACCATTCAAATCTGTTTCTAGTAACTTTTCCAATCCTTATATCATGTTGATAGTGAGCTATGTATAGAAATTAGGCCTTGGATCCCTAACAAAGTCCAACTGGACCAATTTTTCATCAATCAAATCTTAGACTTCATTTTTCAACTCCCAGCAATGGTCAGTAGCATGCCCCTTCTGACGCATGTGGTACTCATATTGTGCATTTGGATCATATTTCCAAGGTTTATACCTTAGTTTTAGAGTCTTAGGATGTAGTAAACCCTCTTCTAAACCTCCTTCTAGGTGATTTCTAGCTTAACTTATTTTCCTTGAGCTTTAGACCAATTCTTAGGGCATTAGGCTCACGTATCGTTAGATAGGACATCGTAGTGTTCATAGTAGCCTTTGAATCTAAGAGGGCTGATAACTTCCCTATCAATCTCCCCATTCTAATATCATCTTCAATACGATTACCAACTGCAACTACATTTGCAAATGTAGAAGCAATATGGCCTAAGAGGTGATTATAATAAGGTTTACCTAATGTATAGATGGATATATTGATCAATTCATTTTTTAGCAATTGTATTGCAGCTTAAGCAGCTGTAGATCTTCATCTTTGGGCATACTCCTGAAAGGACTCGATTAACTCCATTTTCATGTTATTCAAATCGATCAGGGATGGAGCTACTTCTTCATCAAACATGTATTGTTAATAAAATGCTCCAGCTAGCTTATCCCAAGTATTAAGCTTAACTAAGTTTTATTGGGCATACCAAATCAACACTAGCCCAATTAAGCTATCTTGGAAAGTTTGAATCATCAACTGCTCATGTTTAGAGAATTAGGCCATCTTGCAAACATTAAGCTTAAGGTAAAGTTTATGATAACCTGTTCCATCATACTTTTCGAAATTTGGTACCTTAAACTTCTTAGGTAACCTATGGTCTTCAAAAGTGCGAAAACTACTCAAGCCGAAACTACTCATGTTGCTATTGTTGAGCTCATGAATCGGCAACTCTTCATACTTGTTTGTCTTAGATGGTATGTCAATAAGCCCCTGGCTTAGGTATAGGCCATGGTCTTAACATACTTCGCATGCTTTCCTAAAACTCCTTTGGCTATGGTTATTCTATGTTCAAGAGCTTCATATATCTTGTTTTTGAAAATGAGCGATTACGGGCTTCAAGTTGGGCCAGATCACTTTGAAAGCAATCTTTCAAAGCCTAGAAGAATCCCTTTTTGTTAGCAACACTACATCAAGTTTTTAGTTTTGAAAACTATTCTTTTTTTTTTTGGAAGCTTTTATTAGAAAATCAATGCTTATTTTATGTTATAGAAGCCTAATATTGACATTGACAAATCTAAATAAAGAAAACATTGGGGCTAACAACCAAGGTAATAGGATGGTGATAATATTACAAGGATGATATGGAGAAGCGAAAATTATTTTACAATGAGAAATTTAATGAATAAATGACATAAGGGTGATGACTCATAGAGAAAACTCTATTAGAATCGTGGCAACCTAAGGCCTAAACATAAAGAATGAGAACTTAGACATTTACAAGATTAATAACCTTAAGATGGAAAATAATTCACAATGGAAATCTAATGATTAAATCTTTTTTTTTTAATTTTATTAGCTCCTAATAGCATGGTACATGTAGGGCATTACAATAGAAATCACCCGAGTAAATAATTATCATGAAACTAGCTTTTGATGATAAAATATCTTTTTTTAAAAAAAATGTTAGAAATTCTTTTAAAAAAAATGACAATTCCATAATTATCTTTATCATTGTTAATTTCCATGATTACATGCCTTAAAAAAAATTATAAGTTGATATAGAAGTTCTTTTTTTTTAACATTGGCACATTATGTTATGGGGTGAATACTAATGGTTTTTAGCATTTTACGTTAAATGTTATGTTAACAACCTATTACTATTGAAATAAAACAAAATCTATAAGATTTATATATATTAGAAAAGATAGCATATACAAACAACTATGCAAAATAAATATGATGTAATATACTATACACATATGCAATACAATGGGGCTGGTCATTAATAATCTATAAGAAGTATGATAAATCCATGGTCAAAGAGCACCTTTATATATAAGTATATTCAAAATAAGATTTAATAAAAATGAATCTGATATATACTTATATGTAAAGGTTATTAATTTTTTAATTGAAAATGGATGATGAACTCACCACAAATTAAATTAGGATTTTCCTATAATTTAAAAATAACTACCCCTTTTTCGAAAAAAAAATGATGTAAAAGGGTAGGATCTATAAGTCTTAGGTCTTGTAACTCCAAGAATTTTTGAAGAGAAGCCTAATGGGCTACATTGAAGCCTAAGTGGACTTGCCTGTCATCGCCAAGTGGGGGTAAAGACCTTAGGGAGCTGAGGGTTACACAATGACAACCTGTCCTAAGTTCTTAAAATGGCCCAAGTCCAACCACATCTAAACATGTGAATGATTATTGAAAATGAAAAAGGAATCCCCCCTAATTCCCCAAGAAGGCCCATTAGGCTAGGCTTTTTTTTTTTTTTCTCTTAGAGTTTGCATCACTAAAAAACAACTAGTACAACTATAATACAAAAAAAATAATAATAATAATATAAAAGTCCATCAATAATTTTTAATTTTTTTTTAATTTTCAAATGGCAAGCCCACTAGGCGTCCCTAGTAGAGTTGCCAATTCCATCGAACCTCATTTTGGTTTCTTTAATTTAACTTATATTAAGCCAAGTCTCCTTAATATAAATTATTAGACATTAAATTAAGCGAAAAAATTTTTAATAAAAAAATAGAGTCGCCAACTAGTTTAACTGGTAAAAAAGATAAATTAGGTTTTTGGATGAGAAAACTCTAATTTGATTACTAGTTTGAGAATATTCTTAAAAAAATTAATTTTTACAAAATTGAAACAGAAAACTAGGTTCGAGGGCTAACCTATTAAGAGTAAGTCACCATGTAAAAATTTAAAAAATTGATGGGTTTTTACTTTTATAATTTTTCAAAAATACAAAAATTATACCTAAATGTACAAAAGGTAACTAAAGTGATTGTTATTATTTTTTATTATTACGAATTGTCAAGATAAGGGAAATTTTTTTTTTATACAATTACCCCGAAGGTACCTACGTACTTGCTATTCGAGATTAAATCAACTGTGGTTTTCTTTTTTATAAATTTTTAGTAGGTAGGTGATTTTTATATTGAAAACTAAGCCAAGTTTATGTATTTTATCAATTTATTATTTTAAGAAAATAAACCTAAAAAAATCCTATTTTTTCAAATTAAATAAAAAAACTCTAACTAACCAAATCTTTTTGAAAAAACTCAATTTAAGATTTTTTATTTTTCAAAACCACTATATGTGAAAATATATTTTTTTTATTAAAAAAACATGATTTTTCAAAAAAAAAAAAACTTAATTCAACTAAATTTTATTAAAAAATGAAAATTTTGTAGTAAGAATAAAAAACCTACACTTAGACACAAAATTAGTTAATAAAATAAATAAATAATAAAGTAAATTAATAAAAATTAATGAAATAAATAAATAAATAAAATTAATGAAAATTTATCTAGTATAAGATTGTGTCGATGTTGGGCGGTAGGCTGGGCGTTGTTAGGCGATACTAAGCACAAACTAGGCTTTGCTAGGCGACGTTGGGTGACAAGCTAAGAACTACTGGGCAAAAGTGGGCAACGATGGGCAATGTAGGGTATTGCTAGGCGATGGAATGAGCAATGCTAGGCATGAGACTAGGCAATAGGCTAGGTGCTGCTAGGTGACGGATTAGGCGATTGGCTGGGCAAGAGACTAGGCAATGCTAGGCAACACTAGGTGACAGGTTGGACGAGAGAATAGGAAACTGACTAGGTGCTACTAGGCAACAGTTTGGGCATTGCTGAGTGATAGGCTAAGCGATAGGTTAGGTGCTGTTGGGCAATAGGCTGGGCGAGAGCACGATCGATGACTGTTGTGGTTGTGCGGTGTTACTAGGGTGGTATTGCATGATGGTTGTATGGTGGCACAGTGGTGTTTGTGTAGTGTTTTGGGTAGGAGTGTAATTCAAAAAAAAAAAAGTCCCTAAAACTCCTGTTTATGTATTATTTATAAACTCAAAATGTATGATTATGATTTATTAAGGATTTACCCTAACTTTTGGAAACTCTAATTTATTTTAGGCTTTTTTATTTTTTTTAAGGCACAGTATGATTTGCTACAATTAAGCCCAATAATTCCCTAATTTGATTTTAGCCTCTAAATTAGATGAATTTTTATTCTATATTGGTTTAGCCTAAAATTAACTAAGCCCATATCGTTACCTTATCCAATAATCTAACTTAATTTAACTTGATAGAACTCGACTCATGACTCAACTTGCTAGGACCAAACTTGATTTTCTTTTTTATTTTTATTTTTTCATTTTTTTCTATTTATTTATTAACTTAGCTCAATTAATAAAAAATAAAAAAATGGCAAAAATGAGGTGTCTACACTAATTTTCCCCCACACATCAACCATTTAATTTACAATTTAGTGCTACTAAATTACAAAAGCACACACAAAACATAAGATCATAGGAAACTCACTCAACCATAGTAGAAGGCAAATCATAATAGTTTGTAGGTAAAATGAAATCCTAATCAAAATCACTTGATAAAAAGGAAAAATTTTAATTGTGATTAAATAATAAAGTAGAAGTGAAAGAGGAAGTTGTTCTTTATAATTTTTAATAATTAAGTATCTAAAGTTTGTTATATTTTTAATTAGGCCTTTACTTGTGTTTTTTTATGCATTTTACAATAAATCCTGGTTCTAAGATAAATATTAGGTTTTGTTGTATGTATTTAAGTTTAATTAATTATTAGTTAAAGTCCTTTAATAGGAGAAGGTTTGTTGAAGCCTTAGAATTTCTCTTAAACTTAGTAGATGACAAGGTTTCATTAATCTTATGCTATGAAGGATTTAGAGTGGGGTTGACTTGTTATAAAAGAGTAAAGGGAAGAGTTGGCACTTAGGTTTTGACTATTCGTATGTTCCCAAATGTTGCAGTAGTCTAAAGAAATGAATAAGGAGTGGCTTCACATATTAAAGCCAAGACAAGAAGAAAAGAGCTTAGGCTTAGATGTAATTTATAGAAGGGACATGGTTTAGTGGTTATCCTTTTAAGTTAAGATAAGACAACGCGTAGGTGGGTAGGACATAACCCAATTGGTTATGATAACAGCTAGCAAAGGAAGGGGAAAAATCAATGCTACTGACTAATGTTTGATTGTTGTTTGAATAGACAGCAATAAGTTAAAAAGTAAGTGAGAGCTAGACAACAATATAGTCACCTTATATTCTTATGAAGGCAAAGATAGCACACCAACATGACATACTACCACATGACTTAACTTTGCAACAATGACTACATATATTAGAAAAGAAGGAGAAACGTAGTCCAACATGGTAGCAACAGCAACACAATATAGGGCAATTGTACCATCAAAAAAAGAACAAACATGACCTAATCCTAGTAGCAACAATCAACCTAACAACACAATTGATTATACAAATGTGACAGGGATAATTTGAGCGAGAGATTGAGTTAACTATACACTACAACATTCATTCAAACACAAAAAGAATAGGATATGCACACGTACGCTCATAAGCAAGAAGACACAACAACACTCAACACCGAAAACTTACACTCACTTAAAGATTGCAAAATGCAGCACATATGCCATGCCTTTGACAGAAGACACACACATACTAAAAGATGTTAAAGGATACTCATTAAATGAATTGAACTTGCAGCAACATTCAACCATTCTTAACTTAAGAATTCAAACACACCTTCGTATGCTACAATGAATAGCGACTACTTGGTTTTTACATGTTATAATAGAATAACAATGGCTAAAGCTCACCTATTGTAGAACATTAGTGTAAACCCCGCAAATCTAGCCTTTTTAAGTATAAAATCAAATCCCTAAACTGTAGATGATTTCCTGAAGTCAATAGAGCTAGTGAGATTTAAAACCAATTAAAATCTCAATTCAAAGACTAAAGTGAATATAAAAAACCTTAAATTATCAATTGAACCTCTAATTGCATACGAAGACCCTAAAACCTCAAGTATATGTAACTGCAAAAGTTAACCTCGAGCCTCATCAAAACCTGAAGATAACAATCAAAGACTTAATCACATATGAATAGATTAAACCCTAAATGTGTAAAACCACTAGAGATTGCACCCAGAAGTAATAAAAACCCTGAAACTATAACTTTAAGGATATAAAAGCACTAATTCACCATAATTTACCCTAAAACCCTAATTGATAATATAATCTTAGCATTATACCAAATCATTAGTAAAAAATTAACGATAACCTTCAATCATTCACAAATATTTATAATACTAAAGTAATTCTTTAGAAACTAAAATATTGCATCATAGATCACATTCATCTTCTAAGTATATAATTAGGTAAGTATTAGATAGAGTTAAGGGTTTAATTGATACTTGGTTACATGTAGTGAACATTAATACCCTAAGTGACACTTTTAATCTTAATTATACTAAGTAACTTATGAAATGGTGTATATAGAATATAAATACCTAATGGAAGATCTCATTATCTATTTTTATTAATCAATTCACTAAACTTCTTATTTCCTATATCTTTCTCTTAATTTTCCCTAATTACTTCATTATGTACACTAAATGGCATTTATTTGTAGAAAGTTGACCAAGTCAACACATGTTGACTAATGTCAACATGTGGAAAAGTCAACAAAATGTCACATTGATTTTAGAAATATCTCTTCCATTCTAATTATTTGATTTCTTTTCTTTTCTTTTAGGTTTTTCTTCCTTTTCCTTACTTCTTTGCCATCCCCTCCTTCATCCTTTAGGACACACTTGGATTCACTTTCAAAAACACAAAACAACACAAAATTAAGTCCCTTTCTTCTTCCTCCATAATCGTGACCTCCCTTTCCCTTTCACTTTTCCTAATTTTCCAACTTTGCAACCATATATCAAGAAGAAAACAAAGGTATATTATCATGTATTACTCTATATTATCTAATAGTTAAATGAATAAGTAGGTTAATTTAAGAAGTTTATGTATTGTGTACATATACATTGATTTAGGCTTAAAGATTCAATTTTTATATTTAGAAGTGTAGGATAGCCTTGATAAATGGAAGAAGAGCACATGTACATGTATCTAAGTATATGTATATAAGAGTATACTAGATAAATATATGTATAAAACCCTTTGTACATAAGAATCCATTATGTATATAAGCCAAAATAAGGTATATACCAACTATACATACATATAACATGCCAAATATACCCTTAAAGGACAAAGATATGAAAATTGTGAAGCTTTCTTAAGGGGGAATTTTAGGCATACGAAAATACGTATAAAAATACATATGTCACTATCATGCCCCGAAGTGACAAAGTCGTAACAGCTCCGCTGTGTAAACCATCCTAAGATAGAAGTTGGCCTTACAACCGCTATCTAAGACCTGATCTACACAAGGCGTCTACGACTAACCCGCTTTGAAGTAAACAGTTTATAATTTAAATAAATCATTTACCTAAGAAGGTGAGGAAATTTATATATATTAACTATAATTCAGTTATTACATTATTCAGAAATAAAAAGTAATAACATATGTGTTGATTCTTCAATGTTTTTCCTCACTCCTCAGGATCTAGTAGTTGCTAGCTTCAGAGTAATTGTTTGCCGCTTCTTAGCCAGCGCTTGCACGACGTCTATAGGGATGTAAGCAATCACAGCTCAGTAAGTTAGGATGGAGGACTCAAAACTATACCATAAACACAACAAGGTTTTCAATTAACTTATTAGGTGCAATGCATGTGCAAGTAAATGCCATCGCACGACGTTGTCCGGCCCATCGTGAGATTAGAGAAACTGTGCCCGCTCTAATTCGAGTTGAGGAGCTGCCATTAATACAACAGCTCACGACCAAACCCAGGCTTGTGTAATGGAGACGTCCTCTCTTATCACTTAGTTCGACTAAGGATGAAGAAGGGACCATTATGAAATCCTGTGCTATCCCTTTCGAAGGGATCGGTATTTGGCCGGAGAGTCCTAAGTTCCCCTAACTGGTTACCATACATGTCCGATTATGATTACTGGTTGTATTTTGATTAAGTCCAATTTAGGGTGATCAATCATTTCATACAAATCATATAATACATACTAGAGTAACAAACAGAATCATAGAATCACCCATAATCAAGCAAATGCACACATCCAACTATCTAACAAGCATAACCAAGCATAATCTTAAGCCTCCAAAATACAGCAACGTATTAATCCCAACTCACCTCGACTCCTCGGTCATTCACTCGAGGTCCGATTTACTTAGGCCATCACCGATCATCCCTATAACACAAACGTAGTTTCAATTTTTCATATAACTATTATAAGTTCGCTTTATCCTATAACACTTATTGTTATATTTTGTTTAAGGTTTAATATGCCTAATTATCTAGTTCTTAAGTCTTTTACAAGTATTCTAGGTTTAGGGTTAGATTCGGGTCCGATTTCTGCATCGATTACTAAATTAGTTTCTAGTTCGATTTCTACGTATTTTTTTATACTTGAATCCTAGAAATTCGTTTCAACTCATAATGTGAAATTAATCACATTACTTCCTGATCTCCTAAATACCATCATTGCCCATAGTCAGTGTTTATTTTACCCGATACACTTAAATTCGTATTAGTGTACCAAATTCACTCGTAATGTGAGAAATTTTTACATTTTTCATATAATTACATAAATTCAAGTTTCGTAACAGATTTATTGTACATTTTTATCATTATCAAAATATCAATTTTTATTATAATATTTTCTATTTATTATATTATAATAATTACATATTATGTATTATTACCTTTTATGTATATAATACACTTCTAATATTTCTGTCACTCTAATTATCGTCTCTAAACACCGATTATCATTTCAAAATGTCTAAATTCATCCCAAATCAGATTTTTCTCTTAATTACCCTAATTTCCAAAATTAACTTAAAATTTAGTATTTTTCCCTATTACTTATTTACTACATAATTAACCTAATAATTACATCTAACACCCTAAATGCTACAAGTATCATACTTCATCAGATTTCAACATCTTAAAACATGTACTTATTCACTAAATCAGTAATTAACCATCTAATTACTTTATTAACCCTAAATTACCCATTTATGCCTTATTTTAAGGCCTAAAAATTATATAAAAATTTTAAAAATTAATTTTTGAAAACGGGCTTCATAGCATTGTTCTATATCAACTAAGTAGTCTACACAAAAATTTTGGGCTCAAAAATACACTCCTAAGATAATTTATTTCTAAATCGAAAGATGCTCGGTTTTGTATGATTTCTTAAGGACCCTATATCACGAGACATATTTTCATCAAAATAATATTTTTTTATAAAAACTAAATACAAAAATATTCCAGAATAACAAGTTTCATAATTTTCTAAGAATATTTACTATTTTTTCAAAATTACACAAAATTGGGCTGGAAATCAAACTCACCAATTTGGGTGGCTCCGGCCACCGTCGATGGCCATGGGTGTATTGGCCCACCTGGACGTTGCCACCACCATATGGTGGTGGTGGCCATCCACTCTCAGCTTCTCGTCGGATATGGGTTCTCCTTTGTGGCTTTAACTATATGGTTTTCCTTTTCTTCTTTTTTCTTTGGTTTTTCTCTCAGTTTTCGACTCTCCCTAATTTTTTTTTATTCCTAACTATCCAAATGAGCTTTTGAATTTTTCTTGCTATTTATAGAGCTTTAGTGTAATTATGGTGCGTTAAATTGGACAAGACAATTGCCTTATCCCTTAATTTTTGGCTTTTGTATTGTCTTAATTTAATTGGACGATTTTTCTCTTATTTTTTCCAGCTGCCATGACCTATATCTGGATCATTCCTTATTTTTCTTGATTTTTCTTAATTTTCCTTAATTAATTATGAATTTTCTTTAATTATTTAGTATGGTTTTAGCACATTACACGTATTTTAAGTAATTACACATATTTCTACATACATGTAAATTCATATATAGTACAATTAAATATTCCTAAATATTATTAGGTTATTATATGATTTTTAGTATACATATAATTTATCTCGAGTGATTCGTTAATTATCGGAATGCATTTTACGCATTTTACGCATTTTTGATAAATAACGAGTTATATACTTAAAATTTGGAATTTTTATATTCTTTTATTTTATTGCTTATTTTCTTAAATTTAAACTTACAGGATCATTTCCTAATATTTCTAGCTTTACTTTATAATTTAGGCTCGATCGGGTCTTTCAACCGATCAAAACCTCAAATTGCTAGTTTTGGGGCTTACAATCACCATATGAGTATATGTACTAGTATATGTATAAGTATATAAGTATATATATTAGTATGCTAGAAATATAGGTATGTATATAAAATATGTATAAAGTATATGTATGAGCACATAAGGATATATATATATATATATATATATAATGAATGATTACATAAGCTATGACATCATCAAATGATTACATAAGCCATGACATAAGTAAATGATGACATAAGCAATGACACAAGCGATTGATGACCAAAGCCATGATATAAGAATAAGTTTATAAAATAATAAATTATAAGATTACATAAGAATATAACATATATATGTATACATGTACTTAGGAGTCAAAGATCCTTTAAACCCTAATACACTTTCTAAATTGAATTAAACTTAATTAAGTACATAAATTAGTAATACTAATATAAAATTTCCTAAGTGTAAGAATCTAATCGCTAATTAAATCATTAAGTACTAAAATAGGATATAAACATAAGCAATAAGAATAATTAAACTTCAATAAGTTAAAATTTTAATAAGTTTAGTCCATATCGTAAAATACGGGTCTTAACGTCTAAAACGGACATCACCATGTGAACGTGTGTTCGAAAATGATAGAAAACGACTATAAGTTCATAAATATCGGAATTACAATGAAAAGTTACTAAATACATAAAGGAAGTCTCATAACTTACAAATATAAAAAAATAGTTACTATTAATCCTATTGAGTATGGTTAACCCTATATATATTATACATGGGTTATATTAGGGAAACTAGATAAACTACAATAGACTTTTAGTTAACTAAGGAGTTTGACTTCTCAAAATACTTATAAGTTTTACTATTTTTTTAGGCATTCAATATCGAGTTTTAGAAACCCAAAAAGCTTAGAGAATGAGAAATAATCTAGGTAAGAGAGTTCTAATGGCCTGCTACTTACTTATACGTATTACTTGTGTGAGATTTTGCTTCTTGTTGTTGTTTGTATGTCTGAATGACTGCTTTGTTTGTTTGCTATTATTTGTGTGATCGCTTTTTTAAATTGATAAGTCTAAGTATCAGACTAAAATAACTAATTATACTCGTCGCATGTCTATGACCCGATAAAGGTATAAATAGAGAGTGCTAGCTTTGCAAAAATCTTGAGAAAAAGTGTCTTTGTAAAAAGCTTTTTTACTCTTAAACATATTTTTGCATGATCTCTATAAGGGCTCGTGAAGCCATAAATAATATTTTAGCGTTAAGGCAAAGCTAGCATGGGATCTCCAATTAATAACGAGAGGACTTGTTTTATTGTGCTTGTAAGGCCTTGGATAATTTTGATTGTGAGAAGACTCACATGTTTATGCCCGAGGAGTCTTGGATGGTGGATAATCTTAGTTTAGGATTCACCTATTTGGATTGGAACTCTTTTCTCAACTAGGATAATAGTCGAATGTTGCCTAGAGGGGTGGTGTCCTTAAGTAGCCTCATGCAGATAAGTTGAGGTGCCTCATATGGGTAAGTACAGCGGATAATCGAAGTGTAGACGATGTAATTCTACACTGTTCATAGTTTTAGACTCCTATGGATATGTTGCTTGCATTCATTGCACCTGCATTCAATTTATATGTAAATAGCTTGCTTGCATTCATCGTGCCTACATTCATTTTGTTTGTAGATAGCTTGCTTGCATGTGTGATAACAATATGTGATGACTTGCTTAAACGGTAATGGTAAGGAATGAACTCACTGAGCTGTTATATGCTCATTCCCCCTTAGTTTCTCTTGTAGGTTTACTTATGATGGGATTAGGATAAATCTCGAGTGTTGAGTACGAGATGAAGATATGTATATTAGTGTTAGAATTAGTTGAGATCTTTATAGGTAATACATAAACATCATTTGTAGAAAATATTAAATGTTAAAATTTAATATAATTTAATTTTTCTTACAGTTTTCTAATGTTGGTATATCTTGTCTTATTATTTGCTAGGGGATACTGATTCTCTATGGTTCTAAGGAACTATAAGATATCAGATACCTATAGTTATTTATATTTATATGTTATGTTATAATAAATTAATTACTTGAAAATCAATAATCTTAGTGATTTATTATTTAGAGTCTTTCAAACTTTAACTTACAAGATGGTTTTCATATCATGGATGTACACATGTTATGGAAATTTTAGGTATTCATACTAAGCCCCCTTTAGAGTCTTGACAATCAGAGCACATATACATGGAAGAATAACAACATAGCAGTTTACAAACTACTTAAACACTCCTTGGCATGATCAAAACAAGACCAAATATAATTTAACACTTCGAAATAAGGGATTCAATGCAATAGGTAATAGAAATACAAAATCATGCCTTGTTACTTGAAGTTGGGGTTTAGTGTTTCTTAGATTCAAATTTTATTAACAATGTGTTTAGAAACTTGGGAAGTGAAGTATGTGCTAACATAAGAGAGTGGCTTATTCACAATAGAGTTCAAACTAAACGTTTGGAAACCCCAATGATATCGAACTCCTAGTTGAACCTTTCAGCTGTAACAGTTATGCAAAACCATTGTAAGTGGTCCATTACTAACTAAATTAGAGAAGGACAAGGGTTCAAACTCTTACTCTTACTTGGTCCTGAGCATTTTAAGAAAGGGAAGAAAATATGCTTGTAACTTTTAAGAAGCAAAATGTGAAGTAGTACATTGTTTTCACTAAGAAAGATAAAGTAAGAACCGTTTCTTCTAAAACTTGGGGAAGAATTATGTATATGGTGAGATAGCTTTCCCCTTTCTAATTATCAGCTATTATAGGTATCATGTCCAAGCTAGGGTAGAGTACAACTTTCACATGGATAACTCTACTATTTGGGGTTTCAAATGAAAAAAAGTAAGTAATTGTCATATTTGGTATAGGAAGCTATAATTCTGAGTAGACTAAAAAAGTTGGTGACAAATTAAAGTGATATTTAAGCAATGAAAAAATCTCTCCCGACCGTAAAGTGACTAGTTTCAACACTAAAAGAAAATAACACATTATTGCTAAAGATAACTTACTAAGTACATGTTTACTATTAAGAACCTAGATTTAGTTGGAGTCGCAAATGAACTAATGGACAAAACTTATGTAGTGGATTCCCAAATGTTCTAAGAAGGAAATGTTTAGCCATAAGTAGAAAAAGAAAAGGACTTTCTACTAGAACAACTAATACATTAAAGCTTTTGTCCAAGTGTAACATAACTATACATACATCCTCCATTAATTAAAGTATTTAAGTATCAAGTGTTTTAGATATTTTAGGGTGTAGTATTTTTGTCGTACCTAAAATTTATTTACATATATTTAAAGATAATTTGTAAATTGATTTAATTTTCCTATCAAAAAAATTTTAATGATACTGGACATTTAATCGGATTATAGCCTTTGGAAATTTTACAGGGCTTATAATTGATAGATATCATTTACATGACAACTATTTGTTTCGCAGTAGGAAGTTATGTTTGCCAACCTAGTCATTAAGAGAACTGCTAATAAGAGAAGCTCATAATAGTGGACTTTTTAGGAACTTCAAAGAGAGAAGGACATATGAGTTGATGAGTACCAAGTTCTTCATGCTTAGAATGAAGAAAAATCTATACTGTGTAATTAAGTGGTTCGCCACTTGCAAAATGGCTAAGGCCTAAACTGAATAGGAGAGAGCAATGCCTTTACCTACCTCGACCAAACCATGGGTTAACCTGAGCATGGACTTTATCCTTAGCATATCCTAAACCACCTGAGGAAAAGACTCTATTATGATCGTCATAGATAGGTTCAATAAGATACCATACTTTATGCCTTACACTGAAACTAATAATGCTTTAGCTATTGCTTCTTTGTTTTTGCAGGAGATTGTTTGCTTGCATAGAGTGTCGAGGATTGTGGTATTAGAGAGTGATATGAAATTTCTAAGCCATTTCTAGCAAACCTATCACGACCCAATAGTATCGTTATCATGGTAGGTCTCCGTATACTATATAAAGGTCTATTATCAACCCCCTAGCTGATCATAGGCCTCTCATATGACACACAAGGCTCCTTCCACTCTATGTTATCACTAGGTTCATAGACAAGTAATATAGAGCAATTTAACTACAATTACTTCTATGGTACAAATTAGCTAATTATGTGGGCTTGTGAGACCCACACCAAAAGAATATTACAAACAAATGCAGTTCATAATGGAACTGCATTAGAGATTTTAAATCTATGTTATGAGCAAAAACATAAAAGTAACTAAATATCTATAAATCTATAACAAAATGTTCTCTTCGCTCTCTGATCGCTCCAACTCGTCCTTACACAAGACTTACCACGTGCATGCTTCGACCCGGATTAGTGAAGAGGTTTTCTTGCAACAGCAAAAATCTATAGGGGTATAAACTTAAGCTTAGTGAGATAAATACCGTCATCAGTACCACAAGGTATAGATTTATTAGATGCATAATTATATAAATGCATGAACAATCAATATGCCAAATAACGCATGCAATGACCTAAGAACTACATACAACTCAGAATTACACCCCCTATAGTCGGAGTTTAGAGATAATTTACCAACCCAAACCGAAATCCAAGTTCTAGACCTTGGGTTTTATTTCATTTGCACTATTGTGCTTAAGCCAAAACAAAACTCTTTCTTTCTCTCTCTCTCTCTCTCTCTATATATATATGTGTATACTTTCTTTACCGAATAACAAATCATATTTTTAAAATCCCAAGTCTAGTGGTGTGGTGGCCTCCGCAATCCACAAATATACGCCCTAAGAAGAAGCCACAAGACTTAGCCCTTTGCTGACGGTTGGCATCTCCCAACGCCTAGGAAGCCCATCAGCTTAGGATAGAGACTTAATATATATGATGACATAGCTAGTGCCCAATCTTGTAGGAGGTATGTCCTCTTATGAGTCCTTTCCCATCTTTTGCATGAAGCGGCAGTCGATGTTATCCGTATGCAATATAGAGAATTCATGATTCATTTTGATTTCTTAATCGTATAAGTGCTTAACTCGATTTTCAAGGTGATAAGACAATTTCATTCCATACAATTCACATATACATATTAGTACAAACAATTCCCATTATTATATATAATTAACAAGTCATCGCATTCATCTACAAATTCATACACATGCATTTCCCATATCCTACAAGCAACCAAATTTAAATGTATAAGTTTAGGTGCATCTATTCTATAAGTAAAATCAAGTAAAAAGTCATCGGGAATTTACTCACTTTGCCATGTAGATCAATCAAAGTAATCCAAAGGCAAGTCATCTCCGTACACGATGTCCCCTGGTCATCGAAATAATATTTATGAGGGATTGAAATAAACTTAGGAGACTAAGTTATATTTCCTTAAATTATATTCTTGACTAATTTTAGTAACTTTTCCCGGTTTTTACTTAAAAGTTCAATCGCATATAACTTTTTCGTTTTAAATCCAATTTTTATGATCTTATAGTCAATATTCATCGTTTTCGAGTATACTTTAATGTGGTGAGGTTAGATTTTATAAATGAGGAATTCAAATCTGTCCATGGGTTAGAACAGTAGCATTCCTCATGTTTTGGAATGCTTTTAGGCCTTGTATGGTAAATGGGTTTTTGATAACTTGAGAAATCCTTTGGGCATTGGTCTTAAGATTTTATCCTAAGCTTAAAATACTCCTTGAGATCAAATTTATAACTTTGATTTATATTCCTAAGACTAACAACCTCTTCATGGGCCCTTTAGTAGGTTTAAGTTGTCAAATGAGCTTATTTTTTATTTAAACTAAAGTTAGTGACTTTGTTGGGCGTATGGAGTCTTATGTGGATTTCCTATGAGCTTCAAAACAACCTCTCTTAATGTTTTAAAGTGTTTATCAGAATTTTATTGAAAGCCCAACTTAGAGCTCTAGGCTTGTTTTGAGAGTTTTAGGCTTTGTATACTTACTATACTTGCTTTAGTTGATCTTTTCACTTTGTTCATTTACTTTTAACATATTTTTAAGTGTCTCTTACCCATGTTCTAGATCTGGTCGTGATGATTCCAAGGGGTTCTCACTTGGTTTTTTAACTTGTTTCATCATTCCTTAAGTTTAGGTATTAGATTATACACTTAAATTACTTATATCCAAATCTTAACTTAACTTTTCTTCCATAAGATGATTCTTTAACTCATGCTTTACATAAAGAAATAGAAGATCTTACACTTAATACAACCGCCATATCATAGCTCATGTCATACAAAGTTGGTTTGTTCATAAAACTTCATGTAATGAATTTTTCCTTAACTTAAGTCTAGATTTGAACATGTTTAACTTAATAGAAATAAAATCAACATTCAAAGGAATTTTGAATCCTCACGTCTAGCATGTTCATCTTCCATTCAAGTTCTTGTTTCAACATTTTCTTAACTTAAAATCTTCCATTCAAAATGTTAAATAAGTATCTTTACAAAACACAAACTTTACATGCTCATGTTTCAACTTTATGTAAGGGTTTCATGAGTTTGTTTCTTAAAATGGTCTTTGGTGTTATAACAACTTAAACCATACTTATATCTTTAAGAAATCAAAGTCTCCTAAGATAAGCACTAACCTACTAATCACAAGAAACATTTACTCATCCTTAAAGCAAAATACGGTGATTGTAGACTACGGTTCCACTTAAGCTCTTAACTTTGCTTTCTCCTTTTTGTAACCTTTTGGAAACCCGAGTTGTTTGATCCTTTGGAATGGGGTTTATGGAAGGTTCTAATGGTTCTGAAAGAGCTTAGATGCTGGAAGAAAATGACACAAAAAAAGGAGAAGGAAATGCTATGAGTGAAGTTTGGAAAAATGGTGGCAAAGTTGGATTTGTAGGGTATGGTTGTTTCTCCTTTTTATGTTTGTTTCAAATGAGAGAAAGAAGAAGTGGAAATGAAATTGAAAGTGAGAGAAATGAGCGGAAGAGTGGCCGATTGGGAATGAGTATTTAAAATGTCTTGAAAGTGTTGTCTTGTAGCTTACACAAAAGTCAATAATTGCAACTATTGATGATGTAAGCATTAAGGAGTGAATAGCGGTGTATAAGAGAAAGTGATTGGTGGTTGAAAGACAAGAGTATCGCCCCCCTTTTCTCATTGTTCAAATCCGCCATTTAGTGTCTTTTGAGGTCATGGAATGATCTTGTCTCATTTAATGAAGTTAAGCATGTGAAATCTTGTGAAAAATTATTCATATGTAGTATAAGTGAAGGGGTGATGAGGAAAATCTCTTATCACTAGATTTTGATAAGTTATCAATTGATAAATGATTCCAACTCTCGATTGATAAGTTATCTAAAGTGATTGGTTGGTCTACTTATTGATGTGTAAGGCTTAGACATGAAGATAAGGGCATAGTCTTATAGGAAATTACTTTAGGGTTTTCATCTTGCATATGATTTGATTTTTATAAAATTGTGAACTTTTCTAAAGTTGAATGAAATTATTCAAATAAAATTATTGGTTAATTACTTAGGGTTAACATTCCTTAGTGGTTTTAGGGTTTTAAATGACTTTAGAGCTCATAGTTCTTCAAGCTTGGGTTTTATCGATAATTGGTTTTTGAATTGGAAAAATTTAATTCGTTTCTAAATGTAAACTTAAGTTTTTTGTTTAGCTAATCCTTGAGAACGTTTAGAAAATACTCTTAATCAAATCTTATGCCTACTAAAAGTAGAGTTTACAGAACCTTATGGCATTAATGAGAATTATGCTATTGTTCCGTACTTCTTGCCATCCCTAAATGGATGACCAATTAGATGTTATCAACCGTACTCTTGGATCACTACTCTGAGCTATAGTAAGAAAGAACTTAGCGGACTTGGTATAGTCCGCTTACAATAAAGTAGTACATACCACCATTAGACATGCCCCACTTAAAGTAGTCTATGGTTTTAGCCCTAAGCTACCCCTTGATCACACCTCGATTCCTTGAACTGACTAAGAAGATCTAGGAGCAAGAACCTAGGCTTAATCCCTTTAATAGTTTACCAACGAGTCGCTCGGCAAATTGACCTAACTACCAAGAAGTTAAGAGAAAAAGGTAGAAGAAGGAAGAGCAAGTAGTTTCAGCTCGATGACTAAGTATGGCTACACTTAAGCAAGAAGAGGTTCCTTAAGAAGAGAAAGATCAAGATGTTTGCTAAAGTTGATGGATCATTCAAGATCTTTTAGAAGATTAATGATGATGCATACTAATTAGAGCTGTTAGAGGACTTTTGAGTGTCCAATGTGTTCAATGTTGTAGACCTCAGTCCTTACTAACCTACAAAAGACTTGGATGGGGACTAGCTAGATTTGATCCCAAATCCTAATCAACTAAGCTAAGATGATAGGAATCAAGCCATAGGCCCCTGACCCAAGCCTAAGCTTAAGGACTAGAAAGCATTGTAAGGTGTTTTCTCTCCTTATACCTAACGTCTAAAGAGTCCGAGCTATAGCGTTTTGAGCTGACTTACTAATCTATTGAAGCTGAACTCTTTTGTGCTTATCAATAGTCTCTAACTATCGACTGGAGATCCACTTAGATAACAACTTAACCTACTTAACCATCTACCTCATTGACCTGAATCTATCTACCTCGAGTACATTAGAGTTGAATCTACCTTAGAAGATCTATCAGCTCAATTTGGCATCATTGTTCAATAATAGCTAAGCTAACTGTACAAATTGCCTATTTGTTAGGAGCACAACTACTAACTATCCATCACGTGTCCATGTACCCCCCCATGACAAAAATTTCCTACAGAACGCCTACTTTTGTTGATTTTTCCTTTATGCCCTATCACTCCCCAAACTTAAGGAGTTGCAATAGCGTCATCATATAAACCAACCTCAGTTAGAAGCTACCCTCCCTAGTTACTAACATAGGTATAGTCTAAACAAGGTAAACAACAACTCAACCAACTTTGAAGTAGTCTAATGGGTACCTATGATAAATAAGACCTGTAGAGTAATACTTTACAAAATACATTTTATCTTATCTACAGCTATATTAGTTATATTCTTTTAAATAGTTTTATATACAACAAAAGTTCTAAAGTTTTCAAAAAGAACTATATATCTCTATAGAAGGACTACATTACATATATAAATATAATAGTGAGCCAACGAAGACTATAAGGCCTCTAAAGAAGAACTCGTAATCCTCCTACAAGTTACATGAGTTTAGATTCATTCACTAGACTTCAACACTTCGCTCCCCAACATGTCAAAACTAACCTATAGATAACCATAACGAAGCATCTTTGAGTATTACTCTACACTTGTAAAACAATCTATTAGGATTTGAGCTCAACTAGCTCAATAAGAAGGAATAGAGTCATAAGAGTACATTGAAAAACATGGTTGTTTAATTATTATTTAAATGCTATTGTAACAAGCAAAGATAGATCATTACATAATGTTTAACTAGTTCATTGAGAAGTTAAAGAAATTTCATCTACTCTAACCTGAATTTTAAGGAGTTTCAACATGACACTATTAGACTAAATTCATGCTTATGCAATGGAGAATATCTTCCTCCCTAGAGAACATCTAAACCATGGTTCTTAACCTTTTTGCAACCTCCCCTTCTGTCACTTAGTTTGACTAAGAGTGGGAAAAGGACTATTTCTACTATCCTCATAAGACTGTTGGTATTTAGTTTAACAACTTAATCGTTATCCCTATTAGGTTCATGAATGTCTGGTTAGATCTTTAGTCAACTTCAAATTAGTCTAGACTATAAGGTGAGTAACTGAGTTTATATATGCATGACATGATATATTTAAGCAGAAAGCAGCACTTGGAGTTTTACTCCCAATCACCAATCAATATCACAGGTACATGCATATCATATACACAAACAATTTAGCTACATCAACAAGTAACCACTCTTACTTCTCCAAGTATCTTAATATGACACTTCAATATACCAAGAAGCATTAATCTCAACTTACTTGTGCTTTAGGGTAACTTACTCCTAATAATTGCCTCCTTAATCTTCAATTGTACATAGAAATACACAATAGAGTAGTTTTTAAGCCTTAATTCATTAGTCATTAGCCTAGTCTATATGTTTTTAGTTGTTTAGTCATAAATTTCATAAGTTACTTCCACTTAAAAATCATGATTTCTTGACCATTCATTGATTTTTATAAGTTACCCTAATCGGCTAAATCCTTTGAGTTGAGTTCTAAGAAGATTTATAACGGTTTTCTTTAGTTAGAAATCCTTTAAGTTATACTGAGATATACAGGGTTCATTTGTTACATTGGCTTTATCCTCTCAAACAGCTTCTAAACTTCTCCAAGTTAAATCCATTATTATGTTGTCCTCTGAGCTATCTTTTAAGTAATCTTTTTCTTTTCCTATTTTTATATTTTATTCCTAAGTTTTCCTTCTAACCTACTATCTGAGTATCATTTTAGTAAATTATTTATCCATAAAATCCTCTAAATCATCTTTTGCTTTTAACCAAGGTCCTAAATTTAGTTGATTTGCTCACTTTCCTTTCAAGTTACAACTATAGAATAAATTTAAAATAACAAATAACACTTCAAACAACCTTCCTTAGGTTCCTTACTTCCCAACTCTTTATACAATATATCATAATTCATCAATTTATCTTAATCCAACCTAGATATTCAAGTTACCAACTTCAACTTCTAAGGCCAATACACAATTTTCCATAACTTCTCACTTTACTAATCAATCCACTCACTCTACAGCAATATACATACTCTAATATTAAATCAATCCCTTTAAACATTCCTTGTATAATACTTAATTTAGACATTACTTATTGATAGGTATTTTTTGATAATTATTATGTAGGTTAATATTAGTCAGCCCAAGCCCAATACTTACGTTCGACCCAATAATTCAGTATGAGTACAATTTCCATTGACTTACTATAAATACCAAGCAAAACTGTAAACCTCGCAAATCTAACCTTCTTAGTATAGAATCAAACCCCCAAAACTATAGATGATTTCCTAAAGTCAATAGAGCCAGATAGATTTAAAATCGATTAAAATCTCAATTCAAAATCTAAAGCGAATATGAAAAATCCTAAATTATCAATTGAACCTCTAATTGTATACAAAAACCTTATGTATATGTAACTGCAAAAGTTGACCTCAAGCCTCATCAAAACCCTGAGATAACTACCGAAGATTTAATCACATAGAAAAATTTTATATCCTAAATGTATCTAGACACTAAAGATTTCTTTCAAAAGTGATAAAACCCTAAAATTATAACTTTAAGGATAAAACCCTAAGACTCTAATTGCCAATATATCCTTAGTATCATATTAAATCATTATCAAATAATCAAGATAACTTTCAATTATTCATAAATGCTTATAATACTAATTTAATTTACTAGAAAACTAAGATATTGCATTATAGATCACATCCATCTTCTAATCATATAACTAGGTTAGTATTTTATAGAGTTAAGTGTGTAGTTGATGTTTATACTATATGTAGTTAATATTAACATACTAAATGACACTTTTTATAATAGTTACACTAAGTACCATACTAAATAATGTATATAGGATATAAATACTTAGAAGAAGATTTTATTAACTATTCTTACTAATCATTTCAATAAACTCCACATTCTCCTTCAATTCCTTAATTTTTCTCTTAAGTTTTCCTTAATTACCCAATTATGTATACACAAATTTCACTTAATTTCAACATGTTGACAAAGTCAACAAACATGTCCTTGTCATCTAGAGCCTTCTTCCTTTCTCTTTAACTTTCTACACATTTTTTTGTCCAATTTTGTCCCTTTGTTGCCATCTACTCTTCTCCCTCTTCTAGACTTCACTTTTCTCAATTATAAACCATATGATCATCTAAGTGTAAAAATTAATGGCTAATGAAATCCTTAACTACTAAAATTGAACATAAAACTAGCTAATAAGAATATTTAAACTTCAATAATTAAATTTCAATAAATTTAGTCTATATCATAAAACATGGGTCTTAACATCCAAAACAAACCTTACCATATAAACGTACGTTTGGAAACGATAACAAATGACTATAAGATTGTAAAAATCGAAGTTACGATGAAAATAAGCTAAGGTGCTCTATACAGTTAAGTATAGGGGATAATCGAAGAGTAAACAATGTAATTCTATACCTTCCATAGTTCTGAACTTTTATGGATATGTTGCTTACATTCATCTCATCTATATTCATTTTGTATATAGATAGCTTGCATGTATATTAATAACTTTTGATAATTGCTTAAATGGTAATGGTAAGGAATGAACTCACTGAGCTATTTTATACCCATTCCCCCTTAGTTCCTTTTGTAGGTTTGCTTACGTTGGGATTAGGATAAATCTCGACTGCCGAGTGCAAGGTGAGGATAGGTATGTTAGTATTAAAATTAGCTGAGCTCATTATAGATGATGCATAAGCATTTTTTGCAGATAATATTTTTATGTTAGAATTTAATATAATTTAATTCTTCTTATAAGTTTGTAAAGTTGGCATATCGTGTCTTATTATTTGGTAGGGGATACCAATTCTCTGTGATTTTGAGGAATTGTAGGATATCTAACATTCATAGTTATTTATATTTATATGTTACAATAAATTAATTACTTAAAAAAATCAGTAACCTTAGTGATAAATTATTTAGAGTTTTATAATCTCTAACTTGCAAAGCGATTTCCATATCATGAATGCACACATGCTATGGAAATTTTAGATAATCTTATTAAGCCCCTTTTAGGGTTCTCATAAATGTCCTTTTTAGGGTCTTGACAAAGACCCCTATGTAAGGGGCTCCCTCGTCCATCCTTTTACCCCACATAACACTTGACAATTCTATTAACATGGTAAGAGGGTTGAATTAAGCATCAGAGTGACTGTGCTAAAATACTCTCTAGCGTCCCTCGCAGCTGTTTTCTCGTTTTGTAAGTGTTTTCGCACTAAAATGAAATTTGACGACAACAATTGGCGCCGTTTGTGGAAATCAAGAAAACAAAAAAGAAAAAAGATAGAAAAAATTAGAATCATCATTGCAATTCTTAACGATTCCGGGAGATATTTTTTCCTTATATAAATTTTTCTATGTTTGAATTGTGGTAGTTTATTCTTTCTATTTCATCTCCAAACCTACACAAACTAGCTTGTAGTCCAATCTATTTCGATGTCTTTGATTTTTCTTTCTCCGCTTACAGTGAATCTAGGCCTTGGTGTCCTTAAATTATGTGACTATTAATGCCTGAGTTTTGGAGTTGGCAGTTTCCTCATTTTTCCAAGCTTGCTGATGTCGAAAGCATTGAAAACCGTCATAGTAACTGCCACACCTTGCTCTCAAGATTCATCATGAGTCCATCGTAACCCACGTGGCCTGACCAGTTTGTTATCCATACACGGCTATTCAAAGGAAATGCTCAAAGGCCATAATATAGAAATTCAAGTATGCCCGAGGGCCGCTATTTTTTGGATAGCCTCTTGTCCCCTGAAAGACGGTTCCCGCACTTATGGAGGCTAAAACGTCAATGTATTATGGCCAGGAAAGATATTCTTGATTAGTGTCGAACAGCAGCTTGGACATTCATGCTCGAGAGCAGTCGTTGGTGCTTCAACTGTCCATATATGATAATATCCACTAGGATAATGCTATTCGGCACTATCGTTGTTGTTGAGATGAAGATCGGTCTTGTTGAATTAAAAATTAGCAACCATGAAGAAGGCTTGTCAAAGTTCGGGTGCTGATTGAAGACAACTGTTGAGCTTCCGAGCTCTTGGATATCTGGTCGGTGTTTGAACTATTTCGGTAGTCCATCGTTGACCAATCTCCAAACTCCATGCCAAGATGGCCAAAAGGCCGAATATGTCCAGTAGCGGGGTAGTCGTGAATATTTGCCGAGAAGTCAAATAGTGATACCAACCGAGTTTCCTCAACTCATACTACTGAGAAGCTGCTCTTATTTATACTTGGAGTGAGAAATTGATGCCGATTTATTTCTGTCGACCTACCAATTTCCTAAGAAGTTGAGTGCTTTTGAATAATATCAAGTTTCCGAGCAATCAAGCATACGACTATCCGTGGCCGAGTTATTGTTGCTTAGTTGAGTTTCCGAGCAGAGCGACGACCACATGTCCGAGCTTCTAGCGCGACAAAAGAAGAGCTACCCTTTTTTACTTAAAATCTACCTAGTGGTTGTGACCTAGATGCCGAGACGCATTGATGCCGATTCATTTCTCAGTTTGCAAAAATTGCTGAGAAGTCGAGTATTTTCCGAGTCATCGACTACCCAAGCTCCATGCCGAGTCGCCGAGGAACTGCTCGAGGAACTGACGTCGAAGTTTTCTATCAGCCTTCAAAATAGCCGATCAGCTGAGTGTTCCGACTCATCAAGTCCCCGAGCTCTGTACTGCTGACTCGAACAATGGTTTAATGATGAAGTGGAGCTATCTAAAAGCTCCTCCATCAATAGCCGCGTACTTGTTTGGAAGAATATTGAAGAAAGCTTTGCTCTGGCTGACATTCTTGCTTCAATAACTGCGTACTTGGGGCATCTTATTGAGCTAGAATTCAAAAGCTTTTATCGTATAGCAAGACGAGCTCTTCCAAGCACAACAATTTTCGACCAGCAACAAACATAGCAACATGTGACAGCCAAATTGAAGATAACTTACATTACTTTCAATGTCGGGCTGCCATAATGCAATACGACCCCACTAAGATAGCAAATCTGAGCTCTCATACCCATCGTGCCCAAGTATGGGCAGTAGCTTGCCAGTCAGTAATTCTGAGCCCATTACTTTGGTTGGGCATGCCAGTTCAATAGCTAGTTAACAGTAGCTCACGCGCTTGCATACAGTACAGTAGCGGCAAGTGCTCAAATCATTCTCTAAGGATGTTGCCGATCACTTCAAGTCAAAGCTTCGATTCGCATTGAACTCCAATCAATATCGAGCAATTTAGTGCATAGGCCAAGATGGAGCTTCAAGCATTATGTGACAGTATAAGCCTTGCACTAGAATGGAGTTGATTTTTCCTCCAAAACTTATGTTTACCGAGCTTTACAATAAACCATGGTAGAGTTCTAAGCAATTTGTTTGAGCAACCTAGGTGGTTAACACTTTAAAGACTACAAGCAACTAAGCTACTCTTTATCATGACAAAGCATAGTAAGTACTCCTTAGAAGTTGACTTGAACGCTAATGTAGCAAACTAAATGCTGAGTGGCCATGAATAATTGTGAAGATGCAAGTGTTTGTGTTGTCTCATCTCGAGCTACAATTACATATGTAAGTACTTCTTTGCCGACGTAAAAGTAGCTTACCTAAGCTTCATGGCATTCGTGAGCCCAAGTTGTCCATTGGCCAGCATGCCGTGCTGAACAATTAACAATGACAAACTAAGCAAGTCCAAATCCAATGCCGAGCATTTTAAGCCAAGCTCCATCTCACATTGGACTCCAAGTTCATGCTGAGCCCTTTTTGACCAAACAATGCTAAGCGCACAAAACCTATGCATGAAGTCCCAATTCTTCCTTCCATTGGCTGAATTGTGATTAAGCTCACACAATGGAGCAAATACACGCCGGAGTTGATCGCTTATGGTATGTAGGAGTCTGAGCTCACGTGTATCTAAGAGGCTGAGCTACTTATTTTGACCATGATCAAAACTATCATGCACGTTTTCATGAAGGCGTACCTAAGTTGAGGAGAATTCCTAAGATATGGAAATCCAGATAGGAGCCAAGCATAGCAAACCGAGCTATTAAACTAGACCATAATTGAATCGTAAGCCTCGTACATGGTTACGCTGTATTTGACATTCTCCAAACTCCGATCTTATGAACTCTATTCACGGAGTCTGAACTCAATGTTAATCGAGGCTCTACACGTTCTAACTTGAACTATTCCGGTGGCATATTCGACTTGAGAAGCAAGCTTTGAGCTATTGTGATGCACTACAACATGACGTTAGTACCTAGCCAAAGTCCAAGCTCATTACTTGAATTCATTGCTAAGCCCTGAGTACGACCAATCCATGACCGATCTCCTTTAGGTCGAATTTTTTCCTTCGAATGGAGAACTCCACTCCTGAGTTCCAGTAGTATTTGGTTTGCCAATAACTTTAGTACCATCCTCTCGTCATGAAAGGAAGATACTAATGGCTAAGCATCGCTCGCTGTCCGAGCCTAGCACAATCCTTGATCGAGTCGTCCTTCTTGATCAGAGCATGCCATACTACCCATCTTTATTTTTGTCGAGTGGCCGAGAATAGAAACCGAGCTGTCCAATTTTGAACTTGCCAAATACACTGAGATTCTGTGGCTGTCCCGAGTCAACATAAGGCATATACTAGAGGCGAAGTACTGATTTCCTTTTTTAAGGTGAATGCATTGAAGTTGCCCAATACCTTGGAAGACGAACAAAGGAAAGTGATCCAGATATCTTCACTTGTTGCGACTACATTCAGACCTCATAACTTGAAGTCTGATGTAGAAAGGTATTTGACTAATCTTTGAATGATATCATGCGAATATTGGATTGTAGTAGATAGCACCTAGATATTCCTTAGGAGCCAAGTATTAGTTGATCGAGCCGCACAATTCATGAATTATCCAGTAGCATCTTTAGCAGCCAACAAGCAACATCTAGCTGGCATTGGCATCTTACATTATTGCTGACTCGGTGAAAATCATATATCCAAGAATTCCAGTTGCCGATCTATGTTTGGTCGAGTAGCTCAAAATAATCTTGCCAAGTTATCTACCCAATGCTGACTCACATTCCATGGGTGCGTGGCTTGGCATTGCCGAGCCAACCGATCCAAAGCTCCTTAATTAAGTTGCACTGCAACATGGAAGTGCAACAAAACCAAGTAACGAGTCCAAGCCTTCAGCTACCTTGCCAAGTAACTCAACTCGTCATACTTTTGAGCTCGGCAACAAATTAAGCCGAGTTTGTTTTTCTAGGCTCTGAGCCTCATTTCCAAATGACTAACCTATAAACTCCACTCACCGAACTAGAAGAACAACCAAACCAAGCTATTCTTTGGACAGATTCGAGCTTCATTCTTTTCGAGTTTGAGTGCATCCAAGCTTTCCCTCCAAATCTAAACTTTGTAGCATAATAGTAAGATTGGAAGTTGCTAAACAGACGTACTCCAAATACCTTTCCAAATTGCCGAGAGGCTACAATAAGAATAAACAGTCAACATTTTAGTTAGCCTTCATTCGAGATAATTTAATGATTTGGGTTAGGCATGGACTGTTGTTATATTTTGCTAATAGTTAAAAAACATGACATCTATGAAAGCTCAAGACTTGGTGAAGTCCACCTTAAGTTTGAAACAGAATTTCAACTAATTTATACCCTTCAAAGATGAGTGTAAGAACTCTAAAACAAACGAGGGCTAAACAAATGCCCCCCATTTTAGCCTATGCAAAGTATAATTTGCTATCAGGCTACTTTTAAATAGCTCTAAGCCTTACACACTATGTATGACGAGCAAACTATAAAGCATTAATTCCTAGGTCCTATACTTTAACGAACTAGAGGTCAATTAGCCTATTTTATGGTTCTATTTAGCATAGGTCATACCCAGCTTGGACTACCTAAATGCTTCCCCAGCCTTTTCGACCATATTGGCCTATTCGAGCACCTTTGCCTCTCCAAATACTTTAGCCTCTCCAAATACTTTAGCCTCTTTAGGCACCCTCACCTCTCCAAACACTTTAGTCTCTTTAGGTACCCTCGCCTCTTCAAGTTCTTGCCGCATCAAGCCTTCACCTCTTTAGGTGCACCAACCTCTTCAGGCACCTTTGCCACTTCAGGCACACTAACCTCTTTAGGCCTCTAGCCTTTTCAGGCACATTGATTTAGGCACTCTAGTCTTTTCTAGCCTTCACTTTTCAAAGAATAACCAATATTTATGAGTGCTTTGATCACTTTCACTTTTTGCCTCTTCAGGCTTTTGCTTCTTCAAATACCCTAGCCTCTTCAATCTTAGATTACAAACTTTTCTAGAAACCCCCTTAAATACTCTCTTTTTCGACTTTGTCTCAAAAGAAAGTGAGGGGTAAGTGTTGATAGGCATTTTCTAATAATTATTATGTAGGTTAATATTGGTCGGCCTAATACTTAAGCTCGATATAATAATCCAGACTAAGTACAATTTTCATTGACTCATTATAAATACCAAGAAAGACCCCCAAGCAAGGGTCCCCCTCTTCCATTCTTTTACTCTTGATAACACTTGATAATTCTATTGTCATGATAAGAGAGTTGATTAAAGCATCAAATTGACCGTGCCGGAGTACTCTTCGATGCCCCTTATAGTTGATTTCTCGTTTTGTAGGTGTTCTCATACTAGAATGAAATTCAACTAACAACATTACCCTTTTATCTTTTCCATTCATAACATTTATCCTAATATTTCGGGTATAAATATTCATTATAAATGTGGCCGCAATCATCTATTATCATTATTAAAGAATATACTTCACTTTTCGTGAGCATTCTCTTTTTTTGCTTACTCTTTACTCTTATCTTATTCGTTGAGCAAAAGCTAAGTGGCAAGTATCCTCATTGAGTTAACTTGTGCATCATATTGAGTTGGTTCATGAGTCTCTGATAGTTCCTCGATGCATGACATCCTTAGAGCTGATCATGGTTTACCTACTTATTTGTTTCGACCTTTATACAAGCTTAGACCTTAACCTAATATAGCTACCCTTGTTTGCTCTTTGTGTGAGTTCTATTAAACAAAACACTCTATCTAAATGTAGTAATGTTCATGTAATTTACAAGAGAACAAATGGAAACAAATAGGGAATCAACTTAGGATCACATATAATGTATAGAGATTGTTGGGGCACATGTCAAACTCATATTGGGTGCTTTCTCTTATAGGAAAGGACAATAATGTATGGTAGCAACTTCAAATTAGGGAGGAAGGGAATCTTTAAACTATTTTTCAAGTAGATTGGGTAGATCGGTTTCAACTCGAATTAGAAAATGGTCAACCTTCCCGAGCATTTCATGCTCATTAGACAAGTCAGCTTTATCTTCAATGTCAAGTATGATGGTCTTGACGAGAGTGAAGCAACTCAGTCTTTGATATGGGTAGTATCGTTGGATTAGTTTCGGCTTGTCTTTAGCAAGTTGGTGACTTAAGATCCTAATCACTAAGTTCTATAAGCCTCAGAGTCTACCTTAAGTGAGTGGTTTAGAGCTAGGTAAGTGCATTTAGGAGGTTAGACTCCCGTCAAGATTTATGTTTTTTTCTTACATTTTAATATTTTAATATCATATCAATAAAATTTTATGGTAACCCCGTTTTTCTTTTCATGTTTGCATTGTATTAAAAAAACTTTTCTAAAAAATTCGTAGTATATGGCTAAGAAAAAATTATTTTCCAAATTTGCATTTCTTTTGTAATTATTTAAACTTAGAAGATGAAAATAATTAACAATTAAGAAAAGATAGGAAAAATAAATATTAAACACCAAGTCTCATAGGTCTATAGATCTATGGCCATGAGCTAGTAGGTCCATGACTCGATAAAGAACTTAGATTGATTAAACTAGTTACAATTCTAGGCTGGGTTGGATCCATGCCTCATTCTAGCTAAATTCTTATCATTCAATATTATAAGTGTTGGTTTTCTAATAAAATGGATTAAATTTAAATCTTACTTATAATTATAATAAAAATATAATAATAAAATTAAAAGAAAAAATTTGTAACACACGCTCAATTATTCTTATCCTTATACTCGATCGTTTCTTCTTTGTAGCAATGATTTACTAATGATCTACTTGTTTCCCACTAACCAATGTATGGGCATGACTATATTACATTAGTCATCTTCTTTCCTAGAGGAGTGCACAAAAATCCAAAAAAGGGCTTATGGAAAAAATATTACATGTAGGGGGTAAGGAAAGCGCTTTACACAAAAGCGCCTACTATTTTATAAAAATAAAGAAGAAGGTGCTTTTGTAGAAAGCACCTTATTCTTTAACATAATAAAGAAAAAGACGCCTTTTAGAAGTGCACCTTCTTCTTTAAGACAAAAAAGTAGGTGTGCTTTTAAAAAGTGCCTTCATTGTTCTATAAGTCATCCCTATGCATTTTTTTCTAGAACGCAACCCAACTAACTAAAACACCCCAACATATCTCTCGATTGAAAATTCACTTTCCCTTTCAATCCAACACTCCTAACTTCTTCTTTTTTTGTGATTTTATCACCCGAAATCAAAGGTAAATAACTCTGTTTCCCAATTACATTTTGCTTTTACACAAATCATTTGCATACATGTAAATTAGTTAAAATTATTGTTAAGGTTTCACTTTTCTCGAAATTGTGATATCCATGTTTTGATGTTGTTGTTGTGTTTTAGTATGATGTTTGAAATGCTTGGTTAAGTGATTTGTTTGTAGATTGACACGCTTTAAACTTGGAGTCATAATAACCCAAATAAAAGCTATCCTTCTTAGCTATTAATGTAAGTATAGTCTACATAAGGTGAATGACAACTCAACTAGCTTTGAAGCAATCAGATAGGTACCTATGATATATAATACTTGGGAGTAACACTGTACAAAATATAGTTTTCTATATTTACATATAATTCAAGTCCTTTACATAGTTTCATATACATCATAGGTTTTAAGACTTCTAAAAGTACTATATAACTCTACAGGAAGACCTCACTACATAACATAGATACATTAGTAAGCCAATGAAAACTATAAGGCCTTCCAAAAAGACCTTATAGTCTTTCCACAAAAGAAAAGCAAAAAGAACATGACTATTGATCTATTCATTAATCTTTAACTCCTCACTCCCTTACCCATTAGAACTAACCTATGAATTATTATAACAAGGCATCTTTAAATGCTACTCCACACCTGCAAAATAATCTATTGGGATGTAAACTCAACTAGCTCAATAAGAAGGGACAAAATCATAAGAGTAAATTAACAAACATTGTTGTTCAATCATTAATTAAATGTAATTTTAACAAGAAAAGGATAGATCATCCCATAATGTTTAATTGATTCATTGTGAAGTTAGAGAAATTTCATCCGCTTTAACCTATATTTCAAGGAGTTTCAATGCGATGCAATCAGACTAAATTCAGGCTTATGCAATGGAGACATTCTCCTTCCCAAACAACATTTGAACCATAATTCCAACCTTACCTGACCCCTATCTTACTACTTAGTTCGACTAAGGATGGGAAAATGACCATTTTTGGTATTCTCATTAAAATGTCAATATTTAGTCTGATAATTTAATCGTTACCCCTATTGGGTTACATGAATGTCAGGTTAGATTATACTCATCTTAAGATTAAACTAGATTATAAGGTGAGCAACTAAGCTCATACATGCAATATATGCTATGCTTAAGTAGAAAATAGCACTAGGAGTTCAACTCCCAATCATCAATTACTACACAAGCACACACATAGCATGCATGCATGCAAACAATCTAACTACAACCATAAATAAGCACTCTTAATTCTTCAAGTATCCAAATATGATACTCCAATAGACCATTAAGTATTGATCCTATTTTACCTAATGTCAATGCTAGTTAATCTTGCTTTTCGTGCTCAATCCCTTTGTAAGTCCTTAAACAATCAATATAAATACTTTAGGTTTGGCTAAATAGAAAGTACATGATTACATTTTAATGTCTTACATATAGTTTGGATGGCTTTATTAAGTCTTGGATTAAGTTTTAACTTGTTACTAAAGTCTCTAAATAAGGTTCTAAACACTAGAATTAATGTAGTTTTTGTCTTGAAATCTCTTAATCAAGTATCCAATTAATAATGTTAACACAATTTTTATTCTAAAACTCTATATAAAAGTATCTAAGAATAGTTTCATTAACTAAGAACTCTTTAAAGAAGTGTATGAAAGTATCCTTATTTATTAAGAACTCTTTGAAAAAGTATCTATAAACAACCTGATGCGTCTTTAGGATTAGATATATGAAAAAGCACCATAATGAAGCGAAGCAAAAGGAAACAAAGTCCAAGTAGCTAACAATTGGATATGATACATCAATTGATTATACTCAGCTTATAATCCACTAGATATGACTTATTGATTTGAACTAAAGGATCACTTGCCACTGCTCTTAATAAAGGGAATAGATAAGAGTTTAAGGGTAATGAGAACATTAGGGTTGCTAAAAGAGAAACTTGAATAATGTTATGCTAATATGAAGATTTATTTCTATGTACAATTAAGTAAGGGTTTATATACTCGATCACTAGGGTTACATTACATGTATGAAAAGACAAAAAGGGTATTCTTACAAATAGGATACATAAAACATGTTTAAAAAGGTAAAAAAGACAAAGAATATACTATATGAAAAAGTAAAAAATCCTTTTGAAATGTTGTACCATAGGATACGTGTAGCATGGTGGCTGGATGCTTTGAATTATCATATAAAGTAGGAAAAAAAGGAGAAAAGAGAGTTTATAGTCAGGGGCTAACTTGATTTGGATCAGGTCAGAGCTCAATTAGCCATTCATTTTAAAGTAATCAACTTGAGCTAAGGTCAAACATTAGTGGTCAACGTGGTTAGCTCAAACAGTCTTGGGGCTATCTATTCAAATATTCTACCATCGTAGAGTTGTTCAGTCAAGTCAATACAAGTGATTGCTTAGTAATTAGGTCGGTAGAAGAAGGAAACATAGAGGTCAAGATAGGAATTATCGTCTTGGACGAGGCTTTGAACTAGTATTCTCTAAATGAGTCTATAATGACCCAACAGTATCATTGTCATGATAGATCGTCGTGTACCGTATAAAGGTCTATTATCAACCCCCTTGCTGATCATAGGCCTTTCATATGACACACAAGGCTCCTTCCACTCTACGTTACCACTAGGTTCATAGACAAGTAATATAGAGCAATTTAACTAAAATTACTTCTATATTATAAATTAACTAATTGTGTGGGCTCGTGAGACCTGCACCAAAACAATATTACGAACAAATGCAGTTCATAACGGAACTGCATAAAATCTAAGTTATGCATAAATATATACAAGTATCTAAATATCTATAATCTATTACAAAATGTCCTCTTCGCTCTCTAATCGCTCCAATCCATCTCTACCTGAGAATTACCACGAACATGCCTCGGCCCGGATTGACGAAAAGGTTCTCCTGCACTAACAAAAATCTATAGGGGTGTAAGCTTATGCTTAGTGAGATAAATGCCCTCATCAGTACCACACGATAGAAATTTATTAGATGAACAATCATATGAATGCATGAACAAACAGTATGGCAAACAACGCATGCAGTGACCTAGGAACTGCATAAGACTCAAAATTTTGCCCCCTGAAGTTGGGGTTTGGAGATAATTAACCGACCCAAACCAAAATTCGGGTTCTAGACCTTGGGTTTTATTTCATTTTCACTATCGTGCTCATACCAAAACAAAACTCTCTCTCTCTCTCTCTCTCTCTATATATATATATATATATACTTCCTTTCCCAAAGTCAAATCGTATCCTTTAAAAATCATAAGTCTAGTGGTGTGGTGGCCCCCGCAGTCCACAAATACACACCCTAAGTAAAAGCCATAAGACTCGGCCCCTCGCTGATGGTTGGCGTCTCCCGGCGCTTAGTAAGACCATCAGCTTAAGACAGAGACTCAATATATATGATAGCATAGCTAGTGCCCAATCCTGCAGGAAATTCGTATTCTTGTGAGTCCCTTCCCATCTTTTGCGTAAAGCGGTAGTTGGTGTTACCCGTATGCAATATGGGGAATGCATGATTCATTTTGAGTTCTTAATCATATAAGTGATTAACCTGATTTTTAGGGTGATCAACCAATTTCATTCCATACAATTCACATGTATATATTCATACAAACAATTCCCATTATTATATATAATTAACAAGTCATCACATTCATCCATAAATTCATACACATGCATCTCCCATATCCCATAAGCATCCAAATTTATAAATATAAGATTAGGTGCATTTACTTTACAAGCATAATTAAGTAAAGAGTCATCGAGAATTTACTCACTTTGCCATGTGGTTCAATCAAAGTAGTCTGGAGGCAAGTCGTCTCCGTAAACAGTATCCCCTGGTCATTGAAATAATTTTTATAAGGAATTGAAGCAAACTTAAGAAACAATGTAAATTTTCCTTAAGTTATATTCTTAATTAGTTTTCGTAATTTTTCCCAGTTTTTACTAAAGTTCAATCGCGTATAACTTTTTTGTTTTAAATCCGATTTTTATGATCTTATAGTCAATATTCATTGCTTTTGAGTGTGCTTTAATATGGTAAGGTTAGATTTTCAAAATGAGGTATGCAATTCTGTCCATGAGTCAGAACAATAGCGTTCCTCATGCGTTGGAGTGTTTTTGGGCCTTGTTTGGTAAATGGGCTTTTGATAACTTGAGGAATCCTTTGGGCTTGGTCTTTAGATTTTATTCTAAGCTTAAAATACTTCTTGAGATCATATTTACAACTTTGATTTATATTCCTAAGGCTAACAACCACTTCTTGGGCCCTTTAGTAAACTTAAGTTGTTAAATGAGCTTGTTTTTAGTTCAAACTAAGGTTAATGACTTTGGTGGGCTTATGGGGCCTTAGGTGGATTTCTTATGAGCTTCAAAACAACCTTTCTTGGTACTTTAAGGTACTGATCAGATTTTTTATTGAAGGCCCATCTTAGAGTTCTAGGCTTGTTTTGAGAGTTTTAAGCTTGTTTTTGAGTTTTAGGCTTTATATGCTTACTATACTTGCTTTAGTTAATATTTTCACTTTGTTCTTTTACTTTTATCATATTTTTAGGCCTCATTTTCCCACGTTTCAGATCTATTCATGTTGGTCCTAAGGGGTCCTCACTTGGTTTTTCAGCTTGTTTCATCATTTCCTTAAGTTTAGGTAATAAATTATGCACTTAACTGCTTGTGTACAAATCTTAACTTAAGTTTCCTTCCATCAAATTATCCTTTAACTCATGTTCCACATAAAGAAATAAAAGATCTTATACTTAATACAACTCCCATATCATGTCTCATGTCATACAAAGTTGGTTTCATCATAAAACTTCATGTGATGGATTTTTCCTTAACTTAAGTCTAGATTTGAGCATCTTTAACTTAATGGAAACAAAATCAACATTCAAATGACCATGGAACCCTCACGTCCAGTATGCATATCCTCCATTAAACTTCTCATTTCAAGATTTCCTTAGATTAAAATCTTCCATTCAAAGCATTAAACAAATGTCTTTACAAAACGCCAACTTTACATGCTCATATTTCAACTTCATGCAAGGGTTTTATGGTTTGTTTCTTAAAACGATTTTTGATGTTCTAACAACTTAAACCTTACTCACATCTTCAAGAAATCCAAGTCTCCTAACATAAACACTAATCCACACATCACAAGATACACTTACTCGTCCTTAACGCAAAGTTTGGCGGTTATGTACTAAGGTTCCTCTTAAGCCTTTAACTTTGCTTCCTCCTTTTTGCTTACCCTTTGAAACTCGAATCTTTTGGTCTTTTGAAATGGTGTTTATGGAAGATTCTAATGGTCTTAAATGATCTTAAATGATGAAGGAAAATGGCACAAGAGCAAAGGGAAAAAATGCCGTGAGTGAAGCTTCAAAATGGAAGAAAAATTGATTTTGTGGGGTAAGGTTGTTTCCCCTTTTTATGTTTGTTTCAAAAGAGAGAATGATGAAGTGAAAGTGAAATTGAAAGTGAGAGAAATGGGGAAGAGTATGGCCGGTTGGAAATGGAGAGAGAAGGACTGATTAAATGCCTTGGAAGTGTTGCCTTGTAGCTTACATAAAGTCAACAATTTCAACTATTGATGATGTAAGCATTAAGGGGTGAATAGTGATATGTAAGAAAAAGTGATTGATGGGTGAATGACCAATGCATGGCCCCCCCCTTTCTCCCCTTTTTAGATCTTCCATTTAAAGTCTTTGCATGCCATGGAGTGGTCTTGTCTCCTTTATTAAAGTTAAGCTTATGAATTCTTGTGAAAAATTGTCCATATGTTGTATAAGTGAAGAGGTGATAAGGAAATTGTCTTATCACTAGATTTTGATAAGTTATCAATTGATAAATGATTCCAACTCTCAATTGATAAGTTATCTAAGGTGATTTGTTGGTCTTCTTATTTATGTGTAAGGCTTATACATGAAGATAAGGACATAGCCTTATAGAAAATTATTTTAGGATTTTTATCCTACATTGTTTTGTAATTTATGATTTGATTTTTACAAAATTGTGAAATTTTCTAAAGTTGAATGAAATTATTCAAATTAAATTATCGATTAATTATTTAGGGTTAAAATTCCTCAATGGTTTTAAGGTCTAGGGTTTTAAGTAGCTTTAGAGCTCGTAGTTCTTCAAGCTCGGGTTTTCTCGACAATTAGCTTTTGAATTGTAAAAATTTAATTTGTTTCTAAATATAAACTTAAGTTTTTAGTTTAGTTGATCTTTAGGAACGTTCGGAAAGTACTCTTAATCGAGTCTTAGGCCCACTAAAAGTAGGGTTTGCAGAGTCCTTAGAGTCCTCTAGCTTGGTTATATGTAATTAGTCTAGGGGGTTGATTCTTATTACTGCCTGGGGTTCAAAAAGATTTGTGCTCAAATCTAAAGTGGTCTCTAGCTCTAGCTCTTGCTCTTTTAAGGCACTTGTAGGGTCTTCTTCTACTGCTTGGTGGGGAATCAGGTCTGATACATTAAAAGTGGAGGAAACACCATAGGAATCAGGTAATTTAATCTAGTAAGTATTGCGGTTGGCTTTTTTTGGGATCTTGAATGAACTATCAGCTCAAGGAGATAGCTCATTCTATCTTAAGTATATGAATCATTCTTAGTTAAGGTGTATCCATACTAAGTCTTCGCTAGAAAGAAATAGCTCAGTGGCCTCAATTACCAATCTCTTATTATCTTTAGTTGAACTTAGCAATCTTCCTAGTTATAGATTGGTGTAGCTCTTGCAATTCTTGGGCTCAGTTAAGTCCAAATTAATTCTCTTCAGCAATTGGGGTACTAATCATGTTTAAGGAGATAGTAGGATTGAGGCCATAGACAACCTCAAATGGGGTCTTCCTAATGGTGCTGTAGATAGTTCAGTCGTATGCAAATTCCATAACTAGTAGACACAAGTCCCTCTAGTTCTTTCCTACAAAAGATTTAAGTAAGTTGCCTAGCATCCTATTTACCACTTCAACTTAGCCATCAGTTTGAGGGTGGCTATTGGAGCTAAACACAAGTTTAATTCTAAGTCTTCTCTATAGAGTTTTCCAAAAATAGCTTAAGAATTTTGTGTCCTGATCTAAAACAATGGTCTTCGGTAATCTATATAGTTGGATAACATCCTGCAAAAATAAATCAGTAATATATACAGCATTATTAGTTCAATGGCACTAAAAGAAGTGTGCCATTTTGCTGAAGTGTTCCACTACAACAAACATAGAATCTTTTCCCATAAATGCTCGAGGAAATCTTAAGATAAAGTCCATATTGAGGTCGACCCAAGGTAAGGTTAGTATTGGCAAGGGCATATACTCTCCATAGGGCTTTTTTTTCCCCTTAGCTCTCTTGCACACCTCATAACTTCCTACTATCTTATCAACATCCTTTGCTAAATCAAGCTAGTAAAAATTTTTCTTCAATAGATTGGCTATTTTGGTCTCTCTAAAATGACCAGATAATCCATTACTATGAGCTTTCCCAACCAATAGCTCATGTGTGGAATAGTTCGGTATGCATAGCCTTCAGTCCTCAAACAAATAGCCATTCCTAAAATAATCTCCTCTGATAGCAACTTTTTCTTAGTACTGCTCTAGAATAGGACCAAAATGTAAACGATGACCATACTGTTCAGTAATAAGTGAGAATTCTAGCAACTTTTTCTACAAAGTGGCCAGTAAGGTTTGTCAAAGTGATGAAGCATCGGCGGCCACATTGGTACTTCCTTTCTTATGTTGGATTACGTAGGAGAAACCCTCCATAAACTCTAGCCACCTAGCTTGCCTTTTTGAGAGTTTGTTCCGACTCCTAAGATGCTTCAATGACTCATGGTTAGCATAGATAACAAACTCTCATGATAGTAAGTAGTGTTGCTAGAAAGTAAGTAGTATTGTAAACCCTGCAAATTTAACTATTTAAGAGTAGAAGTAGATCCTAATACTATAGATGACTTGAAGAGTCATCACAGCCGAGCAAAATAAAAATTTAATAAATTATAAATTTAAATATATTATAAATAGTAAAAACCTTAGAAAGTGATCAAAACCCTAAATTGTATACTAAAACCTTAAAACTGCTTTAAGCACCATTAATCAAAATTGAACCCGAACTTGTTCAAAACTCTAAAATTATAAATATAAACCTATAAAATAATTAAATATTACACAATAGCGATAAAATTATAGTCGAATGTAATTTTTGACTAAATCGCCTATTCGTACGAAATTGTAACAAAATTTCAACAATAACTTGTAAAAATTATAATTGTAACGAGTAGCAATTAAATTGATAAAATTTTATAAAAATTTGAAAATTAATTTCAAGGAGAATCGGTATAATTTATATGATTCAAAAAATTATATATATTTGTTAATAATTTTCATTTTCCTTCTCTTTTATTTCTAATTTATCTCATTTTCTTTCTTCCATTTCCAATTCAATGCTTTCATCCTGCACAAAACATAAGCAAAATGAAAACTAAAGAAGTAGCTCACGTGAAGAAAAAAAGTTGCTACGTATTGAGTGGAAAAAAAAATGAAAATGAAAATTTTTTTTGGATAATTACTTAGCTTAAATTTTAAGCTAACTCACGTGTATAAAAGGAAAAAAAAAAAAAGAAAGAGAAAGCAAAACCATAATAACAAAACAAAAAAAAGAAAAGAGAGAAAACAAGAATCCAGGAAGCAAACCATGAGGAGAAAAAAAGAAAAAGAAAGAAGGAAAAGAAGAAAGGAAGGAAGAAGAAAAGAAGAAGAAAGAATTAGAAAATAAAAAAAAGTAAGTAAATTATTTTAGATGTATGTTATATAGTATATACATGTACAACTATAGTATTTGTATAGTATATTTTTAATAAAACACTACTATTACATGTATATATGTGCACAAATACATAAATTAAATTATATATGCATGTATACGGCTATGTATGTCTACATGTATGTACATAAGTACATGGAAAGAGTATGAATGATGCATTTTTTTTTAAGAATACATATAATTAGTATTATGCATTTCATTAAATAAACTATAGTATATATATACATATTAGTACCGTAAGTTGTATATATATATATATATATATATATGTATGTATCCATGTATAATTATTTTGTGTATATATACATATGTAATCATATAGTATCAATATAGTAGTATGTTTCTATAAATAATAATATATGACATATATATATATGTATAATAGATATGTATATACCGAGTCTATAATATAAGAATAAATATTTGTAGATTATTTATATCTTTAGGTATTCGGAAATTATATAAGTATATTATTATACAAATACATGAATATATACATATGTACATAAGAGTATGGTTATTTTCATAAAATAAGTATATACATACATATAGCGTATAACATATATATGTAATATACCAAAAATATATATAGATATATATATATGTATGTATAAATCGTAAAGTACATAAATAATAAGAAAATGAGAAAATTCCAAAAATAGGAAAAATATGCTTAAAATAATAAAAATATCAATTATATGGTTTAAGTAATTATTAAATCAAAATAAATTTAGAAAAAACTAAAATTAGTATTTTATAAATTTTTAAACTAAAATAATAAATTTTGTGATATTTTAAACTACGAGTCACAACGTCCGAAACGGACCTCGTTACGAGAAAATACGCTTGAAAATAATCAAAATGGACTATAAGTTGATGACAATCCGAGCTAAAACGAAAAAATTACAATATACATAAAGAAAGTCTCATAACTTACAAATATGAGAAAATAGTTACGATTAACCGCATTGAGTATGATAAACCTTATACACATTATACTTAGGTTATATTAGGGGAAACTAGATAAAATACAATAGACTTTTAGTTAACTAGGGAGTCTGACTTTACAGAATACTTACAAGTGTTATTATATTTTAGGTATTCAATAGCGAGTTCTAGAAATCCCAAAGGTTTGGAGAATGAGCAATAATCTAAGTGAGGGAGTTCTAATGACTTGCTACTTGCTTGTGCGTGTTACTTGTATGATGTTTTACTGCTTGATGCTGCTTGTATGTTTGAATAACTGTTCTGCTTGTATGCTATCATTTGTATGATCATTTTTTTGTTAAATTGATAAATATAAATATCTGACCCAAATAACCGGTTCCATTCGTCGCATGTCTATTAACTAGTAAATGTATGGATGGATAGTGCTAGCCTTACAAAATGTTGAAAAAGGTGTTTTTGGAAAAAGGTTTTCTTAATCTTAAACGTATTTTGTACGAATTTGATAAGGGTCGTAGTGCCAGAAATGGTATTTTATCCTTAAGGCAAAGCTAGCATTGGTTCTCCACTTGATAGCGAGAGGACTCACTTTATTGTGCCTGTAAGGCCTTGGTTAATTTTAGTTTACAAGATGGACTCACAAATTTGGTTAATTTTGGCATGTGAGATGGACTCGCAAGTTGTGCTTGAAGGGCTTTGGAGGGTAGATAGTCCTAGAATGAAATCCCCCTATTTGAATTGAAATTTTCTTTTTCGGCTAGGGTAATAGTCGAGTGAAGCTTAGGGGGTGAGGCCCCTAGGTAGCCTCATGTGGGTAAGCTGAGGTGTAGTGATCAATATGATATATTTCCCTAAAAAAATATATAAAAATATGTCCAAATCAAATTTTCCATAATTTTTTGGAGTTGATTTGATATTTTTTACATATTAACTAAAATTGGATGTAGAATTAGACTCACCGAAAAATTGGCTTCGAACCACCACTCCATCGGCACTTCCAGGCATTTCCACCATTGTTGATTGGTGGTGGTGGTGGTGGTGGCTCATTCCTAAGTTACCTCCACACTTGGGTTCAACTAAGTTGTTTAGTTTGCACAATATTTCTTCTTATTTCTCCTAGAATTTTTCCTATTTTGTTCTTCCTAATTCTATAATTTTCCTAAAGTCTTAAGAAGCTAAACAATATTCTTGAGAGAGCTAATGATATTTCTTAGGTTATGGAATGATAAATGGCACTTTCCTCTGTCCAATTAAGCTTAAATCCCTTAGTTTTAGTGTTGAGAAATGTCTTATGTCTATCCCAAATCACCAACAACTGTCCATGCCAAAACCATTGCAAATTTATTGTTAGATGAGTTTTTTTTTAACAATTTTTTATGATTTTTCCCCCAATTATTTGGTTGATTATACTTAGTTTAGGGAATTTTAAGCATTTTTCGATTATATAAATATATATATATAATAATTATGCCTAGGGTACACGTCCTATTTTTACATATTATTTTAGGTCACTTTATAATTTTTGTATACAAATAATTTATCTCTAATGTTCACTTATTTTTCCATTACCTAATTTATGTATTTATGTGTAGTAAATTATAATATAATGTAATCCAATAAAATTATCTATTTTTAATTATAATTCTATTAGTTTATTATATTTAAATATTCTGAACTTACAACATGCCATCATCTAACTTCTAGGACTTACATGTGAAGTATTACCTTAATTAGTTAACTTATACGTACACCCTAAATTATTTACTCAAAATCCAATATGCGAGATTATAAGGCTCACATCGATTATGAATTGGAATACGCATTACTTCCTGTGGATTTCAAATTGGAGCATGTTAGACACTATATGTAAGGTATTAGGTGACATGCTACAATGGAGTTAGTGAATAGTATAGTGCATATTCATGTAAATGGGTAAATTCCTTATGCTAAAGTTGTTTTTCTATGTATTAGACATCATTGAAATGTGTAGCTAGATGCTTTTCTTATTAATTACACAATGATACATATTACATTCGATGTAGTGTTAATAGTTGATCGTGTAAGATATCGTACAATAGGTCATCGATAATACATAAATTTTAGAATAGAGAAATATTTTGTATAAGTTGGGAGTAAGAATTACACAAACAAGAAAGTCACAGTACACAAACCATGATATGCTAATTGAGATGCTCATGTTGATGCGGATAAATTGAAAATAGTGGGTACAGTGAAATTTATGGTTTATGCCCATAAAAATATTGTAAAGAAAAATTCAGGCTTGAAGGATGATCGAGACCTAGTGAACATGTTAAAAGTAAGAACAAATGCAAACTTTTTGAAATTATTGGAAAAGGTTTGCCAGGGTGTTGGGATCAATGCAAGTAATGGTAAGATTAAGATATTTTATCAACATCCTAATGCTTATTCTAGAGTTATGTCTTACTCTTTTATTGCCATCAAAGATGATGATGATGTGAAAAACTTATTTGAGATGGCCGAAACATTTGGGCAAACCTACATTCACCAAGTATATGTGAGTATCATAGAATCAAAAGGAGCCTTCGCGATAAATGCAACACATGTGCCTCTAACTCAATTTAATGAGATAGTTAAATATGAAGATGACCCACTACCCATGTCTACCCCATCATGGGATAACAATATTGCAGTCAATAAGACATTCAAACCTACATTTTAGAAGGAAGTTTTGCATGACCAAGTGATTTAATGAATGGAGGGGATAGATGATAATGATTAAGAGCTTTATGGGGATGAAGAAGATGATATGATGATAGCGATGATGGTGTTGAAATTGAGATGCCTCCACTACCTCCAATTATTCCTATGATAGGTGGCAATTGTTCTTATCTACCAAATATGTTACTTACACACCATTATGCCTTTGCCTCAAGCTTAATGGACCCCACGCTAGCATCAGGTCACCTTCTATGGGTTCAAATGATCGGATCTGTTGTTGAGGATGCGATACTATTCTTTAATAGGGGTAGAGACAATGGCTATGTGCAATTCAAGATGAGTGTTAACGAGGATTTCAGCAACATACAAGCGAGTGAAGACCTACACATAAGCATGAGATTCAATGAGAAGAATCAATTGATAAGAGCTATAAAGCACTACCACATCAAGCATCATGTGAACTTCAAATAAGTGGAATAAAAAAAGAGTAAGTATTCAGTCATGTGTACTAGGCATGAAGACAAATGCAAGTGGAGATTAAGGGCATGTAAGAAAAAGTTAGAGGCCGTGTAGGTCATAGCAAGGCTAATGGGACCTCATATGTGCATGAATTCAATAATTACTCAAGACCACCCATAAGTAGATTTTAATACAATGGCTAAAGAGTTTCTGGATGTTATTAAAGAAGAACTTGATAGAAAAATTTCTCAATTATGTAGCATCATCAATAAGCAATTTGGGTATATGGTGACTAACAGAAGGTTATGGTCTGGAAAGATAAAGGCTATTGAAGTAGTCTATTGTAATTGGGAGAGATAGTATGATGATCTTCCAAGACTACTTAACACCATACAGATTAGCAATCTTGAGACAAAAGTTGAGCAGATGTAGGGTAGATCAAGGGAACCAAGGGTAACAAAGTTATAGTAGGTTTGGTGGTCTTTCGACTTATGCATAGAGGCGTAGAAGTTCTACATGTCTACAATTGTTATCAGTAAGACATTTTTATATGCTCATTGCACAAATGAATTCCACTTCCACATTTTTCATTCCATATCTATTATGCATTAGCTAACATTGATTACATATTTATGCAAGTCATCTAGCAGCCCTATATGGGTGACCTCATTGGGATCATACCTAACTATTGCAAGCATAGTAGAGATGTGTAGACAACTCAAGTGCCCTTAATATGCTTCCATACTATTGAGTAATACCATATAGAATGGGTGATATGCTAATTTAGGGGTTACAAAGGATTCCCCTAAATTGCAATATGGATAGGGCAAAGTGGCTACATCGTATCGACTTGAGGGGTAGCGCTAATGTCAACTAGATAAACTACTATGCAAACTATATAGCATTTGGAATGATAGGCATGCTCTTATGCTACAAATTGAGGGTCTTAAAGGTATCGAACACAGCTGTAGCCAATGGTACAGGATCATTTTGTCGCATTATATTAGTCATGATGGAGGTTTGGTTGAGGGATCGGTAAGTATATGATGTTACCTACTATTTCTATTTCATTGTCTTACACCAATTTGTGCTAATGCTCCTTCATTTATAAGCTGAGGATTTCTAGTAGATCTGAATATCCATAGAACAAGTAAACTACAACACTACTAAGTTACAAGTTGATCAAGAGATGTAGATGTTGGATAACTACACTTCAATTACATTATACTCACCTCATCTAGCTGAGGCACATGTAAAGGAGTAAGATGACTTAGACGAACTAAATTATGACCCTTTATCTCCACTCAGACGCGATGGCCATATAGGGATGAGGTTGACCAAACCCTGATACTATAGGGCCATCTGATGCCTCCTCATCAACCATTGAGCATCTTAACACGCTGACCAAATCGAGCCTTTGATTAAGCTCTTTTGGACCCTTCCCCTAGTATAGATGCAACTTGATTTGACATTCACACCACCAACTCTATAAAAAAGAGGGAGGTGCTTTATGAGTTCTTAAGGTGAGAGTTCCTCTTAGGTACCCTTAGTTGCTCTACCTCAGTTTCTCAAGTCACCCTATGAACACATTCAGTACATTCGAACATAGGAGTTACAAGCTCTAGCTATTGACAATGAAAGTGGGTCCAAGCAAGGGTTAACTTCTAAGGTAGCTTATGTATTAACTAGGTGTAGGAGAAGAAGGGATACTAGCACTATTCATTATCTTGTGTTATAAGATATGAATTGCAAACTTAACAATTTTAGTTATGTTATATTAGAATACGCTTTTTCTTGCTTTCTTATTTACTTTGGCTATGTTACCCTTAACCATTTTATTTCTACTTTTTGGTTACCTTGTTATTACTGTATATGTGGGTGGTTATTAGAAGGATAAGTGACGAATTAGGCACAATGTGGTATAGATTGGTGTTGCCTATCTAAGATTAAGCTAAGGTGTAATTGTTTAGCTTGTTTTTGTTTTGTTTTTACTTGGATTTTGTTAAGATAAAATCATTTGTATATATGGAAGCATGTTGCACTTTTTAGTCATTCTGTAGGTTAAAGAAAAAGACGCTTTTCGAGAAAGTGCTTTCCACTTTGACTTCACATACAAAGAAAGCATCTTCCTTTCTAATGTACTAAAGAAGAATGTGCTTTCCAAGAAAGCACATTTCTCTTTATTTTTAAGAAATTAGAAAATGTCTCCTTTTCTAATGTACTAAAGAAAAAGATGCTTTTAGTGACTTTCTCTTTAATTTTAAGAAATTAGAAGGCGCTCTTTCAAAAAGTTGCTTCTTTGCCCCCTACAAGTAATATCTTTGCCCTATATACCAAATGTATATAAATTTGTGTACAATTATAGTCGTGCAATAGAATGCATTATACATTATATAAAACTGATTGGTTTAAATTGAACCTTAAACATAAAGAAGACTCTAAAATAGTAAATTTGACTCGAATTATGTCAAATTATGAAAATTCACTATTAAAAAATTAAAGATATTCTTAAACAATAACAATTAGCTAAATTAAATCAATTAGAGTGATCAATTAATAAAATAGTTGTTTTACCTTACTTTATGGAAGTAGCATATACATGTATATATATATATATACGTATAATATAATTTAAATTACATAATTTAGTATCAAATGATTAGAGATGTTCCTAAAAATATTAAATAACCAAATTAAGTTAAGATAATAAATTAATAAAATCACAAAATTACCCTTAGGAATAAGATTTGCACCATATAGGTATATAAATATAATTTTGATCATGTGGGATAAAAGATGCAACATATCGCATAATATTAACTAATTTAAATCAAAAGAACAAAGATACTGAATTAATAAAATTACTTCTTTGCTCATGAGAGGCATATATATTACCACCTCTGTACACAAGACCTTCTTTGCATATTATGTCAAATAATATACAACATACTAGTTAATTAAATTTAAGTACCAAATTACCTTGTGTTTGTTATATATATATATATATATATATATATATAATATATATATATGCACACAAATTACATATAATTTCCTTTGTGTACCATATTTTACAATATATTCACATACATTTTTTTTATTTACATAATATATGTTATATTTTAGTTTTGTATTTTATTAGATATCATGTAAGTATATTATATTTGAATTATTTGACTTAATTCATCATTTCCATCTAACCTATGCTTAATCTGGTGACCTAGTCCAAGACTACCTAAGCTACCTAACTAATGCCTACAACATGTGAAAAAAAGGTAAAAAAAATCCCTTTTTATTTACAATACTTGTATGTATATTAGTATACTTATACATATATTTATATATATATATCATATTTATACTTGCACATATAACTGTATATACATATGGTTACATACGTATTTTATATGTATTTTCATAAACTTAATGTTTCCTCTTAAGAAAGCTTCATAAATTTCATATTTTTGCACTTTAAGGAATTTTTTAGTAACGTATATGTATGTATAGTTAGAATACTCTTCCTTTTTGGTTATGTACGTAAAGGTATTCATGTACATAGCTTACTAAGTTTATGTACAATTGGTTTTTCTTATTCTTACTTATGTATATGTACATCTATACTATGTATTATAATAGTACATACCTAGTTAGTTCATATAAATATACATACTATATATATACATGTATTCCTACACTTATCCATGTGCATAACTACACTTATGTTGTGTTTTCTACCAAAATACACACATAGAATTCTTTCATGTATCATCATAGTATATGTACTCATGTATTCTACCCTTATACTTAAGTATACACTACATTTAAGTACATGTATACAAGTCAACATACAAGTACTTATTACATGTAAACTTCAATCTAACCTAACCTATACAACTTGCTATTACATAAGATAGAAGAATCACATAAAACATACTTTTTGTCTTTGAAATATGGAAGTAAGTTTTTAAAGTTGGAAAGGGATGAAAGGGAAAGGTGTCAAGACCCTAAAGAGGCCTAGTAGGATTGCTTGAAATTTCCAAACATACATGTATCATGATATGAAAACTGCCTTGCAAGTAAGAGATTGCAAAACTCTAAAGGATTAATTACTACAGATGTTGAATTATTAATTAATTAACATATTATAAGATATAAATAACTATAGATATTCAATATTCCACAATTCTTCAAAACCGAAAATAACCGGTATCCCCTATCAAGTAATAAGATTTAAGAGAATAAACTTAAAATTCAAACTTATTGAAATTTCTAAATCTAAATATATAAGCAGTAATAGCATTTAAAGTCTTAAATGAGCAATACAATCTTTCTCTAATTCTAACCTCCAAAACATATCAATACACGCACTCAATGCTCGGCTCTTAACCCGTATCCAAATATCTAGCACCTACAAAAGAAAAACTATTGGGGGATAAGCTACAAGAGCTTAGTGAGCTATCCTTCATAATATATTGGCAAACAAGTTATCAAATAATTTGTTACAACCATATGAATGCATGCATACGCCATATGCCAAACAATATATGCAGTCGACCAATCCTGCATATAATATTGGATTTTAACAACCTCCAAGATAAGGGTTGGAGATACATTAGCACCAATCACGATCGGGCTCTATCACCTAAGTTTTTAACCATAACTTTGAGTTTTTAACCAAAACCTTGAATTCTGTATTTCACAAAATACATTTTCATTTTTGAAAATTTAGTAGTACACAAAATCCCAAGCTTAGCGATGAGGTAGCCCTTACAGTCTACACTTATACCCCGCAGCAAAGATCTCTAGAATCCACCCTCAGCCATACAATTGGCGTCTCCATCGCCTAATAAGTCCATAGGTTCAAGTAAGGTCATGTTATACAAGTGCACCATATAGAAACACTTTAATATATACAAACAACCCCTACAAGGCCTCTCTTTACCTCCGTGTGAAGTGACAGTCGGAATAAGTAATGCAATGCATGGATAATGCATGACCTCTTTTAATTTAAGATAGGCCAAATATAATTAAGTAAAATTATGAGACGATCAATCAATATCAAGAAACCATCTAAATCATGTAACAATCAATCATACAATCGAATCATCAATTATCATAGTTAATAATATTTCTTACAGTAATCAATCAATATCAAGCACATGCATATCTTGAAGCCTCATGCATCAAGTTATTACTATTTAATTAAGTGTACTAACTATAAGTACAAACAAGTATAGAGTCATCGAAAATACTTACTTGACTATGACGATTTGCTCTAGTCATAATAATTGATCAGAAGATCCTCGTTCTCATTAGGATCACCTGATCGTTATAAGATAACAGGTATAATAAGTAATTGAATTAACTAACAGTTCTAGATATTCATTTACCTAATTCTACTTAGATTACTATTAGTTTTTATTCGATTAAACCTAATCGTTAATCGTATGTAACTTTTTCATTTTATTTTCAACATTTACGAATTTATAATCGTTTTTATCATTTTTGAACACACATTCTTACAGTGATGTTTGTTTTGTACGTTAACTCATGTTTTGTGATATAGACTAAATTTATTGAAAATTTAACTATTGAAGCTTAAATATTCTTATTGCTTATGTCATCTCTTACGTTGTTAATTGCTTACGTCATCACTTATGTGACTAATTGCTTACATCATCGATTATGTCATTAATTGCTTACGTTATCACTTATGCATCAATTGATTTGGTCATCGTTTAGGTCATCATTTGCTTGCATAAGTCCTTACTTCATGCTTAAGTGTTTTATGTGCATTTATACATATGCTAAGTATATACTTATACTTTTACTATACTTATATGTATACTAGTATACTTATACATATGCCGTATTTATACTTATGCATATAGCCTTATATACATACGGTTACATACGTATTTTCGTATGCCTAATGTTTCCTCTTAAGAAAGCTTCATAAATTTTATATTTTTGTGCTTTAAGGACTTATTTAGTAAGGTATATGTATGTATAGTTAGTATACTTTATCTTTTTGGTTATGTACATAAGGGTTATTCATGTACATGGCTTGTTAAGTTTATGTACAAGTAATTTTCCTATTCTTACCTATGTATATGTACATCTATACTATGTATTCGACTCTTATACCTAAATGTTTCCACATTTATGTACATGTATATGAGAATTCTATTTGTGTCGACTTACATGTACATTTTACATGATAATTCCAAAACTAACATAACATAAACAACTAATTATCAATTTAAGATGAAAGATTATATGAAAACATACCTCTTTTCATTTTAAATAAGGGTAAAGAGTTTACTTAGACGTTAGGATATAAGATATGTATTAAGGTGAAAGTAAAAGAAAAAAAATGGAAGTTTAGAAAAGGGGAAGAAGAAGAGGAGGTTATGGTTTGGAATTAGAGGGGGAAAAGGGGTTTACTTTGTATAAATTTGTGGTTCATAAGTGAGACAAATGGGGTCTAGAAGGTCCCCATATGTTAGATAGTAAGAAGGGGGAAAAGAAACGAAAAAAAAAAGAAGACAAGAAAACTCTAGATGATAATGACATATGTGTTAACTTTTCAATATGTTAACTTGGTCAACATTTTGACTTTGGTCAATATTTGACTTGGTCAAATGTTGACTTAATCAACTCTTTGAAATTAAATATAATTTGTGTGTACATAATGAGGTAATTAAGGGAAATTTAGGAGAAAAATTAAGGAATTCAAGGGAAATGTAGAGTTTATTAAAATGATTAGTAAGAATGATTAATGAAATCTTCCTCTAAGTATTTATATCCAATATACATCATTTAGTAGGCTACTTAATGTAATTATCATGAAGAATATCATTTAAGATACTAATACCTACTATATGTAATATTAACATCATTTAAATACTAAACTCCTTATAATACTAACCTAGTTATATAATTAGAAGATTGATATGATCTATAATGCAATATACTAGTTTCTAATAGATTACATTAGTATTATATGTATTTATGAATAATTAAAAGTTATCTTTGATTTTTTTACTAATGATTTAATATAATACTAAGGATATATTGTCAATTAAGGTTTTAGAGTAAAGTACAGTGAAGTAGTTTTTTTATATCTTTAAAGTTATATTTTTAGGGTTTTATCACTTTTAAGCACAATTTATAGTGCTTATATACATTTAGGATATAAAAGTTTTTTACGCCATTAAATCTCCGGTTGTTATCTTAAGGTTTTGATGAGGTTCGATGTCAACTTTTGCATTTACATATACTTAAGGTTTTAAGGTCTTTGTATGGGATTAGAGGTTCAATTGATAATTTACGGTTTTTTATATTTGCTTTAGGTTTTGAATTGAGGTTTTAATCAGTTTTAAATCTCACTGGATCTATTGACTTCAAGATGTCATCTATAGTTTAGGGGTTTGATTCTATACTTAGAAGGTTAGATTTGCATGGTTTACAAAAGGGGGTGGCGGTTTTGAAAATAGGGGGAAAAGGGGATTTTGTTGTGTTTTTGAAGTGTTTACAAGAAGATAGAAGAGGGGTTTAGAAGGAGGGTGAAGGGATAGTAAAAGGGGAAAAGAAAGGGAAAAAAGTCAAAAGAAAAAAGAAGAAGACTCTAGATGACAATGACACTTGAGTTAACTTTTCAACATGTTGGCCTAGTCAACCTTTTGACTTTGGTCAACACATTGACTTGGTCAAATGTTGACTTAGTCAACTCTTTGAAATTAAATGTAATTTGTGTGTATATAATGGGGCAATTAAGGAAAATTTAGAAGAAAAATTAAGGAATTGAAGGGAAATGTAGAGTTTATTGAAATGATTAGTAAGAATTGTTAATGAAATCTTCCTCTAAGTATTTATATCCTATATACATTATTTAGTATGATAATTAGTGTAACTATCATAAAATATGTCATTTAGGGTATTAATACTTACTAGATATAACATAAGTATCAACTAAACTCTTAACTCTTTATAATACTAACCTAGTTACATACTTAGAAAATGGATCTGATCTATAATGAAATATATTAGTTTCTAGTAGATTACTTTAGTATTATATGTATTTATGAATGACTGAAAGTTATTTTTGACCTTTTACCAATGATTTGGTAAGATACTAAGAATATATTATCAATTAGGGTTTTTGGGTAAATTATGGTGAATTAGTACTTTCAAATATTTAAATTTATATTTTTAGGGTTTTATCACTTTTGAGCAAAATCTCTAGTGTTTATATACGTTTAGGGTCTAAAAATTTTATACTCAATTGAATCTTCGGTTGTTATCTTAAGGTTTTAATGAGGTTCGGGGTCAATCGTTTTAAGGTCTTCATATGCGATTAGAGGTTTAATTAATAATTTAAGGTTTTTATATTCCCTTTAGGCTTTGAATTAAAATTTTAATCGGTTTTAAATCTCACTAGCTCTATTGACTTCAAGAAATCATCTGCAGTTTAGGGGTTTGATTCTATACTTAGAAGACTAGATTTGTAGGGTTTACAAGCATGGTTGCCTTAGCGAGTGACTTAAGGGCTAACCACCTTCAAGTGGTTCAGTTGGATGAGTAAGATGGAGTTCCCCCACAAGTCGCTCTTGTTAATGTTCATTTTCCTTATGAAGAGCCTGACGTCATTGACATCTACTTAGATGCCCTTGAATGGGAAGACGATATTGATATTTTACCTCTCTTTCTAAAAGGGAATATCTAATAGAAGTAAAACCCAAGTCGAAGCCTTACAAGTTCCTATTGCCTCATATGTTGTATAAAGTGGTGTATCATCCAAGATCACCTCCCAATCTAAATAAAGGAGCCTCATCACTACTTCCTAGGAGGAAGCCTCAACAAGCAGGTTGGTTGGATGATGATGAAGTTAGACCTTCAACAAGTTTGACTACTCAAGGACGGTTTAGCTTCCAAAGTGTTTCTAATGTTGTTGTTGTTCTTTTGAGTGAAAGTGTAGTGAGGTTTATGTCTACTTTTAATTTGTGGTTGTATTAAGTACTAATTTTAATAATCGTAGAAAGTGTGTATAACTTTGAAAGGATTTATACTTGAACTTTATGTATTTTTAGAGAATTTATGGAGGAACTCATTGTGTATTTTATGTGATTTGATTCTAATTTCGGTAGTGCAATTAAAAAGAAGTACTTTACAATGGATGATTTGAATAAGGACAGTATAGTTCTCAAGAAATAAAGTTGATTTATTTAAGTAAAGGATTGGATTGAGTAAAATTGTGATTTGAGTTAAGTACATTAAACCTGAATCTAGAAACTTTATTTTCAACAAACAAAGGTGTGAGAGATGAGCTCCAAGAGAAAGAGCGTCACCAAAGCAAAATTCGAGGCAAAATATGCTAGTTGATCAAACGGAAGAAATACTAATGGTTATACAAGCGAACAATGCTCTATTAAGAACTTTTCTTAAAAGAGCTCAAGAACCTCTACCACCAACATTGTAAGTACATGTTCTATAGGTACTTATGCCACTACCTATGGCTATGGAAGGATAGTTCGCTACAGCACCACTGCCTTTACTGCTACCTTTACCACTGTCGATAAGGTTATCAAGAGACCCTTACCTAGTCCATCATGAGCCTCAACCACCAAGGAACCTATTGCTTGAATTCCTAAAGTACAATAGATATTTTAATGGAAATGTAAGCCGGCTCGATGAGGCCAAAGATTGGTTAATGCAAGTGGAAAGATCATTTAAGGCCTTTGAAGTGACATAACATTTAAGGATGACGTATGGCACTTATTTGCTCTGTTTGAAGGCAAGAACATGGTAGGAAACAAAAAGAGGAAACTTACGATAACCCATTACATGGGAAGATTTTAGGAAAGAATTCTTGAGGCACTATTTCCCTAAGAGTTTTTAGGTAAAACATAGTGATGAATTGTTTGGAATCAGAAGAGGAAACTGCACTCACGAGCAATATGAGGCAAACTTCACTTGCCTACTCTACTTTGTTCCACCGAAATATCATAATAGTGATTGGATGAAGAAGCAGATTTTTGTGAGGGGACTAGAACCTAAACTAAAAAGGAAGGTTATGGAGTTTCAACCAAGGACTTACGATGAAGTGGTAGAGAAAGCCAAAGTGTTAGAAACCGTGAAAAGACAAGGAGAAGAAGTGTTAAAGCTAAAAGTTACTATTTTTGGTAAAAAGCCATTTAAAGGACCTAGAAGCTCAAGTTCTAAGGTAAGAAAGATTTTAAGACCACATAAGATGATCCATAAGAAGAATGGGATTAGGAATGGAAAGGTCACTTGTTGGAAATGTAGAAGGAACCACTATCCTCGAGATTGTGCTCAACTCCAAAACAAGTGTTATTTTTGTAGAGAAAGAGGCCACTTAGTAACAAATTGTCCGAAGAAGACTACCACAACTTGCTACATCTGTGGACATTTTGCTAACACTTGTCTTTAATGCCAAAATGCCACCGTACAAACTATAGGATGCCTTGAATTGGGGAAAGTTGTTGGAGGGAATGGTCAGAGACTAGGAGTTATAATTCCACTCGAGTCTACAACTTGGAAGGAGGAAGGGACTATGAGGAGTATCTCAAAGAGGAGGTCATTTACTATGAGGAAGTAGAGGATGTTATAGACATCGAGTTGATTACAAGTATGTTAAACTTTCTTTTTAAGTTGAGTTATGTTATAAAGTATGTTTTAGTGAGTATAAACTAAAAGTGTTTAACTTGGTAACAAGAGTCTTGAAGTTCAATAATTGTACCATGTAAAAACTCAACTTTAAATTTAATCCAGGGAATGTCAATATAAAGGAACATTTGGTCTATACTTTGCTTGACACCAGTACAACTCATTCCTTCGTTGCCCCTAAAGTGGTGAAAGGAGTTAAGTTGCCTATAATTGTCTCCAAATCAAGTTTCAATGTGGAAACTCTTACGGGAAGCATGGTCACTACTAAGGAGATGGTGAAGAAGTGCCCACTCAACATACAAGGCTATGACAATATCACATATCTTATCATTCTCGATTTAAGAAAGTATGAGATGATTATGTACATGAACTGGATGACATCTTGTGGAGCTATAGTTGATTGTAAGATGAAGAAAGTATATTTTAAGGATGTAAAAGGATTTAAGGTAGAATTTCAAGGAGAATGATGTTAGCAGGAACATATGAATGAAGCTCCTTTGAGTTGATGATGGAGACGAGTTAGATGAACACCGTTGAGGTTGAGTTGGAGAGGCCAAGAATAGAAGATATCTAAGTGGTAAATGAGTTTCCCATCGTGTTTCCAGAAGAGCTACCAAGTTTACTGCCTAAGAGGGGATTTATTTCACCATTTATTTGATGTTCGGGATTGAACCATTTTCTAAGGCCCCTTACAGGATGGCTCCAATAAAGTCGAAGGAACTGAAGAAGCAAATCTAAGAGCTATTGGACCAAGTGTCTTACTTTGGGGAGCACTTGTTTTGTTTGTTAAGAAGAAGAATGGTTCTCTTAGACTTTGTATCGCAATAGGAAATTGAATCGAGTTACTGTAAAGGATAAGTATCCTTTACCTTGTATTGATGACTTGTTTGATTAGCTTTAAGGCACAAGTGTATTCTCTCGTATTGATCTAAGATTGGGATATCATCAATTCGGGTTAACTAATGCACTTGCGGTATTCGTGGATTTGATGAATAGAGTGTTTATGGCATATTTGGATAAGTATATAATTGTGTTCATTGGCAATATCTTGGTGTATACATCATCCCTAAAACAACATCAAGAACACTTGAGGTTAGTGTTGTAAACCATAAAGGAACACATGTAAACTCCTAAAACTTTTTGACCTAACATCTGAAGTAGACTTAAGTGTATTAGATATTCTTAAGAGTTTACAAGGTTAGTAATAGTGAAAACCCTAAAATAACTAATCATTTTTAAACCCTAAATGTATGTAAATACTAAGGATTTCATCCGAAAGTGATAAAAAACCCTAAAACTATAACTTTAAGAATATAAAACTATTAATTCATCATAACTTACTCTAAAACCCTAATTGACAATACATCTTCAGTAGTTTACCAAATCATTAGTAAAAGATCAAAGATAACTTTCAGTCATTCATAAATATATATATATATAATACTAAAGTAATCATTTAGGAACTAGGATATTGCGTTATATATCACATCCATCTTCCAATTATATAACTAAATTAGTATTATATAGAGTTAAGAGCTTAGTTGATGATTATACTACATATAGTAAGTATTAGTACTCTAAATAATATTTTTCATGATAGTTACTTTAAATAGCCTACCAAATTAAATAGCTTACCAAATGATGTATATAGGATATAAACACCTAAAGAAAGGTCTCATTACCTATTCTTACTAATCGTTTCAATAAACTCCTTATTTCCTTTCATTTCCTTAATTTTTCTCCTAATTTTCCTTAATTACCCCATTATGTACACACAAATTTCACTTAATTTCAAAAAGTTGACTAAGTCAATATTTGACAAGTCAAATGTTGACTAAGTCAAAGGTTGATTAAGTCAATATGTTGAAGAGTCAACAAAGCATTATTTTCATCTAGAGTTTTTTTCCATTTTCGAGGTTTTTCATTCAATTAACACTTGTCCATTTTCTTTCTTTCCCTTATCCTTACCGTCCACTCTTGTCCCCCTCCTACACCCCACTTGTCTTCAATATAAAACACAAAATATACAACACAAAATCCCTTTTCTTCTTTCCATTTCAAACCGTCACTCTCTTGTCTCCTTTTCTCTAAAACTTTTCAAATCTACTTCCATATTTTAACAACTTTTTATACACTAGATAAATTAATACCTCTCTTACATATTACAAGGAGCAAAAGATATGTTGTTATGTAATTTTTTATCTTATTTAGTAGTTAGATGAATAGGTTAGGTTAGTGTAGGTAGCTTATGTAAGATGTACACCTATGTTGTTGAAGGAAAAAAGTTCCATATTTTTTTATGGTTAAAAGTAAAGGAATCCTTAGTAAATAGAAGAAGAACACATGTACATATGCTTAAGTATGTGTATATAAGAGTACACTTGATAAATACATGTATAAAGATCCTTATACATAAGTATCATTTATGTACATAACCTAAAAAGAGGTGTATACTAACTATACATACATATACGTTGCTAAATATACCCTTAAAGTGCAAAAATATGAAATTTGTAAAGCTTTCCTTAGAGGGAACATTAGGTATACGAAAATACATATAAAAATACTTATGTCACCGTATGTGTATATGAGTATATGTATTAGTATACATACCAGTATATTAGAAGTATAAGTATATATATATAATATATGTGTAAAGTATATGAATAAATGAAGATAAGTATATATATATGTAATGGATAATGTAAGCCATAACATAAGTAGATGATGATATAAGCCATGACATAAGCGATTGATGACATAAGCGATAACATAAGTGATAACATAAGCTTCTAAAATAATAAACCGTAAGATCATCTAAGTAAAAGAATTAATAACTAATGAAATCATTAACTACTAAAATAGAAAATAAAACTAGCCAATAAGAATACTTAAGCTTCAATAGATAACATTTCAATAAATTTAGTCTATATCGTAAAACACGGGTTTTAACGTCCAAAACGGACATCACTATGTGAATGTCCGTTCAAAAACGATGAAAAACGACTATAAGTTCGTAAATATTAGAAATAGAATGAAAAAGTTATATACGATTAGTGATAAAGTGTAATGAGATAAAAAACTAATAGTAATCTAAGTAGAATTAGGTAAATAGATATCTAGAATCACTAGTTAATTCAATTGCTTACTATCATTATTATATCGTAATGATCAGGTGATCCCGACTAAAGCGAGTCATCATGGCCAAGTGAGTATTTACCTTATGATTTTATGATTATATATGATTGCAGATAGTAGACTTAAATGATATTATTAATTGATTATTGTGAGAGGTTAGGAAATGCCTGTGTATGTTATTATGTGCTGAGTTGTGAATTTACCTTAAGTACGAATAATATTTTTTTTGTTGCATGGTAGTATAGATAATGATTGTGTGTACTATTAGATGGTCATATCATAATTGGACTTAACTATACTCGGTTCATAAGAAGGAACTGATACATGCATCAATATGCATTGCATAGACATAATTCCGGCCATCACATCATACGGAGGTAGAGAGAGGCCATTCGGGGGTCGTTATTATAAATTTATTGGTTCTGTATGATGCACTCATTCAAAATGACTTTATCTTAGTCTGTGGGAATACTAAGTGTTAGAGAGACCAATCGCCTAGCTAAAAGTCGAGTCTAGAGGCCTTTGTTTAGGAATGAGTGTAAACTGCAGGAGCCCACTCACGATTATATTAGAACTTGATTTTTTATGAAAATAAAGGAATTATTTGATTTAAGTACGAAACATGGAGTTCTGTGATAAAGTAAGTTCTAGTATAATAGCTGAATTCGACTAGTGCCGTATATACTTTAACCCTGACTTCGAAGGCCATTAAATCTGAGTTGTGTATATTGGTTAGTTAACTATACATATTGTTTGGCATTTTATTTGATCAATCATTTATATGCATAAATATAATGTATTAATAACTTGCTTGTGGTGTGGCTGAGAATTTTACTCACTAAACTTAGGCTTATACCCTTTAGACTTTTGCTGTAGGATGGCTTATTCATTGAGGTTGGTTGGGGGATGTTAGAGGTTAGCTTGGGGACTTGGGCAAGAGTAGGCCATTCAATGTGTGGAGAGAACTGATTATGTAGATGCTTACTTATGTACTTTTGTTTTATCAATAATATAAACCTAAATGTACTAAATTATTACTTACTATAAACTTTGTAGTTTAGATTTTATATAAATATGTTTATGTGATGATATCATGTGGATCTGTATGTTCTTAGGAAGCTAGTGGTTGTAGAGTTTTGTATATTATGTGAAGAGTTCATGATTAGAAAGGTAACCAATCAAGGGTTCTTCATACAGTATACGATGTCCGGTAAGACTAGACCATCTTCAATTCGTGACACCACAAGCTCTATGCCAAGTTATCTAAATGTGATTTCTGGTTGAAGGAGATAATCCTTTTAGATAATAACATTTCAAGGGGAGGAATAAAAGTAGACCCTGAAAAGATAAGAGCTATCATTGATTGGAAAAGGCCTAAAAACATCACGGAAGTACTAAGTTTTCTTGATTTGGCTGGATACTATCAAAGTTTGTGAAGGACTTTTCAAAAATTGCTGAACCACTTACTCAACTAACTCAAAAGAATGAAAGATTTGAATGAAGCAAGAAAAGAGAAGAAAGTTTCCAAGAGTTGAAGAGGCGATTAATTTCAGCACTAGTTTTGGTCTTACCTAACAATGAAGAACCTTTTTCAGTTTATAGTGATGCTTCCAAGAATGGTTTGGGGTGTGTGCTAATGTAAAATGGAAAAGTGATTGCTTATGCTTCATGACAGTTATGATCATATGAATGGAATTACCTTATCATGACCTGGAGTTAGTAGCTATAATGTTTGCACTAAAGTAATGGAGGCATTACTTGTATGGTATCAAGTATGAAATTTACATTGACCACAAGAGCTTAATATATCTGTTCACTCAGAAGGAGTTGAACATGAGACAATGATGTTAGCTAGAGTAGATAAAGGGTTATAATCTCAACATTAATTAATGCCCTAGGTAAGTGAATGCAGTAGTTGATGCCTTAAGTAGGAAAACCATGTTGAAGTTGCATCCATTCTCATCGAGCAAAAAGAACTCATTAAGGAATTTGAGAGGATGAACTTGGAATTTTCATGGCATGAAGCAGATGCTGAATTGTCAAACTTAGTCTTTGAGCCAACAGTGAAAGAAAGAATTTAAGAAGCACAACAAGAGGACCCTGCTTTATAACATGTAAAGGAATAGATGATACTGGGGAGGTATATGAATTTCAGTCAAGATGAAGATGGATTGGTTCAAATGAAGGGACGTGTGTGCATACCTACTAATCTTAAGCTAAGGAAAGAGATTTTGAAGGAAGCCCACTATTTTAGTTATATGGTACATCCTAGAGGAACTAAAATGTACCAAGATCTCAAGAAGAATTTTTGGTGGAGTGGGATGAAGCAAGATGTGGTAAACTTTGTGCTTAAATGCAACACATTCCAAAGAGTTAAAGCTAAACATCTACGACCCAGAGGATTATTGCAACCGTTGTTCATTCCTAAGTAGAAATGGGACTAGATTACTATCGATTTTGTGTATAGATTACCTAGGATGGCAGCAAACCATGATGCTATATGAGTAGTAGTAAATCAACTCATGAAGTCAGCACACTTCCGACCCATCAATAGGACCTGTTCCTTAGAGAAGTTAGCTCGAATATACCTGAGGGAGATAGTACGTTTGCATGGAGTACCGGCTAGAATAGTATCTGATAGAGATCTAAGGTTTTTGTCTAAATTTTAGGGAAGTTTACAAAAAGTATTGGGAATGAACTTGAAGTTCAATATAGCTTATCAACCCCAAATAGACGAATAATCAAAGCGAATGATTTAGACTCTAGAGGATATGCTTTAAGCTTGTGTTACAAAGTTTAAAGGAAATTAGGATTCTCACCTACCTTTGGTTGAGTTTGTGTATAACAATAGCTACCATTCATCTATTTAGATGTTGCCATATGAAGCTTTATATGGGAGAAGATGTCGATCTCTATAGTTTTGGGATAATGTAGAGAAGGCAGCGTTGGGACCAAATTTGATATAAGAGGCAGCTAAAAAGGTAGTTATCATTAGAAAATGAATGAATGAGGCCTAAGATAGACAAAAGAGTTGGGCGAATTTAAAAAGAAGAGAATTGGAATTTAGTGTGGGAGATTATGTATACTTGAAAGTAAGTCTGATCAAGAGCATACATCCAGTGAGAACTTAAGGAAAGCTAAGCCCGAGATATAGCGGACCATTTGAGATCCTTAAGAGAGTAGGAAATCTTGCATACCGCTTAGCATTGCCACTAAACATGACTAGGATACACAATGTGTTCCGTGTGTCGATACTAAGGAAACATGTACTTTACCCTAATAATGTTAAGGAAAATCTGACATATAAAGAACACCTAGTTCAAATCACAAACAGCAAAGTTTAGAAATTGAGGAACAAGGCGATAAAGTATGTAAGATTATTTTGGAGAAACCATGAGAGGGAAGAAGCCACTTAGGAAGCTAAGAAAGAAGTAAAGCAAAAGTACCTATCACGACCTGAGGGAGCCAGTCATGACAGTCACTGTATACCGTACAAAAGACTGTAGATTGATTTCCCTTACAATTGACAACCCTTTATGTGATCCACAAGGCTACAACTACAACTAACAACCAAGAGTTACGCATGTACAAGCAATATCATTTCAAGATAATAATAACAAGCAAAAGAAATATAAAACACAATCTATTTATATAGAATTTACAGATGGGAGGTCTATAATACTTCTTAACTCAAACTAATATCATTTCATTACATAATTAGATCTATAGTCTAATTAAATTATCATGAGCACACTCCAATCATGTCTTATTCCTACATCAACTCCCTGATGTATAACTAACCTTAGGTATGTAGCGACCTGACTTTATGAATAACTTGATTGGGGAAAGAAGACTATAAGGGTATAAACTAACTAGCTTAGTAAGATAATCCCTTCAACCATACAGCAATCAAGTTATACATCAATCAAAATTCAATCACATGAATGCATGTCAATCAATATGCCAAACAAATACATACAGGTGACTAGGTATTGCATACAACCTAGATTTAATGCCCTCTAAAGTCAAGATTGGAGATACGTTGACACAGTCAGACCCGAGTATCATACTAGAACTTATCTCATAACGAAACTCCACATTTTGTATTTAAAATGTAATGGTATATCCATTCTTAGGTTTATCAAAAATGAGTTTTACGTATGATTGTGAGTAGGTTCATATAGCCTTTACTAATCTTTAGATAGAGGCTCTAGACTCGACCCTTAGCTAAGCGGTTGGCGCATCCAACGCCTAGTGATCTTACGGGCCAATGTAAGGTCATATCGTACGTGTGCACTGTATGAAATCTATAACAATCAAATAATCAACTTACGTATGGCTTCTCGCAACCTCTATGTAATATGACAATCGAAATTAGTTATACAGTATATGATTATGCATGTTTTAAGTTAATTCTTTTCAAGTTAAGTAAAATTATGTCCTATTATTTGGTGATCAACAAAATCACAAATAATCAATTCCTAGTGAATCTACTAAGTAATAATCAATACGTTATCGTACTTTAAAGTAAATTCACCATTAACAAACAATTATCATACACAAACATAACTCAGCCCCATACAATATTCAATTATTAATCATAATTTATATTTGCTAAGTACAAACACAAGTAAGTATGGGATCATTAGAAAAAACTCATTAAGCCATAATGGACTTAGGGGTCGTAATAATCCAATAGCAACTTAGGGTCAAGGTCGAGATTACTTAAGAATAAGGAATATAGAAAATTATAAGTTTGAGAATTTAAAGTTAAACTAGTATCGTAATTTGGTTACGTAAAATTGTCGATTTAAGCTTTTTCTCGAATTGCATATACTTTTTCCATTTTAGCTTAAATCGTTATGAACTAATAGTCCATTTTGATCGTTTTCAAGTGTATTTTCTCATGGCGAGGTCTATTTTAAACATTATAACTCATAGTTTGAACAGTGATATAAAAATACTACAAAATTTATTATTTTAATTTAAAAAGTTATAAAATATTAATTTGAGCTTTTTCTTAGTATATTTATATTTAATAATTACTTAAATTGCATAAGTGATAATTTTATTATTTTAAGCTTATTTTACCCTAATTACTTATTTCTACCTATTTTTGAGATTTTAGAATTATTAATTCAAATTTTTTTCTACTTTATTAATTTTCTTGTATTTCACGATATACATATATATATAAATACTTATTATTATAATTGATTAATTTAATTAATTTTTTTAATTTACTTAATTATTAACTATTTTCCTAATTTACAATACCCACATATATATTTATTAACTTACTTTATTTATTAAATTAATATTATCATATATCATGTATACTTATTTAATTATACGCGTATTTTTTGTCATATACATACATTTATACGTATACTATACTTTATGTGATAAATTATTCAAACTTTAATTATATATTATATACTATATGTATAAGTATAATATAGATGTATTTATATTTTATATACACATACATACTTTTATACAAGTACATATATACCTATATATAATATAAAATACTATGTTTATGTATTATAATCATGCCACCTCTATATATATATTTTTATATATATATATATGATATACATATACTCGTACTTATATACAACATATATGAAAATAAAGATTATATACATATATACATAAATATACATATTCACATGTACATATATATCAATACCTAATTAGTGAAAATACTAAATACCTACTACATGTATTCTTATTTATACATACATACATATATATATATATATACCGTATGTTTACATAATAATGTATATAGACGTGTCCACATACATATGTTTATACATATATAAAAAAAAGATACACATATATATTTATTTATCTACTCATGCATCTACATATGTATATGTAATGAAACATATGAAAAAATACGAAGAAATACTTAGTATATACATATATATAAGTAAAATAAATACACTTACTTAAATATTTTGGTAATATAGTGGTTGAATTCCTTAGTTTTCTTCTTCTTCCTCCTCCTCTTTTTCCTTTTGCTCTTTTCGGTTTTGCGCTCTTTTCTTCTTCTTCTTTTTTTTCTGGTTTGATTTTTGTGTTTATATGTGTGTAATAACTTTTCTTTGGTTATTCTCGTTTTATTTCAAATTTTCCAGATGTCCCAATAGCAAATGGATTTAAATTAAATGAGATGTAAAGCAAATCTAATAGATATTGGCATTTATATGGAAAAGACAACTTAAATCATTGTAATTGATTTTGATTTGTAAATCTAACACTTAGAAAAAAATTTCATCACATGGTCTGTTCGCTTCCAGAAAGTGAACATGGCAGTAGTGGATATTAAGGGAAAAGAAAGAAAAGACAAAGAAAGAAAGAAAAAGAAGAAAAAAGAAAATAAAAAAAATAATTATATGAATTTTTTCCAAATATAAAAATAGTAAAAATAACATTTATAAATTAATTTTGGAATTTTGTGAAAATTTATCAAGTTAATTGATACCCGTTACAATTATAATTTTTACGAGTTATTTTACCGTTTTCGTTAAAAGTTTTATGTGATTACGCAATTTAGCCAGTAATTGTAATCGACTACAATTATATCACTATTAAGTGATATTTAATTATTTTATGAGCTTAAAGTTATAGTTTTAAGGTTTCGATCAAGTTCATATTCGTTTTTAGGTAATTGTACATACATTAGATTTAGGGTTTTTAGTATACGATTTAGGTTTTGATTAATTTCTAAGGTTTTAATTATCGATACTATATTCGATTTATTAAATTTCATAAAATTTTATCGTTACTAGTCTTATCGACTAATGACATAGTTTAGGATACTCAAACTTAAATTAGGGTTCAAACTACTAATTTTATAGGATTTACAGTACCCTTAATTGTTTGAAGTTTCAGGTATATCTTTAAGTTTTGAGGACAAAAGCTTATTTTAAGGGAGAGAGGATGTAAACCCTACTTTTAGCGGACTTATAAATTAACTAAGAGTACCCTCTGAACTTTCTCAAGGATCAATTAAACTAAAAATTCAAGTTTATATTTAAAAATGAATTTAATTTTCTAATTTGAAAGTTCAGTATCGATAAAACTCGAATACGAGAATTACGGACCTTAAGTCACCTAAAACCTTAAACCCTAAAAAGATTAAGGACTTATAACCTTAAGCGACTAATTGATAATTTAATTTGAATAATTTTATTTAATTTGAGAAAATTTCATAATTTTATAAGAATTAAACCATAATTACAAAATAATTTAGGAAACAAACTCAAAGAATTTCATATAAAACAATCCCCTTATCTTCATGTTCAGGCCTTGTACATGTAAATAAGTAAACCAACCATTCACCTTAAATAACTTATCAATTGAGAGTTAAAATCATTTATCAATTGATAACTTATAAAAAGCTAGTGATAAGATACTTTCCTTGTATCACTACAATTTACACCACATATGGACAAGACATCATGTTATTTTATGTGTTCAACTTTTAATTAAGAAGACAACACAACTCTATGCCAAAAGGAGGCCTACATGGCCGGTAATACAAGCCTAGATAAGATGGCCTATGCCTTGTCTTTCATCAATCAATCAACTTGTCATACAAACTATTATTCACTCCTTAATGCTTGCATCATCTACTCTTATCAAATATTGATAGTTGTATAAGCTACAAGACAACAAATCAAAGCTTCTTAAGCACACTTCTTTTCCTTACACAATCTACCATTGTCTCTCTCCTTACTTTCACTTTCATTTTCACTTCCTTTTCTCTCACTTTAAACTCAACACAAAAGAAGAAACACAAACCCTACAAAATCCCAACAATTGCTGCTACTTGTTTGCTTCATTTCTCATAGCACAAAGCTTGTTTTGTGTCTTCCATTTGTCAACTTCCAAAGCCACTTTTAGGAACTCCAAAATATCCCTGTAACCCCTACTTTAAAGATCAAAACTCAAGATTCCAAAAGAGTTTCAAGAAGGAGAAGGAAAAACAAGGAGCATAAGTGGATACTTAATGCGTAACTACCTTGTTTTTGCTTTGAGGACGAATAAGTTATTTCTTTATGTGGGAGCTTAGTCATGGCAGTCGCCGTATACCGTACAAAGGATTGTAGATTAAGTTCCCTTACAATCGACGACCTTTTTTTATGATACATAAGGCTACAACTACTACTAACTACCAAGAGTGCGCAAGCTTAAGTAATAGCATTTTATGACGAATAATAATATAGAAAACATATCACATAATTTATGTATATAAAAGTTTATAAAATATAGCGTTTGAAACATGTCTAAAGTCAGACTAATATAAAAATTACATATTCAACTCTACATTTAGTCAAAAGTACTCTCTATCCTCAAAACAGCTCCCACATTGATCCCGTAGAGAAAGCTAACCTCGGGCATACAACGGCTTGACTCCACGAATAAGTCGGCCTGCAAAAGGAGTCTACAAGGGTATAAGCTTACTAGCTTAGTGACATATTTTCCCTCAACCATACAACAATCAAGTTATACTATAGTTAAGTTTAACCAAATGAATGCATGAACAAGCAGTATACCAAACAAATACATATAGGTGACCAGGTACTGCATGTAACTCAAATTTAACACCCTCCGAAGTCAGGGTTGGAGATTCATCGGCACAGTTAGATCCGGGTATCATATTAGAACTTATTTCATAATGAAACTCTGCATTTCATATTTGAAATGTAATGGTACATCCATTACCAGCTTTATCAAAACGAGTTCTACATATGATTGTGAGTAGGTTCACGCAGCCCTCACTCACCCCTAAACGAAGGCCTTTGGACTCAACCCATAGCCAGGTGGTTGGCGCCTCCAACGCCTAGTCATCCCACGGGTAAGGGTAAGGTCATATCGTACGTGTGCATCGTACGAAATCAATAACATTCAATAATCAACCCAAGTATGGTCTCTTGCTACCTCCGTGTAATGTGACTGCCCGGAAATAGTTATGCAGTGCATGATTCATGAATGATCCAAGTTAACTTTTCTAATCGAATAAAAGTTAAGTCATATTTAATCAGTGATCATTCCAAGTCACAAACAATCGATCTATTGAATCTACTATGCATCAAACATTATATTATTAAATTTTAAAGTAGATTCACAATTCACAACAATTATCATGCATAAGCATAACCCAACCTCATATACATTCATTTATACATCATAATTTAGATTCACTACTTACAAGTACAAACAAGTAAGGAATCATAAGGAAAAACTCACTCAGCCATAGCTAGTTTAGAGATCGTAATAGTCAGTGGGTAGCTCAAGGTCGATATCGAGATCACTTGAGAATAAGGAAAATTTATAAGATAGGGAATTTAAAACTAACTGGAGTTATAACGTATAAGGTTTATTTCGATTAGTTACGTGAAATTGTTGGTTCGAGCTTTTTATCGAATCGCGTGTAACTTTTTCGTTTTAGCTCGGATCGTTATAAACTTATAGTCCATTTTAATCGTTTTTGAGCGTATTTTCTCATAACGAGATCTGTTTTGGATGTTGTCACTCGTAACTTAAATTGAGATACAAAAATATCACAAAAATTATTATTTAAATTTAAAAATTATAAAATATTGATTTTCGCTTTTTCATAACATATTTATAAGTTAATAATTATTTAAATCATATATTTTTTATTTTTATTATTTTGGGTATATTTTTCTATTTTTCTCATTTTCCTATTTATTTATTTTTTACCTCACGATTATACATATATATATATATATATAGTCTAATACTTATAATATATAGTTTATGGTTTATGTTATTGTAAAATCGTAAATTACGGTATTATATATACATATATACACTATATATATTATACGTATGATATATGTATATGTATTTATTTAAAACATACTCTTATACACATATTCATATATCTATATATATAAATATGTATATTCGGCATACATTTATATAAATACATACCTATATATATTCGGCCTACATACCTATAAATATATATATATATATATATGTTCGGTATATATATGCTTATATAGTATTTATCTATCATAATATATATATGTATATACTATACATTTCATACATAATCTACTGTATACTATTATATATATACACATACTTATAAAAATACTCCACTATATACTATACAACTACACATATATGTCTATAATCATATATGTAACCCATATATATATCAAGTTACGGTACATACATATATATTTATACTAGAATAATATAAATTACTAATTAGATGTATATATAAAAAAAAAAACAAATACATAATACATACTATATACCTCGGTACATACTTAATCTTATATTTATACATATAATTAAGTTTAGGTATTCATATACATAAACATATACTATTAGTATTATATGTACAAATACCATACAATATCATAAAAATACCATAAAAATACGACAATTCTACACATATATACTATCTTATACATATATATTTCCTAAAATAAATCTCTTACCTTGTAGTTTTTATTTTTTTTCCTTCTTTTCCTTCTTCTTTTTCTTCCTTCTTTCTCTCTTTTCTTTCTTTCTTTTTCTCTCTTTTTTTTCTTATGGTTTTACGTGCTGAATGTTTCTAGAATGTGGTTTTCTTTTGTTTTTTCCATATTTATATTACTTTCCTTTGCTCATGTGATGTTGGCTTCAATTTTAAGCTAAGTTCACTTTTTATTAATGTAAATAACACAAAACATAACATTATGTGACTACTTCTTTTGGCTTTCAATTTGCTAATTTTTGTTCTTTCTTTTGTTTTTTACGTTTTGTGCAGGGAAAGAAGTGATTGGGACATGAAGAGAGAAAATGAGCTAAATTGAAAATAGAAGAGAAGAAAAATGAAAGTTATTATTAAATATGTGTAATTTTTCGAATCATATAAATTATAACGAATCTCCTCATAGATTAGTTTTCAAAATTTCATGAAATTTTATCAATTTAATTGGTACCAGTTACAATTATAAATTTTACAAGTTATTATGGTAATTTCATTACAATTTCGTACAAATAGGCGATTTAGGCAAAAATTACATTCGACTATAATTTCATTCCTATTGTGTAATATTAACTATTTTATAGGTTTACGTTTATGATTTTATGATCTCGAGCAATTTTGAGTTCGGTTTCAATTAATAATGCATAAACTAGTTTTAGGGTTTTAGTAAGCAATTTGAGGTTTTAATAAATTCTGAAGGTTTTGTTATCAGTGTTATATTTGATTTATTAAACTTCATTTTCTTTTATTATTATTAGCCTTATCGACTTATTGTACAGTTTAGGACACTCGGATTTGAGTTAAGGTTCAACTACTGTTTTTCCTAGGGTTTACAAAGAGACCATGTTTTCATGAGGATATTAGCATGATCACAAGTTGATAAAATAGGTAAGACCACCTTAAGAAGTAAGCTCGTGAATCCCTTATATGAAAATTGAAACATGAGCATATAAAGTTGGTGTTATATAAAGATACATGTTTAACACTTAGAATGGAAGATTTTAAGATGAAAAAATCATGAAATGGGTACTTGAAAGAGGGGATATCACGCTGGACATGAAGTGTTTATAGGTCATTTGGATGTTATTTTCACTTCTATGCTCAAACTTAGACTTAGGTAAAGAAAAATTCATTACATGAAATTTCTATGAGGAAACCAACTTTGTAAGATATGAACCATGTTGTGGAAGTTATGATAAGTATGAGATTTATTATTTTCATGTAGAATATAAGCTAATAATCATCTAATGGAAGAGAAGTTAAGTCAAGATTTGAATATAAGTAATACAGGTTCATTATCTAACCCCTTAAGCTTAAGGAAATGACGAGATAAGTTAAAAAACCAAGTGAGAACCCCTTGGATCCACCATAACCAGATCTGGAACTATGTTAAAAGCCACTCAAAAATATGATAAAAGCAAGTAAACAAAGTGAAAAAAAGAACCAAGGCAAGTACAATAAGTATATAAAGCCTAAAACTCAGAACCGAGCTTTTCAAAATGAGCCTCAAACTCCAAGTTGGGCCTTCATTCATTTTCTAACCAGCAACATAAGTCACTAATAAAATTTGTTTTGAGACTCTTAGGAAGCCTACAAAACACTCCCCAAGCCCATCAAAGTGACTATCCTTGATTTGGATAAAAAATAAACCCATTTGACAACTTAAACTTACATGAAAGCCCAAGAAGTTGTTGCTAGTCCTAAGAGTATAAATTAAAGTTGGCAATTTGACCTTAAGGAGTATTTTAAGCTTAGAATGAAACCCTAAACCCTATCCCAAAAGATTTTCTAAGATATCAAAAAGCCCGATAATCAAATAAAACCCAAAAGTACTCCAAATCATGAGGATTGCTACTATTCTGACCTATAAATAGATTTGCATGCCTCATCTTGAAAAATCTAATCTCACCACATTAAAGTAAACTCGAAAACAATGAAGATTGACTATAAGATCATAAAAATCAAATTTAAAACGAGAAAGTTATACGCAATTGAACTCTTAAGTGAAATCGAGAAAAATACAAAACCTAGCTAAAAGTATAACTTAAAAGGTTTTAGCTTAACTTTTTAAGTTTTATTTCAAATCGTTATAGTATCATATCTGTGATGTCCATTAGACTTAGCTTTTGAAAAAGAGTTGCCCCTAGATTACTACGAATGATCCACATGGCTGAGTGAGTGATTTCTAATGACTCCATACTTGATTTTGCTTGTAGATGCACTTAAACTTATATAATGAACTCAGATGCTTGTGGATTATAGGAAATGCATGTGTATGATAGAGTGATTGGATGATATGATTCGTTAATAAGATAATAATATAAATGTTTATGATAATATTTGTATATAGTTATATGGAATGAAATTGTTTAATCCCAATGAAAACTAGATGAAGTAAATATTTGATTAAGGAATTCAATGAATTATGCATTTCTCATAATCATAATCATATCATACTATACTAACTGCCACCTCACATAGAAGATAGGAAGAGACTCATAGGAGGAAGGCCTCTTATAGGATTGGGCATTAGCTATGCCATTATTTTATTATTGAGTCTCTATCCTAAGCTAACGAGCTTGCTAGGTACCAGGGGATACTAATCGTTAGCTAAGGGTTATATCTTATGCCTTTTGTTTATGGCATGTGATTGTGGATTACGGAGGTTACCACACCGCCAAACCTTGAAATTTTGGTTTAAAATACAAGACGTAAAAGATAAAGTACTTTTCATATAAAAGTGGTATATGTTATAGAAACCTAGGTGCTAAGACCTAGTTGTGGTTTGTATCGATTAATCATCTCTAACCCCAACTACATGAGGCGTAATTCAGAGTTGCATGCAGTTCTTAGGTTGCTACATGTATTGTTTGGCATTCTAATTGTACATGCATTTATATGTTTGCGCATTAAATAAAATTATTATGTGATATTGATGAGGAGATTTATCTCACTAATTCTAAGCTTATACCTCGATAGATTTCTTTGGATGTAGGATTACCTTTTCGTCCATCTAAGCCGAGGAATGCCTATGGTAAGTCTCGTGCAGAGATAAGATGGCGCGTATAGAGGGTAAAGAGGAAATTTTGTAATAGTGTTTTGTTGATGTTGTTTATCTTTTTCAGTTTATAATCTAGATAGAATTTCCTAATGCAAATTTCTATAAGAATTGCATTTGTGGTGTAATATTCTTTTTGGTGTGGAATTCTATGAATCCACACTTTTACCTTATTATTTCATATCAAAGAGTAAATTTTAGTTAAATTGCTCGATATTATATATATATATATATATATATGGGCCTAGTAGTAATGTATTGTAGAAGGAACTCTGTATGTCGTATGAAAAGCCTACGACCAACAAGGGGGTTGATTGTAGATCTTTATGTGATACACAACGATCTACCACAATAATGATATTATTAGGTCATGCTAGACATTACAACCTACCACATATCCTAACTAGTCTAGAATCCATTAAGGCTTGTAAGTGCACCAATCAATAAGCATAATAGAATCATACTACAAAATACGACATATAAACCATAAAGGAGTAGGTAACCACTGTAGACATCTCATTTTTGCCATTTTATTTTAATATTTTTATTGAGATAGATTAAAGAAACATAAAAAATGAATTAAAAAATATAAGAAACGAAAATGATAATAAGAAAAAAAAATTAAATTAAAAAAATAAGAAAAAATAAAGTGTCAAGTCGTATGAAGTCCAATTGAGTCTAGTCAAGTTTTTTGGGGTCAAATCGGATAATGGTGTGTATTCAATGAATTTTAAGTTGTTAAAGGATCGGGCTTCATTGAAATATTTTTAATCTAGTTCAATATAAAGTGAATTTTTATTTAACTTATATTAGGTTAAAATAGATTTAGAATTTATTAAGTAGGTTATTGGGCTAAATCAAGTTAGATTGAGTCGAGCCTAAAAAATAGAAAGCCCAAATCGAGATAGGGTTTTATGAAACTAGGTTAAATCTTCAAAGAATCTAAATTGTATATTTCGTATCTAAGGTTTGTTGAAATCAAATCTATATCTAAAAACATATAAAAGATTCGGTTATATGACTTATAAATATTAAGTCGACAATAAATTTGAAGGATGTTTTCACAATTACACACCCTACAAAGTCATAAAATAAAACACAAGACTACATGACCTAACACACACATCCCCATGAACATAATATGTACTACAGTACAATCAACTCACTGTCCCTTAATCACTCATACACATATAGCTACACTAAAGTCACGACATATTGACGCACATACTAAAGTGGTCACTCGACTGCACTCACACATTGCATACATTCACATGACACAAATGCATAATATCTATCTATCAACACATGCTGACCGCTTAACACTATCCATTCTCGTTTATACGCCCTCTCACCAATAACTCGCCATACGTTGCACTCACACGCTCACCCTATACATGAGCACTCATTCCTAACCGTCACTCAATCATAATCTGCAAAGCACACACCATCGATCAGCACACACATACATACCATTGATCAATACACACACACATACACATAGGATATCACACCCACCTGACCACTTGCCCATTTCTACACAGACGATATTACACAAACACCATACACACACCTAACACAATCACTCACGCATATGGTACCTAACATAAGCAGCACACTTACACATGAGCTTTCATAAGCACATAGTACGTGATACATGCTTCATGATCAACATGATGCCATGTTGCTGTACACAATCAATTCCACACTAAGCGCGTGAACATAGTTTAGGTGATCACGACCTAATCAACATAAACACATTAATCACATGCGACTTAACCTGCTTAAGTAATAAAAATTATTTTTTATTAAATTATTTATTTTGTTTTTCTACTATTTATTTAGTTAATTATTTTTATTAATTTGTTTTCTTTAGTGCAGGTTTTTTTATATATTTTTAATAATAGTCATACCATTTTGCTATAATTTCTTAGATGATTTTTTATTTTTAATAAACTTAGTTAGATTGTAATTTTTAGCCAAAAATTGCATTTTTAAAAAATCACTTATCTTTTCTTCAAGATTCGTATCTTCAAAGAAGAAACATATCCAAATACGTTGCTCAACATATCTTACATATAAGATGTAGAAAATATTGATTTTGATACGTAGATTTTTTTAAAAAAAATAAATAAATAATCTTAACTATAGTTTTTAAAAAGATTTAGTTAGTTAGATTTTTTTAAATAGATTCATGAAATTAGATCTTTTATATTTCTTATTAAATAATAAATGGTTAAATAAACGTAAATTTAACTCAATTTTCAAATTTAAAAAAATCCACCCACTAATTTTTTTTTAAATAAGACTATATTGGTTTGATCTTGATTAATGGATATATAGGTATTTTCGAGACAATCATATAAAAAATATAAAAAATTATCTTTTTTTTAAATTCATAATATAAAAAATAATAGAAAATTCATTTTAGTTATATTTTATATATTTGTATATAGCTTAGTATTTTAAAAATATATAAAAATAATGCTAATTATTTTTTAAAATTTTTATATAATGACTTAGTCTTAATAAGTTAGCCTTCGAATTTAGTTTTTTTTTTAATTGTTACGTGGTGACTTAGTTTTAATCGCTAAAATTATTATTTTAAGAGAATCTGTAGATTGGTAGCCAAATTAGGATTTTCTGCTCGAAAACCCCAATTTTATTTTTTACCACTAATTAGTTAGCAATTCTAATTTTTCTAAAATATTTTTTAAATAAATTTTTTAAAAGAAAAGATATTTTTTCTTAATTTAATGTTGAGCAATTTATATTAAGTGGGATGGACTTAATATAGATTAAATTAAGGAAAACGAAATAAGAATTGACAAAATTAATAATTCAACTAGGACATCCAATGAGCTAGTTATGTAAAAATTAAAAATTAATTGATGGGCTTTATGTATTATTTTTCTTTATTGTATTATAGTTGTATTGATTGAGTTTTAGTGATGTAGGCCTTTAAGGAAAAAAAAGTCTTACCCTTATAGGCTCGATACTAGCGATTTAAGGGGTTTTTTTTAAGTGAAAAAATCATTTGTATACTTAGATGTGATGGGACCTAAGCTACCTTAAGAATTTGGGATAGGTCGCCATTATGTAACCCTTAGGTCCTTGGAAATACTACAGGCTACAGAGCTTGAGACTCATAGATCGTACCCTGTTGCATTTTTGTAAAACAAAAAAAAGGTTAGGAATTTTCAAGTTATAGAAGATAGAAAAGAATTATTATAACTTGCGACCAATTAGACCTTATTTTCTAAATTTAATGTACTTATATATATAACTGTACATAGGTTTTATTTTCAAAAGAAAAGAAATTTTTAGAAATTCACACCCTTATATATATATATAAGTTTACATCAATATTGACCACGAGTTTATAATAATTTTATTCCTCTAGTTTATTAATGACTAACCCCATTGCATTGCACACGTATGTAGTATGTTGCGTCACATTTAGTTTATATACTATCTTGTGTAATATATGTGAGTCTTGTAGATTTTGTTTTATTTCATAAATAGTAGGTTGTATAATATTATGTTTAACATAGGAGGCTTAAAATCGTTAGTATTTTCCCTATATCATGATGTGCTAACATTTGATAAAAAAGAAAAAGAAAACAGAATTTAGTATTAACTTGTAAATTTTTTTTAGGACATGTAATTATGGAAGTTAGCTATAGTAAAGATTATTATGAAACTGTCATTTTTTAATGCTTTAGAACAATTTTATTTTTTAAAAAGAAATTTCAAAATGATATTTTATAATCAAAAACCAGTTTGTGATAATTATTTACTCGATCGATTTCTATTACAATTGTCACAACCCTATGGGGCTAATCGTGGGAGTCGTCGTATATCGTTTAAAGGACTATAGATTGAATTCCCTTACAATTGACAACCCTTTATGTGATACATAAGGCTACAGCTACAACTAACAACCAAAAGTTGCATGAGCATAAGCAATATAATTTCATGATAATAATAATAAGATACAAAAATATATAACATAATCTATTTATATAAGAATTTACAGATAAAAGGTTTTTAAAACTTCCTAACTCAAACTAATATCAGTTTATCACATATTCAGATCCATAATCTAGATAAACTGTCATGTGAACACTCTAATTATGTCCTGCTCCCACATCAGCCCCCTGATGAAGAACTAACCTTGGGCATACGATGGTCCGACTCCATGAACAACTCGGCCTGTGAAAGAATACTATAAGGGTATAAGCTAACTAACTTGGTAAGATAATCCCTTTAACTATACAACAATTAAGTTCAATCAAACGAATGCATGGAAACCAGTATGCCAAACAAATACATATAGGTGGTCAGGTACTATATGCAACTCAGATTTAACGCCCTTTAAAGCTAGGGTTAGAGATACATCAGCACAATCAAATCCGGGTATCATATTAGAACTTATCTCATCTCATAATGAAACTCCGCATTTTGTAATTAAAAATGTAATGGTATATCCATTCTTAGTTTTATAAAAAATGAGTTCTACATATGATTGCGAGTAGGTTCACATTACCCTCAGTCACCCCTAAACAAAGGCCTCTAGATTTGACCTTTAGCTAGACGATTAGTGCCTCCAAAGCTTAGTAATCCCACAGGCTAAAGTAAGTTCATATTGTACGTGTACATCGTATGAAATCTATAACAATCAAATAATCAACCTACGTATAGCCTCTCACTACCTCCGTGTAATATGACGGCCGGAATTAATTATGCGGTGTATGATTATACGTATTTCAAGTTAACTTTTTTCTAATCGAGTAAAATTAGGTTTTATTATTTAATGATCAATCAAGGTCATAAACACTCAGTTCTTAGTGAATATACTATACAACAATCAATACATTATTGTAATTTAAAGTAAATTCACCGTTAACAAACAATTATCATATACAAGCATAACCCAACCCCATACAATATTCAATTATTGACCATAATTTATATTCACTAATTATAGACACAAGCAAGTATGGGATCATTAGGAAAACTCACTCAATTATAGTTGACTCAAAGGTTGTAATAATCCAAGGGTAGCTCAGAATTAAGGTCAAGATTACCAAAGAATAAGGAATATAAAAATTAGTAAGTTCGAGAATTTAAAGCTAAACTAGTATCGTAATTTATAAGGTTTACTTCACCTAGTTACATGAAATTGTTAATTCGAGCTTTTTATCGAATCGCGTATAAATTTTTCATTTTAGCTCGGATCATTATGAACTTATAATCCATTTTGATAGTCTTTTAGCGTATTTTCTCGTAGCAAGGTCCATTTTGGACGTTTTGACTCATAGTTCAAACTGTGATATAAAAATATCACAAAATTTATTATTTTAATTTAAAAAGTTAAAAATATTAATTTTAGCTTTTTCTTAGTATATTTATGATTTAATAATTATTTAAATCATATAATTGATAATTTTATTATTTTAAGCTTATTTTATCTTAGTTACTTATTTTTACCTATTTTTGAGATTTTAGACTTATTAAAATTATTATTATTATTACTTTTATTTTTATTATTTACTATTTCCTTATTATTAACTTGTATTTTACAATATACACACATATATATGAATATTTACTATTGTACTTAATTAATTTTTCTAATTTGCATAATTAACGGTACTTATATGTATATATATCTATTTCTTATATATTTATGAACTTATTTTGTTTCATAAATATTATTGTATATTATATCCTATTTACTATATGGTATACTTATATACTATATACTATATGCTATACATATACTTACTATTATAATTGTACATATATTCACGCCACATAGATATATACATATATACATATATATATAAATAAATAACTTACATGTGTACATGAATATATAAATACAAAACACATGTATGTATATATATATTTATATATATAATATACGAATACTTATACTTATATATATATATATACATATGAAAATAAAGATTATATACATATATACATAAACAGTCATTTTCACGTGTACACACACACACACACACACACACACATATATATATATATATATCTATATTTAATTTGTGAAAATACTAAATACACACTATATGTACACTTATTTATATATACATCTATATATTTATTTATTTTTTATTTTTTGTGTACATGTATATTATATCCAAATAGTAAGATTTTCAAATATCTACTATGTATATTCTTATTTAAACATATATATACCATATATTCTACCTAATAGTATATATATATATATATATATACATATATATACATGTCTACCTACATATATTTATACATACATAAGAGATACATATGTATTTGTTTATCTACTTATGCATACATACATGTATATGTAATGAAACATTTAATAAAATATAACAAAATACTTAGTATATACATGCATATACCATATAATATACATATATATAAGTAAAATAAATATACTTACCTAAATATGTTTAATTTTCTTCCTCTTTTCCTCCTCCTTCTTCATCTTATTTTTCTTCTTGTTCTTAGTTTTCCTTTTTGTTTTGCTTTCCTTTCTTTCTTTACTTTGTGTTTTCAGTTTTTTTTTTAATTGTTCACTTCTAGATTTTTCTTTCTTTTTTTGGGATGTAAATCAGCAGAATGTTTTTGGGCAATTAAAATAAAAAAGGAAGTTTATCCTCATAATCTAAACATTAATTAAGATAAGATATTTACTTTATTAGTTTGTCCTTTCTCCCTTTAATTTGTGACACTTAGACATTAAATTTACATACATAGGCTGTTGCAATTGCAGTTGAAAATAACATGTGAAAAGGGAAAAATATAGAAGAGGAGAAAGGAAAAGAAAAAGGAAAGGAAAAGAAAGAAATAGGAATTAATAAAAAAATATATGTAAATTTTTTAAACATAAAAATAATAATTATAAATTAATTTTATAATTTTATAAAAATTTATCAATTTAATTGGTATCCGTTACAATTATAATTTTTACAAGTTATTTTAACGATTTTGTTAAAAATTTTACGCGATTTAGTTAATAATTGCAATTGACTACAATTGTATCACTATTGAGTGATATTTAATTATTTTATAGGTTTAAAGTTATAATTTTAGGGTTTTAATTAAATTCAAGTTTGATTTCGATTTCGGTTAATTGTGCATAAATCGAATTTAGGATTTTTGGTACACGATTGAGGGTTGCTATCAATTTCTAGGGTTTTTGCTATTAATTGTTATATTCGATTTATTAAATTTCATAAACTTATATTGTTATTAGCCTTATCGGCTCATAACATAGTTTAGGACATTTAGACTTAAATTAGGGTTCAGACTACCAATTTTCTGGGGTTTATAGCAATGCTTTATATATACCGTATTGTTAAGAATTAACAAAATCAAAAAATAGAAAAAAAAAAGATTTAGCCATTAGATTTCCATTGTGAATTATTTTCCATCTTAAGGTTATAAGTGTCTAAGTTCTCGTTCTTCATATTTATCTTTTAAGTTATCACGGTCTTAATGGAGCTTTCTCTATAAGTTGTCACCCTTGTATCGTCCATTTAATAAGTTTCTCATTATAAGATAATTTTAGCTTCTCTATATCATCTTTGTAATGTAATCATCATCTTATGTCCTCATTTGTAGCCTAAATGTTTTTTTTTTAACCTTTTGTCTATATAATGAAGTTAGAGTCGTCGATGTTAGTATTAGGCAATTTTTCACATAAAATAAGTATTGATTTTTCAATAAAAGTTTCCAAAAAAAAAAAAAGAAAGAATGGTTTTCAAAACTAAAAACTCGATGTAGTGTTGCTAATAAGAAGGGATTCCTATATGATATCAACAATAGAAGGCAAATAAAGCAGAAAGTGGAGACTATGGCTCAAACCCAAGCCCAAGTGTCTATTGACACAACATCTCAAGCAGATGAATCTAAAAAGTTACAAGTTCATGAGCTTGCTATCAATATGATATAAGGTTTGGAAAAAGTGCTAGAGGCAAATTTGAATGTTCAAGCCTAGGGGGTATGTTACTATCATGATATGAAAAATAGGATTGAGCCCTAGAAAAAAAGTTGGTGACGTTAGAAGAAAGGCTCATGAGTATAGAAATGGAAATAGGTTATGTGCTTAAGCAGCTTGAAAACCTACTTCCTAATAAGGATAGGACATCACACCTAAAACATGAAGATGATTTAGGGAAAGAGAAGTTAGGAGCAAATGTGCCATTTGGGGAAGCCTAGAATCAAGACAAGCCTATCTACAACAAAAGGAGGTGACTTATACAGTTTAAGATTCCAATAGCTTAAGTGTTCAAGAAATTGAGAGATGTAGGACTACTGACACGTGAAAACCCAACAAAGAAATATGAGCCAAGGAATCATGACCCCAACAAATGGTGTGAATATTATGTGGGCTAGGTAGGGCATACCATAGAAGACTATTGGAAACTAAAGTGTAAGGTACAAGATTTGATTAATACCAAGGTTATCCTACCAAATTTTTTAGAGATTGATAGGTCTATAGGGTAGTAGTATCCTTAACCTAAGAGCATTGAATAAACAACCTCCAATATTTGGTATTGAGAGTTTACTACTACCATCTAACCAAGTAGGTCACCATTTGAAGCAATTGGACATATCTATAAAAGATCAATTCAATTAAATGGGCCAAATTTGAAGAAATGACAGAAAGGGGGCCAAGAAGTGGAAAAGAGTTTTAAGTTCATGTATTTCTTTTTAGAATAATCTTTCACTTTATGGATAAGATTTATTTTAATAAAGTATTTTTCTCGTGCATTTTGTTTTTCTATGATGTGTACTTATCTAAGCTTGATAGGGGTATATCATTGGCTCTTCCTCAACAAAATACTTAATGCAAGACTTAGAGCAAGTGAAAATGGATAAAATAAATGTGAACTCGGGACTTAAAATTTTCCACTTAAGGGAATGGTAACTCATTACTTAAAAAGTTTAGAATGAAAAGAAGCAATTGACTCGCTGAAAACATAAGTGCGTGAACTGACAAATATATCGAGTTGTGGAAATAGTACAAACGATGAGTCAAGGTCGTATTCTAGAGGGAGCTGGGTGCAAAGTACTAAATTATCTGAGTTTTTTCCTAAGCTAAGGTATTGATAATTGAATGAAAAGTAGGTGAAAACTAAATAATGAGATGAACACTAAACCAAATGTTCTAGCTGTACTATGAAGGTCCTAGATCTACAAAATAAAAAAGATCAAACTGGGATTTATAAATCTATTCTCATTTGAATCGATGTGATGCCTTAAATTAATATTCGAAATTGATTAAAAAGGATTTAACTAAACTCTCCAGAACTCTATCACCTCCTGAAGTAGCGAAATTCTAATTATAATATAAATTCACCTACTAAAGTAATTTATCTATAATTGTTAGGTAAATAATAATCTGCTCACACCGAAATTATTATTCTAGTTAAAAATATGGTTTAAGTATATCCCCGTAACCAGAACCATACTTCCAACCGTATTAAGTACGTGAGTTCATGAATTTAATTAAAACATGTATATCTCTATGACGATCTTTTTAAAAAATTCAAGTTATGTTCAACACAAGTTATCAAGACTCTTCTGAATATCCTATAACTCGATCTAGCTAAAAAGTAATGACTAAGTACTAAATAACTAAATGATGAACACAATAGAAAAAAACCTAATTACTTAAAATCGATATCGGAATAATACATAAAATACATCAATTCACTAATGATAAGAGAGAAGGTAACCTACTAATCTTTTATAGCAGGTTATTATGCCCAGCATTATGAAAACGTTATATTGTTAGTATTACCGTAAAAAAATCCATTGGGTTAATATATATAGATATAATAATAGAAGAAAATATAGAATAAATATAAAAGATATAGATAAATACAAAATATATCTTTTTAAGCCTGTTAATATAGAGAGTAAATAATGAGGAAATACCAAAAGTATATATTTAGAGATGTAGAGTTAAATAATGCTTATTGGCTTAGTAGAAAGATTACTCTACGATAAATTATATTTGTATTTGGGATATATTTTAATGTCATGCTATATAAATAAGTTAACATAATATATTTCATATTTATTTACAAATGTTACCAATAATGTATTTTGCTCCATGTTTAAAATACATGGCTAAAACATTAAAAAATTGGCTACGTTTGCAAAATCTTCAAACATCACTTAAGGCTAAAATTCTTGTAGTGACAATTGACAAAATAAGCATCTGTTGATTTTCTGTGCTTGTTAACTTAAAGAAATTTAAACCTAGATGAAGATTTTATCAATTATATTATGAATTCCCATGGTAATTTCCTATTTTCTAATTGCTTATAGTATGGGTAATTTCTTATGTTGAATTATCTTTAAGGTTTCAATTTCATAACAGTATATCTATATTTTTATAGTGTATAAATTTATTAAAACTCTATTGTGATGACAATACTGTAAGGGACATCCTAAAAAAAAAGAATTAATAATAAAATAGCTCAAGTTTTATGAAGCCTAGTTGAACTTGATAGTAGTTCCTTTATGATTAAAAGAATCCAAATTTATATTGTTACATTATAGCAGTTCCATGTAAAACTAATTGACAGTTTTTATTCCTTAGATTAGATTTTTTTTTTTTGGTCGAGAAACATTTGCATCAAGATCTTTATCTCATTTCCTTTGTTTTATCTTTTTTTAATGTGTTCTTATTCTAATCTATAATCAAATTTAGTGTGATCATTTAAATTGTCTGAGCAATTCTAAGGATAAATTTTCTAGAATTTTCTAATAGAAAAATATAAATGTTATAATGAATCAATAAGAATAGAAAATTGGTTAACTAATTTTATGTATCACATTCACTTAATGGAAAAACAAAATTAAAAGTTGTAGTAAAAAAATCAAGTAATAATATTAAAATTTTATCTAAAATGCTTCAATATTATATGTATCTCTAAGATACATGCATTTTAAACCTATTTTCCTAGTGTAGTTTCTACAAGTGGACAAATGCATTAAACTACTTGGTCTAACATTCCATTTATTTAGAGATAATAGGACAAATAGGAAATTGAAAAGTTATGTCTTAAAAATGACTATTACTATGAATAGGCTAGAAAATTTTATTCCATTGTTTACTTTATGTGAGTTTTTATTATAGGGAATACTCATTTTAGTATTTCTTCACTTTATTAATTATAATATTAAATTGGGAATATGAATAAAATTTTTAGTTTGTCCTAATTTAGTCATTTTGAAAAATAAACAACATTTGTTTAGTTATTTTAATGAAGGCATAAGGATTATAATATGTTGAACTTTCTATTCTTTGTGAAGAAGGAGTAAAAAGTTTTACCTCTTCTTAGCAAATATCTATTCTCAATAGAGTAGTAGTAGCATAGCCCTAAGAATTAAGTCACTCTCCATTTCTCCAAGCCAACAAGTTAATAGATAATAAACAAGGAATAATTATCCTACTCTCTCTCTCTCTCTCTTTCATTACATATTCTATTCTCTCCTTATTATAGCAAGGAAACGCCACCTAAAAGTAATTCTTTTAAACCCCATTTGAAAATGTTAACCTAACAAAAAAATTAAATGATTAGAGTAGAAAACATTACAATACTTAGAAAAATTATGAAGTTCAAGGAAAAAGAAAATACGGCCCCAACCATAGGAGTCATAACTTGATCTATGTCCTCCTAGCATCTAAAGGATTCTTATCCCTTAGGGTACATTTTATTTGTAGGAATAACTTCGAAATACAATCGTGATTATATGTTTTGTTCCCTTTCCTATATTTGAAAGCATTTTTAGAAGTTAGAATCATGATTCTTGATGTAGGACAATAGAAGAAAAATCATTTAAAGAATGGACACATTGCAAAAGTTATGGAAAATAGTTAACAAAATTAACTCAACCAAACAATTATAATTGAGAATGTTGAGATATTGACCCTAATCTAGTGATGAGCCAAAATCAATACTAAAAAATATCCTCTTTCATCTTCAAAGAATAGATTGAAGCCTACTATATACTTTACAAACTATTTCTTCTTCCAATGTGATTACTTCCTTAGATAATCTTGGTCTTTATATGATTTAAATTGCTTAGTAATGTTTTTCCACAGGTGATCACCCCAAAAGTTATACATCATGGGTTTTTACAGTATTAGACTGTTAAATCCAAACATAGCACAGAATGTAACGTAACATTAATGATATTACCTTACTTACATTATAAAAGATAATCTTATATACATAACAAAAGGATGCTACATCGGAGTTCGAATTAAACTTTAATAGCAACTTGTAATACACTTCACTATTTACAACTGCAAAGCATAGACTCTTTTTCTGCCTCCCCTGTCATTTCAACTAAGAGTATATAGAATTATAAACCTTGATCTTAGTGTAGAACCCTTTTGAAAGCAGTTAACTCCATTTAACACTCTTAAAATGCATCCTCCTAATGATGGTATCCTTTTAAGTTCCCTTCTTAACTTAAAGATAATACACTTTATCCCATTTAACACTCTCAAAAGACTAGAAAACATGCACATCTATAAATAGCTAAATTATTTTCAAATAACGATAACCAAGCTAATTAAGTAGTTAATCCTAAAGAAAGGTATGCTATGTTCATGTATGTGATATGCATCGATACCAATATCTTAACTTTTACCATGCTAACACTTCCAATTAGTTGACATACCTAAGCATTTGGATGAAATGTATAGAAACCTAAAGGGGTATAGGGAGCAGCTTGGGAGTAGGACCCCTAAAACCTTAGTTCCACTAAGTTAGACCACATAAAGTAGTTAGGTTGCTCAAGCAATGCAAGTCTATATGCTTTTTGATGTATCTAGGAGCTCAGTAATCATTACATCTTATTGTATAAAACCAAATGGGTCTTTGAAATATTAAAGAAGAGAAAATGGAATTGGGTTTAGCAAATTCGTGAGCTGCATATAAGGATATAGCATACCAAATGAACAATCACAACCTTAATCCCTACTTTGATATTAAGCATAAAGTATAGATTAGGGTTATTCACTACAATCCTTGCTAAAGGGATTGATAAGAGTGGGATAGGAGAGCTTTCACAAAAGACTTAAAGGGTTTTTCATTAGAAAGTCATAATTATGATTAGCCTTGAAAACCCTACAAACATGAGCTATTTATACATAATCATAATTTCATAAAAAAATTAAGTAAAGGGTATCCTAGTAGTAGTCTCGTAAATACAAAATAAAATACAAAGGTAATCTACTGAATAAAACATAATAAGTCCTGAATTCTGCAATCTTGGATTGTAAACCCTACTTTTAGTGGGCCTCAGATTTGAGTTTGAGTACGAGTACTTTCCAAACATTTCCAAAGATCAACTAGACCAAAAACTTAAGTTTATATAGAAACGAATTAAATTTTTCCAATAAAAAAAAAACTAATTATCGATAAAACTCGAGCTTCAAGAACTGTAGGCTCTAAAGTCACTTAAAACCCTAAACCCTAAAATAATTAAGGAATTTTAACCCTAAGTAATTAATCGATAATTTAATTTGAATAATTTCATTCATCTTTAGAAAATTTCACAATTTTATAAAATTCAAATCATAAATTACAAAACAATGCGAGATGAAAACACTAAAACAATTTCCTAAAAGGTCATGTGTCACGAACTGAGGACGGCCTAGTCATGGCAGACGCCGTATACTGTATGAAGAACCCCTGATTGGTTACCCTTCCAATCAAAAACTCTTCACACAATATACAAGGCTCTATAACTACTAGTTCCAAAGTACATCCAGATTCACATGATATCATCACACAACATATTTATGTAAAAGTTAAGCTATAAAGCTTACATTACACAGTATTTAAGTATGTCTAAGTTCATAATAATAAGGTAAACATAAGTACATGAGTAAGAGTCCACATAAATTATTTTCCTCTCATCACACAAGACACCTCGCTCTTGCCCAAGTCCCCAGGCTAACCTGTAGCATCCCTCGTCCTATCTCTACGAACAGGCTATCCTGCAACAAAAGTCTAAAGGGGTGTAAGCCTAAGCTTAGTGAGCAAAACCCTCAGCCACACAACAAGCAAGTTATAAGTACATTATAGTCACGCATATAAATGAATGATCAAACAGAATGCCAAACAATATGCTTACTTAACTAGTTCATATACGTAACTCAGATTTAACACCCGCCGAAGTCAGGGTTGGAGTTTATACGGCACCAATCAGATCCGGGTATTACACTAGAACTTACTTTACTACGGAACTCCATGTTCCGTACTTATATCAAATAATTATTTTATTTTCAGAAAAACCCAAGTTCTAGAATAATCGTGAGTGGGCTCCCACAGTCCACACTTACCCCTAAACGGAGGCCTCTAGACTTGACCTTAGTCAGGCGGTTGGGGCCTCCAACGCCTAATGTTCCCGCGGGCCAGGGTAAGGTCATTTTGTATGAGTGCACCGTACATAACCAAATAAATCAATAATATCAACCCCCGAATGGCCTCTCTTTACCTCCGTGTAATGTGACGGCCGGAATAGTATCTATGCTATGCATGTTAATGCATGTTCCAGTTTCTTTTTATAGGCCGAGTATAATTTAGTTCAAATTATGCTGTGACCATCCACTAATACACATAATCATTTTCTATACTACCATGCAACAAACAAGGCATTCTCTGCATTTAAGGTAAATTCACAACTCAACATACAATTACATACACAAGCATTTCCTAAACCCCACACAGTAGTTAATTAACAATAATATTTAAGTCCACTATCTACAATCACAATCAAGCATGGAACCATAGGGTAAATACTCACTCAGCCATAGTGGTTCGCCCTAATCGTAGTAATCAATCGGGAGGTCCTCGCTCACTTTAGGGTCACCTGATCATTATGTGATAACAACGTTAATAAGTATTTGAATTAACTACTAATTCTAAACATCTAATTACCTAGTTCTACTTAAATCACTATCAACTTTTACTTCGGTAAGACTTTAATTTCAATCGTATGTAACTTTTTCGTTTTATTTTTTATATTTATGAATTTATAATCGTTTTTCATCGTTTCCAAACATATATTCACATGGTAATATTTGTTTTGGATATTAAGACCTCTATTTTACATTATGAGCTAAATTTATAGAAATTTTTAGTTATGAACACCTAAGTACTTTTATTACTTATGTTTATATCTTTTATTCCTTAAATTCTTATAATAAAAGGATTTTACTTTGCTATTACTAATTTATGTACTGTATTAGATATAATCTAATTTAGAAGGTATATTAAGATTTACTAATTTAGTTACCTAATTACCTACACTTTTCTTAGTTTTCTTATTTTCTAAACTTATGCTTATGTCATCGCTTACATCATCTTTTGCTTATGTCATCACTTGCTTATGTCATGGCTTATGTCATCATGTGCTTATGTCATGGCTTATGTCATCATGTGCTTATGTCATCACTTACCTAATCATATGCTTACATAAGCCTTTCCTCATACTTATGTCATATGCATATGTATTATGTACATGTTGTCCTTTTCTCTTATACTTATGTACATGTACTTTATACATACTTATACTCATACCTATACTTAGGCTTATACCGTATTTATACGTATATACATACCTGTATACCTATACGGTTGGATACGTATTTTATACTAAAATTCGTATGCCTAAGCTTTTCCTTAAGAAAAGCTTTCTAATTCCATGTTTTTGTGTTCTTATGTATATATTTAATGTAGTATAGGTATGTATAGTTAGATTTGATCTTAAATTAGGTTATGTACATGATAAATACTCATGTACAAAGGTTCATATACTTATACTCTTTTGGTATTTCCTTATGTATACATACATAGAAGCATATCCTTATGTCTTTCTTTCTTCTTTTTCAAAAGTTCAAGCTTCTACACTTAAAGATGGAAACTTTGTTTCCTCTTCTTCAAGACAATACTAACCATAAAACTACTTATCTAATCTAACTAATTAACTAACTAATGAATAATAGAAAGTAAGATAAAGCAACTTAAAGACATACCTTTAAAGATGTTGAAATTATGGAGACAAAAGTGAAGGAATGAAAGGGAAAGAAGAGAAGGAAGTCACGGCATGAAAAAGAGTTTTTGATTTGTTTCTTTTGTTGGTTTCTTTTAATGGAAGACAACATGTGGTGGAGTTTTGAAGAGGAGATGTGGACGGCAACAATAGAAAAAAAGAGAGAAAGAAAAATCAAAAAGAAAAGAAAAGAAAGACATCATTAAGTAAGAGATATTTTCCTTATCTCTTAACTTTTGTTGACTTTTCAAAATGTTGACTTTAGTCAACATGTGTTGACTTGGTCAACATTTGAACTTTGGTCAACATGTATTATCTTAGTCAACATTCCTTAAGTATGTGCAATTTTGTGCACATAATGTAGTAATCAAGGGAAATTAGGGGAGAAATGAAGGAAATGAGAAGAAATGAGGTATATGATGCATTGATGTGTAAATATGGTTGATGAGATCTTACTTTAGGTCTTTAGAGTCCATATATCTCATTTGATAAACTACTTTGGATAACAAGTGCAAAAAGTACTAATTTGAGTATTAAAGTTCACTATATGTAACCTAATCTTCAACTAAAACCCTAACCCTAAGTAAGACTATCTTAATCATATATTTAAGGAATAAGTATAATCTATGACTCATTATCTTAGTTCCTAATGGATTACTTGAGAATTCAAATCATATAAGCAAGAATGAGGGTTATCTCTAACCTTTTACTAATGATTTAGCAAAATATAAGTATTATATTTTCAATTAGGGTTTTAGGGTATATCATGTTGGATTGGTGTACATATGTCCTTAATGGAATCATTTTTAAGGTTTTTATCACTTTCGAATGAAATCTTTAGCTTTTAGAAACATTTAGGGTAGAAAAATTCTTTACACGATTGATTAATTCTTTTAGGGTTTTCACTTTAATTAGCCTTGTCGACTCCTAAATTGTCTAATATAGTTGAGTCTATTTTAAAAACTAGATTGAAACTTTTAGGGGTTTACTTCATGCCCTTATCTTCATGTATAAGCTTTACACATAAATAAGTAGACCAACAAATCACCTTAGATAACTTATCAATTGAGAGTTAGAATCATTTATCAATTGATAACTTATCAAAATCTAGTGATAAGACACTTTCCTTATCAATACGGTAAGAGGATCCAACTCTACAGCATGTAAGGGAGCAGATGATACTGGGAAGGTATACAGACTTTAGTCAAGATGAGGACGGAATGCTTCGAATGAAGGGACATTTATGTGTACCTAATAAGCTTGAGCTAAGAAAAGAGATTTTAAGGGAAGCTCACTATTCCAGATACACTGTATACCCTGGAGGAACCAAGATGTACCAGGATCTCAAGAAAAATTTTTAGTGGAGTGGGATGAAATAGGATGTAGCAAATTTTGTGCTCAAATGTGACACTTATCAAAGAGTTAAAGGCTGAGCATGAAAGACCGGGAGGATTGTTGCAATCGTTGTCCATTCTCGAGTGGAAATGGGACCAAATCACTATGGACTTCGTATGTGGATTGCCTAGAATAGCAGTAAGCCATGATGCTGTATGGGTAATAGTGGATCGACTCATCAAGTCAGCACACTTTCTACCCGTCAACATGACTTATCCCCTAGAAAAGTTGGCTCGAATATATCTAAAGGAGATAGTACGTTTGCATGGAGTGCCTACTGAAATAGTTTTCGATAGAGATCTAAGGTTTGTGTCTAATTTTTGGAGAAGTTTACAAAAAGTGTTAGGGACTAACTTAAAGTTCAGTATGGCTTATCACCCCCAAACAGACGGACGGTTTGAGAGAACAATTCAGACTTTAGAAGACATGCTTCGAGCCTGTATTATGGAGTTTAAAGGAAATTGGGATTCTCACTTATTGCTAGTGGAGTTTGCATATAACAATAGTTACCATTCATCCATCCAAATGCCACCATATGAAGCTTTATATGGGAGGAGATGCCGATCCCCATTATTCTAGGATGATGTGGAAAAGGCAGCCTTAGGACTAGATTTGGTGTAAGAGGCAGCTGAAAAGGTGACTATCATTAAAAAGCAAATGAAAGAAGCCTAAAACAGACAAAAGAGTTGGGCGGACTTAAAGAGAAGGGATTTGAAGTTTGGTATAGTAGATCATGTTTTCTTAAAGGTAAGTCCGATTAAGAGCATTCATCGAGTGAGAACTCAAAGGAAATTAAGCTCCAGGTACATTGGACCCTTTGAGATCCTTGAGCAAGTAAGAAACCTCGCATACTGCTTATCATTACCACCAAACTTAGCTGGAATACATAATGTGTTTCACGTGTCAGTGCTAAGGAGACATGTACCGAACCCTGATAATGTAATTGAACTGGAGCTGATACAACTTAAAGGAAATCTGACTTATGAAGAACACCCAGTTCAGATCACTGATAGTAAAGTTCAAAAGTTGAGGAACAAGGAAATAAGATATGTTAAACTACTTTGGAGAAACCATGAAAAGGAAGAGGCTACTTGAGAGGTAGAGGAAGAGGTAAAGCGAAAGTATCCCCAATTGTTTGAAGTCCTACGTATGTCTTTAAGTTTTGAGGAAAAAACTTATTTTAAGGGGGGGAGGATGTAAACCCTACTTTTAGTGGGCCTAAGATTTGAGTACGAGTACTTTCCAAACATTTCCAAAGATTAACTAGACCAAAAACTTAAGTTTATATTTAGAAATGAATTAAATTTTTCCAGTAAAAAAAAAAACTAGTCATCTATAAAACCTGAGCTTGAAGAATTGCAGGCTTTAAAGTCACTTAAAACCCTAAACCCTAAAATAATTAAGGAATTTTAACCTTAATTAATTAATCGATAATTTAATTTGAATAATTTCATTCAACTTTAGAAAATTTCACAATTTTATAAAAATCAAATCATAAATTACAAAACAATACGAGATGAAAACCCTAAAACAATTTCCTATAAGGCCATACCCTTATCTTCATGTATAAGCTTTACACATAAATAAGTAGACCAACAAATCACCTCAGATAACTTATCAATTAAGAGTTGAAATCATTTATCAATTGATAATTTATCAAAATCTAGTGATAAGACAATTACCTTATCACCCCTTCACTTATACTGCATATGGACAATTTTTCACAAGATTTCATAAGCTCAACTTTAATAAATGAGACAAGACCACTCCATGGCCCAAAAAAACTTTAAATGTCAGATTTGGACAAGGGAGAAAGGGGGGCCATGCTCTTGTCTTTCAAACATCAATCACTTTCTCTTACACATCACTATTCACCCCTTAATGCTTACATCATCAATAGTTGCAATTGTTGAATTTTGTGTAAGCTACAAGATAATCAATTAAAGCTTCTTGCACACACTTCTTTCCTCTTTCAAAATCTGCCACTCTCTTCCTCTTTCACTCCCATTTTCACTTCCTTTTCTCTCACTTTAAACACAAATTAAAAAAAGAAATCAAACTCCACAAATTCCCAACATTGCTGCTACCATTTTTGCTTCCATACTCACGGAAATTTCTCTTCTTATTCTTGTGTTATTTTCTTTCACCATCTAAGATATTAGAGCCATTAGAACCTTCCACAAACCCCATTCCAAAAGACCAAAAGAATCAGGTTCGAAAAGGTTGCAAAAGAAGAAGCAAAGTTAAGAGCTTAAGTGGAAACTTTGTGCACAACCACCATATTTTGCTTTAAGGACAAGTAAGTATTTCTTGTGATTTATGGGTTAGTGTTTATGATTAGAAGACTTTGATTTCTTGAAGATATAAGTAAGGATTAAGTTGTTATAACACCAAAAATCGTTCTAAGAAACAAGTCATGAAACCTTTATATGAAGTTGAAACATAAGCATGTAAAGTTGGTATTTTGTAAAGACACTTGTTCAACACTTTGAATGGAAGATTTTAAGTTGAGAAAGTCTTGAAACAAAAACGTAAATGGAGGATGAGCATGCTGGACCTGAGGATTCCATAGTCATTTGGATGTTGATTTTGTTTCCATTAAGTTAAACATACTCCAATCTAGACTTAAGTTAAGGAAAAATTCATCACATAAAGTTTTATGAAGAAATCAACTTTGTATGACATGAGCTATGATATGAAGGTTATATTAAGTATAAGATCTTTTATTTCTTTATGTGGAGCTTGAGTTAAAGGATCATCTTATGGAAGAAAACTTAAGTTAAGATTTGGATACAAGTAGTTTAAGTGCATAATCTAACACCTAAACTTAAGGAAATGATGAAACAAGTTGAAAAACCAAGCGAGAACCCCTTAGAATCATCATGAACAGATCCGGAACATGAGAAAAAGAAGCTTAAAAATATGAACAAAGTGAATGAACAAAGTGAAAAGATCAACCAAAGCAAGTATGGTAAGGATATATAGCCTAAAACTCAAAACCGAGCTTAAAACTCTCAAAACAAGCCTAGAACTCTAAGTTGGGCCTTTAATAAAATTCTGACCAGCACCTTAAAACATTAAGAGATGATGTTTTGAAGCCCATAAGAAATTCACCGAAGGCCCCATAAGCCCACTAAAGTCACTAACTTTAGTTTGAACAAAAAAGCAAGCCCATTTGACAACTTAAGCCTACTAAAGGGCCCATGAAGTGGTTATTAGCCTTAGAAATATAAATCAAAGTTGTAAATCTGATCTCAAGGAGTATTTTATGCTTAGGATAAAATCTTAAGACCAAGCCCAAAGGATTTCTTAAGTTATCAAAAAGCACATTTACCATACAAGGCCCAAAAATACTCCAACACATGAAGAACGCTATTGTTCTGACCCATGAACAGAATTGTATGCCTCATTTCAAAAATCTAACCCACGTTAAATTACACTCGAAAACGATGAGGATTGACTATAAGATCATAAAAATTGGATTTAAAACGAAAAGGTTATACATAATTAAACTTTTAAGTAAAACAGGAAAAATTTATGAAACCTAGTCCAAAGTATAACTTAAAGGGTTTTAGATTAGTTTTCTAGGTTTTATTTCAAATCTTTATAGTATCATATTTGCGATGTCCAGGGGACCCAGCTTTGGGGAGACGACCTATTCAGGATTATTTTGATTGATTCGCATGGCTGAGTGAGTAAATTTCTGATGACTCTTTACTTGATTGTGCTTGTAGAATAGATGCACCTAAACATATATATATAAATTTGGATGCTTGTGGGATATGGGAGATGCATGTGTATGGATTTATGGATGAATGTGATGACTTGTTAATTATATATATAATAATGGGAATTGTTTGTTTTCATATATACATGTGAATTGTATGGAATGAAATTGTTTGATCACCTTAAAAATCGAGTTAATCACTTATAAGATTGAGAAATCAAAATGAATCTTGCATTCCCCATATTGCATACGGATAACACCAACTGCCGCTTCATACAGAAGATGGGAAGGGACTCACAGGAATATGAGTTTCTTGCAGGATTGGGCACTAGCTATGTCATTATATATATTGAGTCCTTGTCCTAAGCTGATGGGCTTACTAGGCGCTAGGAGACGCTAACCATCAACGAGGGGCCGAGTCTTGTATCTTCTGCTTAGTGCGTGTGTTTGTGGATTACGGAGGCCACCACACCGCTAGACTTAGGATTTTAAAAGAAATGATTTGATTTTGGTAAAGGAAGTATACATATATATAAATATATATATATATAGAGTTTTGTTTTAGCATGAGTATGATAGTGCAAATGAAATAAAACCCAAGGTCTAGAACCCGGATTTCGATTTGGGTCGGTTAATTTTGTCCGAACCCCGACTTCAGAGGGCGTAATTCTGAGTCGTATGCAGTTCCTAGGTCACTACATGCGTTGTTTGGCATACTGATTATTCATGCATTCATGTGATTATGCATTTAATAAATTTCTGTCATGCGGTATTGATGAGGGTAATTATCTCACTAAGCGTAAGCTTACATCCCAACAGTTCTTTTCCTTACAGGTTGATCGATAGTTGGGAATGGTATAAGAATCGAGTGCAGAGTTCTACCATTGAATTAGTACGATGAAAAGCTTGTGTGGTTAATTTGGAATGCTCCGAAAAACGACTAATGTCTCAATTAAGTTTAGTATCTTTAGTAAATTTAGAATTTTCTAGAATTTTCTGTCTTATTTCACTATTTTGGTAGGGGATACCGATTCTCTACGGTTCTGAGGAACTGTGGAAAAATGGATATCCATAATTATTTATATTATATAATGAGCCAATGAACTAAAATTGAAGACTCTAGCAAATAACTATTTAGAGTCTTGTAATCTCTTACTTGCAAGGTGATTTTCTTATCATGGGTGCACACGTGATATGGAAATTTTAGGCAATATTACTAGGCCCCTCCTAGGGTCGCTTCATGGATGAGTAGACCTGGTCAAGCCAACCGCACTTAGCTGAGCAAACTTGAACTAGTCGAGGTAACCTGACTTGGTCAAGTAGACATGGCACAATAGAGTAAGGCAGGGGAGAATACAATAGAAGAAAGTAGCTAAGTAGAGTAAGGAGAGGAGAGCAGAGCAGCGGGGTAGAATAAAGTAGACAATATGAGAGTTATGCTTATTCGGTTGGCCTCTTGGAACCCATTATATGCATCCTCGAAGTCAGATACATATAGTAACACCACAATTAAGCGAGTAAAAAAGCAAACAAAGAAAAAGCTAGCAAAGCTCGGGTAGCTATTAATGGATATGACATACCAATTAATCCTACTTAGCTTGTAATCCATCGAATATAACTCACTAGTTTGAACTAAAGGATCACTCGTCATTATTCCTTACTAAAGGGAATAGATAAGAGTTGAAAAGAAATGAGAATACTAGGGTTGCTCAAAGGAAACTTGATTAAATTATGATGTTGAGGATTGATGTCTACATACAAGAAGTAAGGGTTTATATATCCATCCACTAAGATTACTTTATATGTATGAAAAGACAAAAAGGATATTCTTACAATTAGGTTACATAAAATATACTAAAAAGAGTAAAAGAGATCAATAATATTCAGTACAAAAAGTAAAGAATCCTTCTAAAATATCGTGTTAAAAGACATGTATCGATCAGTAGTTGGATATCAATAACAAAGTATAAGTAGACAAGAAGAATTGCAGTCAAGGGTTGACTTGATTTGGATTAAGTTGGGGCTCAATCAATCCTGCTATAGACAAGTTAGATTGGGTTAGAGTCAAATGTTTGTGGTTAGCTTCGGAGCTTAGCTCGTATAGTCTTAGGGTTATATGCTCGAATATCCTGTCATAGTATAGTTGTTCAGCAAGTCTCACACATGTGAAAGTTAAGCAGTCAAGTTGGCAGAAAAAGGAAACATAGAGGTTAGGATAGGAATTTCCATCTCGAATAGGGCTTCGAGTTGGTATTCTTCAAGTAAGTTCTTGGAGTCCTATAGCTCGGCTTCATGTGATCGGTCCAAGGAGTTGATTCCTATCATCTACCTTAAGGGTTGGTAAGACTTTTCCTCAAATTTAAAATAGTCTCTAGCTCTTCTTTTAGGAAACTTGCGGGGTTTTCTACTAGTTTGTGAGAAATTAGGTAAGACACATTAAAAGTGGGGAAGATACCATAATCATCAAGTAACTCGATTTAGTAGGCATTTCACCTTCTTTAGGACCTTGAATGGACCATTAGCTCGAGAAGATAGCTTGCTTTATCTTAAGTGTAGGAATCATTTTTTATTGAGGTGTATCCATGCTAAGTCTCATTGCTGAAAAGAAATAGCTCGGCGGCCTTGACTACCAATCTCTTGTTGCCTCTAATTAAACTGGATGATCGTCTTCGTTATAGACTGGTATAGCCCTTGCAATTCTTAAGCCTAGTCAACTCTGAATTAACTTTCTTCAATAGTTACAGGGGTGCCGATCATATTTAGGGGGATAGTAGGATTAAGGCTATAGATAACCTCGAATGGGGTCTTCCTAGTAGTGTTGTGGACAATTTGGTTGTATGCGAATTCCATAATGGTTAGACATAGATCCTAATCCCTCAAGTTCCTTTCCATGATAGCTTTGAGTAAGTTTCCTAACATCCTGTTCACGATTTCAGTCTAGCCATCAATCTGAAGGTGGTTACTGGAGTTGAATGCAAGTTTGGTTTTAAGTCTTCTCCATAGAATCTTCTAGAAATAGCTCTAGAATTTTGTCTCTCAATCTAAAATGATGGTCACTAGCACTCTTAGTAGTCGAATAACTTCTTGCAAAAATAAATCAGTAATATATAAAGCATTATTAATTCGATGAGACAAAATGAAGTGTGCCATTTTGCTGCAGTAGTCTAGGGGGCTCTCTCCTCCTCTTAGCTTGCTTTTACACTTCATAATTACCAATTACCTTATGGACATCCTCGGCTAAACTGGGCTAATAAAAGTTTTCCTTCAACAGATTGGTTGTTTTGGTCTCTCCAAAGTGATTAGATAATCCACCACTATGAGCTTCACTAATCAACAGCTCTCGTATAGAATAGTATGGTATGTAACCTTCTTTACTTGAAGAGATAGCCATCTTGGACAAAATAGCCTCCAATAGTAACTCCATCTCTACATTGCTCTACAATAAGGATTGAAATGAGGATCATAACTGAAAATCCTAATAATTTTGTTTTTAAGTGGTTAGCAAGGTTTGTTGACGTGACAAAGCATTGGCGGCCACATTTATGCTTCCCTTCTTTTGTCGAATTATGTATGAAAATCCTTCCATAAACTCCAACCAGTTAGCTTGTCTTTTCAAGAGTTTGTTTTGACTCCTAAGATGCTTTAATTATTTATGGTCATTGTAAATAGCAAACTCTCGTAGCAACAAATAGAACTGTAAGGGCTTGAAAAAGACTATACAACTCTTTCTTGTACACATAATAGTTTAGGATAACAACACTAAGCTTCTCACTGTAGTAGGCAATGGGTCATCATTCTTACATTAAGATGGCATCAAGTCCAATGCATGATGCATCACATTTTAATTCAAAGGGTTTATAAAAATCTAGTAGGGATAGGACAAGGGTAGAGGTAAGTTTCTTCTTGATCTCCTTGAAGCTTTATTTATTTTGGTCGATCCATTTGAACCTATCACTCTTCTTTGTCAGCTCGGTCAAAGGGGTGGCTATGGTACTAAATTTTTTAATGAATCACCTATAGAAAGAAGCTAGGCTATGAAACTTCAAACTTTAGTAGCATTTTTTGACGTCAGCCGATCTAACATAGCTTAGATCTTCTCCTCATCTACTTGGATTTCTTCCCCTAACACTACAAACCTAAGAAAAACCACTTCTTCTTAACAGAATGTACATTTCTTCAAATTCCCATATAATTTCTCAATTCCCAAAATGTCAAAAATTGCTTAGAGAAGTTGAACATGTTTGTTCAAGTTGGTATTATATACCAATATGTTATCGAAGTACACGACCATATACCTTCTGATTAGAGGGTACATCACATGGTTCATTAATCTTATGAATTTGCTTAGCACATTAGTAAGTCCGAACAACATAACCAACAATTTGTATAGACTATGCCTAGTCTTGAAGGTAGTCTTCCACTCATCATCCGGCCTCATGCAAATTTGGTGGTAGCTACTTCATAGATCAATATTTGAAAATATTTTGGCACCATATAGCTCATCTAACATGTCATCAAGCCTCACTATTGGGTACCTGTATTTGACAGCAATTGGATTAATTGCTTGGCTATCGATGTACATGCACCATAAACCATCCTTCTCAAGGATGACAAGGTTAGTATAATACAAGGGCTTCTACTCTCCCTTACGTATCCTTGCTGTATGAGCTCATCCACTAATCTTTTCAGCTCAACAGCCTACTTAGGATTCATTTTGTATATAGGTTAGTTCGGTAGGGTAATGCTTAGCTGCAAGTCAATACAATGCTTTATGCCTTAAATTATGGGTAGTCCCTTAGGTAGTTCCTCAGGAAATGGGTCAGTAAACTCATCAATTAGCCTTCAAATTTCATCTAAAACATCCTTTAAATCTATTATCTTCAGCAATCTTCTAATCAATAGAAACGTTGGCTCTTCAGCCTTTTCAGCAGTTTGGAGCTCTTTTTAACTCATCACTAAGGCTTTCTTCTTACTGGCTCAGGTGAGCTAATTATAGGTCTCATTTACTTAAGATGAGGTCATAGGTTATAGTACAATCTTCTTTCCATCCTTAACAACGACATAGGTGTTCTTATATTGGTCATGAGTAACACATCGGTTAAATAACCAAGGTCTTCTATGTAACATATGTAAAGCTCTTACAAGGACAACATTATATACTACCTCATCCCCGATACTTTTCCAACATTGAACGATATAGTTACTTGTTCAATCACATGTAAAGTATCCTTATCATGAAGCTAATGTAGCTTATAAGGTCAGGGAGGCTTTAAGGTTAGTAGACCTAGCCTTTACACAAAGGATTGTGTGACTACATTGGTACAGCTTTCTCCATCTATTATGATGGTGCACAATTGTCCTTTGATGGTAAATTTAGTATGGAAGAAATAATCTCTCTAATCTTCCTCGGAGTTTAGCAAGGAGCTCAATACTCTTGTAAGACTAGGGTCATTACTTCTCCCTAGTCAGTATAGACATAAGTCTCCTCTTCCTCTTCAGCTTTGGCTTTTCTAACATCCTTCTCCTCCTTGGATTGGCTCTCATCAGTGCTATCCACCACATCTCCTTAGAGGACCATGATATGTTGGTTTGAACACTCAATAGCCATATGTCATAAGCCTAAGCATTTAAAGCACTTCAGCTCACTAGCTTCAGTTCAACTTAGCTATCCTATTCGACCCTGCTGACCTGCTTGACTATTGTTAAGTTGAACATTCCTTTCTTTGGCTCAACTTGGACAGGTCGACATGAAATAAAGGCTCAGGAGAATGTTGGCCTAGGTTAGCTCAGAGCACTTCTCCTTTACTTTTCGACCCTTTGCATCATCTTAATTACCTCTCTAAGGTATAAAACCTCTGCACTTCCACAATGTTGTGAATCTCATAGTTGAGCCTAAAAATGAACCTCAATATTGTGCGAGCCTCTAGTTCTTTTATGTTGGCTCAAATCATTAGCATTTAGAACCTTCTCACATGGTCATCAACAGATTAGCCTCCTTAGTGAAGTTCCTGCAACTTTGCAAATGTATCTTATAAGTTAGTCTTAGGCATAAATCTACCCCTTAACAACCTTTTCATCTCACCTTAGGTCCTTACTCCTCACCTTCTATGCCTTGCCTTGGCTAAATTTAGATTTTTCTACCCTATTATGGCATACCCAGTAAACTTTAATGCAGCAAGTCAGACCTTGACAACATCCGTATGCCCATAACAATCAAACACCTTCTCAACCTTCTTTTCCTACTCCAAGTATTCATCTGCATCTTCTCTTCCACTGAAGGGTAGGATTTAGACCTTGACATTATCTAGTCTTTGAAGGGCTCGATGTCCTCGTTCCTATGCTCAGTAAAAATTAGCCTCTTCTTCTTCCTCACCATACTCCTTGGCATCTATCTCTTCATCGTCTTCTTCAGTCTTCTCTAACTTTAGTCTTTGTCAAGCAACTTAGTCTTCAACTCCTCTAAATTGAAGGGGTCAAATTAGGCGATTAGCTCGGTTACCTTAGCTATAGTGTCTCTTAGGAGCATTTTCTAGTAGGTTATGGTATTGTACTCCCTATGGTTATTATCTATTAGCTTACATCGTGGTAAGTAGGCTCTTAACAAGATTAGTGAGTTATCAAGTTTATCATCAATTGACCCTAGCATGTTACTACCATTATGACCATGACCAGTTTAATCACTATTACTCTGGTCACCAATAACACCTTAAACACTTGAATGTGACATGGTATAAAAGTTCTCGAACAAATTAACAACACAATACATGGAAAATACTGCTATTATACTTCCCAAAACATTAGTTAACACACTCTAACAACTTCAATAATTAGTAATCACTTGAATAAGACAAAAATGAAACTTGCTTTGTTTTCACAGTAAATTAACAGAGTAGGAATAGAGTAATAAAGAACTTCTCTTACCAACACAATAACCTCTACTATACAGCTCATAACTCCAAACTTACTCCACATGAATACACTAAAGTAGCTATGAAACAAACATAACAACCACAAACAACAAACATGAACTAAAACTTCATTGCAACTTTGCATACTCCCTCTTAGAACTATGCTCTAATAATTGTGAAGTTAATATGTCTTTAGAGTCGAATATAGGAAGAAACACTACAACGATGCAAGTAGAAAAGAAAACAAAGAAAAAGCTAGCAAATTCTAGGTAGTTATCAATGGATAGGACACAACAATTGATCTTGCTCGGCCTTCAATCCACTAGATATGACTCACTAATTTGAACTGAAGGGTCACTCACCACTACTCCTTACTAAAGGAAATAGATAAGAGTCGAAAGGGAATGAGAACATTGGAGTTGCTCAAAGGAAAATTGATTAAATTCTAATGTTGACGATTGATGTTTGCATACAATTAAGTGGGGTTTATATGCCCATCCACTAAGGTTACTTTACATGTATGAAAAGACAAAAAAGGTATTCTTACAATTAGGTTATATAAAACATAATAAAAAGGGTAAAAGAGATAAAGAATATTTAGTACTGAAAAGTAAAGAATCCTTTCGAAATATCGTCCTAGAAGATATGTAACAATCAATGGTTGGATGTCAATAATGTGGTATAAGTGGTCAAGAAGAATTGTAGTTAGGGGCTGACCTGATTTGTATCAAGTCGGTGCCCAATCAATCCCGTTGTATGGTAGTCAGCCTGGGTTGGGGTCGAATGTTTATGGTTAGCTCAAGAACTCATCTCTTATAGTCTTAGGGCTATATGCTTAGATATCCTATCATAGTATAGTTATTTGGTAAGTTTGGCACATGTGAAAGTTAAGCAGTAAAGTTGATAGAAAAAGGAAACATAGAGGTTGGGATAAGAATTTCTGTTTTGGATAGGGCTTCGAGTTAGTATTCTTTGAGTGAGTCGTTAGAGTCCTTTAGCTTGGCTTTCTTTAGCTCGGCTTTGTTTATTGGTCTAGAGGGTTGATTCCAATCACATTATCACCCCTCCCTTGAAAAAGTTTTGACCTAAAACTTAGAATCTGCTAACTCTAAAATCTACCTAAGTTAAATACCTACCTACAAAAACTAAATAAAGTGATAGAGATAGCTTAGGCCCATGATTAGTGTTGGTATCATCCTTAGTTCCTTCAACTCGTCATAGGTACGATCAACCAAACTCTTTACTGAAGCCCCTTCTTTCTACTCATCATGTATCCAATCGATTATGCTGAACTAACTTCAACAACCATCAATCATAGGGAACAATACAATTGTTAGCTCAAGTTTCATGTTAGGAGCTCAAGGTACCTAAACATGTAAGGCCTTAACCAATTCCTTTACCTCATTCACTTCCACCTCTTCAATTCTTTCACCACTCAATTCTTCCTCTCTCTACTAAGATAGTTCTAGCACTTCCAACATAAGATTTCCAAATAAGAGCACAATAAAACCCTAGTACGAATATCCATCACCATTACTACAATAAATACCAACAAGTAATCTATAAGATCTTACGAGCACAATACTACTATTACTCTCACCAATCTCAGATAATCCAATCAATGGATCAAGACAAAGAAGTCTAATAGGTGGGAGACAGATGTAGTAGTACTTAAGGTCATCCTTAGCAACATGTATGGTCGATAATGGAATCACATCAAGAACACAAATAACAGGTTGTGATTCAACCCGATCTTCCTGGGATGTTTTGGAAGGTAGTCCGTCTCCCCATCTTTGATTGAAAATCGTGACATCTCTTAAACCTTCTTCAATTCTTGGTGTCGAGCCCTATTTCAGTTTCCTTAATTTGACCTATATTAAGCCTAGCCTACTTAATATAAATTACTTGACATTAAACTAAGAAAATAATTTTAAAAAAATTTAAAAATTGGAGTTGCCAACTAGTTTAACCGGTGAAAAAATAAAATCAAAATTTTTTGAGTGAAAAAAAAACCCTAATTTTACCACTAGTCTGCGAATATTATAAAAAAATTAATTTTTAGAAAAATTGAGCCAGAAAACTAGGTTCGAGGACTAACCTATTAAGACTAAGTCACCATTTGAAAATTAAAGAGAAAACTAATGGGCTTTATTTTTGTAATTTTTCTAAAAATATAAAAAATATACCTAAATTCATAAAAAACTAAAAGTGATTTTTTATTATGATTTTTTTTTAGAAAAAGGATTTTTTTTTTAATTTTTAGACGGTTGCCCCAAAGATACCTACGTACCTACTACTCGGTCAAACCGATCATAGTTCTTTTTTATAAATTTTTTAGTTGGTAAGTTATTTTTATTTTGAAAATTGAACCAAGTTTATGTTTTTTATCAATTTATTATTTTAAGAAAAGAAAACCTAAGAAATCTAATTTTTCTAAAATAAATAAATAAAAAACCCTAACTAACTAAATATGTTTGAAAAAAAAATTCAATTTAGATCTTTTTTTATTTTTCTAAAATCACTATGTGTCAAAAATATATATTTTTTATTAAAAAAAACATGATTTTTCACAAAAACTTAATTCAACTAAATTTTATTGGAATGACTAAAAAAATTGTAATAAATAAATAATAAGGAAAACCTACACTTAAATAAAAAATAATTAATGAAGGAAAAACATAAATAATAAAATAAATTAATAAAAATTAATGAAATAAATAAATAAAAAAAATTACCTAGTGTCGGTATTTGGCAGTGATGGGTGAACGTCTAGGGGAGACTAGCTGATGTTAGGGTGTTGTTAGGCAACATTGGGTGAGAGCTAGGTGACATTAAGGTGCTATTAGGCGATATTGGGGTGCTGTTGGGCAACATTAGTCAGCACAGGCAATAATGGGTGAGTACGGGAAACATTAGGCATGTATAGGTGACACTAAGCATGCATAGGCGATACTAGGCGTGCACAGGCGATACTAAGCGTGTACAGGCTATACTAGGCGTACGTAGGTGAAAGCGTAGGCGACACTAGGCGTACATGGGGTGACATTAGGCATGCATGGGGTGATACTGGGTGTACATGGGGGTGCTACTAGGCGAACATGGGCGAGGGTATAGGCGACATTGGGCGGTGTTGTAGGCAATAGTTGGCGGTGCTATGGGCGATGGACTTGGTGACAGTGGGTAGTGTTGTAGGCGACAGTAGGTGGTGCTATGCAACACTGGGTAGTGCTGTAGGCGATGTGGGCAACACTAGGCATGCACCGGCGATACTAAGTATACATAGGTAAGTGTATGGGCGACACTAAGCCTGCATAGGGTAACACTGGGCATATACGGAGTAATACTAGGCATACACGGAGATGCTACTAGGTGAACATGGGTACTGTAGGCGAGGGCATAAGCAACACTAGGCGATGGACTAGGTGACACTCGGCAGTACTATGGGTAATGGACTTGGCAACCATGGGTAGTACTGTAGGTGATAATAGGTGGTGCTGTGTGACAGTGGGCAGTGCTGTGGGCGATATAAGCAACAGTTGGGAGATAGTGGGTGGTGCTATGGTGGCAGCGACAATAGGCTAGGTGGTGGTACATGGTGTTATGGTGGTGTTGTGGTATTGTAGGTGGCAACTTAGTTGGTGGTGCATGGTAGTTGCATGGTGGCACTTGGTGATTTGTGAAAGAGTATAATTCAAAAAAAAAAAAACTTTTTCAAATCCCTTGTCAACATGCTATTTATAAAGCCAAAATCAAATCTTTTCTATTGAAGATATGGAAGATTCGATTATGATTTTTCAAAGATTTACCCTAACTTCTAGGAACCTTAATTTAGTTCGAGCTTTTTCTTTCTACGCTCGATCTAATTCAATTAAATATGGCCCAATAACTTAATAAATCTTGATTTGATCCCTTAAATTAGATGAATTTTGTTCTATATTGGTCTAGCCTAAAATTAATTAAGTCCATCTTGTCACTTCATCCAATAACCTAACTTAATTCAACTTCACATAACTTGACTCATGACTTAACTTGCTATGACCTAACTTGATTTTTTTTTCTATTTTTCTATTTATTTATTAACCTAGCTCGATTAACAAAATTAGCAAAAATACTATAGCTACCCCTCTTTGTAGGGAAATTCGATTAAAACTTCGCTATAAAAACAAAAGAGATACCCATTTTTACTAGACCCAACTTGGATAATTTGAAGAGGATAGATCTCTTCAAGATTAAAACTTTGTTTTAGTAGATAATCCGAAGAAGATACATCTCTTCATTGGTTTAATTCGAAGAGAATAGATCTCTTTGAGATTCGTTTTGACTTGTGATTTGATCTCTTGAAAAACTGATTTCACTTTAGTGACCCAAAGAGGATAGATCTCTTCAAGATTCTTACTTTGTTTTGGTTGGTGAATGACTTGAAGAGGATAGATCTCTTCAAAATTCGATTTGGTTAATCTGAAAGGATAGATCATTTTGAAATTCAACTTGGTTAATCTGAAGAGGACAGTTCTCTTCGAGATTCATTTTGGTTTATTTAAAGAGGATAGATCTCTTTGAGATTCGACTTGGTTAATCTGAAGAGGATAAATTTCTTCAAGATTGGTTTTTGTTATTTCGAAGAGGATAGATCTCTTCAAGATTGGTTTTTGTTATTTCGAAGAGGATAGATCTCTTCAAGATTGGTTTTACCTAATCCGAAAAAGATAGATCCCTTCAAGATTCATTTTTTTATTGGTCTGAAGAGGATATATCTCTTCGAGATTTGTTTTGATTGATCCGAGGAAGATAGATCTCTTCGAGATTCATTTTTGTTAATTTGAAGAGGATAGATCTCTTCGAGATTCATTTTGGCTAATCCAAAGAGGATAAATCTCTTCAAGCTTTGTTTTGGCTATTTCGAAGAGGATAGATCTCTTTGAAATTCGTTTTGGTTAATCCAAAGAGGACAGATCTTTTCAAGATTGGTTTCAAAAATTAGTTTAATTCTTCTAAATATCTCTTTCTAGAGACTTTTAAGATTATTTTTTCTAGGACTGAATAATTTCTTAGATAGCAACTGATTGGCATGCTTACATCAACTTCCGATATTTACTCATTCAATTAAAAGAATTTCACCAAAGGACTGTAGTTGCTTCTTCTTTCTTTTTTCCACTTTTCTTCTTTTTCTTTTTTTTTTCTTTCTTTGAAATCTCATAAGTTTTTTAGTCTTGTAACTGGACCATGTTCATGCCTTGAATTTGCTTTGTTCGACATCAAATTTTAGTTTTCACTCTTCATGACTTCTGAACGATAAATCTCTTTTTCGAAAGAAACAAGATTAAATTATTAAGAACATTCAATTTCATTTTTTTTTTAGTGATTCAGATTCATTGGTAAGGGTTTGGTGTTTAAATGTATGAGGATAGAAAAACATGGTACTTAAGGGTTTAATGGTAAAGTATTTGTTGGTCAATGGCTATTTGAATTTGAAAATATTCATGGATATCAACTTTACTCATAAAGGATGGAAAAATTAACCACAAACTTATTCAAGAAAAATTGAAATCTTTATTAAACTCAGTTTTCATGAATAATACAACTTAACTACATCTGAATTCACTGGTGCCCTTAATTTTGGGCCATCCATCTTTGTCAACACTAATGCACCTCCTGATAATACCCTTTTCACCATATAAGGGCCTTCATAATTCTAGGAAAACTTGCCTCTAAGGTCTTTTACATTTGGTAATACTTACTTCAGCACTAAGTCTCCCTCTTTAAAGTATCTCGAGCGTACTTTCTTATTAAAAGCTCGTATCATTTGTTGTTGGTAGCACTGACCATGACATATCACTACAAGCCTCCTTTCATCTAAGAGATTCAAATGTTCCATCCGCTTCTTCAGCCACTCTGTTTCATCGAGCTAAGTTTTTAGTAATGTATTTCTACTTCCATTGGTAATACCGCTTTAGTTTCATATACCAATGAATATGAAGTTGCATAAGTAGAAGTTTTGACTAAGGTTTTATAGGCTATGAGAGCAAAGAGAAGCATCTCATGCCAGTCCTTATAAGTGATCACCATCTTCTCGATGGTTCCTTTAATGTTCTTATTTGCAGCTTCAACTGCTCCATTAATCTTAGGTCATTATGCAGTTGAGTTTCTATGATTGATCTTGAATTGGTTGAACACTTCATCCATCAACTTGTTATTTAAATTTATCCCATTGTCTATAATAATAAACTCTAGTGCACCGTATCTTGCAATAATATCTCTTTTCAATAATTTGACCATTACTCCTTCAGTTACCACGACATACGGCACTACTTTTACCCACTTGATAAAATAGTCGATCGCAACTAAAAGGGGGGCTTAGTAGGATTTCATAAAATTTTCATATTAAGTGTATACCCATAATCTGAAAATTACCTTGCAAGTCAAAGATTGTAAGACTTTAAACAATTAATCACTAAAGTTTCGATTCTTAATTTAATTAACTTACTACAACTTATATGTGACTATGGATATCTGATAAACCACAGTCCATTAGAATAGTAAAGAATCAATATCCCTTACCAAATGCTAAGATTAGGTAGTAAAGATTTAAAACTTAAACTTACGAAAGTCACAAAATTTGACTATATGATTAATAATTATATGTAATATTTCAAACCGTTTACACAGTCTATCCTCATATTTTAACTTTTAAGCATCTCAACACTCATCCCTTAGCTCATGCCCGATCATCTAGCAACTTGCAAGAGAAAACTATTGGGGAGTAAGCTACAAGAGCTTAGTGAGTTATCCTTCGTACTATACCAACAAACAAGTTGTTAAACAGTTTATTACCAAACATATGAATGCATTAACAAGCATTATGCCAAACAATATATATGTAGTTGATCGATGCTGCATATAACATCGGATTTAATGCTCTCCAAAGTAAGAGTTGGAGATACATCAGCACCAATCACAATCAGGCTCTAACACCTGGGTTTTTAACCATATATAAATATACATAGAAATTCTCTATTTCACAAAACAGGTTAATATTTCCAATAGTCAATAGTTTACAAATATCCAAGTCTAACGGTGAAGTGGCCCCCCATAGTCCACGCTCACATCCTACAACGGTGGTCTCTAAACGCGATCCCTAATCAGCCACGGTTAGCATCTCTAATGCCAAGTAAACCTATGAACTAAGGGTAGGGTCTTGTTGTACTAATGCTCCTACACTATACTAATCAAATCATGTGGGAATCCATCTTTATAAGGCCCTTCATTACCAACCGCATGAGATAACGGCTGGAACATTATATGCAGTATCCTTGCTTTATGCATTATTCATTTAATTTTAGTTAAGTCAAATATGATTAAGTCGACTTATGAGGTGATCAATAAACCATTCAATTATGCAGGAATAAATCAAGCAATCAATTATTTAGCTATTATGTTTCACCATCTTTTATACAATACATAACCAATATTCAGACACATGCATAACACATACCCCTAATGCATCAAATTATTAATATTTACTTTAAGTGTACTAATTACACGTACAAAATAAGTATAGAGTCATTGGGAGTACTCACTTGGTTATTGAGTTTATTAACTGTCGTAATAGTCCACTTGATAAGTTAATATCCGTATTGGGATTACATGGCCTTCAGGGAATATGAAAACTAATAAGTTTGGGATTGAAATAACTAAACTAAAATGTTAAGTCGTATTGTTTACTTAACTCAATTATTGATTTGCGTAAAATTGTTTATTCGAGTTTTTTGTTGAATTGTATATAACTTTTTCTATTTAGCTTGGATCTTTATGAAGTTATAGTTCATTTCAATTATTTTTTAGGGTACTTTTTCGTAGTGAGATCTATTTTAGACGTTATAATCTATAGTTTTGACTTTATAACTCGTAGTTTGGACTACGATATAAAAATATCACAAAATTTATTAAAAAATTATAAAATATTAATTTAAGCTTTTTCTTAGTATATTTAAAATTTAATAATTATTTAAATCGTATAATTGATAATTTTCTTATTTTAAGCTTATTTTATTATAATTACTTATTTTTTTTACCTATTTTTGAGATTATAGAATTATTAATTCCATTTTTTTCTATTTAATTAATATTATTAATTACAAAATCAATCAATTTATAACAAATGGTGACGTGGCAACACATGAAAGTGCCACATATCAAGTTTGTATATTTTTCCATATTTTTTCATTATTTTCCATTTTATTATATATATATTATCTTACTTTATTTATTAAATTGTTATTATAGTATTTTGTATACACTATTTAATTATTCTCGTTTTTTTACGTATAATTCTCTATTCATATACTTACATTTATACGTATATAATACGTTATATATTAAATTATTCTATCCTTATTTATCCATTATGTACAAGTATATTATACACTTATTTGTAATTTACATACTTATGTACATATACGATTATACTATTTACGTATATATATATATATTAAGATACAAATATTATTAATAATATGTATATATCCTTATACGTCAGCTACATAATTATATAAAAATTTCGTATTCTTGGAAATTATTAAGTATATATACATATTATTATACACATACAAATATATATATATATATAATACAAAATAGATATATCTATATATATATACATGTGTACACATATATATACGGAATTGTATAATACATGTATATACATATTACATACTAAAATAAATATTATGTATATATACACCTTTTGTATATCCATGCATATATATACATAATTAATTAAGTAAAATACTAAATATATATACATGTATATAAAGGAAATATTTGGTATATATACATATACTATATAAGTATTCCTACATCTGTCATATACAAAATAGTAATCATCCATACATATATAATACACATACATATACATGTATAAGAATACATGTCTAGAGAAAAAAAATACATAGTATATGTACTACTATTTATAATTATATATATATATATATACCATATATACTCACTCCTAAATACATATGTATATACATAAATAAAGTTACATACCTAATACATAAGTATATAAACAAATAAGTAAAATACATAATACATATGTATATATCTATTCATGCATATATATATATATATATATATATATGTACATGTAAATAAATAGATCAATAAAATACTTAGTATAGAATACATATATATACAAAATAATTAATTAACCTACCTAAACCCTTCTTTTTTATTGTTTGTTTTTCCTCTTCTTCTTCTTCTTCTTCTTCTTCTTAGTTTTGCTTGGTTTTCCTTCTTCTTTTCTTTGTTTCGGTTTCTGGTTTGCTTTCTTTTTTTTTTTCTAGTTTTGTTTGCTTCCAGCATTCAAATGTGGAGGAGAATGAAACAAATGCAAATAGAAATAAGAAGAAAATTTACTTGAATTAAGCATTAACTAAGAAAAGACATTTACTTTAATTAATTTGTCCTTTGTTACATAATTTGGTGACACTTGGATAACTTAATTTAACACATGGGCTATTGCACATTGTAGCTAGAAAATCATGTGGAACAAAGGAGAAAAATAGGAAGAAGAAAAAGAAAAGAAAAAGAAAGAAAAGGGAAGAAAAAAGAAAAATATATGTAATTTTTCTAACCATAAAAATAATAAAATAATATTTATAAATTAATTTTGGGATTTTATAAAAATTTATCAATTTAATTGATACCCGTTATGATTATAATTTTTACGACTTATTTTAACGTTTTCGTTAAAAGTTTTACACGATTTAGTTGATAATGGTGATCAACTATAATTATATCACTATTAAGTGATATTTATTCATTTTATAAGCTTAAAGTTATAGTTTTAGAGTTTTAATTAAGTTTGTGTTCGATTTTGAGTATTTTTGCATATATCGGATTTAGGGTTTTTATACGCGATTTAGATTTCAATCAATTTTCTATGGTTTTTACTACTTATAATATTTTCGAATTTATAATTTATTAAATTTTTATCTTGCTCGGCTTTAATGACTCATGAAGTTATCTATAGTATTAGGGTTCAATTCTATTCTTAAATAACCAAATTTACGGGGTTTACAGTTCTCTTCTCTTCAACTACAAAGTAAAATTTTTCTTCCAATTCAATCTTTAAAGGCTGAATTTTTATCTTATTTGTGACTTTCACTATTGACGCTAATGTAGCGACTGCATTGGCAAGTTGATTATGTATCCTTGGAATGTAAGTGAATGAAATCTCTTGGAATTTTTCAATTAGCTTGCTTAAATGCTCGTGATATGGTATCAATTTTTCATCTTTCGTCTTATACTTTCTCAAGATCTAGATAATTATAAGGGAAGAATCTTCGTATACTTCAAGCCCCTGTATTCCCATATCTAGTACCATTTTGAGCCCCAAAATGTAGGCTTCATATTCTACTATATTGTTGGTATATGGCAATGTTAATCTTGCTGCCATAGGGAAATGGTGATGCTCAGGTAATACCAATACTGCTCCTACACCACATCTAAACACATTAGCTACTCCATTAAAATACATTTTCCACCCCAATTTTTCATGAGTAAATTCAATTGCCATCATCTCATTTTCATTGGGAAATTGTGCTTCTAAACCATCATCCTTATCTTTTAATGGGTATTTTGCCAATTGATTAGCCACTGCCTACCCTTTGATTGAACTTTGACTTACGTACTTGATATCAAATTCAGAGAGTAGCATCTGCCATTTCAATATTCTCTTAATCAATGTTGGCTTTTCTGCTAAGTACCTCAACGGGTCATGTTTTGTCAACAACTCTATTGAATAATAGAGAGTGTACTTCCTAAGCCTATGCATTACCCATACTAAGGCACAATACGTTCTTTCCACTATTGAGTATTTTTGCTTGCCTTATGTGAATTTCTTGCTTAAATAGTATATAGGATGCTCTTTTCTTCTCGTTTCATCTTTCTACCCCAGCATGCATCCCATAGATTTTGGAAGGATTGTTAAGTAAAGGATCCAAGGCCATCCTAGTGTAGGAGTGACCAGTATAGGAGGATTCATGAGATACTCTTTTATTTCAGTAAATGCTCGCTCACACTCTTCATCCCATTCGATGGCTGCATTCTTCCTCAAAGTTTAAATAATCAGCTTGCATCTATTAGTTAATTGCGATACAAACAGAGCGATGTAATTCAACCTTCCCAACAATCCTCGAACTTCTTTTACAATCTTAGGTGCTAGTATGTTTACGATTGCCTTAACTTTATTTAAGTTTACTTTTATTCATTTCCTATTGACTACAAAACCCAAAAATTTGCTTGAAGTTAATCCAAAGGTACACTTTTCAGGATTTAACTTCAGTTGAAACTTCCTTACTCATTCAAATAGCTTACATAAAATATCTACATGACTTTCATCTTCCTTGGATTTAGCAATCATATCATCTACATAAACCTTGATTTCCTAGTGCATCATGTCATGAAACAAGGTAACTACAGCAAGCTGATAAGTTGCCCCAGCGTTCTTCAACTCGAAAGGCATCATACAATAACAAAATGTTCCCTAAGTAATAACAAAAGTAGTTCTGATTTTATCCTCTTTTGTCATCTTAATCTAATTATATCCCGAGAAATCATCCATAAATGAGAAAAGATGGTTCCCGGCTGTATTATTTACAAATACTTCAATATGCAGCAAAGGAAAGTTATCCTTTGGTATCACCTAGTTTAAACCACGAAAATCTACATAAACCTTAACTTTCCCATTTTTCTTTAACACTAGCACCACATTGGCCACCCATTCAAGCTAATCCGACACTTCTATGAACCCAACTTCTAACAACTTTTGCACTTCTTTTATTTTGAGGAGTATGTTCAGCCTAAATCATCTAAATTTTTGTCTTTTTGATTTAATTTCCTCCCTAGTTGGCAATTTATGAACCATAATAGATAAATCTAAATCGGGCATATCTTCATAAGACTAAGCAAATATGTTTATGTATTCTGATAACATTCATGACAACTCTTGTTTCTGATTATTTGTTAAATTACCACTAATTTTCAAGTTTCATGGACTTTCCTCTATCCCTAAATTGATCATAACTATCGGTTCATCAATAATTACTCCACCTTATTCATGTTGACGCCAACTCTCCTAAATTTCATTTAGAGTCTCAATATCATCTCCGACATCTGACCTAGTAGGGCCGAAGGTGATATTGGTACTTTTATTGTTTACATGCGCAAGATATCCATTACATTCATCATTTTTGTCAAATTTGAAGAGTAAAGGAGAAAAGAAAAGGACAACGAATAAATAATAAAGAAGAATTGATAGAAAGAAAGGAATGAATTTTATTGAATGGATGAATTCAAATTTTCTAAAAGGAAATGTCTAACTAATCGAACTAATTATCAAAATCGAATGTTCCTAATTAATCTAATTTTGCATTTCTAAAGAGACCAATTAATGGGAATGGAAAACTAATTGTATAGGGAAATTAGTACCCCAATATCTTCCTTCCCGTCTAGATATAGTAGCTACTTCGGGTTCTTGAACACTAGCTAGTATTAGGAACATTTGACGGATGTCTAGAAATTCCATATGAGGATGGTACAAATGATCTCCTCTCTTGCTTCTGGTTTTAGCCTTCATTTCTTGAATCTCCTCTTTAGTGGGCTCATACTCGAGCCTAAACATTCCAATCTGCTACTTAGGCTGTTCTGAACAACCCCATGCCCCCTATCTTACTTCTTCATCTATACTAACTTTGTCGAAAATCTACAACCCTAGCTCTTCCAATTCTTCATATCTGACATAAGGAATAGTAGTCTCTTTGTAAATCTCTTAGTCTTGCTCCTTGAGAATAGTAGCCAACTACCCATTGGCTATAAATTTCACTTTTTGATGTAGACTAGACGGAATTTCCTTTACTGAATGAATCCACAATCTTCCTAATAGAAGGTTGAAAGTTTGTGGTATATTTAGAACTTAAAAGGGAATAGCAAACACCTATTGGCAGATCTTGACTTGAAACCCAATTTCTCTAATTATCTCCCTTTTTGATCCATCAAAAGCCTTTCTTGAAATTAAGTTGGGTTTATCTTAGTTGCTTCAACTCCAAGTAAATTTAGTATTGCCAATGGAAATAAGTTCAATGGTGACCCATTATCTATTAGAACTTGAGCAACCTCTTTCCCTGCACACTTAACCACTATGAAGAGGGGCTTTGTGTACTGGTCTTCTTCTTTACCTAGCTCATCTACTAAGAATGAAATCTAATCCATTGCAAATATTGAGTTTACCACTAGCCTTAATTTTTTTATAGAAATCCTTTTAGGTACTTTGACATCCTTTAGAATTTTGATTAATGTTGCTCGATGAGTATCTAATGACAAAAGCAAGCCCATTAGAGAGATCTGGGCTAGTACTTTGGCTAACTAGTCCATTATCATATATTCATTGGCCTTCACTATTTTCTCAACAACATTCTAATTTTTATCATTCGTATCTTCAAAGATCTTTTGAGAAGCCTCTTCCATAGTACACTTCCTCTTGGCTTCCTTGTTTCGATCATAAATTCGTCTCGAGCACATAAGCCTACCGAACCATAGGTGATGAGGCCTTAATTGTCTGATTCACCGCCTGGTAATCTAGAAGTGTTGCTTTGTAATTCTTTGGGGCTATTAGGACATTGAAATCAATCTTCTTAGGCTTTCCCAATTCCTCAACTTTCTTAGTCTTCCCATCATACTCAAAAACCAATGGCTTAGGCCCGTCTCCAATCATTCCAACCATCTCACCCATCATCTTGGCTTCTGCAATAAGTTTCTCTTCTTCCTCAAATTCTAAACCCCATATAGTGGGTGGTGTATTAGCATATACAACAGTTGAACTAGCGTAATCCACCAAATACTCAAACTTCCCTAACGATTCTTCTAAGGTGTCAACCATCAGATCGTTAGCTTCATATCTTTTTCTAAGCTCCTTCTGAGTACTTTTCTTTTACGGTTTTGGGATCGACATAGCCATGATATCAGTTTTCTTTATCTTCCTATCCTTTAGTAATTGATATATTGCCTGTCTAGTCTGAGTCTTATCTCTGAGATTCATATTCTGCAAATACCCAACTTGCCTCAAATTCTAAGCTATATCCTCAATAGTGATGGGGAGATTGTCTAGATTAATCTCTAGTTCAAAAACTTCAGCAATGATCATATTTTTTGAATTTCCATGATTTGACAGAGGGTCGTTACCCACGTTACGAGTGAAAGCCTAGATGAAATCTAATTGAACCAATTTGGCATCAATAAGATCCTAGATCTTATGTTTGAGTCTCCAACATTGGTCCATAGAGTGCCCCACTTGCCCCAGATAATAATCACATTGAAGCTCCGAATTATAATCCCTTGGTCTTTGTCCTTTCCTCGGTATTTCAAATGACAGAAGGTTCTCTTTCCTTAATCGTATAAGAACTTAACTTAAAGGAATGGGAATATGGGTAAGCTGTCCCTTTTGTGGGTAATTGTTTTGATTCGGATTTGGTAGGGGATTAGATCTTCCCGTCATGGCTATTGGGGTTATGGGTCTGATAAGGTTGCTAGTATTGACAATGCTTGCAGTGGCTTCTTTGGCTTTGTTGGAAAACCTCGTAGGATGTATCTTCTTCTCAACTGCTTTAAGATTAAGAAGCCTTCTAGTAGCAATAACTTGCTCAATATGGTACCTTAAGGCCACAATTTTTCCAAAGTTAGAGGTAGGGTGCCTAACTAAATGTTGGTAATATGGGCTTCTAAGAGTATTGGTGAAGGTAAAAGTCAAGTCCTTTTTTGTCAAGGGTGGAGTCACCCTAGCTACCATGCTCTCCATCTTTGAGCATATTTTTTAAAGTTTTTGTTGGCCTTCTTTCGTAGATTATTCAGATCCCACATGGATAGGGCCACTTCGATGTTGAATTTATACTGGTTGTAGAAAGCTTGTGCTAACTTATCCCAAGTATCAATCTCATTCAAATCTAGTTAGGCATACTAGGTTAAGGTGGGCCCAATCAAATTGTCTTGAAAAGTTTGGACCATCACCTTGTCATACTTCATGTATTTCCCCATTTTCCTTATGTACAACAGAGTATGGAGTTTCGAGCAGCTAGTCCTATCGTATTTCTTAAATTCTAGCTCTTTAAATCTTTTTGGGAAGTCATCGTCCTCATATGTTGGCAAATTAATTATCCTTATCTATTCAAACTCGTTAACCATTTCCAAGGTTTTCATTTTCTCGGTCAACTTTTGCATGAACTTTCTTTCCATCTTTCGGTGTTTCTCCCCAATTCCTTTTCTCCATATTTCAACATTAGGGATTGATTCTTTAGCTTTCAGTTCTAGGGGAAGGGTCATTTTTGCATTCTGATTTAGGTTCTTGTCTATCATTAAGAATCCCGATAGCTTAAGTGAGAACTTGAATTTATTTAGCCATCTTGTTCATGTTTTCTTTTAGAGTTGCTACTCTCGGGTCAGGTTCAATTTAACTAACAATTCCAGTGCCTTAAGTTGACATTCTGGCCTTAGAATGAGTGGATATCGAGCTTCTAGCTAAGTCTACTTGCTTAGACGATATCTTTGAAATCCTACGTAAAAACTCAAGTTTTAGACTTTTTGATGCATTAAAGATTTTTTTGTTGTTTTTGTTTTTCTCTCTTTTCTTTTTTCTTTTTGTTGTTCTATTGCTTACCTCTTTTTTTTTCGAATTTTCTTTTTTTTTTCTTTTAAAAAGTCAACTAAACAATTAAATGAACAATAATAATAGTGAGTAAGAGACTGCATAATTAATGAAAATTTTATTTACTAAAGCTGTAAATTTATTAATCATAAGATCCAACTTATAAAATGAACTAAAAGAAAAGAGAAGAAAAATTCATGACTATTTTTTTTAAAAAATGCAATTCCTATATCTATAAGAGTCGATGAATGGCTAAGATGATCTTATAGGGTTGATACTAACTTAACTTTCTATATCTATATTATATAAAATATGAAACAATGTGATTATTCACAACAAGACCACTAAATTGAGAATAAAGTTGGCTATGATATTAATAATTTTCAACTTTTTCAAAGATTTTCTTAGAAATTGCGTAGCCTTTCATTGATTAAGAAGCAATAAAAAAATAATATACATATAATATCAGAAAATAAAATATTCACAGAGAAACAAGCATAATCCAACATATAAAAATAAATGCAATATGTTATACACAGATGCAATGCAAATAGAGTTGGTAATTAATAAATTATAGGAAATACGAAGAATCCATGGCCGGGGAAATACCCTTATATATAAGTAGGTTTGAAAAATGAAGCTTGCAAATACTCACATATAAGGGTTATTGGTCCTTTTTTTTTTTAAGAATAAGATTGGGCTAACTACGGATTGATTAGGCTTTTTTTATAATTTAAAAATAACTTTCCCTTTTTTTTGAAAAGGATGATGCAAGAGGGTGGGGTCTATAGGTCCCAAGCTCTGTAGCTTCAAGGCTTTTCAAAAAGAAGCCTAGTGGGCTACATCGAAGCCTAAGTAAGCTCACCTATGACCACTAGGTGGGGGTAAAGACCCTAGCGACCTGAGAGTTACACAATGGTGGCCCGTTCTAAGTTTCTAAGGTAGCCTAGGTTCGACCACATCTAAACGACAGATGGTTAATAACTACCCCCCAACCCCCAATAATTCTCTTAAAGGGCTCATTAGGCTAGGCTTTTTCTTATTAAGGCCTGCATCACTAAAAGACAATTATTATAACTATAATATAAAACAAAAATAAAATAACAATATAAAAGCCCATTAATAATTTTTTAAAATTTTTACATGGCTAGCTTGCTAGGCTTTCCCAGTGAAGTCGCCAATTCTATTGAGTCCTATTTTGGTTTTCTTAATTTAACCTATATTAAGCTTAGCCCACTTAATATAAATTACTTGACATTAAATTAAGGAAATACCTTTAAAAAAAAACTTAAAAATTGGAGTCACCAACCAATTTAACTAGTAAAAAAAATAAAAGTAGGGTTTTTAGGTGGGAAAACCTTAATTTGACCACTAGTCTGTGGATATTCTAAAAGAAATTAATTTTTAAAAAAATTGAACTAGAAAACCGGATTTAGAACTAACCAATTAAGACTAAATCACCAAATGTAAATTAAAGAAAAAACTAATAGGCTTTATTTTTGTAACTTTTATAAAAATATTAAAAATATACCTAAATTCACAAAATGCAACTAAAAGTGATTTTTTATTACAATTTTTTTTTAGAAAAAGGAAAAAAAATTCTTTCATTCTTATATTGTTGGCTTGATGGAGTGGATAGGTTATTTTTATTTCGAAAATTGAGCCAGGTTTACATTTTTTTATCAATTTATTATTTTAAGGAAAAAAAACCTTAGAAATTTAATTTTTCTGAATGAAATAGAAAAATCCTAATGAAATAAATCTTTTTGAAAAAAAAAATCAATTTAGTTTGTTTTTTTACTTTCCCAAAACCATTATGTATCAAAAATATTTTTTTTATTAAAAGAATGAGTTTTCAAAAAAACTTAATTCAACTAAATTTTATTGGAATAACTAAAAAAATTGCAATAAATAAATAATGAGGAAAACTTGCACTTAAACAAAAAAATAATTAATGAAGGAAAAACATAACTAATAAAATAAATTAATAAAAATTAAATAAATAAATAAATTTACCTAACATGGGATCGCATCGGTATTGGGCAACGATGGGTGCATGTTTAAGCGAGAGCTTAGCGCTGTTAAGTGATATTGAATGAGAGCTAGGCAATACTAAGGCGCTATTCAGCAACATTAAGCGAGCATAGATGATAGTGAGCGAACGCGGATGATAATGTACGTGTATAGGTGACACTAGGCGTATGTGGGCAAGAATGTAGGTGATACTAGATGTGCATGGGGGTGTTACTAAGTAAACGTAGGCGCTATGGGCAAAGGCATGGGTGATACTAGGTGATGGATTAGGTGACATAGGGTGGTGCTGTAGGCAATAGTAGGTGGTGAAGGGCGATGGACTGGACGGCACTAGGCAATGTTGTGGGTGATAGTAGGCGGCACCATGGGCAACGCAACAATGCTATACGAAAGTGGATAGTGCTCTAGGCGATGGGGGCAAGAGTTGGGCAACGATAGGCAATGCAATGGGTGATAGTAGGTGGTGTTGTAGCAATAGCGGTAGTATGCTGGAAGGTAGTGATGGTGTTATGGTATTGTAGGTGGTGTTGCATGGTGGTTTGGATGGTGGCGCATAGTGGTTGTATGGTCGCGGGTGGTGGTTTGTAAAGGAGTGTGATTAAAAAAAAAAAAAAAATTTTCAAATCCCTTATCAACATCCTCTTTATAAGCCTAAAATCAAATCTTCTATATTGAAGATACGAAAGATTCAATTATGATTTTTCAAATATTTACCCTAACTTTTAGAAACCCTAATTTAGTTCGGGCTTTTTCTTTGCAGGCTCTATCTAATTCAATTAAATATAGCCTAATAACTTAATATATCCTAATTTGAGCCCCTAAATTAGATGAATTTTGTTTTATATTAGTTTGGCCTAAAATTATTTAATTAAGTCCATCTCGTCACCTAATCCAACAACCCAACTTAATTCAACTTAACATAACTCAACTTATGACTTAACTTGCTATGACCTAACTTGATTTTCTTTTTTCTTTTTTTATTTTTATTTTATTTTTCTATTTTTTTGTTTATTTATTTACTTAGCTTAATTAACAAAATTAGCAAAAATAAGGTGTCTACACTTGATTGGGGGTTACAAGGCATCATAACTCGCCTTTTATCATAGAAAGAATAAACATGCCATATTAGGTGATAGCACATATTGTAACTTGATTTCTATGGTCTTCCTAAATACATATAGCAATCATCAATATCAGCTACATCCCATAGAACCTCATCTTGAAATTTACTAAAAGAGAATGTTATCTTTGCTTGCTTTGTAACTAGATTCACCTTATCATTATATAAGAATTCATATGGACTTGGGTGATCACTAGTTACTTAGCTAAATATCTTAACCATAGCTTGAGATATAAAATTCACTGGATAACTACTAACCTAAATTAGTATGATATTTTCTTGAAGTCTCCCATCAAAGTAAAATTTCTTCATAGCCATATTCTCCTTGAACTTTGCATAGATGTATTTAGCTCAAAATTTCCTTATACAATTCTCCTCTTAATAGTAGCTTGGCAACTTTTAGAGTTGTAAATGCTCAGTTATACACAATTTTCAACTTCTTAGCCCTTCAATTCGATGGATGAAATAGTGTAATATACATACTATAACAACTCAAGTCAATTCGGCACCTCAAATTGCAATAGCTTGAAGCGTAGGTTACTACTGTACTTTAGCTCAATAAACACTTTGTCACAGTAGCTTAGCTAACTTAGAGAACAAAACAGCATGAATAGGCAAGTTTAAAATAGCTCGGTAGTAGATTGAGCTCACAGTAGCTTGGCAATCATCCAATACTAACAATAGTTTAGTTATTTACATAGAACAATAACTTGGCACTAACTATTCAAAGTAGCACAAACACATCCTCAAATGTGCACCCATTTGATTGGTAACCATAGTGAAGAATATCTAGCATATAGTTAGTCCAGCTGTCTATAACAAGTTTGATAATCAAATTAAATCAACTCGGTTAAGTAAGCTTCATATGCATCTGATTTGTAACAACTCAGATAAAATGTTACCATCACTCAATATGCTCGATTCAATCCAAACAATAACTTGACACACAATTCAGTTAGCTTTGATTGCTTCCTTAATTTGGCTCAACAAACTAATATTTAACCAAGAGACTTTGGCAATTTCAAGACAAGTTCACAGTATTACACCTTAGATTAAGGTAGCCTAGTAACCTATAAGTGAAGCTCGTACAACATACCTTTGCAAGTTTGGCTCACCTCAGTAGCACATAACGACAAGCTTAACATCGACTACGTGTATACATTATCCAATCTGCACACAACTCCAACTTATGAGCACAATCTCTGGCGGTGTAACTTATCTACGCATATGCATTGCACAAAGTTGTAGCTTGATAGGCATAAATTACTCTATACTCTGTAGCCATATTTTGGTATGAATTGATCATAATTGTGTTCATTTCTCAAGTTCTTGGTACTTAATTATGTAATATATCAATTTTAGATGATTTAAGAGCAAGGAGATGAAATTCTATAACAATGAGATTTAGATTAATCATGACCATAATAGAAGGCGTGACTAAAGAATATTTGAATTCCTAACATTGATTACACCTTCAATCATGAAGGTGACCAAGGTTGAAGTTGTTATCCACCTATTAATTATGACTGTGATAGTACATTAGAAGGGCGATCACTCTTTCTATCATAGGTGTAAGGAGGTAGAATGTTTATGACCAGACGATCATGCCCTAAATCATGGGCATGATGGGAGTAGACATGACTATTCCTTTTTAACTTTTTCACACAAACCAGTACGTTTAACGAGTTTAAACACTAAGGGGTGTCTTGAAATGGAGTATTTTGAATCTTTTGACGAAGAGAATATAAATATACCTAAAATTTTTAGATAGGGAAGAGATTCATTTTTTTAAACAATCTAGACCTTAATTTTAGGGATTAACCACAAACACATCCATTCATCAATCTTTGTACCCATTGCATTCTCCAATTTCTATACAATTAATAAGTGTAAAATAGTGTACTTTTCTTAGAATTACTCGTAAGAGACAATGGGAATTCATTGTTCATGTATTGTAAAGACGTCTACAGTAGATCTAAAAAGGGATTTCATTCTTTTGCTTATCTCATATCGCATTCCTTGTTATCTCTTCGTTTTATTGATATGTGTAGTTATCTTACCATATGTGAGCAGTAAATTAGGGCCTATTACATCACTATAATATGAACAGCTACTTAATTTATTGATTTCCCGATTTTCATTAATTTTAGTGAATTTAACTTAATAAATCTATGTGTAGTGTAGTATACAACAGTAACTTAGGATAGATTTTAATAGAATATGGTGAGAGATAACTCTATTGAATAGATCTAATTCATTAAAACAACTTACTCTTTATAGTAAAGATATTATTAGGAAAGTTGTGGTATTCTTAGGGAATTTGATAAATTATCATGATGTTAATGCGATCCTAATTAGTTGTTAATTCTGAAGAGATTCTAATAGACGTAATTAGAGTTAAGAGTAAGTAATTTTGAGAAGAATGTTTATAAGTTAGTAATTACCTAAATATAACAATTGTTTAGATGCAACTTAATGGTGACATCATTATATGTGAAGAAGGAAGTCTACATGTTAAGTGTGGAATTGTTAATCATCTTTTCTAGTCAATGTATTATATGAAATTGTTTGTGGGTTCATGTAGTTTAGTTAGTAAATTAGATGTTTTAGTACTTAATCATTTGATAAATTAGGTTTATAGCTAATAAGAAGTTTATTTAGTACTAGTGCTTATACTTGTTCCTAGTGGAGACAACCCTATAATCATCCATGCTAATGAACGATAGGTACACTTACCTATTGAACCAACTTAAGGATAGAATATAGGTTTATAAATTTTAAGACTCGATAACTCTAATTAGAGGTAATTACAACCCTAAACTAATTCACTACTATAGCCACACCTTCCATGTCTACTATGACCTCCACTAAAAACCCATGATTATCACCGGTACAAACCTACTTAAATGACCATGACACAGAGACATACACTTATTGTACAAAATTGCAGCACAAATCAACATGTCTACGAAACTCTTTACTGCAGCCTTGAATCGAAAATGGTTCTGACAACTAACACATATACTTCTTTAATTTTGACCCGACATGGCTTGAACAAAGTCCTACATATGCTTGATGATACCTTAGCTGAAAGTCCTCTTCTCTTTCACTTAGCCACATACCCCATTTTATATTGCTTTTTCAATTAGTCTATTATGTAATATTTAATTATAGATATAGAATACCTAATCACTACTTGGTTGCACAGAGATCTACAACCCAAAACAGCAAATACGTGTACTTACACAGTAAGAAGAAGATAATTTCAAAACTTTTGGTATTAGAAATTTTAAGCTTCGATACCAAGATTATATGATGTACTTAGGAGCTCAGTAATTATAGGTTTTATTTTAAAAAACCAAATGGCTCCTTTGAAATATTAAAGAAAGGAAAATGGAATCGAGTTTAGCATATTCATGAGCTACCCATGAGGATATGATGCACTAAATGAACATTACATGACCCAATCCCTACTTTGATATTACGCACTAAGTATAAATTTAGGTAACTCGCTACAATCCATGCTAAAAAGATTGATAAGAGAAAGATATGGGAGCTTTCACAAAGAAAGACTCAAAGGGATTTTCATTAAAAATTCATAAGTATGATAAATCACTAAAACCCTACATACATGAACTATTTATACATAATGGTAATTTTGTAAATAAAATATAGTAAAGGGTACCCTAGTAGCAATCTTGTAAATTAAAATAAAATATAAGGGTAATATAGTATATAAAACATTAGTAAGTAGTCTTGAATTCCATCGTCTTAGATGAGTAAACCTAGACTAGCTAAGCCAACCTAACTTGGCTAAGCAAACATAACACAAAACAACAAGGCAAGGTAGAATATAACAAAAGATAATGGTAGACCAGAGTGAGGAGAGCCAAGTAGTAAGGTGGAATAGTTAAAGTAGATAACATGAGAGTCATGCTTATTCGATTGGCCTCCTAGAACCCATTAATTTCAAAACCAAGTTTATCTATATAATGATCTAAACTTCTCTAATTACTCAAAATACAAAACAAATGACATACACACACACACATACATTAAAAGTTCTTATTACTAATGTAATCCCCAGTAAAAATAGTAACAATAACAATAATGACATAAATAAAAGGATGATCAATTATTAAGCGAGGGTATTAAGGTATTTAACAAGAGTTTAACAAAGGGCAATATGAGAAAGTGTACATAATCCAAGGTTACCCAGTACACAAAATCGTTTTGATTTCTTAATGACCTAGTATAGTCTATTGTTGACAGCCTTGGACTCTTTAACTACAGCTTCTACAAACCTTCAATGTAAAAGTTGATTTTTGCCATGATTTGATTAATTTCCTTAGTGGTTTTCACAAGGCATATTATGTGTCTTCTATGGTTATACAAGAGAAGGACATTGTAAAGCATAAATACATAAGAAAAGTCATAACCCTAAGAGAATTTTCTTAGTAAGTGTTCCTACAATAGGGATTACGAGTTCTTACATTAAGTCTAAAGTCTTTTATACCAATCCTTTAAGATTTTGTCCTTTTTATCTGTTGTTAAAAATGAAGGATAGCTTTCAGATCATCAAGAATCAAGGTAAAGTATTTCTCTTAACACAATCCTTTATTTTTATTTTGCATCTATATTTAAGTATGTTTTGGAGGAAATTTTGATATTCAATTTGGAAAATAAATTTACAATTTTTTATCTATTAGGGCTTAAATTTGGAAAATAAATTTTGATATTCAATTTTTTATCTATGGATAATGCCTATAGCAGTGTTTCTATAAAACATGGACTATAGTATAAGAAGTCATGAGAACCTTATGTGCTTGGTTGATAGACTTAAATGCAAAGATAATAAAATGAATGCGTAGTTTATTTGTTTTTCATTTAATACATGCTCTTTGTTTAGATTAGCATGAGCATGTGTTTGTGTGTTGCATTCTAAGTTTTGGCTTATCCTTTATTCTCTTACAATTGTAGGCTAGTATGATGATTATGACGAATATGCTAGTAATGAGTGATAGAAATCGAGCCACTTGACCATTAACTTGAGCTTGAGCTCGAGGGCTAGAAAGCATGGCAATGTGTATCCTCTCAATTCGACCCATACCTAAAGAATCCAAGTAGCTTTTGACTCCAACCTGCCCTAGATATCAAGTCGATCACCCTCCCATTTGTAAAAGATTAAGTACCAACTTGTGGACTGATATGTTAATAGCTTAGCCGACTTGCTGAACAGCTCGACCACACTTATTCCAGCCTCTCGAGAGCACATATGAGTTGACACTAACCTAGAGTGCTTGTAGATCAGCTCAGCATCAACAAAATTTAACTGTACCTTTTTGTCTACTTCTATAGAGGCCTTCCTAATAATTGTTAGCTACGTATCCCATCCATCTACATGAAGGAATTTTCTTAAGAAGCTTCTATTTTGAAAATTTCTTTTATACCTATCCATTTTTTGTATTTTAATTAATTTAGACAATCCCCCTTTTAGTCTTTTCCATATTTAGTAGGTTACCCTAATATTTCAGGTATAAATACCCTTTTTGTTAGTAACCACATTCATCATCTTAACATCATTGAATATACTAAACTTTCCCCTGGTGTTAAACTTCTTGCTTATTACCTTGTCTAACTCTCATTGTAAACCTTAGGTAAGGCTAGGTGGCGAGTAGCCTCACCGTACTACTCATGCATCATATAAAGCTAGTTTGTGAGTCGACAAAGTTCCTCAATGTGTCATATCCTCAAACTCATTCATAGGTCTATCTTATTTTTTGCATATTCTACCTCTCATTTTAAGCTTTCTGTGAGCTTAGACTCATCCCCTAGATATGACTATCCTTGTTTGTTCTTAGTGCAATATATCATTTAAATATGCTTGTCATGAAGATTAGGAAGATAGTTATGTAGATTATCATATTATGATGAGAATCAATAATGTTATTGTAAACTCTATAAATTTAGCTTTCTAAGTATAGAATCAAACCCTTAAACTATAGATGATTTCCTGAAGTCAATAGAGCCAGTGAGATTTAAAACTGATTAAAACCTCAATTCAAAACCTAAAGCAAATATGAAAAACCTTCAATTATCAATTAAACCTCTAATTGCATATGAAGACCTTAAAACCTTAAGTATATGTATAGTGCAAAGGTTGACCTTGAACCTCATCAAAACCTTAAAATAACAATCGAAGATTTAATCGCATAGAAAAATTTTATACCCTAAATGTATATAAACACTAGAGATTGAGCCCGAAAGTGATAAAACCCTAAAATTATAACTTTAAAGATATAGAAGTACTAATTCACTATACTTTACTCTAAAACTCTAATTGACAATATATCCTTAATATCTTATCAAATCATTAGTAAAAGATTAAAGATAACTTTTAATCATTCATAAATACATATAATACTAAAGTAATCCATTAGCAACTAGTATATTGCATTATAGATCACATCCATCTTCTAATCATATAACTAGGTTAGTATTTTGTAGGGTTAGGTATTTAGTTGATGCTTATATTATATATAGTATGTATTAGTATCCTAAATGATACTTTTCATGATAATTACATTAAGTAGCCTACCAAATGATGTGTATAGGATATAAATACTTAAAGGAAGATTTCATTAACGATTCTTACTAATCATTTCAATAAACTCCACATTTCCATTCAATCCTTAATTTTTCTCCTAAATTTTCCTTAATTACCCCATTATGTACACACAAATTACATTTAATTTCAAAGAGTTGACTAAGTCAAATGTTAACCAACTCAACATGTTAAAAAGTCAACACATGTGTCATTGTCATCTAGAGTTTTCTTCTTTTTTCTTTTGATTTTTTTTTTCCTTTCTTTTTCACCTTTTGCCATCCTTATCCTCCTTCTAAACCCCTCTCCTATCTTCTTGTAAACACATCATAAATACAACAATCCCATTTTTCCCTTCTTATCAAAACCGTCATCCCCTTTCCCTTTCATCCCTTTTCAAATTTCAAAACTCACTTCCATAGTTCAAGGACAAAAGGTATGTTTTATGTGATTCTTCCATCTTATGTAATAACAAGTTGTATATGTTAGATTAGCTTGAAGTTTACATGTAATATGTACATGTATGTTGACTTATATACAGGTACTTAAGTATAGGAATACTTAGGTATAAGAGTAGAATACATAGTATAGATGTACATATATATATATATATATATGTAAGAATAGGAAAACTACTTGTACATAAACTTAGTAAGCCATGTACATGAATAACCTTTTGTACATAACCAAAAAGGAAGAGTATACTAACTATACATACATATACCTTGCTAAATAAGTCCTTAAAGTGCAAAAATATGAAATTTCTGAAGCTTTCTTAAAAGGGAACATTAGGTATACGATAATACGTATAAAATATGCTTGTAACTGTATGTATATATGGCTATATGTACAATTATAAATACAATATATGTATAAGTATACTAATATACATATAAGTATAGTAAAAGTATAAGTGTATACTTAGCATATGTATAAATGTACATAAGACACTTAAGCATGAAGTAAGGACTCATATAAGCAAACGATGACCTAAGTAATGACCTAATCAATTGATGACCTGAGCAATGACTTAAGCAATTGATGACATAAGTGATGACATTAGCCTCTAAAATAATAAACCATAAGATCATCTAAGTGTAAGAATTAATGGCTCATGAAATTATTAACTACTAAAATAGAACATAAAACTAGCCAATAGGAATAATTAAGCTTCAATAGTTAGAATTTCAATAAATATAGTCTACATCGTAAAACATGGGTCTTAATGTCTAAAACGGACATCACCTATGAACGTATGTCTGGAAACGATGAAAAACGACTATAAATTCGTAAATATAAAAAATTGAATAAAAAATTATAGTAATCTAAGTAAAATTAGGTACATAGATATCTAGAACCGTTAGTTAACTCCATTACTTATTATCCCTATTATCTCATAATGGTTAGGTGATCTCAACAAAGGTAAGGATCTTCCGATCGATTATTATAACTAGAGCGAGTTATTATAGTCAAGTGAGTACTCCCGTTGACTCTATACTTGTTTTGTGTTTGTAATTAGTGCACTTAAATTAAATAATAATTACTTAATGCATGGGGATTCGAGATATGCATGTGCTTGATACTAATTACTTATTATGAAAAGTATTGTTTAATATAATAATTGAGGATTTGATTATATGATTGATTGTTGCATGATTTAGATGGTTTGCAGATATTGATTGATCACCACATGATTTGACTTAATTATCTTTGGCTTATCTTAAATTAAAAAGGTTATACATCATCTATGCATTGCATTACTTATTCCGACCATCACTTTACATAGAGGTAAAGAGAGGCCTTACAAAGTTTGTTTATATATATTAAAGTGTTTATGTATGGCGCACTCATACAACATAACCTTACCCAAACCTACGGGCTTACTAGGCATTAGAGACACCAACCGTATAGTCGAGGGTCGAGTCTAGAGATCTCCATTGTAAGGTATGAGTGCGGGTTATGAGGATCGCCTCACTACTAAGCTTGGGATTTTATGTACTATTGGATTTTCATATTTGAAAATGTATTTTTGTGAAATACGGAATTCAAAGTTAGGAGTAAAAACCAAAGTGCCAGAGCCCGGTCGTGATTGGTGTTGATGTATCTCCTACCCTTGTCTTGGAGGGCGTTAAAATCTGATATTGTATGCAGTACCGGTCAACTACATATATTGGTTGGCATACTACGTGTACATGCATTCATATAGTTGTAACAATTTGTTTGATATCTTATTTGCTAGTATAGTATGAGAGATAGCTCACTAAGCTCTTGTAGCTTACTCCCTAATAGTTTTTCTTTTGCAAGATGATAGATAATCGGACATGGGTTAAGAGCTAAATGTTTAGTGCAAGTATTGAGACATTTTAGAGGTTAGAATTAGAGAGAAGTTGTTTAGTTCATGTGAAACTTTAAATATAAATACTACTTATGTACTTAGATTTTTAAACCTTATTAATTTGAACTTTTAAGTCTATATTACTTGATCTTATCATTTGGTAAGGGATATCGATTCTTTGTGGTTATGAGGAACTGTAGGATATCAGACATCCATAGTGATGTATATTTATATTTTACAATAAATTAATTACCTAAAAATCAGTAATCTTAGTGATTTATTATTTAGAATCTTGTAATCTCTAACTTGTAAGGCGGTTTCCATATCATAGGTGCACATGTGATATAGAAATTTTAGGTAATCCTACTAGGCCTCTTTTAAGGTCCTAATAGTTAAGATTATTAGAGAGGGTTTCCGTGAAACTGCTGTTGGATGTTTATTTTAATTTAGAAGTTGTATATTAGAACTATGTTATTCTTTTAGCATAAATTAGTTAGGTTTAGAGATTCTAGAGAGTTATTTGATTTTGTTGTTGCTTTATAGAACATTTATTGTGGAATTTTTTTAAATACTTTATAATTGGAGCTTTCAACATTTAATAAGGTTGGTCGATGATGACTAATGAAATTTGAGACTTTAGTAGTAGTTTTAGAGCCTAACATATCAGTAGAGGATTAAGGACATGTGGTGGTTTGTAGCATCCTAAGTTTAGGGTATTATAACTAAAATCATAATTGTAGTTTAGGAAGATTATTTAGTATTAGTGGTTGTATTCATTACTAGTAGAGATGACCCTATAATTATCCGTGCTAGTAAGTACACTTACTTGCTAAACCGAGTTAAGGATATAATATAGGTTTATAAATTGTAAGACTTGATAGCTTTAATTGAAAGGGATCAAATTTTTGGTACTATTGCTTGGGAATGGAATCATTAGGAAATTTAAAATTCTAGTGCATCTAGCTTATGTTTATTATTATTTGGTTATTTCAAAAATTTTGTGCTTAAGTTGATTTAAATTTACTAGTTTTTGTAGTTTATGATTCGAAACAGCATAACTGAACTTGCTAATTTCGATCCTATACTTAAGAGAACACTTAGAAGCAATTTGAAGAAAGTTTGTGAATATTTTGAGAAGTAAGCATTTGGTATTAAGGAAGTAAGAGTACGTGAATTGTTGAGAATCAAAATAAAGACATCTAATGAACTACCGACTAGCGGTCCCATTACTTGTACACGGCTCTAAGGACTGCAATCCCTTACCTAAAGAATTATGTCTCAATACCTTGCTGAAGATGAGAAAGTTTACACCGAAGGAAGGTAGTTGAACTCCTTAAGCTCCACGCATTATCATACTATGATCTATGCTTTCAGTAGTGATGATGCCAACCATTCCCTGACCATGGACCCTATGCCGAGTAATCTAACTAGCCACTATCGAGAGGTTTTTGCCAAGTGATGAGAAATTCATTTATCAGACGAGTATTCTCTCGGCATCCTACCATCTCTCTCATCTTGGCCCCTTTATTGCTATAACACCTTAATCCCTCTTACCTACTGTGCTTAGAGAATATTCATATGGGAGCAATGTTGCACCACTACCTGTCCACTTCATCTAACATTATACCACTTTTCCATTTTTTTCTCTTATCCTTTTTACCTTTTTTTTTGTATGTACTAAGAATCCCCTTTTCGTATATACTTTCTTGTAATTTCTTTATTTGTAATGTTGTCTTAGGGACTTGCTATAAATAGTCCCTTTCTCTTGTAAGCTGGATATAACTTACATTTTAATACTGAATATTCTGTTTTTGTGAGACAACTCTCTCCAAGTCCATCTTTCATACACTCTTATCTAATCTTGCTGAGTAGCTCAGCATTAGTGGCAAGTGGACCTTGACATCAACTTGTGTGTCATATCAAGTGAGGTGTTAAGTCGTGTTGTGTTCATTGGTGAGTCATATCCTTTGAATAGCTTTACGTCAGCTACTCTTTTTTGTTTATGGACCATTTCCCTCTCATTTTTCTTCGATATTTCGGAGGACCCATTTTAGACAGATTTGCTACGGTAAGCCTTAGTAATAACTAAGCTCTTAGGTATACCACATAATTTCCTGGTATCAAAGCTTAAGGTTGAGATCAAGAGCTATATAGTGATAGTCTGTTGTTGATATATTTGTGTGTGTGTTGAAAACATCCGAGTGAAGTGTCTTTACTAAAGTTTTGTGTTGAGAATGTCGAACTGTAGTATATAGGGAGAGATTAACAATGTCGAGAGTAATGCTCTTGGTCGTGGTTAGGTTACCCAATAAACACCACATATTATTGTTAAGCAGATATAAGATCTTGTTGCTAGCTGAGCAGGGTTGATAAATGAAAGATAGGCTAAGGAAGGAAATGAACAAGCAAGGTCTGGAAGCCTTTCCAGTGAACCAAGCACCACCACGACGTATTGATAGAGTTGTAGGGAGAAGGTTAGAGTTGGACAAAGTGGAAAAGTACAAAGAAGAAGAAGATAAGTATGTTGGGATTGATGAGCGTGAATTTAGAGCACCAAGAGGTATTAAACATCTTAAGGAATAGATTCCGAGCTTCAATAGGGCTGGTAGTGCTGATGACTACTTGGATTGAGAAGAGAAGATTGAAAAGATATTCAACTTTTATGATTATGAAGATGTTGTCTGCATTAAAGTAACTACGTTAGAATTTTCTAGACATGCAGCAATATGGCTGAAGAAGCTAGAGAATGTTTACTTAAGGACTCGACATGAAGTCAGAACATAAAATGAGATGAAGAGAGTTCTAAGAAGTAGGTTCGTTCTTAAATACTATGAACAAGACACTTTCTAATGACTCTAAGACTTGAGGTGATGTAACAAATCTGTAGACGACTATGTCCAAGTGTTTCAATTGCTCATGATATGATGCGATATCAACGAACTTCAGACCTAAACTATAACACAATTCATCTTTGGACTATAGGCTGAGATTGGTAACTCCGTAGAGCTGTAAAGCCTTACAACTCTAAATGAAACTGTCATGACCCTAAAGGGGGCTTAGTAGGATTACCGAAGTTTTCATAATATGTGTGCACCCATGATATGAAAACCGCCTTGTAAGTTAGAGATTGCATGACTCTAAATGATTAATTACTAAGGTTACTGATTTTTAAGTAAATAATTTACTGTAAAATACAAATATAAATAACTATGGATGTCCGATATCCCACAGTTCCTTAGAATCGCAGAGAATCGGTATCCCCTACCAAATAATAAGATAGGATATATTAATATTATAAAAGAAATACAAGAAAAATTAAATTATCAACAAAGGTTGCTTATATATCATCTAAGGATTACTCAGCTATTCCTAATACTAAGATACATATCTTCATCTCATACTCGGTACCCGAAACTTATCCCAACTAATTCCAATATAAGTAAACCTACAAAAGAAACTATGAGGGAGTAACAATATAACAGCTCAGTGAGTTTGTTCCTCACCACCACCGTTCAAGCAAGTTATCATACATTATTATCACACATGCAAGCAGGCTATCTACATACAAAATGAATGTAGGTGCGATGAATGCAAGCAACACATCCATAGGAGTCCGGAACTATGGAAGGTGTAGAATTATATCGTCTACACTTCGATTATCCCCTGTACTTACCCACACAGGGTACCTCACTTACCCGCATGAGGCTACCTAGGGGCCTCACCCCTTAGGCTTCACTTGACTATTACCCTAGCCGAGAAAGATTTCAATTCAAATAGGGGGATTCCATTCTAGGACTATCCACCCTCCAAGGTCCCTTGGGAACAACTTGCGAGTCCATCTCGCAAGCCAAAATTAACCAAATTTTGCAAGTCCATCTTACAAGCCAAAATTAACCAAGGCCTTATAAGCACAATAAAACGAGTTCTCTCGCTATCAAGTGGAGAACCCATGCTAGCTTTGCCTTAACAATAAAATACAATTTCTGGCACTATGGCCCTTATCAAATTCGTACAAAATACGTTTAATATTAGGAAAACCTTATTCCAAAAATACCTTTTCCAACATTTTGCAAGGCTAGCACTCTCCATCTATACATTTACTGGGTCATAGACATGCAACAAATAGAACCGGTTATTTAGGTCAAATATTTATATTCATCAATTTAAAAGAAAAACGATCACACAAATGATGGCATATGAGCAGAAAAGTCATTCAAACATACAAGCAACAACAAGCAACAAAACATCATACAAGTAACACGCACAAGCAAGTAGCAGGTCATTAGAACTTCCTCACTTGGATTATTGCTCATTCTCTAAATCTTTGGGGTTTCCAGAACTCGATATTGAACACCTAAAATATAATAACACTTACAAGTATTCTATAAAATCAAACTCCTTAGTTAACTAAAAGTCTATTGTAGTTTATCTAGTTTCCCCCAATATAACCTAAGTATAATGTGTATATGGTTTATCATACTCAATGAGATGAATAGTAACTATTTTCTCATATTTGTAAGTTAAGATATTTTCTTTATGTATTTTGGAACTTTTTCGTTTTAGCTTGGATCGTTATGAACTTATAGTCCATTTTGATCGTTTTCGAGTTTATTTTCTCATAACGAAGTCCATTTTGGAGGTTAGGACTCGCAGTTTGAATTGCGATATAAAAATATCATAAAATTTATTATTTTAGTTTAAAAATTATAAAATACTAATTTCAGCTTTTTCTTAATATATTTATGATTTAATAATTATTTAAATCATATAATGAGTATTTTCATTATTTTGAGCATATTTTCCTATTTTTGAGATTTTTACTTTATTATGATTATCATTATTATTATCTTTATTATTTTTACTATTTCTCATTTTCTTATTTATTATTTCTCTTAATTACTTCACGATTATACATATATATATATCAATTTATATTTTAGAGTTTATTTTATTGAAAAATTACGGTATCGTATATATATATATATACACATATACACCTTACATATTTATGGATTTAGTAAATATATTATATATGCTAACACATATTCAGTATACCACTTATATATATATATTATATGTATTATATATGTATATGTATTTATTGAAAATAAACATATTCTTATATACATATTCATGTATTTATATTTATATATATATAAGTCTTGCATATGTACATACATATAAAAACATATATATATATATATATTCGGTATATACATATAATTACCACTCATGGAGGTATACTAATATATATATGTACTATATGATTATATATTTATATATACTAAAATAATTATACATGGATACACACACACACATATATATATATGTATATAGTTACGGTACAAAAATATACATATATACTATAGTTATTTAATAAAATGCATAATACTAATTATATGTATTCCAAAAAAATACATAATACATACTCTCCCGTATAATATACCTATGTACATACATGTCTAGATACATAACCTTATACATACATATTTAATTAACTTTAAGTATTTATGCACATAAACTTGTATTAGTTTTGCTATATCTATAAAAATACTATACAACTACTTTATTTATACACGTATATACTATATAATATACATCTACATAAAAATAAATATTTACGTTTTTCTTTTAATTATTTCCTTCTTCTTTTCCTTTTTCTTTCCTTCTTCTTTTTCTTCCTTCTTTCTCTTTTTCTCTCCTCATGGTTTGGTTTGTGTAGATTTTTTTTTTTCTTCCAGATTTTCTTCCTTTTATTCATATAAAGTTAGCTTAGAATTTAAGCTAAGATTTATCCAAATCTTTATTTTCATTTTTCTTTTATTTTCCCCTCAACATGTGGCATTTCTTTTCTCTTATGTAGGCGGCTAAGTTTGGCTTTCATTTTACTGATTTTTCTCTACGTTTTGTGTAGGATGAAAGCATTGAATTAGAAATGGAAGAAAGAAATTGAGATAAATTGGAAATAGAAGAGAAGGAAAATGAAAATTATTAACAAATATATGTAATTTTTCGAATCATATAAATTATAACGAATCTCCTCATAAATTAATTTTCAAATTTTTATGAAATTTTATCAACTTAATTGTTACAATTATAATTTTACAAGTTATTATAGCGATTTCGTTATAATTTCGCATAAATTGGCGTTTTAGTCAAAAATTGCAATCGATTATAATTTTATTACTATTGAGTAATACTTAATTATTTTATAGGTTTATATTTATAATTTTAGGATTTCGATCAAATTTGGGTTCAATTTTGGTTAATGGTGCTTAAAGCAATTTTAGGGTTTTAGTAAATGATTTAGGATTTTGATTAATTTTTAAGGTTTTTACTACTTATAATATATTTAAATTTAGATTTATTAATTTTTTTCTCTTGCTCAGCTTTGATGACTCTTCAAGTCATCTATAGTATTAGGATCTACTTCCACTCTTAAATAGCTAAATTTGCGGGGTTTACAAAAACCATCCGTGTGGCCTAGAGTGTTGAAAGGCAACGGTGGAACCAAGTTAACCGAATGCCGAGTAACCAAATACTAATATCGAATTGGAGTGGCCTGTCAACCCGACCATTGAATGATAGAGTTTCAAATAGTTTAGAAGTGGAATGTTGAGGTTACATGTCGAGCTAACCAGACGAGGCCCGAGGTAAAAGCAAAACTGAGGAGCTTAAGATTTAAAGTTACTAGGGTTAGAGTTTAGGGAGGAAAATCAAAGAAATCAAATGTTTTAAATGCCTTGGCTATGGACGTGTGGCTAGTCAATGTCTAAACCATTGAGTCATGATCATAAAGGGAGATAAGCCTCGGTTTGAAGTAAAAAGTGCGAGTGAAGGAGAAGAAGAAGTGGCAATCAATCAGAAGCTAGAAGAATTTGAAGAAGATCCTGATGCTAAGATACCTCCTAAGAGCAGAGCCAAATATTGCTATGTAGTTCGACGATCCCTCAATACTTTTGTAGATAATGAGAATGAGCAAAGAGAAAACCTCTTTCATACAAATTGCATGGTGAATGGCAAGTTATGCACTATGATCATTGATGGAGGGAGCTGTACCAACATTATCATGCAAGGGATAGTTAAGGCCATGACATTGCAAACTCTTCCATACCCTAAGCCATACAAGATTCACTAGCTGAACGAGAAAGGAGGACTACACATCTCTCAACAAGTCAGAGTGTCGATTACCATTTCTGATAAGTACAGGGACGAGGTGCTGTGTGTTGTCCTTCCCGTGTATACATCTTACATATTACTCAACCAATTGTGGCTATTTGACTTAAGAGTGTTACAAGATAGGTATAGAAACACCTACATGTTTCAAAAGGATGAATGGAAATTTATATTAATACCTATGAGTCCTATGGAAGTGAAGAAGCCTTGGAAAAGGTTGCTAGATATTTATAGCAGAAGTCCTTAGTAATTTCCAAAGCTCAGTTTGCATGAAAGATCAAGGTCGAAGACTATGTGCTCCTTTTAGTTAAGAGATTCTTAGAGGTTAGAGAAGTCATAAACTTACCTACCGAAGTGCAGCTATCATGACTTAGGGATGGTTTAGTCGTAATAGAAGCCATACATAGCATGAAGGACCATAAATTGGTTACCCTTCCAATCATAGACCCTTCATATAATATACAAGGCTTCTACAACCATTAGCTTCCTAAAGGTAAACATATCAAGATAATATCATAACATACTCATATTTATATATATATATATATATATCATTTAAACTATAAAGTTTACACTAAGTTAGGATTTAGTACATCAGTATCTACAACATAGACAAAATGAAGTACAAATAAAAGTCTATATACTAATGTTCTCTCGACACTCCGAATGGCTCATTCCTGCCCAGAGTATCCACGTTAATCTCTAGCATCCTATGGCCAACGCCGATAAAATGATAATCTTGCATCAAAAGTCTAAGAGGGTATAAGCTAATGCTTAGAGAGTAAAACCCTTAGCTATACTAGAAGCAAATTATAAATACATTAAATTCAATCATATGAATGAATGAGCAAATAGCATGCTAAGTAATACGTATAGTTAACTAGTCACATACACAACTCAGATTTAATGCCCTCCAAAGTCAAGGTTGAAGTATACATAGGACTAATCAAATCTATGTATTATACTAGAACTTATTTTCTACAAAACTGCATGCTTCATATTTAAACAAAACAAAACTTTTATTTTCATAAAAAACTAAATTCTAAGTATAATTATGAGTAGGCCCCCGTAGTCCATACTTACTCCTAAACGGAGGCCCCTAGACTTGACCTCTTAGCTGGGCGATTAACGCCTCTAATGTCTAGTACTCCTACGGGTTAAGGTAAGGTCATACTGTGTGCGTGTATTGTACAAAACCAATATACTTACAAATAACAACCCCTGTATAGCTTCTCCTTACCTCTGTGTAATGTGAGGGCCGAAATTAGTGTATATGCGATGCATGTAAATGCATGTTCCAATTTCTTTTTATTAATCAAGTATAGTTAAATTCAATTAACGTATCACCAAACAATAATACATACTAGCATTATCTGTGCTATTATGTAACAAACAATCTGTTATCAGTATTTAAGGTAAATTCACAATTCAACAAACAATAACACATACAAGCATTTCCCAACCCCATATAACATTCAATTAATAGAATCAATTAAGTTCACCAGTGACAAACATACATAAGTATGGAATCATAGGGTAAATACTCACTCGGCCATATCATCTTGCACTAATCGTAATAATTGATCGAAAGATCCACACCCTCATCGAGATCACCTGATGATTACGAGATAGCAATGATAATAAGTAGTTAAGTCAATTAGTGATTTAAAATATCTATCTACCTAATTCTACTTAGGTTACTATCGGTTTTTATCTGGTTGAACTTGATTGCTAATCATATATAACTTGTTTTTTCATTTTATCTTTGATATTTACAAGCTCATAGTTGTTTTTCATAGTTTTCAGGAGTATGTTCATACGATGAGGTATGTTTTGGACGTTAAAACTCGTGTTTTACGATATGAATTAAATTTATCAAAATTTTAATTATTGAATCTTGAATATTCTTATTATTTATTTTTATATCTTATTTTAGTACTTCATGATTTAATTAACCATTAGGTTCTTTTCTTTTCATGACTTTACATTATTATTATATTTTATGTACTTAAATGAGGTTAACTCAAATTGATATGTATGATATGGGCTTATAATGGTTTTGGCCCACACATGTATACATGTGTATATATTATATTTTTTATTATTTTACTATACTATTTTATAGTATTTTAAGTAATTATGTTATGATTTACTTATGTACGACTTTTATATTTATGTACCTATTTATTCTATACATATGTTATGTGTATGTATACTTCTAATATACTTGTATGTGTACTTGTAGACTTGTAAATACACCCGTATATACATATGGTTGTATACGTATTTTCGTATGTCCTCTATATACCTTTAAAAACTCTTCATTTATTCATATTTTTTCCTCTTATGGGTTTAATTAGTAGGTTATAGGTATGTACACTTATTATACTCCTTATTTTAGGTTACGCATATAAAGGTTATTCATGTATGAGGATATCTATACTTATATGCAAGTAGTTTTTCTAGTCTTACCTATATGTATGTATAGTTACACCATGCATTCTACTAAAATCCATACACAAAGACTTCACATGGATCCACATGGTATATGTACTTATGTATTTCTACTCCTATACCTAAATATTTCTACACATCTAAGTATGGGTATAGAGATTCCTATCTTCAATAACATATATGTACATATTACATGTAAATTCCAAAACTAACATAACATATACAACTAATTAGTAACTAAGATGATAAGAATCATATGAAAACATACCTTTTGCTCCTTATAATATATATGGAAGTGTTAATTTATATAGTATATAAAGAGTTGTTGAAATATGAAAATAGACTTAGAAAGTTGGAAAAGAGGAAAGGGAAAGGGAGGTGACGATTTGGGAATGGGGAAGAAAAGGGATTTTTCTTTATGTCTTAATTGAAATTCCAAGGACAACAAAAAAGGGGGTCTAGAATTCTCTAAGTATGGTGGCAAGAAGAAGATAAGAAGAAGAAAAAAATGCATGTGAAAAATGAGAAAACTTTAGAAAAGAGAAGAATTTTCTAGTTGAAAGTGACATTTGTTGACCTAGTCAACACTCTTAAATTTGTATGAAATTAATATACATAATAAGAATAATTGAAAGTTATCTTGATCATTTGCTAATGATTTCGTATGATTTGGCATGTTACTTAAGATATATTATCAATTAGGGTTTTAGAGTAGATTATAGTAAGTTAGTGCTTTTATATCATTAAAGTTATAGTTTTAGGGTTTTTATTACTTTTGGGAGCAATCTCTAGTGTTTACATACATTTAAGGTTTAAAAACATTTATACGTGATTGAATCTTCAATTGTTATCTTAGTGTTTTGCTCTTAACTAGCCTTATCGACTCTTGGAGTTTTCTAGCACACTATGGTCTACCTTAAGTATTATGTTGAAAATTTTAGGGGTTTACAATAGCAGCTACTTGAGGAATTTGCCAACCTCTTCCCTAACAAGATGCCAAAAGTTTTACCTCCCTTGAGAGGAATTGAGCATTACATCAACCTCTAACCAAGGGTTGCCTAACCAAATCGACCCGCTTCTAGGCTCAATCTAGAGCAGGCAACTAAACTGAAGAAGCAGGTAGATGAGTTAGTAGATTATAGATATGTCCGTAAGAGCATGAGTCTCTGTACTGTACTTGCTATACTCATGTCGAAAAAGGATAAAACATAGCGAATGTGCATTAATAACTGAGCTATTAATAAGATCACTATCAAATAATGATATTCGATCCCATGTCTTGATGATATGCTTGACGAGTCACATGTTGCTTACATCTTTTCTTAGATTGACCTGAAGAGTAGCTACCACCAAATATGGATGAGACTTGGGGATGATTGGAAAATGGCCTTCAAGACAAGGGATGGTTTGTTTGAATGGTTAGTGATGTCGTTTAGACTAACTAATGCACCAAGTACACTTATGTGGCTACTGAATTACGCACTAAGATTATTGATTAGAAAATGCATTGTAGTTTATTTTGATGATATTCTAGTCTATAATACTAACGTCCTCGTACGTGTTGAACATTCAAGGTTGGTGTTTAACATACTTCGCATTGAGAAATTATTCGGCAACCTAAAGTAATGCGCATTATATCAAAGCGAAGTTGTATTCCTCGGATATGTTATTTTAGGTAGTGGAGTTTGAGTTAATGAGGAAAAAGTTAAAGCTATTAATGAGTGGCCTATGTTGACTAGTGCTGCCAAAGTCTAGAGCTTCTATGGCTTAGCCTTGTTCTATCAGAGATTTATCCAAAACTTTAACTCCATAACTATGTCGTTAACTGAATTAACTAAGAAGAACGTTGAGTTTAAATGGACAGAAAAGGCTTAAAGGAGTTTTGAAAATGTGAAGTCTAAGTTGACGTCTACTCTAATACTCACCTTACCAGATTTTAAGAAGGTTTTTGAGGTTGAATGTGATGCATCTGGTGTTGGCATTGGTGTTGTCCTTATGCAAAAGTGCTAATCCATTGCTTACTTCAGTGAAAAACTCCAAGGTGCTACCTTAAATTACTCAGCCTACGACAAGGAATTCTATGCCCTTGTCCTTACACTCTAAAACTAGCAGTATTATTTGTTGTCAAGAGAATTCATCATCTATTCTGATCATGAATCTCTCAAGCATCTTTACGGGCAATAGAAGCTTTCTCTACGTTACGCCAAATGGGTCAAATTCTTGGAAACCTTTTGCTATATAATTAGATATAAGAAGGGAAGTACCAACATAGTGGTTGATGCACTTTCTTGCTGTCATACCCTCATCACAACATTACAAGCTAAGGTGCTTAGATTCAGTACTTTACCTGATCATTATAAGCATGAACCAAATTTTAGACCCTTAGTAATTAGGTGTAGTACTAGAGGAGCTACAGAAGGGTTCTACTTAAGTAAGGGGTTCTTAATAAAGGGCAAGCAGATTTGCATACCAAGTAGTTCTGTAAAGGAGCTACAAGTTCAAGAAGCTCGTCCCAGGGGTCTGGCCGGCCATTTTGGAGAAAATAAGATGATTGAGATATTGAAGGAGCACTTTTACTAGCTTGGAATAATGAAGGATATGCACCAAATACTTGAGAGGTACAAGGTGTGTAAGTATGCAAAAGGGAGGAGAGAACCTTAAGGAGAATATATGCCCTTATCAATTCTTGAGCGACTGTGGACCGATCTAAGCATGGATTTCATACTTGGCCTTCCTCACATGTCGAGAAGACGCAATTTGATCATGGTAGTGGTCGATCAATTCAATAAGAAGGGCCACTTTATTCTTTGCTACAAAACTAATGATGCTTTAATCATCACTAATCTCTTCTTACTATAAAATTGTGTGACTACATGGAGTATCGAGAAGTATTGTGTTCGACCGAAATTTGAAATTCACTAGCCTCTTTTGGAAGATCCTATGGAGGAAACTCGGCACTAAGCTCCTGTTCAGTACCTCTTGCTACCCTCAGACAGACGACCAAGCTAAAGTAGTTAATAAAATTATTAGTAATCTCCTGTGGCCACTGTTGGAAAGAAATCTTGTGATTGAGATTTATGCTTACCCATCACTCAATTTGCATACAATCACTCAACTCACTGCTCAACTATAACATCACTATTAGAGGTTGTTTGTGGAATTAACCCAAACCTATCTTTGGATTTAATTAACAGCTCGACTACATAAGGGGAAAGTCAATCCTGCCTATAGCGTATCGAAGAGTTATAAAGGTTACATTAGAAGATTTCCATCCAATTGGCTAAACTGTAGCCCAACAAAAGGAAGTGGGAAATTGCAGAAGGAGGCGAGTCATTTATACCCCTAGGGATCTTATCTAGGTTAATCTTAGCAAGGAATGCTTTTCTAACAGAAGGACTAACAAACTATCTCCAAGAATGAATGGACCCTTTAGGATCTTGGGGCGCATTAATGATAACACCTATGAGATTGAGCTACTTGAAGGTTTCGATGTGTTTATCTCCTTTAACATCACCGATTCGATTCCTTATGTGCCTAATGATGATGAAGACTAAGATTTAAGGGCAAATCTTCAACAACCCCGGAGAATTGATGAACTGTCGACTGGCAATCCCATTACTTACGCAGGGCTTCAAGAACTACAATCCCTCTCCAAAATAATTATCTCTTGGTAACCTGCTAATGATGAGAAAGTTTACACTAAAGGAAGGTGGTTGGACTCCTTTAGCTCCCCGCATTGTCATACTATGATCTATGCTCTTGGTAGTGATGATGCCAACCATTCCATGGCCTAGACGCTGTACTAAGTAATCTGACCAGTTGCTACTGAGAGGTTCTTACCAAGTGACGAGGGACTTACTTATCGGCCAAGTAGTTTTCTCTTGGCATGCTACCATCTCTCTCATCTTGGCCCCTTTATTGTTGCAACAACTTGATCCCTCTTGCCTATTGTGCCTAAAGAATATTCATACAGGACTAATGTTGCACTGCCACCTATCTACCTCATCTGACATAATACCAATTTTCCATTTTTGTCTTTTGTCCTTTTTACCCTTTTTCGTATGTACTAAGAATCCCCTTTTTATGTATACTTTCTTGTGATTTCTTTATTTGTAATATTACCCTAGGGACTTGCTATAAATAGTCCCTTTCTCTTGTAAGCCGGATATAACTTACATCTTAATAATAATATTCTTTTTTTATGAGAGAACCCTCTCTAAGTCCATCTTTCATATACTCTTATTTAATCTTATCGAATAGCTCAAGATTAGTGGTAGGTAGACTTTAACATCAACTTATACATCATATTAAGTGAGGTGTCAAGTCGTGTTGTGTTCGTTAGTGAGTCACATTCTCTAAGCAACTTCACATCAGCTACTCTTGTTCATTTGTGGACCATTTCCTTCTCATTTTTCATCTATATTTTGGAGGACCCATTTTAGATAGATTTGCTACAGTAAGTGTTACCAATTGAGGATGGACTAGTCGTGGTAGATGCTATATACTGTATGAAAATCCCCTGATTAGTTACCCTTCCAATTAAGAACTCTTCACAAGGCTTTACAACATACGAGCTTCCCAAAAACACATAGATTCAGAAGATATCATCACATAACATATTTATATAACATTTAAACTACAAGGTTTATAGTAAGCAATAATTTAGTACATCTAGGTCTATATTATTAACAAAACAAAAGTACATAAGGAAAAGTCTATATAATCAGTTCTCTCATCATACTGAATGGCTCGCTCTTGGCTAGGTCCCTAAGCTAATTTATGGCATTCCCTAGCTAGCCTCAACAAATAAGCCATCTTGTAGCAAAAGTCTAAGGGGGTATAAGCCTAAGTTTAGTGAGAAAAACCCTCAGCTATACCATAAGCAAGTTATCGATACATTATATTTACGCATATAAATGAATGAACAAATAGAATGCCAAGCAATACGTATAGTTAACTAGCAATATATGTAACTCAAATTTAACGCCCTCCGAAGTCGGGGTTAAAGTATATACGGCATCAGTCAAATTTAGGTATTATATTAGAACTTACTTTACTATGGAACTTCACTTTCCGTATTTAAATTAAACAAGCCTTTTATTTTCATAAAAACTAAGTTCTAGTATAATCGTGAGTAGGCCCCTGTAATCCACACTCACCCCTAAACGGAGGCCTTTAGACTCGACCCTTAACTAGGCGATTGGCGCCTTTAACGCAAAGTATTCCCATGGGCTAGGGTAAGGTCATTTTATATGATTACACTGTACAGAACTAATAAATTTATAATAATAACCCCTGAATGGCCTCTTTCTACCTTTATGTGATGTGATGGCCTGAATTATGTCTATACAATGCATGTTGATGCATGTACTAGTGTCTTCTTATGAGCCAAGTATAGTTAAGTCCAATTATGATGTGACCATCTAATAGCACATACAATCATTATCTATACTACTATACAATAAACAAATTATTATTCGTATTTAAAGTAAATTCACAATTCAGCATATAATAACATACACAATAATTTCCCTACCCTACACCACAATCAATTAACAATATCATTTAAGTCTACTATCTATAATCACATACTAGTATGGAATCATAGGGTAAATACTCACTCGGCCATAACGACTTGCTTTAGTTGTAGTAATTAATTGGAAGATCCTCACCACGTTGGGATCGCCTAATCATTACGATATAATAATGATAGTAAGCAATTGAATTAACTAGTAATTCTAGATATCTATGTACCTAATTCTACTTAGATTACTATTAATTTTTATCCGATTAGACTTTATTGTTAATCGTATGTAACTTTTTAATTCTATTTTTGATATTTACAAACTTATAGTCATTTTTCATCGTTTTTGGATGCACGTTCACACGGTAATGTCCGTTTTGGATGTTAAAACACATGTTTTATGATATAGACTAAATTTATTGAAATGTTAATCATTGAAGCTTAAATATTCTTATTGGCTAGTTTTATGTTCGATTTTAGTAGTTAATGATTTCATTAACCATTAAATTCTTATACGTAGATAATCTTATGGTTTATTATTTTCGAGACTTATGTCATTGTTTATGTCGTCAATTGCTTACATCATCCATTACATATGTATACTTATCCTTATATGTCCATGTACTTTACACATGTTATGTATATACTTATACTTCTAATATAGTAATATGTATACTTGTGTATTTATACATGTACTAGTACATATACCCGTATATACAAACGGTTATATACTTATATTTATACGTATTTTTGTATACCTAATGTTCTCTCTTAAGAAAGCTTTACAAATTTCATATTTTTACACTTCAATATACTCGTATATAAATACGGTTACATACGTATTTTTATGCATATTTTCGTATGCCTAATGTTCCCTCTTAAGAAAGCTTTACAAATTTCATATTTTTACACTTCAAGAGCTTATTTAGCAAGGTATATATATGTATAGTTAGTATATACCTCTTTTTAGGTTATGTACATAAATGATACTTATGTATAAGGGTCTTCATACATGTATTTATCAAGTGTATTCTTATGTTCACATGCTTAAGTATATATATACATGTGTTCTTCTTCCATTTACTAAGGATTTCTTACACTTCTAAGCATGAATATAAAGCTTCTACTCTCAACAACGCATATGCACACATCACATAAGTTTCTTACACTAACCTGACATATTCATCTAACTACTAAATAAGATGAAAAGATACATAATAACATACCTTTTTCTTGTTGACTTATGATAGTAGGAATTATAAAAGTGAAGTGAGAAAATGTGGAAAGAAGGGAGAAAGGGGAATCACGGTTTGGTGAGGGAGGAAAAGACTTTGTTTGTGTTGTTTTTGTGTTTAAAGAAAAGAAGACAAGTGGGGTCTAAGTGGGAAGGGAAGTGGACGACACAAGGAGGGTGATATTGGAAAAGAAAAATTTGTGTGGAAACTTAAGGAAAAGAAAAGACATCTTTAGATGACAATGAAATACTTGTTGACTTTTTAACATGTTAACTTAGTCAACCTTTGACTTAGTAAACATTTAACTTAGTCAACTCCTTAAGTTTACATGTAATCTAAGTTTACATAATGAAGTAATTAGAGAAAATTAGGAAGAAAATTAAGGAAATATGGGGTTTATTGAAATGATTAGTAACAATAGGTAATGAGATCTTCCTTTAGGTATTTTTATCCTATATTAAATCATTTGGTAGGTTACTTAATGTAATTATCATGAGAAGTCCCATTTAAGGTACTAATACTTACTATATATAGTATAATCATCAACTAAGCTCTTAATTCTACATAATACTAACCTAGTTATATAATTAGAAGATGGATGTGATCTATAATGAAAGTTATCTTTAATATTTTTAATAATTTGGGAAGATACTAAGGATATAATATCAATTAGAGTTTTATAGTAAGTTATGATGAATTAATACTTTTATATCATTAAAGTTATAATTTTAGGGTTTTTATCACTTCCAGATGAAACTTCTAGTGTTTAGATATATTTAGGGTATAAAGTTTTATATTCGATTGATTAGTCATTTTAGGGTTTTCACTATTACTAGCCTTCTATACTCTTAGGAATATTTAATACACTTAAGTCTTCTTCAGATGTTAGGACAAAAAATTTAAGAGTTTACAGTAAGCCCTAATGATAACTAAGCTCCTAGGCATACAAACATCAGAATTATCCAGCATGAATAACCAAAACAAAAATGTCAAGCCACCATTATGGAACTGGTTTTTGAATTCTGAAGGTGGTATCCTAAGAGTTCTACCATTGAATGTAGATCTACTTATTGAAAGGAATGGGAATGAAGTGCACCCAAGGAATGAGCCTAGAGTTAATTCGCCTGTGGCTCCCAAGACGATGTTAGATTATTGTAAGCCTAATTTGGATAAGGCTAGTACTAGCATCACTTGGCCTCATGTTCAAATAAACACCTTTGAGATAAAGTGAAGTGTTATTTAGATGATTCAATAGTGTATCTAGTTTTACAAGTTCAATGAGGAAGACCCTAATAATCACTTGCAACAATTTTTGGAAATATGTGTTACATTAAAAATAAGTGGTGTATTAAAGGACACTATCTACTTAAGATTATTTCCATTCTCATTGAAGAATAATGTAGCTAAACTCTATGCCAAGGAACTCCATAAATACTTAACAAGAACTGCTAGAATTGTTTATGAGGAAATATTTCTTACTACTATGAACAACTAAGTTGAGTTCTGATATCTCCTTGTTTAGACAATTGGAATAAAAAACTTTATATGAGGCATATAAGAGATAGAAGGATCTACTCAAGAAATGCTGCCATCATGGGCTCCCAGAGTAACACCAGGTTTGGACCATTTACAATAGTTTGAACTACAAAACCACGCAGCTCTTTAATGCGGCGGCTGATGGGAGCTTAAACCATATGTCACTAGAGTAATGCATCCAATTCTTCAAAGATATAGCCAATAACTACTATCAGTGGTCATCTGCAAGAGCTAAACAGAAAAGGCCAATAGGAAAGTATGAGTTGAATGCTACTTCTTCCTAAGCACATAATGTAGAAGTGTTAGTGAGGAAGCTTAACAACCTAACTATGGGTTAGAACAAAGCTTTGGCAATGGAATATTTTGATTTCACAAGTTCATATGAAGTAGATCAAGTGGAATAGGTTAACTACATGGGAAATCCTATCTAGCCTCATAATGATCTGTTTAGCAATACTTATAACCTAGGTTAGAGGAATCATCCAAATTTTAAGTGTAGTAATAATGGGAAAAGTTTGAACATGCAACCTCTTAGATTTTAAAGACAAGTTCCTCTCCCTTAAGCTAAACTAAGTCATTAGAAGAAATGTTAATTTAGTTTATCAAGTCTTCTAAAGCACATCACGAACTTTGAGAAACTAAGGGGTATTGATTCATAACTTAGAAAACAAAGTTGGAGAGATTGTAAAAACACTTTCTAAAAGGACTTTAGGATCGTTATCAGGTAATACTAGAGCAAATTCAAAAAAACTAGTTAAGTCTATGACCTTAAGGAGTGGAAAATAGTTGCATGCTCCTAAGAGAGCTGAAGAGAAGGAGAAGAGTAAGGGTGTTGAAGTGGAAAAGTAAGTCAAGCAAAATGATCAATCGGTAGAAAAGGAGCTTCTCGTCCTAGTTAAGGAGTATAAGCCACCACTACCATATCTAACAAGAGTAAGAAAGGCATAAGATGATGAATAGTACAGTAAGTTTTTGGAATTGTTCAAGCAACTTCACGTCAATCTTGCTTTAGTAGAGGCATTGGGTTAAATGCCCAAGTATGCCAAATTTCTCAAGGAGTTGTTATCTAGTAAGACGAAGTTGAAGAGTTATCTATGGTTACCCTTAGAAGAGTGTTTTGCTGTGATTTTGAGTAAACTCCCTACTAAGCTCAAGGGTCTGGGTAGTTTTAACACACCAAACATGATTGGTGATCTACCTATTAAAAGGGCTTTAGCAAACCTTAAGGTAAGCATTAATTGCATGCCATATTGCCTATTCAAATGATTGAATTTGGGTGCACCTATGGCTACAAGGATGAGTTTGTAATTGGTTGATAGGTCTATGAGGTTTCTAAGAGGTTTGGTGGAGGATGTGTTAGTGAAAGTTCAAGATTTTATCTTCCCAGTAGATTTTGTGGTCCTTAATATGGATGAGGATGTGGACATTCTACTCATATTGAGTAAACCCTTTTTGGCTACAGTAGGAGTAGTAATTGATATCAAAGATGGTAGCCTTATCCTTATAGTTAGAGGAGATGAGATGGTGATTAGAATGCTAGATGTTTTCAGATAATCCATGATCACTGACGATGAATGTTTTGCTATTGGCTCTTTTGATTTCATTGTTTTTTATTTTGTGTAAGACTATATAAGCAAGGACCCCTTGTAGATATGTGTGACAAAAGGAGATCATTTAGATGAAATAGGGAATATACATGAGGTGGTCACCCATTTGGAAACCTAAGTTGCATAGAAGAAAGATATAGGGGTAGAGGAGATCAATAGGAGCAACGTTGCCTACTTGAAGCCTTTAGTGGAAGAACCACCTGAGTTGGAGCTAAAACAATTACCTTCTTACTTGGAGTATGCATTTTTGGCTAACTATTCAAGACTTTCAATCATCATTTTGTCATAACTTAATTCATCTTAAAAGGAAAAACTTCTATCAGTTTTGAAGGAGCATAAGAGGGCAATAGCATGGAAGATATCAAATATTAAGGGGATCAACTTATCCTTCTGTAATCACAAGTTCTTGATGGAACAACATTACAAGTCAGTAGTGTAACCTCAAAGTAGACTTAACCTAAACATGAAGGAGGTAGTAAAGAACGAAGTAGTAAAACCACTGCATTTAGGACTTATCTACCTAATTCCAAATAGCATATAAGTGAGTCTAGTCCAAGTAGTTCCTAAGAAGGGTGGTATGACTACAGTATTGAACCAGAAGAATGAATTGATCCTAATGAACACAATTACTAGTTAGAGAGTGTGCATTGATTATAGGAGACCTAATGATGCCACAAGGAAGGACCACTTCCCATTGCCTTTTATTGATCAGATGTTAGAGAGATTAGCAGGTCAAGAGAACTACTATTTTCTAAATGGGATGTCCAAGTATTTGTAAATTCTATTACACTTGAGGATCGAGAGAAAACCACCTTCACTTGTCCTTATGGTACTTTTGTATAACATAGGATGCCATTCGGGCTCTATAATACTCTAGCCACCTTCTAACGTTGCATGTTAGCTATCTTTGGTGAATAACTAGAGGATGTAATGAAGGTCTTTATGGATGAATTTTTTACGTTTGGTGATACCTTTGATGGATGTCTTGCTAATTTGAAGAGGGTACTTTAGAGATGTGAGAAGAGGAGTTTGGTGTTTAATTAGGAAAAGTGCCATTTTATGGTACAACAAGGCATTATGTTAGGATATAAGGTATTAAATAAGTGAGTTTAAGCTGACATGGCTAAGGTAGAAGTGATCTTGAAACTACTACCACCATCATCTGTTAAGGTTATACGCAACTTCTTAGGACATGTTGAGTCTATATGAGGTTCATTAAGGATTTATCTAAGATAGCTAGGCCTTTAACCAAACTTATAGAGAAAGATGTACCATATAATTTTAATGATAGTTGTTTAAAGGCTTTTGGTGTATTAAAAGAGAAGTTGACCAATGCTCTATAATGGTTGTACTATATTGGACTCTACCATTTGAATCGATGTATAATACAAGTGATTCTGCAGTAGGAGTAGTATTAGGGTAGAAGAAAGACAGATACTTGCTAACAAGACACTGACTCTAGCCTAAGAGAACTGCACTATAAGTGAGATGGAATTATTGGCGATATTTTTTTCATTTGACAAGTTTTCGTCCTAACTTATTCCTTCAAGGGTAATTGTCTACATAGATCATTTAACCTTAAGCTATCTTCTACCCAAAACTCATACAAAAGTAAGGTTGATTTGATGGGTGTTGTTACTTTAAGAGTTTGATTTAGAGATAAGGGACAAGAAAGAAGCCGAAAATTTGGCTATTAATCACTTATCTAGATTAGACAACTCACATTTGAAGACATTAAATGAGAAAGATAATAATGACAAATTTCTAGAAGAGAGTTTATTTGCTATTCATATAGCTAAAGACTAGGATGTTTCATAGTTTGCTAACATAGCAAATTACTCAGTAAGGAAGGTTTTACCACAAGAATTGGATTATCAAAAGAAGAGAAAGTTCTTCTCAGATTTCAAATATTACTTTTAAGAGGATCCATTTCTATTCAAAATGTGTGCTGACTAAATTATTTGGCACTCTATATCACATGAAGAAGTACAAAGGATCCTGTTTTGTTGTCATAATAGCTTGATAGGAGGCCATTACAACACCAATAGGATAGCTCACAAAGTTTTAGAGGCTGGGTTCTACTGGTTAGGCATATTTTAGGATACTTATGAGTACATTTTGGCTTGTGATAGAAGCTAAAGAATGGGGAATGTCTCTAAGAGGGATGAAATGTCACAAAATTATATTTTGAAATGTGAAGTCTTTGGTGTTTAGGGAATATGCTTCGTAGGGCTAATCCCTTAGTTCTTTGGGAAACAAGTACATTCTGTTAGTAGTAGACTACATTTCAAAGTGGGTCAAGGCTCATGCTTTACTGGTGAATGATGTTAAAGTGGTAGCAAGATTCTTGAGAAGGTTATTTTCTAGATTTGGAGCACCTTAGGCATTAATTAATGATAGAGGAATCTACTTTTGCAATACTTAAATTGGGTGACTCATTAAAAGATATGGGATACATCATAGGTTAGCTACTCCTTATCATCTATAAATTAGTGGTGAAGTGCAAGTATCTAATAGGAACTTGAAAAGAATTTTAGAGAAAATTGTGGCTCATAAAGAAAGGATTGGGTTGACAAGTTAGATGATGCTCTGTAGGCATACCAGACTACTTACAAAACTCCCTTAGGTATTATACCTTACAAATTAGTCTATAGTAAAGCTTGCCATTTACTGATAGAAATTGAATATAAGGCCTACTAGGCTATCAAAATGACTAATTTGGATCTTAAAGCAGTTGGTAGGTAAAGAAATCTCTAGATTAATGAGTTAATGAATGTCGCTAGATGGTTTACGAAAATAGCAGAATGTATAAGGATCAAGCTAAACATCTGCATGATTCTTTGATAAAACAACCTAGGCGGTTCAAAGAAGGTCATCTAATACTCCGATGTAATTCTAAAATCAAGTTATTCCCCGAAAAGCTTAAGTCTAGATGGTCAGGTCCAATTCTAATGAAGAAAGTTTACCCTTACGGAGTAGTAGAAGTTGTAGACTCTATAGATTTAACCTTCTAAACATGGTGTCCGCTTCGAGTATCGTAAATATTTTCCTAAGTTGATAAGACCACATAAAATGAAAACCGACTAAAATTTTAAATTCAAAATTTAAAACAAACTTGAAAGACTCAATTATACGATTTGGAAACCCTAATCATGTAAGAAAACCCCAATTTCTACATACATATACTTTTAAGGGTAAATTTTCTTGAATTTTCTAATAGAAAAATATAAATATTATAATCAATCAACAAGAATAGAAAATTACTTAACTAATTTTATGTATCACATTCATCTAATGGAAACCAAAAGTAAAAGCTATAATAAAAAATCATGTAATGACACTATAATTTTATGTAAAATGCTTTAATGTTATATATATCTCTAAGGTACATGCATTTTAAACTTATTGTCCTAGTGTAATTTTATTGTAAAATGCCTAATTAAGCTTAATCCTTTCCTAATATTTATGGGCCCTATCGGCAAAAGACAGAGAGAGAGAGAAGAAAAGAAGAGGATGGCATTTACAAGTTTTAGTTGAGTTTAGTTGCAATGTTGAATGAATAGCTGCTTATAAGTCCCTTCTTTGATAAATAGCAAATAAATGCTCTTGACATTTTGGTTTGTAATTCTATTCATAAATTTCTATAAGTATAAGAATACATTAAACCACTTTGGTCTAACATTTTGTTTACTTAGAGATAATAAGATAGATATGGAGTAGAAATGTTATATCTAAAAAATGATTGTTGTTATGACTAGGCTAAGAAATTTTATTCCATTATTTACTTTATATAACTTTTTATAATAGGGAATACTCATTCTAGTATGTACAAACTATCATCATTTTGATGAGAATCAATAGTATTATGATTATTAAAGAGGGTTTCATTAAAACTATTGTTGGATGTTGATTTTGATTTGGTAGTGCTCTATTGGAACTATGTTACTGTTTTAATGTACATTGGTTAAGTTGAGAGAGTCTAGTGAGTTATTCAATTTTGTTATTGTTTTATAGAGCATTTATTGTGGTATTTTTTTAAAATACTTTCTAAATTGGAGTTTTCAATAGTTAGTAAGGTTAGCAAATGATGACTAATGAAATTTGAGACTTTAGTAGTTGTTATAGAGCTTGATGTGTCAGGAGAAGATTAAGGACATGTAGCGATATATGTTGTCCTCAGTATAAAGTATTATAACTAAAATCATATTATATTAAGAGAGAGAAATGAGAGAAAGGCAACTTAATTGCATACATATATAATTTGCAAAAGCTAAGCCAAAATCATCTCCTAAGACATTAGTACGACTAATCAAATTATAAGTAATATTTAGGTTTTTGATGTTCCTAGATGGAGTATAATAAATCTTCTAATAACCATAACTATATTGAAATGATTATTAATTAGAGGAAAGGGACTCATTTAAATAAGATTGATCAAAATGTTCATATACCTCATAATAAATAAATCTGTTTGACTAAAGTCATAATGAAAGCTTTAATGTCATGTATTATACGAAGGAATAATCTAGAATGAAATGGAATGGAATGAGGGCTAAAATGAGAAATGCTTTCCTATATTAAGAGTTGCTCATAGAATGGAATGGAATAAAATGATACTAAATACTCAAATAGAATTATTTGTCAAAAATGCCCCTAATTATTACATGTTATAATTTGATTCAAGGTTAGGAAAATAATTTTAATTAATCATAAAGAGGAAGTGGGAATGAAATCATAATTATGCCTTCTCAAAGGTAGAATACGGCTCTCCATCTAGTTGGAATTGTTGATTCCATGGATGTCACAACCCCAATTCAAGGGACATGTTGTCCATCTTAGAAGTTACTAGATTGAGATGTAACAATTGTTTTGTTTGCTTTAATCATAAAGATTCCAACTTAACAAATAATCTATTAGATGTTCTATATGAATAAAATATAAATCCATATATTTATATAAACATTACGAGGCATTTCTCTATTCTCATAGGAATCATGAAGACTGCAGAAAATCAGAATTCCCTACCAAATAGTAAAATGGGTAGTAAAAGAAATTCTAATAGCTTCTTTCATAATAACCTACGTTCACATCTTAGCATAGGTTGGGCTTGCAAAAACTCTTATGCACTTGGGATCTTAGTCAATCTAATGCTTTTGGCTTCAATAACTTATAGAGAACTATAAGGGAATAAGCAAAAGAGCCATGGGCTTAGTAAGGGGTAGAGAGACAGAAAGCATATACTAGTAGAGCAAGTCGACCAAGTTATCAATCAATTATTATATATAATACATGAACAAGCAATGTGCCATCCATACGACGTTATCTAGTCTTTCGTGAAGTTAAAGAAATTGCATTCGTTTTAACTCGAGTTGATGAGTTTAATGTTTCATATCAAACTAGGGCTTATACAATAGAGAATACCCTTTACCAAAAACTACTTTTAAACTACAACCCCCAACCTTACTTTGACATTCTCTCTAATCACTTAATTTAATAAGAGTAGAGAAAGGATCATTTCGACTATTCTCATCTAAGGGGTTTATGTTTAGCCTATGACTCCTAGCCGTTTCCTTAGTAGGTTACAATGCATGTTAGGTTAGAAATTAAGTCGAGTTTACGTTAGTCCGTTTTTAGGATGATCAACCAAACTTAAACAATTCAAGAAGAACAATATTCATAGAGCAAACATAATGTGGAGCTCAACTCCTACTACATCAATTGGAAACTCAAACATAAGCATTGCAAAAGCATAAACATCTAACTGTAATCATAAGTAAGTACATATTAAAGTCTCAAGATATTCTAAAATAATACCCCAAAATACTATGAAGTATTGATCCTACTTACTTGACATGACCTTTACTTAGGTTAGTACATTATGTCAACATCTTGATCAACTTTAAATGCTATATAATGTAATAAAACTTATGTTTAGAGTTCTTAAAGCTATGAAAACACTATTTATTTATTACTCCTAATGGTGTTGTTGTTGTCCTAGAACGTTTAGACAATATATACTATATGTATAAATTTATAAAAATATAGTGTTCTATATATCAATATAACATTATAATGGGTTATTATTTTACATATTGATGCATATATATATATATATGCATATAATTATACGATGTATGTATTAGCTTCTAAAAGTGCATACATTATACTTTTATTGTATAGCCAAATAACTTATTACTTCAATATAATAAGTTAACATACACATAAAAAATATGAAATCTACTCATCTAAGTAAGTGATATCAATTATATTGACTTAATCTATTTGTGCTTCATTTATGTGCATCATTGCAAATAATAAGAATTTCACATCAAATTTTATAACATAAGTGGTACTATACTAGATAATTTATGGATTTTATGTTTGGAATCCTGAGTATGAACGACCTACTTACTCAGTTTGTTTATGAAGTTGCATTTCCCCTTAAATTTACTATATACTATATAGTTTATTTAAATAGCAATAGAATTGAAATTAATGTTACTAACATCATATTTAGGTCACATAAGTCAATGAATATATCAAATAAAATACATTCATATCTCTTACATTCAAGATTAACCAAAGAGACGAATCAATGAAAAAACATTTATCAATTTTGTTGGTTTTAAACCTAACTTTATATTTGAAAAATTCCAATAAATAAATAAGCTACAAAAAGAAATTTGAAACATTGCTTGAATGTATTATGAAGAATTACTTATTGTACCAGTACATAAGGATCCTATTGAAGAAGTACTGATAGCTCATGACTAAAATGGAAATATAAAATTATCGTATTAAAATAAATATATGCTTACTTTTGGTTTGTCGGAACTTATTCACTTGGTGGTAAAATTCTTAATCTCTAAGTGTAAAGAGCAATACTCATCCCAATTACAAATAAACAACTAGTAGGCTAGTTATTGCTTTAAGGATTCTAGATCGAATGCTCTTAATTATTATTGTTATTACTATACTTCACTACTTAGTTATGCTTGAAATGCGTTCCTAGTCTCAGTCATGCATGGTTCATCAAAGATGGTGTATTATAGATTTTAGGTGACCTTTTAATATATTTACAAATTCTAACATTTTCCTTTATATTATGTTTTACTGACATCTAATGTCATTTGTGTAGATATATATTAATGAACTAATGATTATAATTTATTTTCACACTCATAGGCATCTAGTTAGCATCATTTACATAGATTATTAACAATCTAATAATTTCAGCTAAACTAAGGCCCATAATTATATTGGTCCCACTATTTAATCTTTATATGCATATGATTAAATAATTGCTAAAATACATATCTGTATATAAATAGCAATCACTCAATGTTTTAATAGGTTTCTAAATCCTTTTTAGGTATGTCTTTTCATTAGAGTTATTTGGTTAGATATATTCTCTAGTATTCTATTAATTGTAGTTATTCTAACACAACATTTTTATTAACACTCCAATCTTAATATAAATGTTTTATATATCATTCTCAAGTGTCAACCAATTTGATCTATAGAACAACCTATAAAATTTGACTTCAATTCTATATATTGATTCAACATGTGACATTAATATCTTACTATGGTTTTATTATATATAATTGAATTGAGATTCCATTTACCAAATTCTTGTAAAAATTTCAAAATTTGATTTTCAAAAATTACATCATAAACATAGAATAGGACTAAGAGCATACCCTCTCATAATTTTTGGTGAAGAAGTGAGCTAATTTGTTGTGTTTTCTAGAATTAAAGAATGTCCTTCAATGCTTATATGGTGGTTATAGTAGTAGGTTGGTGGTTAACAATGGCCTCAATGGTGCCATGTCAAAGAAAAGGATAAACGATGGTTATTATAGGGTATAAGTGTCATGACCCTAAATAGGGATTAGTAGGATTACCTAAAATTTTCATAACATGTGTACACACATGATATGAAAACCGCCTTGCAAGTCAGAGATTGTAAGACTCTAAATGATTAATTACTAAGGTTACTGATTTTTAAGTAAATAATTTACTATAAAATACAAAGATAAATAACTATGGGTATCCGATATCTCACAATTCCTCAGAACCCCAGAGAATCGGTATCTCTTACCAAAAAATAAGATAGGATATACCAATATTAAAAAAGAAATATAAGAAAATTAAATTATCAACAAAGGTTGTTTACGTATTATCTAAAGAGTACTCAACTATTTCTAATACTAAGTTACATATCTTCAACTCACACTCGGCACTTGAGACTTATCCCAATCTCAATGTAAGTAAACCTGCAAAAGAAACTATGAGGGGATGACCATATAATAGCTCAGTGAGTTCGTTCTTCACTACCACCATTCAAGCAAGTTAGCACATATTATATCACACATATAAGCAAGCTATCCACATATAAAATAAATGCAGGCGCGATGAATGCAAGCAACATATCCATAGGAGTTCGGAACTATGGAAGGTGTAGAATTACATCGTCCACACTTCGATTATCCCCTGTACTTACCTGCACAGGGTACCTCAGCTTACATGCATGAGGCTACCTAGGGGCCTCACCCCCTAGGCTTCACTCAACTATTACCCTAGCCGAGAAAGATTTCAATTCAAATAAGGGGATTCCATTCTAGGACTATCCACCCTCCAAGGCCCCTCAGGCACAACTTGCGAGTCCTCTCGCTATCAAGTGGAGAACCAATGCTAACTTTGCCTTAACGATAAAATACCATTTCTAGCACTATGGCCCTTATCAAATTCATGCAAAAGACGTTTAAGATTAAGAAACCTTTTTCCAAAAATACCTTTTTCAACATTTTATAAGGCTAGCACTCTCCATCCATACATTTACTGGGTCATAGACATGCGACGAATAGAACCGGTTATTTAGGTCAAATAATTATATTTATCAATTTAAAAAAAATGATCAGACAGATGATGGCATACGAGTAGAACAGTCATTCAAACATACAAGCAATAGCAAGCAGCAAAACATCATACAAGTAACACGCATAAGCAAGTAACAGGTCATTAGAACTCTTTTACTTGGATTATTGCACATTCTCCAAAACTTTGGAATTTCCAGAACTCACTATTGAATACCTAAAATATAATAACACTTGTAAGTATTCTGTAAAGTTAGACTCCCTAGTTAACTAGAAGTCTACTATAGTTTATCTAGTTTCCCCCAATATAGCCCAAGTATAATGTGTATAAGGTTTATCATACTTAATGCGGTTAATCGTAACTATTTTCTTATATTTGTAAGTTATAAGACTTTCTTTATATATTTTATAACTTTTCATTTTAGCTCAGATCATCATGAACTTATAATCTATTTTGATCGTTTTGGAGCGTATTTTCTCATAACGAGGTCCATTTTGGACGTTGTGACTCATAATTTAAATTGTGACATAAAAATATCGTAAAATTTATTATTTTAGTTTAAAAATTATAAAATACTAATTTTAGCTTTTTCTAAATATATTTATGATTTAATAATTACTTAAACCATATAATTGATATTTTTATTATTTTAAGTATATTTTCTTATTTTTGAGATTTGTATTATGATTATTATTATTTTTATGACCGTAATTATTTTTATTATTTTTCATTTTCTCAGTATTTATGTCCTTCACGATTTATACATACATATATATATATCTATATATATTTTTGGTATACTATATACATATAATATATGTTATATGCTATATATATATAGTATATACTTATTATATGAAAATAAACCTACTCTTATGTACATATATATATACTCATGTATTTGTATTTATACATAATAATTTACATATGTAATTTTTTAATACTTAAATATATATAAATAATCTACAAATACCTATTCCTATTTTATGTAGTTGGTATATATATATTTATATAGTATTTGTTATATAGTACATATACTATATATTATACATTTATTATATTATGCCATATACCATAAAACATATACTCTATATTATATATATATATATACTATACGATTACATATATATATATATATATGTAGGAAAATAATTATGCATGATTGCATATATATATAACTCACGGTACACATATATACATAGACACACTATAGCTATTTAATAAAAATACTTAATACTAATCATAAGTATACTAAAAAAAATACATAATACATACTCCCCCGTATCATATACTTATGTACATACATGTATAGGCACATAACCTTATACATACATATTTAACTAAATCTAAGTATTTATGACATAAATATGTATTAGTAATGTTATATGTATAAAAATACTATACAAATACTTTATTTATATATGTATATACTATATAATATATATCTATATTACAAAATAATTTACTTACCTATTTATTTTAATTTTTATTCCTCTTTTCTTCCTTCTTCTTCTTCTTCTTCTTCTTCTTCTTCTTTCTTTTTCTTCTTTTTTTCACCTCACGATTTGCTTCTAGGATTCTTGTTTTCTCTCTTTTCTTTTTCTGTTTTGTTCTTATGGTTTTGCTTTCTCTCTTTTTTCTTTTTCCTTTTATACCTGTGAGTTAGCTTAAAATTTAAGCTAAGTAATTATCCAAAAAAAATTTTCATTTTCATTTCTTTTTCCACTCAACACGTAGCAACTTTTTTTCTTCACGTGGGTGGCAATTGATTTCCAGAATGTTGCAATTGTGATAAAGAAGAAAAGAGTGAAAATAGATAAATTAAAAATGGAAGAGAAGGAAAATGTAAATTATTAACAAATATATGTAATTTTTCGAATCATATAAATGATAACGAATCTCCTCATAAATTAATTTTAAAATTTTTATGAAATTTTATCAATTTAATTAGTACCCGTTACAGTTATAATTTTTACAAGTTATTATAGCGATTTCGTTATAATTTCGTACGAATAGGCGTTTTAGTCGAAAATTACAATTGACTATAATTTTATGATTATTGAGCAATATTTAATTATTTTATAGGTTTTTATTTATAATTTTAGGGTTTCGATCAAATTCGGGTTCAATTTTGGTTAATGGTATGTAAGTTAGTTTTAAGGTTTTAGTATGCTATGTAGGGTTTTGATCAATTTCTAAGGTTTTTACTATTTATAATATATTTAGATTTATGATTTATTAAATTTTTATCTTCCTTAGCTCTAATGAATTATCAAGTTATTTATAGTATTAGAGTTCAATCCTACTCTTAACAAGCTAAATTTATAGGGTTTACAATAAGAGTCTTACATTAACCTTTTTAGAAATTTTTGGATACTATTAAGTGTTTTTAGCCTAATATAAGCTATTTATGGAATAATTAATATTGTATTGAAGTATTTATATTTCTTCAACCTTAGTCGCCCCTCATCACTCCTTAGATCTAATCTCTACCGTTACAAATGAAACCCATCCTTACATATAATGATGCAGATGACGGTAGGAATTTGCGTAGAAATCAAGAAAGCAAATGGCGGTGTAAGTTCTGCCGCTACAAAATTCCTTCATTATGAAATATATGAACCGTAATGTGATTTGCCACAACTGTTCCAAACTTGATCCAATTTTGCTCAACTATTGGAGTATAATATTATCTAAATTTAACATAAGTAGTCTTTTCATACTATTGTGAAAATAGTAGAATAATGGATTATAAATGGAATTTTGATTCTTTATTATTAGGGTAATTAAAGTTTGACACAATAAGCTTTAGTTTGTAGGTTCCAGTGGTTATATTTTAACCTCTTTTTTTTTTTGGAATTTGACTCCGCATTGATGTTTCTTTTAATTTTTTAGCCTCATGATACCATTTGGTGTGATTTAAAAATTATTTTTGTTATTACTATTTTTTGCCCTTAATTTGGGGACAAGGTCCTAAATACCGTTTTATTAAGTTGCTTGAAAGTGATGATAACATGACATTCTCGAAATATCAAAATTTGTAAAGTTACTTTACCCTACATTTACTGTATCCTAAATGCTACTAGCTTTGTATTTATAATATGGTATATTTTACGTTTCAAATAAAACTTTAATTAAAATGCTTATATTTTGATGAGTTTGACCGTTCATAAGTTTCTTCTCTTCTTTCCTTTTTTCTCCCTCCTTTTTTTTTAAGACCCATTAATCGATATCTTATAAAATTATGTTATAGGAAGATATAACTTCAAAGTACATATTGAATTTTGATTTATTTGCTATGAATAATTAAGTCTCAACATACTAAAATTTAATTGATGACAAAAAGATTGAGAAAGTTCACTTATTTTGGAAATTTTAATTCTATATAGTTGTATGTTTTGACTTTTGGAAATTTATAGTAAATTTTGTGAATATTTAGAAGAAATTTTCATTAGCCTAATTTCTGAGTTAGAAGTCCTAGATAAAATATTTATAGGATGCTTAATTACTTATTTTCCATATTAAGATTTAATAATTTGTTCAACTAATAATTTTTTTTAATTCCTCATTAAAAGGTGTATGTTAATTTAGAGAATTTCTTTTTTTGTTGGCCCTAAATATTAAGTTTGAAGTTAGACCTTTAAATGTTAATTCAATGCTTAAAAAAGTATTAGATACTCTAAAATTAACATGTCAGAATTGCGGAGCATTACATCCATCCTCTCTTTAAAATGTTTCGTCCACCAAACTACTTATTTTGTAGCCATCCTCTTACACCTCGACACTGTAGTAGTATATGTTGTCTTGCTTTGAGTCTAACTTTTATGCTACCTTATTTTGCTCATAGAACCATCATGTTATCTCTTTATAAAGAGACAAGGGTTATTATTTATTGGATGAGGACGAAAAGAAAAGATTTTATCTCCTATACAAATTTAGGTTCTCCTTCTTTTCCTTTTTGTTTTTTCTTTTTTTAACTCAGGAGTAATTTAGGAAAAGGTTAGTGGTTTATTATAGTATAAGGTAACTTTATGCAAGACTTACTCTTAAGGAGTTTTCTGATATCGTTTCAATTCAAATCGTGTGATTAATATTTATTTTCTACATATTAGTATGTTTGTATTTGTGTATGTCAATGATTGTGATTTATTACTTTTTTTGTTGGTATTTTGAGCATATCCAAAATACTAGTAATCTCCTTATTTAATCCCTTTGTATTTAATTTGGTTTGCCCTAGTTAATTTAAACATGTAACACTAACACCTATATCAAGTGTGTAAAGGCTGTTAGTGTGGTTTCACACTCCTTAGCTGCACTTTTATGTGCATAATAACACTGTTGATATATCTTTTTTTTTTTTTTTTTGGACACTACATTATATTTGAGAACTTCAATTTCAAATTTCCGATATACAAGACGGACTACTACTAATAGTCTATAACATTAGGATACTGCATAATATATGACAAACAATTTAGTGAGGTTAGTTTTTGCTTCTTCTTTTTTCCCTGCCTCTCCTCCTTGTTCTTAATAATATTTAGAACATGCTTGACGTGTGACCTATCTAGACGTCCTTTAAGCAGGTTGGTTGTTTAGGTTATCCACATTTATGTGTTTGTTTTTCCTTTTTTTTTTTTGTCCATAATTATGTTTCTTTTTAAGTTTCACCATTATTTGTTTTGGTGTGTGTATTTATATCCTCAGCATGTCTAATAATACTGGTATTCACCTTTCTATATATAATTTATCTATTTTAGCCCCCTTTGATCAATTAATTTTTCATTTTAACGTTATCCATATTTAGATTGTAAATGTGGCTTCTATTACTTTTTATTATTACAATTATTATTATCATTATTGATATTGGTGTTGTTGTCCAATTGTGGATGATTGGTGTTGTTATTTTATCGTAGATATTATCTCTTCTCCTTGTTTTCTTTCGTTGCTAAGTATTGAAAAATATATATATTTACTCATCTCATCAACTTATCCATTTAACCCATCATTCTTATTTATGGACTTATTCTTTATTTCTCTGTTGATATTTATCATTATTTTAGTGTTATGAAACTAGCACGAACATGAGGATGGCGAATTCAAACAGCACACTGACTGAACATGATAGCGACACAATACAGTGCGACTTGACACACGTAATACCACATGACAGAAGAATTGAGGAGCGACCACAAATTTGCCATCCCCAACTTATACGTGCACATATTGATGTATATATAAAATTTATTCATTTTTTCTTTCAGTGTGAATTTTACTTATATATTTTATTCCTAATTTGATGTATACATGTTTCATTTGTTATCACTCTTTACGTTACAATTTTAAACTTGTCTATAGATTATCATCACAATCGATTTCATCAATGCGTTATTGTTCGCTATAATAGCTTGTGAGACAGTTTCATACGTTAAGCTATCATTTTTCATGCTTACGACTTTATGTTTGAGCTACTGTCTCCTTTTTTTTCTTCTTTTTTTCTTAAAAAAAAAAAAATTAAATCGAATGTTTAAGATGTCGCTCATCCCTGGAGAGGTTGAGACATGCTTGTATTTTATTTTTAGTATTTAGCGTAAGCTTTTGTTTTGGTTTATGTTTCTAGTTTGATGTACAAAGGTTTGTGTGCATATTTATTTTCATATGTACTTATACATATGTGGATTGAAGTTCTCCCAATACATTTATATAGTGTGTGTAAGTTTACATGTATTTTCTATTTCTGTTAAGGGTACTTAACATGGGTAAATTATATATATATATATATTTGAAAAAATCTTTTTGTTAAAAAGAATTGACTTAAATTTTGTTCAACTATGGTATAAGTTTTTACTTCCATTCCTAAGCAACTTAGTATCAAATTTTACGCGGATAGTATTTTTCTTAGTGATTCCATCATATTTATAGAATCCCTAAATACATCTCTGTAAATCTTCAAAATAAGCCTGCGACGTTGAGATTCAAAACCAATCATATTATTTAGAAAGTAATGCATTTGCAGTCATTTCCCTATTGTAAACTATACTTATGACATAAAATCTTTATGAGCTTTAGTTGCGTAGTTTGATAAGAGCAACATCAAGTTTGCAGCACACTGACGTACATATTCAATATAATCAATGGGAGAGAACACAAAGATGTATACATAATATGTATATATTACCGCATACATCTACAAATCGGAGAAAGGAGAAAATAATTGAAATAATTACTTACTTCAACTTCTTATTTTTATTTTATTTTATTTGTTAATTGACTTATTAATTATTTTAAGAGTAATTTGTACTTCCATAATGCTACTTTATTTCATCTAATGTATTTGTAAAGCCTACTTTTAGCGGTCCTATGATCTGACTAAGAATACTTTCCAAATGTTTTTAAGAATCAACTAAACTAAAAACTCAAGTTTACAATTAAAAACAAACTTATTTTTCTAATTCAAAAGCTGATTATTAATAAAACTTAAACTTGAAAAACTACTAGCTCTAAAATCATTTAAGATCCTAAACCCTAAACCTTAAAACAATTAAGGACTTTTAACCCTAAGCGACTAATCAATAATTTAATTTGAATTCTAGAAAATCCCACAATTTTATAAGTAATTTTATAAGAATCGAATCATAATTTACAAAATAACGCAAAAAGTAAATCTTAAAACAATTTCCCATAAAACAATACTTTTATCTTCATACTTAAACCTTACATATAAATAAATAGACCAATTAATTACCTTAAATGACTTATCATTTGAAAGTTAGGATTATTTGTTAGTTGATAACTTATCAAAATCTAGTGATAATACAATTTCCTTATCACTCCTTTACTTATACTACATATGAATAAATTATCACAAGATTGCACATGCTTAACTTTAATAAATGAGCCAAGATAATTTCATGCCTAAAAGGACACCCTTATGGCCGGTTTGAACAAGCAAGAAAGGGGCACCATACTTTTATCTTTCACCCATCAATCACTTTATTTTACACTCCATTATTTACCCCTTAATACTTACATCATTAATAGTTACAATTGTTGACTTTTGTGTATACTACATGACAACAATTTCAACCTTCTTAAACACACATTTACCTCATTCCCAATTGGCTACTTTTTATTCTATTTCTCACTCTTTCAATTGATTTTTCATTTCCTTTTTCTCTCACTTAAAACCAATACAAAAGTGGAAATAACCTTACCTCACAAATCCTTCAACTTTTCCACCATTTCCAAGATTTTACTTACGGTACTTTCAACTTTTTTTTCTTATATCCTTCTTTTCCAACATTCAAGCTTCTTTAGGACGCTTAGAACAATTCACAAACTCCACTTCAAAGGATCCAACAACTCGGGTTTCAAAAAGGTGCAAAAGGAGGAAGTAAGATAAAGAGCTTAAGTGGAACCTTCGTGCATAACCACCATACTTTTGCTTTATGGACAAGTAAGTGTATTTTTGTGTTAGTAGGTTAGTATTCATGTTAAGAGATTATGATTTCTTGAAGATATAAGTATGATCACAAGTGGTTGTAACATCAAAGACCACCATAAGAAACAAACCATGAAACCCTTTGCATGAAGTTGCGATATGAGCATGTAAAATTAGTATTTTGTAGAAATACTTGTTTAACACTTTGAATGGAAGATTTTAAGATGAAAAAATCTTGAAACAAGAGCTTGAATGAAAGAGGATCATGTTGGATGTAACGATTCAAGGGTCATTTGGATGTTAATTTCACTTCTATTAAGTTGGATATTCTCAAATCTAAACTTAGGTTAAGGAAAAATTCATCACATAAAGTTTCATGAGGAAACCAACTTTATAAGACATAAGTTATGATGTGGAAATTGTAATAAGTATGAGATCTACTATTTTCATTAAAAGTATGAGTCAAATAGCCCTCTCATGGAAAAAAATTTAAGCTAAGATTTGAATTCAAGTAACCCGGGTTCATAATCTAACACCTAAACTTAAGAAAATGATGAAACAAGTTGGAAGCTCTCATATTCAAACCTACTAGATCTAAAACATCCTTAAAAGACACTTAAAAATATGATAAAAGTAAGTAAACAAAGTGAAAAAACCAACCAAGGCAAGTATGATAAGTATATTAAGCTTAAAACTCAAAACTGAGCTTAAAACTTTCAAAACAGGCCTTAACACCAAGTTGAACCAACCTTAAATTTCTAACTAACAACTTGACACATCAATAGGAGTTGTTTTAAGACTCTCAAGAAATCCACAAGACACTCCCTAAGCCCAACAAAATGGTTAAATTTGAGTTACATAAAAAACATGCTTATTTGATAATTTAAGCCCACTTAAGAGCCCAATAAGTGGTTGTTAGCTTTAGGAATGTAAATTGAAGTTGCAAATTTGACCTTAAGGAATACTTTGAGCTTAGAAGGAAATCTTAAGACCAAGCCTAAAGGATTTCTTAAGTTACTAAAAAGCCCCATTAACCAAACAAAGCCTAAAAACACTCCAAATCATAAGGACCGCTACTGTTCTAACCTATGGATAAATTTACATACCTCATTTTGAAAATATAACCTCACCACGTTAAAGTATCTCGAAAAAGATGAAGATTGACTATAAGATCATAAAAATCGAATTTAAAACGAAAAAGTTATATGTAATTGAACTTTTAAGTAAAACTGGAAAAAGATACGAAAACTAATTGAGAGTATACTTAAGGGATTTTAGCTTAGTTTCCTAAGTTTTATTTCAATCTCTTATAGTATTATGATTTCGATGACCAAGGGAGACCGCGTACAGAGACAACTTACCCCTATACTACTTTGACTGACCACAAGGCAAAGTGAGTAAATTCCCGATGACTTTTTACTTAATTTTGCTTATAGAATAGATGCACTTAAACTTATATATATATATATATATATATATTTAGATGCTTATGGGATATGGAAAATGCATGTATATAGATTTGTGAACTAAATGCTATGACTTGTTAATTATATAATAATGGGAATTGTTGTGGTAAATCTATACGTGCAATTGTATGAAATGAAATTGTTTGATCACCTTAAAAAATCAGATTAACCATCTATATGATTAAGAAATAAGGCGAATCATGCATTCCCCATAACTGCATTCGGATAACACCGATTACCGCTTTATGCAAAAGATGGGAAGGGATTCATAGAAGGAAGAGCCTCCTGTAGGATTGGACATTAGTTATGTCATCATTTTTTGGAGTCTTTATCCTAAGCTGATGGGTTTACTATGCATCGGGAGACGCCAACCATCGATGAGGGGCCGTATCTTGTAGCTTCTACTTAGGGTGTATATTTGTAGATTACGGAGGCTACCACACTGCTAGACTTAGAATTTTAAAAAATATGAATTGTTATTCGGTAAAGAAAGTATATACATATACACATATATATATATATAGTTTTGTTTTCGCTTAAGCACAATAATGCAAATGAAATAAAACCTAAGGTCTAGAACTCGGATTTTGGTTTGGGTTAGTTAATTATCTCTAAACCCGGACTATAGGGACCATAATTTTAAGTCATATGTAGTTCCTAGGCTACTGTATTTGTTGTTTGGCATATTGATTGTTCATGCATTCATATAATTGGATATCTAATAAATTTCTATCATGTGGTACTAGCGAAGGTATTTATCTCACTAAGCTTAAGATTACACTCCGATAGATTTCTTTTGTTGTAGGAAAACCTCTTCACTAATTCGAGCCAAGGCATGCCCGTAGTAAGTCTTATGTAAGGACAGGTTGGAGCGATTAGGGAGTGAAGAGGAAATTTTATATTAGTTTTGTAGATAACTAGTTACTTTTATATTTTTGTTTATAACATAGATTAAAATTTCTAATGCATTTCCCTTATGAACTTCATTTGTTTGTAATATTCTTTTGGTGTGGATCTTACGAGTCTACACGTCTAGTTAATTTATATCATAGAAGTAAATTTAGGTAAATTTCTCTATATTACATATCTATAGGCCTGGTGGTAACATATAGTGGGAGAAGCCTTATGTGTCGTATGAAAGGCCTGCTATTAGCAAGAGAGTTGATAGCGGTCCTTTGTATGATACACGGTAACCTACCACGATAACGATACTGTTGAGTTATGATACCTTCTAATTGATTATAGGCTAGAAAAATAATTGAAAAGAAATAGTAGAATAATAAAGGCATGAGCTCTCTTAATTTACAGTCCTTGGCAATGTTGCCAAAAGTTTAATATGCATGTCCGAGATGATATTAGGCAAGTGCATATGTCAAGTTATAATATAATGGAGAGTAGAGTCCATGGTTATCAATCGCTCAAGGATTGCACACTTACTCACCCATGTTATATTCTAAAATGAGATATAAAATTCAATGGTAAAATAAGAGAACTAAATTATAATTAGAAGAAAATCAAATCAAATAACAAGCAATAAGAAATAACAAGAACAATTAGGAAACCTAAAATAACCATAAGGATGTCTAAACTCTATTCATCAAGAGATTAACATGCACTAATTCCTAATCCTAAGTATACTCTAGCGAATTACTTCTGTAATAGAATAAGTTAGAACAACATGAATAGTAAGAATTGCTTAAATACGTCATTTAATAAATTAATTCTAGAAGAAGTCTATAACTTATCACTAATAATAGTGATTCCCTTTAATTGCGATTGACCTAGTCATGTATCAGGTCTCATAACCTCAACCACAAAATCAAATAACCAAGTTGAAACTCTAGAAATAACAACTCAATCAATACAAAGTACACAATTGAACTAATAAGAAATAAGGTATATTATTAGAATGAATAAAATAAGTACGTTACATATTTACTCAAGGCTCACAAGTGTAGATATCTAAAGATCTATGCTAGAGACATAACACAAATATAAACTTGAATAAAGAAATGAGTAAAACTCCTAAGAAATGCTATTAAACACTTGTTTCCCTCCTTCTCTAGTCTTCTATCTGTCTTTTGTGCATATCTAGCTTCCTATTTATATAGATTTGATAAAAAAAAATCATATTTGGAAAATTTTAGAAATCATGGAATGACTACACCTAAGGATCATAGACATAGACTTGGGATGCGGACCTCTCCTTGCACGAATTCTTCAAACTTTTATAAGAAGATTACGGCCATGTTCCATGGCTGTAGACTTCAAAGGCTCTAATTCTTAACGAAATTCTCTTATGATGCTAGCTAACATTAAGTCATTCTTCAAATCAAGTAGAATTCTTCTCAAAAAGCACACATTCTTTATTCTTTTTACCTCACTGCTCCTTTAAAACCCTAAAATCAGCAAATAACTTAATTAAGTATCAAAATCATTATAATCACCATAAGATAGGTTAAAGCGACTATAAAAGTATAATAAGAAATATAAGCAAAATTACACTCATTAGAGAGCTCCAATCTCTTTATCTTTCATCTTCCCAAGTGTTTTATTCCATCATTTCTTACAAATAAGTGATGCTAAACACATCTATAGGTTCAATTCTAGATAATTTTCTTCGCATTTCATTATAACTTGACTCTCTATTTCTACTCTCTCTCCATTGTAGCCCTTCTCTTTCTCACTCTAAAACACCACACAAACACCACTCCTTGACCAAAAAGACCATCAGAATACTGAAAACATCTCAAAAACTCCTTGAATCGACAAAAGCAACAGCTCCATTGCACAATCTGAATCCAACCAATATCACTTTCTCTCTCTAACAAACATTGTAACCACTTATTTTCACCATAGACCACTACTAGAAATAACTTCTATACCCTCAAAAACCCTTAAACCACTTTTCATTCATCTTAAACCACTACTAAATGATAAACCCAAACCATCCCATACACATAAACACACCACCATCCACCTTGTATAACACCATCACTACTACTCCTACCACCCAACCACCATTACAAAACCATACTCCATGATCTTAAAAACTAAACTGACATAACCTCTAATTTTGACAACCACCATCATGTGTTGTACAAGGACTAACCCTCCACTCCTTTTCCTTTGTTGACTGTTGTGATCCAAATCCAATCCCAAAACTCCTAACTTGTTTGCCTAAATACCAATATGACTTATCTTGTTTCATCGCTGTTACTCAAAACCCAATCCATTTTCTTGAAGCCTAACACTTCTTGGTAAGTCTTTGGTCTAACTTTATTATTAGCTTTCTTGAATTTTAATCTTATTTATTTTATTTTGCAAGAACAACTTGCTTCCATACTTATTTCTTTTTCCTTATCATACGAATGTAATTTTTCATGTTTGTGTTATTTATATAAAAAAAAATTAAATAAATTGTCCTATGTGTATATTTGATCATATGTACATATATTGTGAAGTTTTGTGGTTATAAAATAAAGTTTTCTTTTTCAAAATATAAAACATATATATCTACATATCATGTATAATATATCTAATCATATAGTTATTTTCTAAATTACCATTAAAGAAAACAAAATTCTATAAATGGGGTTTTTCAAATTAGGATTTCATAGATTTTTCCAAATTAACAAACAATAAATCTAGGATTTTGCAAGAAATTTTGAAAAAAATAAAATAAAAATATGTAGAAAAACATAAATTTTGGCTAGTTTTCTAAACTAAAAACAACCTACATACTAAAGTTTTTACAAAGATCAAATGAACCATGGATGCTTGATATTGATTAATAGATACGTACATACCTATAGAGCTGTTAGGAAAAAAATTAAGAAATTTGTTTAAAGAAAACCTAAAATATGCCTTTTTTAGCCTTACTTCTAATATATATATTAAAAATTTTTCTCCTTTTTAATAGAAAAATGCTCTGTTTTTCATAAAAAGTGCCATTTTTAGAATGCTTTTCTAAAGAAAAAAAAAATATTTGCCTCCTTTGTTTTTAATTAGTTGTTATGGTTTCATAAAAAATAATAAATAGGCCTATTTATTTTCTCAGAATTTATTTTTTAGTAACCCTTTTGGGTTTAAATCAAGTCCTTGAATCTAGTTTTCTCTAGTTTTTCTCAAAAGATCAACATTCAAATTTGAAACCGATCCACTTACTTTGTTCTAATTTAGTTTTTCACTAACTCTGAGTATTCCATACTAAATGAGTCAGGTTCAATATGGTTTGAAACTAAACGGTTCAAATTTCGAACTTAACGATGATTATTATTATTATTATTTAGTTGTATTTTTTGGGTATAATTTACATATTTTACTAATAATCAATCGTACTTGCTGTAAACCCTAGAGGATTTTCACAATTAATTCAATTATTCTTTAAGATTTATTGAATATTAGATTCAAGTTAAGTATTTGATTCAATATTAGTTTACCAATAGATAATAGAAATGAACCATATAGCTAGTTATTAGGAACTAAGTTAAAAGCCTTAGAATAAATAATGTGAAGCTAAATTTAATACTAAAATTAGTGTAGAATTATAATTTTATCCAAATGATTAGTGTGGTGTAGAAACTAAAAGTATAAATATTAGATATTAAGAGAAAAGATGAGAAAATAATTCCCATCCCCATTCATCCTTTCTGTAACCGAGGGAAGGTTAAGGAGTCCTCATTTCCATTTTCTTAATCACTAAGAATTTGACTTCTAAATATCTCATCTAACTTTCCTCATGAAGTTAAGAGTGGCTTATAAGACAAGTGAACTTTTCCATTAAATAATAGCTAATGTGAAGGGATAAGATCAATTATATTGACTTCTTGTCATGTCCATAAAAAACATTCACAAGATAATAAATTTAGAAAATATGTTTTCACTTCCTATTCCCCTTGTTGCCATGACATATACACACAAACACTCATCAACATGTGTTTACTAGAGGGATCATCATTATTACTACATTTGGATCTTATAGTAAGAGGGATCATCTCGAGGAATTACAAACATATGGGCTCGAGATTCATAATAACATGTGTTTACTAGAGGAGTAAGGTAAAAATCTTAATCAAATCTTTCTAAATCATTTCAAATAGAAAGAATCTTTTATATTTGATGTAATTAGCATAGATTTAGTGTTAAACTTATCTATTTAGTGATTTGAACTAGTTAAATTGAAGAACACACGTAACTTTTCCTCTTGTTGGTTATGGTATTCACTAGAGAAATTAGAAAAGTTGTGATTTCTTGAAATTAAATTAAAAATCATATACCAAACTTAGAAATTACTAGGAATAGATATCAATTCCATTTATAAATTGGAGATCACACGCTCTTTCCCTCTTGCATGATGCATTAACTTTAGATTTAGAAAAAGAATGGAGCATTTCTTGTCTCTAAGTACCAATTAGAAGTCATATTAAAAAAATAAGTAGAAGTAGACATCAGAACCTTGGGGTTTATGATGATAATACATAAAATCATGTAGCTTTCAAGGTTTTAATGGTGTATGAAATTGAACGAAGAGAATGGAAGTGTAAGATTAGTAATTGATAGCTAATTAGATAGAGAAAGATCATTAGTAGTTCATTAAACACATAAAAGAGCCATTTAAACCGTATTATGAGAAACTAAATTAAAAAAGATTAAGAAGTATATGAGAACATAACCATTAAGTAGTCAGTTTATTGGTGATCATAATAGGACTTAGATAAGATATAAGAATATTATAAAAGTAAAAAGTGATAATAAGATAGAAATTAGAAGGGGAGATGAAGAATTTTAACATATATTTACTAATTAGGACATGTACTTATCAAGGAAGTAAATTTTAGTTCAAATCAACTAATAAGGAAAAAGTATGAACTCTTAATGCACATAATATTTGTGCCATGCTTAGGAAATTGCATGCAAATTTACCTTAAGTATATAGTTTTTTAAGATCCCAATTACTCTGACTAGGTTAATTGGTAATTGGATAAGAAATAGTGAACCATATACTTATGTTATTATTGATTTTGTTATTATAGGTGATTTAGTCTTCTAACTCTACATATTCTTGAGACCAAGTTAAGTGAGCAGTTATGCCTAAATGAGAGAGTTCTAATGATCTAACATCTGCTTGTTGCATGATGTTTGCATTCTATGTATTGGTTTATATCGATTTTCCGTTTAATGATTGATTGCATTATGTGCTAGCATCCATGTGATCAACAAAATAACTAGAGAGTTGAATTATTGGCTTAAATAATCAGACATATCGGTTGTATATGGATTGGAGTGTTTATGCTTTGCCTAATTTTAGAAATCATTTGCGAAATACTTTTTGGAATATTTTCCTAACATGTAATAATTTTACACAACTCTAGTGTATTATTTCAATACCAATCTTTTCTAAAATCTCTTGTGAGTATATAAAAGCTACCATTTTATGAAACTACCTTAAGTGGTTTTAGAAACCATAGATGAAAATTTTGAGGCAAAACTAACCATTGTTTAATGGTAGATGGCTTAAGTCGAGGTCTTCTTGGTTTAGACTTTGTGGTTTATATTTTAGATATTGGATGGATGGCCAAAGTTGAGGTCCATTCAATTTGGACTTGTGGCATTGGTAATGATTAAATGAAGGTAGATAGCCAGGTTTACCTAGTAGGTGAATATCTTGAGTCAGGGTTCACTAAGTGAATGGCTTAAGTCAGGGTTCTCTTGTAAGGGTGCTATCTTGAGTCGAGGGCACTTAACACTTAGATACGGGTGTAATTGGTGTGTTAGCAATGGAACTCCACACCTTCCATAGATTTGACCTCTATGGATGTATTACTTACATTTATCATGCATGCATTCATTTCATATGTAGATAGTTTGCATTATTGTATTACTAATGCTTAATAACTTGCTTAAACGATAATGGTGAGGAATGAACTAATTGAGCAATGATTTGCTCTCCTAGCTCCCCTAATAGTATCTCTCATAGGTCTTTTAAAACAAGGATTAAGTTAAGACTAAAGTGTTGACAATTTCCACCTAAACCTCTAGAAGATATACTTAGTGAAATTAGGATTTATAGTACTACTATATATATATATATATATTTGAAATCAAATTTTCTATCATTTCTTAAGCTTTATTGTGGATACATGATTTTTAGTGGTTTGTCTACCTTATTATAATGTTTGGTAGGGGACATAGATTCTCTCTGGTCTTAGTGGACTACAAAATATTGGTTCCCTTATTTATTTTCACTATTAATCAACTACATATATGATGACTAAAATAGATGAGTGATTATATAGGTAGAGTCTTGCAATCTCTAGTTTACAAGGTAATGTTCATATTATAGGTGCATATGTAATATTATCGCTTTAGGATATTTCTACTAACCCCCTTTTAAGTTCATGGCAAAAGTGATATTAGAGCTTTAGATAATCCTAGATAAGAGCAAACTACTCAATGGTGAGATAGGGTATAACTCGAGTAGACTTTGGTTAAAACATAAAAGATTTAGACTTTAGAGTATCTATATACGGTATCATTTATATGTATCTATAACTATTTATATATGCATATGTTCTACTCAACTATTCTTGGTTTTCTCTTTTTACTAACTATGATGTCTTTGATAAGATTAACTTAGAGATTCATAAGCTATAGATTTCAAATATAGAAGCACAAAATATAATAAAGGGAATGTTGAAGTGGTATAAAGGTAAGTATCCTTAAATGCATACTTATGGAGAATTAAATGCCTATAACTGGAAGTGAAAGAATGTTTTGGTTAAAAGTTGGAATTCCTAGCTACTCTGATTAGAGATGAATTGATTCATGTGACTTGTGGTTACAGTTTTCAAATGGTGATTAGATGTCTTAATAAAAGGGATTGAAAAGGTTGTTATAAGATGTGATCATATGATTGAATTAGCAATTGTGAATAAAGGTGAATAATGAGATGATAAGATTGAACTGTTGATACGTAATCCCCTAGAGAATTGTCTTTCTAAATGTAATCAATTTACTAAAGTTAATGTTGTCAATTTGTGCATGTTTTGAGGTCATATGGACTATCTAAATTAGAGTTGTGGATTTTGAATGGTATTCTTAATGAATAAATCTTAGAGTTGAATATATATTGATTCAAATGTGGAGACATATGAATAAGCAAATAAACTCTTGCAGTGATATGTGAGCTAAGATCAGCTATAGGGATGACTATTGATTATGTGAATGGGATTAGATCCATAAATGGTAAATAACAAGATGACATAGAGAAATTGCTATCAACTTATAAAAATTATTATGGTGATGAGACCATAGAGTCATTAAAAAATTAAATCAAACATCTTGGTTGTATATCTTGTTTAGTGGAGAGAGTTAGAAAGATTGAGACAAATAGACATGATACTGGAAAGAGAACTCTTAAGGATATGAGATCTAGTTCAAAGGAGAAGTAGCCTACATGTCCTTTAGGGGCACAAAATTTTTCAAGAAAGAAGCTTATAATATAGTTGGAATTGTCAAGGAAAATATTACCCTCATGAATGTTCACCATTGAAGGATAGGTGCTATTTCTTTGTAGCTAGTAATCATGAAGTCTTTACTTGCCCAAGAAGAACCACTACTACTTATTCTATATGTAAACATGATAGACATTTATCCTCATAATGTCCTATGTAGCAAAATGCACCAATAGTTCCATTATTGCCATGAAAAATCATGGGACTAACATTAGTGAAGGAGAAGAAATTGTCCTACACCCTAAGTAGCATTAAACTTGGATATACAATATGGAAGGTATCGAGCTTGAATTTTTTATTTTTCATTTTCCTTAAATTGATTTAAACTAAGCCCTATACCCATTTAGTTTAAATCATCAAATAAAGTTAAAGTAAACTTAATTTCTTTATTTTTGAAAAAAATTGGAGTCACTACCGGTACAACTAGGAAAGTTAATTAAATTAGAACCGACTAGGTGAAATAGTTCTAATTTAGCTCATAGCCTATCCTTGAAAACATTTTTTGAAAGATTTTCGATAAACCAAATATTGTGAGTTTGGAAGCTATCCTATTAAACTCTAAACAGGTATGACCTTAACCTTCTAAATTTATGTTTATTTTTCAAAATACCCTTTTGATAAAAACTATGTCTAATTTATAAGTAAAGAAATGAATAAATTTATCTTATTTACGAAATTGGGAAAAAGGAGAAATTGAATTTATTTATTTAATAAAGTGGAAATAAAAATTTTCCCTATTTTTAGTCATCCCATAGTTTCCTATAAGTGCTTATGTACTTGCTATTCAAGATTAAACAATTTTAATACGTTGATTTATTTTAATTTCAAAAATTAGCTGATTTTTCATCTTTTAGATATTTTATTTCATTTGAGAAAAATTCTAAAAGGGTCCCAATTTAGGTATTATATTTTTGGAAAATTCTAATATGAATCCTAATTTTTGAAAAGGTTCATTTATTTTGTTTATTAGGAAAACAAATCTTTTTCTAAGTGTCAAAAATTCTTTTTAGTTCTCATTTATTTATATATTTATGTGTTTACTACTTATCTATTTATTATTTTTCTTCTTATTTTTGAAAAATCATAAAATTTTTCAAAAGAAGGTCGAGAGGGGAATAAATAAAAAGGGAAAAATATTTTTCTTTTCTTTTTTCATATTTTTTTTCTTCTTTTAAGGATAAATTTTAAAAGGAGCAAAATGATTTACTTTAATTAAAAGTCAGGTCCCTCTTTTGAGATTCTCTTTTTTCATTTTTTTTTAATTTTTTTTTATGAAATTGAAATTAAAAAAAAAGAAAGGAAAAAGGAAAAGAAAAAAAATTGAAACCAAATAAACAAAGGAGGAAGAGACTAATTGAGGTTGATGAACTAAGATCGGTACATAGGTTGGAAAGTTGGGTGGATCCAAGTATACGGGTTACCAATCGAGCTATTAGTTGTAGAAGAGTAGCAACTATTTTGTTGCTAACTCCAAGCAATATTGGGGGTGGTTTTGTAGAATAGCTTCTATAAGGTCGGATTTATGCTTTTCTAAGTCAAATCGAGGAATGAAGGTGCTCAAATGCAATTGACTTAGAAATAAATGCATTTTGACCAACTTAAATGAAACTTGTTGAAGTTGAAGTGTAATTATCTATCAAAGATGACTTTTAATCACTTGCCCTTACTTGATATGCCTATGAGAACCTTTGAGTTTTACAATAGAAGCATAAGTAATGTAAGATTAACTCAAAGAGAAAAGCAGGTATTTAAGTTTCTTTCTGATTTTATATTCAAATGATATGTTAAATGGATGTACCATAACATAATTTGGGGTTCCATTTATAGTACCTTGAGTGTACTTTGTAACTTCACCATTAATTTGGTGAAATTGTAAAGAAAAATGGGTTGAACATGGAGTTAATCTCAGCACACTAGGTGGGTTTCTCACAAGAAAATAGTAGAAAGTGTGAGAAAGAGAAGGAAAATGCTAGTGTTAGCCAATCAGAGGATGACATGAGGCATTGTGAAGAAAAAAACAATATAAAAGGCATAGAGCATCTATTATTAGGTTTAAACCCAAGACTAGAGTTTTTGCTAGCACATGTCTCAACCAGCTTAGCTGGCTTGTTTCTCAATACATATGTGCATCAAAAAAATGTTTAAACAATAACTAAGCCTAAACTAGTTATAAGCCTACAAATCCAATTCAAGCCTAAATAAGACCCCTTAATAATTGGCTCTCAATGACTTAAAAATGCAATGATTTCCATGACAAGTCTAGTGCATATATGTGAAAAATAATCAAATTAAATCCGAACTCTAGTTCGTTCATAGTATGTCAATTTAAAAAATGTTTTTCTCCTAAATCAACCAACTTAAGTCTAATTGAGGCACCATTTGAAAACCAAATTAACTTAAATTAGCTTCATTTTTATGATATAAAAATAATTAAGGTCAACCATAGTCCAAATATTAAATTTGATAGAAAAAACCTAATATTCTCAAATAATGATTAGAATTGCTAAATTACGTATGTGCACTTTAACTTCAATTGAACCTAAAAAAGAAATGACCCTCACTAATTGACTTAAATATCCTGAAAACAAACCTAATTCCTAAAAGTAATTTTTTTTTCTTTTTTATTAATCTTCAATATTTTAATTTTTTATTTTATTTTTCTATATTTTCTATTTGTTAATGATTTTGTAAATTTTTCACCCTTTTTTTGTATTTTTCAAATAAGACCCTCCTATTGCCTAAAGGAAAATTTTAAAATTAGAGGGTAAAAATGAAGTGTCTATAGCTATCCCTTTTTATAATGAAATTTGAGTAAAAATTTTCCATAAGAATAAAAAAATGCACCATTTTCACCTTAAGGACAAACCTTTCTTAAGAACCACAATAAATAGCTAAATATCCTAAGCTCGATACATTGAGGATTTGGTGAAAGATATTTTGAAAGAGAAAGAAGGTTCTCTAAGAATTGACCAAGACATGATAATAGGTTTTCTAAAAAGGTATAACACCCTAAGAGCTAGCTATAATCCTATAGGATTTAGAAGAAGGGCTAAGGCTTTGAGAGTTGATTATGACCCTAAAGGGTTCATAAAAGAGGGTTAATGCTTGAGGAGCTAACTAAAGCCTTAAAAGTTTCTTAAAAGAGGGGTTGTGCTTTGAGAGTCATTAGGAACCCTAAAAGAAATTGAATCGGGGGTATGCTTTGAGAGCTAGCAAGAACCTTAAAAGAAGTTAAATTAAAGGTAATGCTTTAAAAGCTACCTAACTTATGGGGGCATTACTAAAAGACTAACAAACCTGTAAGGAGAAAATGATTGGGAATTTGGTTATGCTCTTCTAAGTTAACAAACTGAAGTATGAGCGTCTTTAGGGGACTAGAAACCCTATATGAGGAAATTGAATTGAAACTTGGTTATGCTCATTTGAGCTAATTAAATTAGTCGAGAGCATCTTTAGAGGACTAACAACCTTATATAAGGAAATTGAATTGAAACATTGTTATGCTCCTTAGAGCTAACTAACCTTGATACCTAATCATGCTCTTCCAAGCTAACTAACCTAAGTGAGAGAGTCTTTAAGGGACTAGCAAACTTATGAGAAGAAAATAAATTGAAACATGGTTATAGTCTTTGAGTTAACTAACCTAGGTGGGAGCATCTCTAGGGGACTAGCAACCATATATGAGGAGATTAATTTCGAACTTAATAGTGCTTTTCTAAGCTGACTAAGCTAGGCTAGGGTAGCGCTTCTTAAGCTTATTAGGTTCTTAAAATTGGTTGGAAAGGGAGAAGCACCACATGGGCTAACTAAGACCTTAAGAGAGATTGGTGAAAGGGAAGCACCTTATAGGTTGGCTAAGATGCTAAAAAGAATGTTAGATGGGATAGTGCTTTATGAGCTTAAAACCTTAAAGAGAAATGTATAACAAAATAGTGCTCTATGAGCTAGCTAAGATCCTAAAAGCTAATTGAAAATGATAAGGCACCCTAGAGGCTAGCTTAAAACCCTAAAGGAAATATATGATTAGGACAATGCTATATAGATTGGTTAAGACCCTAAAAACCAGTTGAAAAGGGAATGTGCCTTATAGGTTAGCTTAAAAACCTTGAAGGAATAGCAAGCCGAGGCTAGTGCTCTATAAGTTGGTTAGAAGAACCCTAAAAAAATGATTGAAAAAGGGAAAGTTCCCTATAAGCTAACTTAAAATGGTAAAGGAAATGTAAGATGGGGACAATACTCTATGAGTTGGTTAAAACCTGAAAAACTGGTTGAAAAACAAGAAAGTACCCTATAAGCTAGCTTAAAACCTAAAAGGAATAGTAAAACAGGGATAACATTGTATGAGTTGGCTAGATACCTAAGAGAACTTAATGAAAGGGAAGCATCCTACGAAATTGCTAAGACTCTAAGAAATTATTAAAGAATGGAAAGCATCCTATGGGTTGGCTTAAAGAGGATTTAAGATGGAACAGTGTTCTATAAGCTGGTTAAGACCTTAAGAAATGATTGAAGAATGGAAAGTGCCCTATAGGCTGACTTAAACCATGAGAAAGGTTGATACTTACAAACTAGCTAAAACCTTAAGAGTAATGTAAGGTAGGACAATGCTTTATGAGCTAACTAATATCCTTAAAACTAGTTGAAAAATGGAAAGCACCCTCTAGGCTAGCTTAAAACCCTAAAGGAAATATAAGACGGGGACAACACTCTATAAGCTAGCTATAACCTTAAAAGATAATTAAAGAAGGGAAATGGTTGTATAGGTTGGCTTAAAACCTAGTTCTATGAGATGGCTAGAACCTTAAAGGAGATGCAATTTGAGAAAATGCTCTATGAGCTTGCTAGAAACCTAAAGGAGATGTGAATTAGGACAATGCTCTATGAGCTAGTTAGAACTCTAAAAGATAATTAAAGAAGGGAAGCCCCATATGGGCTGGCTTAAGACCTCGAAGGAGATCTAAGACGGGATAACACTCTTTGAGTTAGCTAGAACCCTAAAAGACGATTGAAATGGGGAATGAAGTGATGTAAACATTTTGGAAGACTTAGTGACTTCAATATTTACAAAAATGAATTTGCTCATTAAAAGCCATCTAGGATGGAGCAAGCATTAGGGATGAAGTCCCCTTATTTGAAAATAATTGGTAGGCACCAGTCATATGGCGAACTAAATCAGAGAGGATGTCTTAAACTAACAAGGTTAACCTAAAATGTATGACTACATTAGAAGAAAGCAAACGACTTGATTTGAGAATTTGGCCATAAAGGCCAACTTAGATTTCGAAATAGATAGAGAAAGTTTATAAAAGGTGTTTACCTTCTCTTTCTCTTTCTCTCTCTCTCTCTCTCTCTCCTTTTTTTTTTTTTATGGGGGGGAGGGGGTAGGGGGTATAGGGGGAGGGGAGGGGGATGGGAAGTTTGCTAATAGCTACAAATACTTGTTAAGAAGTAAGAACGATAAACCATTCCCTTCCTTGGTAATCATGATGTGTCTTGAAGCTTAGTTATCATAAGGTCTTATTATAGAGGATTAAATGGGACCTTTAAGATATTAAAGAAAGCACAAAATGGTCAATTGGAAGTTCCAATAGCTTCATGAAGTTGCTTACTAAATATGAGACACTAAGGAACATTACATGACTTAGCCATAAGGGAGAATATTTATTAAAAGCAAAAATTAGATGATTCCAGCTACAAAGGATAAGGGTTGATTATAGTAAGCCCCTAAGGTTAAAAAGAAATAAGTGAAATTACACAAAGGGTTATATAAGATAAGGAAACATAATAAAATGCTAAAAAGGGTAAACATGATAAAAGACAAAAAGGAAATATAGTACAAATTTCAAAAAATGTTATGAAAGATGGCAATCTGTTATTGCATCCATACATAAGGTTGTGAAGAACTAAAACTGAGCTATTTAGATGCAGGAATAAGTCGACAAAGAAGGGCTTAGAGGTTAAGGTCATAGACCTTGACACTAAGCAAGTTGGTCGTATTGGAAGGAATTGTAAGCTCAGCATTTGTGCTGATAATAGAGCTGAGGATGGTACGTTTGAGATAAGCTTGTAAAGAGTTTAATAGCAGGCCTTCTTGATACTAGAGCTCATCCCAGTTAAGTTGAGAAGAATGCATCCTTCTTACAAGACCTTACAAGCCCTTGAAGCAGGTTAGAGTAAGAGGTCTTAAGGTCAATAGTCTATTAGCTCTTAGGGGTTGTTGAAGATTTGCCTTCAAATTTAGTTCAACCTTCTCCTTGGGTACATATGGTGTCAAGTTATCACCATCGAAGGTTGGCGACACTTCATATCCTTTTGGTAACTCTACCTCATAAGCATTATTATTGATTTGTCGTAAGACTCTAAACGGGCCATCCGATCTAGGTGATAGTTTTCAACCTTTATTACCTTGCTCTTATTGTCAAGTTATTATCTTAGCTAATTACTTGATGTCTTTCTTGTGTAACCTCTGCATCTCTTTGACTCGCTATAACCCAAATTGGCTTATCCTTAGGAGGTCAGGTTAGTGATCATGACCTCTATCACACTTTGTAGAATGCTTTAGCAGTCTCATCGTATATCATAATTGCATATGATAAGTTAAGGCCTATTGCCATCATAATTTGTTAGAATATATAAGGCTTTTACATAACTAAAACTTAAAGAATAAACATTTCATTATTTTACTTTAAAGCTATATTACAATGTGGACTAGAGCTCAAGTTAAAGTTCAATTTTGTTATAAAAAAAATTTTAACTTCTTATTCCTTTCTTTGGCTTCCTGTCTTAAAAACCTACTAACAGAACCTCAAGCATTGTGATGGATATGAGTTAGAAAACTACGGTAATCTTATAAGGTTGTGAGCAAAATCACAACTCGATTAGTGGCAAGGAGCTTGCATTATACATAAGCAAGTAAGCATAAAACAATCCTTTAAAGTGTAATACAACAAAACAAATATCCTCTACATGTTGTTGTCTAAATTGTTGTGAGATCAGAGAAATTATGTTTACTATAATATGGATTTTAAGGAGTTTCCATAATAAAACGTTCTCACAATAAATCCAAGCTTATGTAATGGATCTCTAATCTTCTCGAAATCACTTCAAACTATCCCTAGATAACTTTTACCAATACTACGACCTCTTCTCCAGTTAAAATAGTTCGATACGGTTAAAAGAAGATATAACCTCACCAAGTGGTTAGTATTTGATGGAGATAAAATGCAGATATGCGAGGGATGTAATGCATGTTCAATTTCTTTAGTCAAGTAAATTCTTAAGGTCCAGTTTAGATTAATGTTCAAACAAATAGCATAAACTATAACATTATAAGAAGGTAAACTTAATTACTGAAGCCATATTTTCAATTACATACATTGCATGTACAAAAACAGTTCTAGTTACAACCACAAACAATATAATGATTGATAGTTCCTTATTATACATAATATAATTACAATGAAGCACACCAAATTACTTGAAATGAGCTGTCTCATATACCTTAAAGTCAAAAAGGAATTTACTAAGTTAGTATAGTACTCCCCCCTTAATCGTATCACTAAAAATTGAATATTTTGGTTTCTTGATTTGAAATTCAATTGATATAGAAAAATTTTTAGTTGAAAAGGTAAATCTAGCTTATTAAAATATAATGAGAATATGGAATTATGAAAGTTATGTTGATAGTATTTAAGGCCTAATCCTAGTTTATAAAAAATGAGGTATAATTAAGTATATGGATAGAGATCAAGATATATTAATTAAATAAATTTTAATAATAACCATTACACATTCATACTAAGTGTTTTAAGTTATATGAATAATTTATTTATTATTTTGAAAATTTTATAAATAACCTACTTTTAGGTGATTTACTTAAAAAATCAGTCATAAAGTAGTAAATAGAGAATAGTAAGAAAAATAGTACTTTTGGCATAAAATAGTCATAAATAATATATTATAATACAGAAAAATTCATGGTAGCATTATAAGATCAGTAACTATTTATTTGAAAATTCTATTGAAAATCAGGTTTTTAAGCATTATTAGACAAAATATTGTAGAAATTATTAAATATATCATACATGAAAAATAATTATTGGAAAAATACCTACATATTAGTAAATTATTTAGTACTTACTATAAAAATTTCAAGGAGAAAAGAGTTCTATTGCCTTCTCAATAATTCGTGCATTGAAACACAAGCTTGTTGGAAACCAAGAAGAGAGTATAGGGATGCTCTAGTTCAAACTTCACAATTTTTGGAGCTCTATATAAGTGTATGGAAATTTTACAAGCAAGGGGTGGTATTTATATACAATTCTTTTACTGTAAAAATTAATTTTTTATTAATAGCTTAAGAGTTAAGGTCTAGGATTTTTACTATAGTTTTTTAAAATGCTTACACATTTCCAATAAATTTTCTGGAACTTTAGACATTTGTTAAATTTTTGAAACCTAAAAATTATAATAATTAATTTTTCTGGGAAAATTCCAACTTTGTAAAAATTAGTCCCTTTGTCCCCTAGATTTTTCTAACTTATTAAATAAGTTGTTAGGTCCAATGTGATATTTCCTTGCATGTAGATTAATTTTATGTAATTTTCCCTACAAATTAAGGATATTTTGGTAATTTCACTACTTAATTAATGAATATTGAGTTTATTTTTGCTAAAATATAGTCAAATCATCTAATATTCCTAATTTTATATTTATTATATGAAATGATGATGGCCTACATGTAAAAAACATGAGTTATGATGTCATAAATACAATTTATCTTTATTTACTATTTTACTTTTACTTCTTTACTTTTTACTTTTATTAATATTGTTTTTTTACAACATAGGGCATTTTGGATCTTTCTACTTATTTTGTCTACTCTATCCTATAGTAAATGGTTAAATAAGACTTGTTAATATATTAATTTTAATTTATCTACTACCCCCCTCCCCCAACCAAACTAACCCCACCTACCCATTAAATCCTTTATGTTTTACTTTTTATTCTTATAGCCCCTTACATATTTATATGGTTCTATAATCCCTTTGATTAAAGTTTATAAAAGGAAAGCTATATTTAATGTATCTACATAATATATACGTATATATTTTTCATAGGGTTTTGATTGATCAAGCCTTTACTCCTATTCAATTGTTTAATGAATCTTATAGTTAATAGAATTAAACCCTATTTATCATCTTAAATGAATACATACCCTAACATTCTACCCTCCTGATAATAGGTCTTGTAAACCTTTAAATTTTTCGACCTAACATTTGAAGTAGACTCAAATGTGTTAAATATTCCTAATGGTCGATAAGGCTAGTTAAGATAAAACCCTTAAGATAAGAACCAAATATTCAATCGTGTATAAAACTTTTAGACTTTAAATATATATAAACACTAGAGACTTCATTCGAAAGTGATAAAAAATCCTAAAACTACAACTTTATGGATATAAAAGTACTAATTCACTATAATTTACTCTAAAACCCTAATTGCTAATATATTCTTAGTAACATATTAAATCATACTAGATCATTAGCAAAAGATCAAGATTGTAAACTCTACTTTTAGTGGGCCTAAGACTTGATTAAGAGTACCTTTCAAACGTTCCTAAAGATCAACTAAACCAAAAACTTAAGTTTATATTTATAAACGAATTAAATTTTTACAATTCAAAAGCCAATTGTCGATAAAACTCGAGCTTGAAAAACTGAAACCTCTAAAGTTACTTAAAACCATTAAGGAATTTTGACCAAGTAATTAATCAATAATTCAATTTGAATAATTTCATACAACTTTATAAAATTTCACAATTTTATAAAAATCAAATCATAAACTACAAAACAATGTAAGATGAAAACCTAAAAAGAATTTCCTATAAAGCTATGCCCTTATCTTCATGTATAAGCCCTACACATAAATAAGTAGACCAACCAAACACCTTAGATAACTTATCAATTGAGAGTTGGAATCATTTATCAATTGATAACTTATCAAAATCTAGTGATAAGACAATTTCCTTATCACCTCTTCACTTATACTACATATGGACAATTTTTCACAAGATTTCAAAAGCTTAACTTTAATAAATGAGACAAGACCACTCCATGGCATAAAAAGACTTTAAATGGCAGATCTAAACAAGGGAGAAAGGGGGGCCATGCACTTGTCATTTACCCATCAATCACTTCTTCTTACACATCACTATTCACCTCCTAATGCTTACATCATCAATAGTTGCAATTGTTGATTTTTGTGTAAGCTACAAGACAACACTTTCAAGACATTTAAACCCTCATTCTGTCTCTATTCCAACCGGCCACTCTCTCTATCACTTCTCAGACTTTCAATTTTACCTTCACTTCATCTTTCCCTCCTTTGAAACAAACATAAAAAGGAGAAACAACCTTACCTCACAAAGTCAACTTTTCATCCATTTTTGAAGCTTCACTTATGGCAACTTTTTCTTTTGTTCTTGCATCATTTTCTTTCACCATCTAAGACCTTTTAAAACCATTAGAACCTTCCACAAATCCCATTCCAAAAGACCAAAAGATTCGGGTTCCAAAAGGTGGCAAAAAGGAGGAGGAAAAGTTAAGAGCTTAAGTGGAACCTTAGTGCACAACCACCAAACTTTGCTTTAAGGATGAGTAAGTGTTTCTTATGATATGCGGATTAGTATTTATGTTAGGAGGCTTTGATTTCTTGAAGATATGAGTAAGGTTTAAGTTGTTATAACATCAAAAATCGTTTTAAGAAACAAACCATGAAACCCTTACATGAAGTTGAAACATGAGCATGTAAAGTTGGTGTTTTGTAAAGACATTTATTTAATGCTTTGAATGGAAGATTTTAAGCTAAGAAAATCTTGAAACAAGAACCTTAATGGAGGATGAGCATGCTGGACGTGAGGGTTCCATAGTCATTTGGATGTTGATTTTGTTTCCATTAAGTTAAACGTGCTCAAATCTAGACTTAAGTTAAGGAAAAATCCATCACATGAGATTTTATGAAGAAACCAACTTTGTATGACATGAGCTATGATATGGGAGTTGTATTAAATATAAGATCTTCTATTTCTTCAGGTGGAACATAAGTTAAAGTATTATCTTATGAAAGAAAAGTTAAGTTAAGATTTGGACACGAGTAGTCTTAGTGCATAATCTACACCTAAACTTAAGAAAATGATGAAACAAGTTGAAAAACCAAGTAAAGACCCCTTAGAACCATCATGAACAGATCTGGAACGTGGGAGAAAGAAGCCTAAAAATATGATAAAAGTGAATGAACAAAGTGAAAAGATTAACCAAAGCAAGTATGGTAAGCATACAAAGCTTAAAACTCGAAACCGAGTCTAAATCTCTCAAAACAAGCCTAGAACTCTAAGTTGAGCCTTCAAGGAAATTCTGACCAGCACCTTAAAGTACCAAGAGAGATTGTTTTGAAGCCCATAAGAAATCCAACTAAGGGCCCATAAGCTCACTAAAGTCACTAACTTTAGTTTGAACAAAAAATAAGCCCATTTGACAACTTAAGCCCACTAAAGGGCTCAAGAAGTGATTGTTAGCCTTAGGAATATAAATCAAAGTTGTAAATCTAATCTCAAGGAGTATTTTAAGCTTAGGATAAAATCTTAAGACCAAGCCCAAAGAATTTCTTAAGTTATTAAAAAGCCCATTTACCAAACAAGGCCCAAAAACACTCCAATACATGAAGAAAGCTACTGTTTTGACCCATGGACAAAATTGTATACCTCATTTCGAAAATATAACCTTACCACATTAAAGTACACTCGAAAATGATGAAGATTGACTATAAGATCATAAAAATCGGATTTAAAACAAAAAATTTATACGGAATTGAACTTTAGGTAAAAACTGGGAAAAATTACGAAAACTAGTCAAGAATATAGCTTAAGGAAAATTTACTCAGTTTCTTAAGTTTGTTTCAATTCCTTATAAAAATTATTTCAATAACCAGGGGACACTGTTTACGGAGACGACTTACCTCTGGATTACTTTGATTGACCCACATGGTAGAGTGAGTAAATTCCGGATGACTCTTTACTTGATTGTGCTTGTAAAATAGATCCACCTAAACTTATATATATAACTTTGGATGCTTATGGGATATGGGAGATGCATGTATATGGATTTATGGATGAATGTGATGACTTCTTAAGTATATATATAATAATGGGAATTGTTTGTATTAATATATACATGTGAATTGTATGGAATGAAATTGTTTGATCACCCTAAAAAAATCAAGTTAATCACTTATACGATTAAGAACTCAAAATGAATTATGCATTCCCCATATTGCATGCAGATAACACCGACTGCCGCTTCATACAGAAGATGGGAAGAGACTCACAAGAATACGAGTTTCCTGTCGGATTGGGCACTAACTATACCATCATATATATTGAGTCTCTATCTTAAGCTGATGGGCTTACTAGGCGCTAGGAGATGCCAACCGTCGATGAGGGGTCGAGTCTTGTGGCTTCTGCTTAGGGAGCATGTTTGTGGACTGCGGGGGCCACTGCACTGCTAGACTTGGGATTTTAAAAGATATGATATGATTTTGGTAAAGGAAGTATACATATATATATATAGAGAGAGAGTTTTGTTTTAGCATGAGTACGATAGTGCAAATGAAATAAAACCCAAGGTCTAGAACTCGGATTTTGGTTTGGGTCGGTTAATTATCTCCAAACCTTGACTTTAGAGGGCATAATTCTGAGTTGTATGCAGTTCCTAGGTCACTGCATGCATTGTTTGGCATACTGATTGTTCATGAATTCATATGATTGTGCATTTGATAAATTTTTATCATGCGGTATTGATGAGGGTAATTAACTCACTAAGCGTAAGCTTACACCCCTATAGATTTTTGTTGATGCAGGAGAACCTCTTCACTAATCCGAGTCGAGGCATGCCCGTGGTAAGTCTCGTGTAGGGATGGGTTGGAGTGATCAGAGAGCGAAGAGGACATTTTGTAATAGATTTATAGACATTTAGAAACTTTTATGCTTTTACTCATAACACAAATTTAATGCAGTTCCATTACAAACTGCATTTGTTTGTAATATTGTTTTGGTGTGGGTCTCATGAGCCCACACAATTAGCTAATTTATAACATAGAAGTAATTTTAGTTAAATCGCTCTATATTGCTTGTCTATGGGCCTAGTGGTAATGAAAAGTTGAAGGAGCCTTGTGTGTCGTATGGAAGGCCTATGATCAACATGGGGGTTGATAATAAACCTTTATACGGTACACGACGACTTACCACGACAACGATACTGTTGAGTCATGATAGGTTTAAGTGGTATTAGAATGTTAGGTTTAAACTAACAATAAAGTAAGTAAAACTGGACCCTAAACGCTAGGAATCCCCTACTAAGTGAGCAAGAGTGGGGTGGAACCAGGTTAGGATTTTTAACATACCAAACAAGAGATAAAACTTTCCTAAAAGAATGTATCATCTTTAATAAATTTTTATGGTTGATCAGGATAATGCAAGTAGGGTTCGTCGGAACCTCGTGCTTCTGATGATGCATCAAGGAGAAACCCTTGTCAAATATCGACGAAAACTTCGGGTGCTATGTAAAGATATGGCCCTAGTAGGAATGCCATGTAGGCTAAGAAATGTATAGACATCCTGAACGGCAGGATTAAGTCTTTATTAGAGAGCGCACTACAGGGACATACTAATCCAGATGCATGGACCCGTTTTGCCCGATGTGAAGTTAATCAACATTATGGAGAGGGAAGAAAAGGCTGGTATTGAAGCTGAGATAATATTCTTGATGCAAGATGGCCCACGGATAGCTGCCCCTAGCTTCCAGCACTGACGTCAACTAGGTCATGGTTATGCCTTAGCGCATGACCTAAGAGTTGACCACCCTCGAGTAGTCTAGATGGATGAACAAAATGGAATACCTCCGCTAGTAGCCCCTACCAATGTTTACTTTCCTTATGTAGAGCAAGACACCATTAATATCCACCCTGATGCCCCTGAGTTTGAGGAAGACATAGACATTTTACCTCTTTTCCCAAGAGAGTACCGAGTAGAAGTGCCATTCAGGCCAGAACCATGTGAACTTCTGTTGCCCCATGAGCTGTACTAGGTAGCTTACCGCCCAAGGTTATTACCCAGTCCAAATGAAGGAACCTTAACCCCGTTTCCTAGAAGGAGGCTTCGATAAGCAGGCTGGTTAGATGATGATGAAGCCGGACCTTCTATGAGGCATAATTAGTGAAGGATAACTTGAACTTCCAAAGTGTTTCCAGTGTTATTATTATGGTGTTAATGTTATTGTGTAGTGAAGTTGTCTATATCGTGTTATGTGTACTTTTCAATTTATGGTTGTATTGAATTTCAAATTCCAGTAATTATAGGAACCATGTATAACTTCGGAAGGAACCATATCTAAACCCTATGTATGTTTGGAGAATTAATGCAAGGATATCTTATGTGTGTTTATTTTACTTGATCTTGTTTTGGATGATACAATTAAGGAGAAGTGTCTTATAAGGGATGAATTGAATCAAGATGATGTGGTTTCAAGTGATAAAAATTGATTTATTGAATGAATTGTAGGTTGAATTAATTTGAACCTAACTCTAAAAACCATATTTTTAGCGAACATAGGCGCGAGAGACGTGCTACCAGAGCAATAGCCGAGACAAGATGTACCAGTTGATAGGACGGAGGAGATTTTAATGGTTATACAAGCAAACAATGCTTTTTAAGGACTTTTCTGGAGAGGAACCAAGCACCTCCACCACCAACACCATAGGAGCGAGTCCCTCAGATGCCTCTACCACCACCTATGGATATGGAAGGCCAGTTTGCAGCACCACCACCACTGCTTCCACCACCGTCGATAGGGTTGGAAATAGACCCTTACCTAATTCACCATGAGCCTCGACCACCGAGGAACCTATTGCCAAAATTTCTGAAGTGCAATAGATATTTTGATGGGAATGCAAGCCAGCCCGATGAGGCTGAAGATTGGTTGATGTAAGCTGAGAGATCTTTTGAGGCTTTTGAAGTGCCGTACCACTTAAGGATGACTTATGGTACTTATTTGCTTTGTCTGAGAGCGATGACTTAGTGGGAAACTAAGAGAGGGAATCTACCACAACCTATTACATGGGGGGGATTTCCGAAAGGAATTTTTGAGGCACTATTTTCCCGAGAGCTTGTGGGTAAAGTATAGTGATGAGTTGTTTAGGATTAGAAAAGGAAATCGCACTCTTGAGCAGTATGAAGCGGACTTCATACACTTACTCCAGTTTGCTCCACCTGAATACCATAATAGTGATTGGATGAAGAAGCAGATTTTTGTGAGGGGACTGGACCCCGAGTTAAAAAGGAAGATTTTGGAGTTTCAACTAAGGACCTTCAATGAAGCAGTTGAAAAGGCTAAAGTATTGGAAACCGCAAAAAGATAGGGAGAAGAAATATTAAAGCCAAAAGTTACTGTTTTTGGTAAAAGATCATTTGAAGGACCAGGAAGCTTGAGTTCTAGTTTAGATATCTTTTCTATGATTAGGAATTTTTTTTTTAATTTTTTTTAAGTTTTAAACAGCTTTTCTATATAAAAGATTTATTACATAGAACATTGCATATTTCATAAAATCTTTAGGGTTTTTCTTGAAAGTAAAAAAAAAAAAATTATCACTTAGTTGTTTTTAAATAAAAATCTTAATTTGGAACTTTTCAAAAATTAGGTTTTTAGGTTTTTTTTTTTATAATTAGGAATAAAAATTAGGCTTCTAGGGATTTTTCTTAATTAAAATAAAATGGTCAATAAAAACGCAAAATCAACCAATTATTTTTTTTTTTATAAAAAGAACCAATACATTAAAGTTTTCAGAAAGAACAATGATCGTCTGATCCTGGCTCGCAAGTACGATAAAATATATAAAAACTTAGGTTCTTTTTCTTTTAATTGTTATTTATTTATTTATTTTAAATATTATAATTAGAAAAATAATCCTAATTTCAATAAATAGATAGTGGTACCCGTTAGGGTTTAATAGGTTAGCCCCTGAACTCAGAACCCTTTAGTTCTTCATTCAAATTGAAATCAAAGACCAGTAGCCAAATCGTAGTCAATCTGTCCAATTAGTTACGGTTTCTTTTCTTTTCCCAACTTCAATCGAGTGGCGACTTCAAAAATTATTTTTAAGAAAAAACTAGAATTTTCCAATTTTTTTAGTTGAGGATTAATATTAAGTAGGTTAGGGTTTAGTATTAATCGGAATAGGAAAATCGATTTTTAATTAAAAAAATAAACCAAAAAACAGGCTCAACAATTTGGTGACTCTATTAGGGATACTAGAGGGCTAGTCACTAGAAGTTACCAAAAATAGGATTATTTAAATATATATATATAAATATATAAAGATGAAATAATAAAAAAAGGAACTTAGGTATGTTATTGTTTATTTTATTTCTTTTTTACTAACTTTTTTTTTTGTAGTTTATTTACGAGGGATAGCTTTAGGGGTTTACTTTATTTTTATTCTATTTTTCTAGATCATAAATGCATGGTAGATATGGTCAGAACCAAGCCGTCTTAAGACCTTAGGAAGGGGGCCATTGTATAAGTTTTATGTTATGGGGCAACCACCTTCTAGGGCTGATTAGGTTACCCCACTCAAGTTCAAATGTGACCACAAAACCGTTGCTTTGAAAAGACGCGGTGGTTACGAAACTTAAGAACCTCTAGAACCTACCCTTTGCCTCATATGGAAACATTTTTTTAAAAAAAAAAATCACAAGAACCTATGATGTGACAAACCTAAATGGATAAAGATAGTTATGAAGTTACAATTGTAATATTTTTCTGTAAATAATTTGTAATAATTCTAGGTAAATTTGGAATAGGTGATGATTGTAAGTTTTATTTTTTCTTTTTTTACATAACTATGGCTAAATTGAGTCAAGGGGCTTCCAAATAGATCCACGCCTACCCACCCCACTGGCCTTAAAAGATACTTTAGATATGGTCTCAACTTTTTAACCTAAATAAGTAAGAATTTTTAGGAACAAGATTGGGCTTATTTTGCCCCTATAGAAGAGCCCAATAAATATTACCTTAGTGAGGTCTTTAGTACATCTATGGGAGCCCAAATTTATTGCTTTTTGTTTGGGCCCACACCAGCTAAGCCTAACCCTTATGGAGTAAATAGAAAAAAAAATAAAAATAAAAAGGGAAACAAAATGAAAAGAATTAAACCTCTAAAATAATAGGTAGTTATCATTTTGCCTAGTATTCTACCAACTAGAAATACTCATTCTTTAATATAAATTCAACATTTTGCAAATAGCCTTTTTCATTTGGAATAAATAAGATTTAGATATTTTCTTTGTTTAGTCTTTTATTCTTTAGAATTCCTTGCTAGTAAATAGTCCCTCAGTAACGATAAATTGTATAGGCTTGTATATAGAATTCTATGAAAGCAATTCTCCGTAATCATCCATTTACAATCCCATCACTTGGGCTCTGTAACATAAAAGCCTTAACTTTTTCTCTCTCTCTTTAAAAAAAAAAGAGAAAAAAAGAAAAGAAATTTGCTAACAGTAACAAATCCTTATGAAGTTCGAGACAAACACAATCACTTAGCCCATTAAGCCAGCTAACCTAAAAAAATCCACTTGGCCCGAGAAAATAACTAACCAAACCTAAACCTTAGCCCATTATGATGATTCAACCAACTCAAATCCCTTGAGCTACCAAGTCTAAACACAAATCAAGTTAAAACACGAGACTGTGAAATACCATCCTGAACTTGATCCTTGGTACAAATAAAAAGGGCAATTTATTAGACCCTTTGACTTTAGAAGTTATCAATGCCGACCCATTTGAACTTTAAAGAACTTGACCTAAAATCACATATGGAAGCTTAGGGGCATTAAGACCTATAAGTTTGGGGCATGGGGCCTTTGGTCTTTGAAATTTCACAACCGAGGCATGTTCCAAGGAATTGGGGAGTATGGCCTATCATCACCTTAAGGTCAATCCATCCCTATCTAGAGGATTGGTAACTTATTTTTAAAAAGGTTTGAATGAAAAGAGGTAAGCTATATCCTATACACTAACTCGTAAATACTTTGAGAGTTAAGAGACATCATGGTGAGGATATTTTGGACTCATTCCTTAATGGTCCATTTTGAATTTGATACGCAGACCGAAATGAAGTTAGCATTCATTTTCAAATCCCAAACACAATTATCCTTTGATAACCCCGTTGGACTGATCTGGAGTCCTTTCAAATATAAACCTTATCAAGAACTACCCCACAACAAGGTAATTCGGAGGTTAGGGTCATTGATTACGAGAGATGGATAAAATTGATTTATGTTTACCCCAGTAATAAAAATTTAAGGATAATTTTTATTTTTAATAAATTGTTTCCTTTAAAGAAGAGCTAACATTTTTCCAAATATCCCAAAGGCCACACATACCTTACCTAAGCCAATGCACTCTAGACCTATGGATTTAAGGCCTTGATTCATCTAGAGACAAAAACTTAATAAAAAGAGATAGTTTTTTTTAGGGAGAGAAAAGAAAGAAATGAAATGAAAAAAGAAAAAAAGAAAAAGAAAAAAAATATGAAAATGGAAAATGAAGAAATACCCAAATATTGGGCTTGAGAAAATCTCCAATCAAAGAGGGTTGAATTTGCTCAAAAAACACAAGGTTTTGAATCGCATTCTTAACCAAAAACACAAAACCTCATATTCATTCAGAATCATGTTCTCAACCACAAACCAAAAAATCTATATTCAGTTCAAAATCATACTCCAAATCACAAACATAAACCATTTCTATCCACTTGATTCTCAAACATAAGACCTTCTTACCCATAATACCTCCCTACTCAAAGCTCTTCCAATTTTGATGAATAATTTATCTAAGATAAAAATTATTTTTGAAACTGGGGCAAGCGCACATCTAGTTCATTCCTGAAGGTTCTTAACTTGTACCCCTCAAGTTAGACGAAAGCACTTTTTTCAAAATAGGCCCTTTCAATTAACTTCTTTTGAAATCATTTGACCAAAAGCCTAATTTACAATACTAAACCCAAAAAGACCTAACAGATCAATTAGAGCATATCACTTATAAATTGGATTATAATTTTTGGAATAGTAATCAAGAGTGAAATCTAAACCGAGAGTGTGTGAGGAAGTCCTCTTTGACTAGACTAATCATGAGTTATTTTTTCCTTACGAAATGAATGTTTAAGGCCTATCCAAGAAGCTCATTGTCTAGGTTACAAACTAAGGTAGATATGAGATACCTTACATGATTATAGCGTTTTCCTTTTAAATAGGAATTTGTATCCGTTAGTAAACTGTTAAGGAAAAAGAAGGAAAAAAGAAAATGAAAAGACATGAAAAGGAGAGAGAGAAAGTAAAGACTTGTTACAAGTTTTTCCATTCATTTTCTAGTCTATTTCATCCATAGTAGCCGAATTTTCAATTCATGTTATAAAAAATTTTTACTAAATTCCTCGTTTGTAAATTTCTTAAATCAAGAGTTTTTTTTTTAGTCAGCTATGTTCCTTACTTTTACTTTCAACTATCAATAGAGTTTAAGCGAGTCTGAAGGGTGCTTACCCTTTATCCATTTTCTCAACGATATAGCCAGCTCATAGAGCATTGGTCCTATCCATATCTTCTTTAGTGCTTTAGTTAGCTTATGGAGCGCTATCCAGATTCATATTTCATTTACGGATCTAGCCAGCTCATAAAACACAATCCCAATCGAAAGTTTCTTAAGCTTCCGGTTAGCTCCCAAAACAGAGTCCCAATTTATAATCTCTTAGGGAGCTAGCTAGTTCGTAAGTATAGTCCGAATGTAGAGTTTCATAGGCTCCCAGTCGCCCAGCTCATAGAATGTTGCCCAACTTATAATCTCTTAGGGATTTAGCAAGCTCATGGAGTGCTATCCCAATTCAAAGTTTCTTCATCTTTAGGTCTTAACCAGCTCAAAGGGTGCTTTTACCGCCTTGGTTAGTCAGCTCAAAGGGCGCTTTGACTACCTTGGTTAGTTATCTTATTAGGGCATGACCAAGTTTTCTCATCTTTAGGTCTTAGCCAACTCAAAGGGCGCTTTGATTGCCTTGGTTAGTTAGCTCATTAGGACATGACCAAGCTTTCTCAACTCATTCTTTCGATTTTAGCGAGCTCAAAGGATGCTTTGATTGCCTTGGTTAGTCAACTCATTGGGGCATAACCAAGTTTCTTTATCTTTAAGTCTTAGCCAGCTCAAAGGATGCTTTAATTGCCTTAGTTAGTAAGCTCATTAGGGCATGACCAAGTTTCTTTATCTTTAGGTCTTAGCCAGCTCAAAGGGTGCTTTGACTACCTTGGTTAGTCAGCTTATTAGGATACAACCAAATTTCCTCATCTTTTAGGTCTTAGCTAACTCAAAGGGTATTTTGACCGCCTTGGTTAGTCAGCTCATTAGGGCACAACCAAGTTTCTTCATCTTTAGGTCTTAGCCAACTCAAAAGGCACTTTGACCGCCTTGATTAGTCAACTCATTAGGGTACGACCAAGTTTTGTTCATTATTTAGGTCTTAATCAGCTCAAAGGGTGCTTTGACCGCCTTGGTTAGTTAGCTCATTAGGGTATGACCAAGTTTTCTTTATTCTTTAGGTCTTAATCAGCTCAATGGATGCTTTAACAGCCTTAGTTAGTCAGCTTATTAGGGCACGACCAAGTTTCTTCATTCTTTAAGTCTTAGCCAGCTTAAAAGGCGCTTTGACTACCTTAGTTAGTCAACTCATCAGGGTACGGCCAAGTTTTCTCATCTTTAGGTCTTAGCTAGCTCAAGGAGCGCTTTGACCGCCTTGGTTAGTCAGCTCATTAAGGCACAAATAAGTTTCCTCATGTTTTAGGTCTTAGCTAGCTCAAAGGCGACTTTGACTGCCTTAGTTAATCAACTCATTAGAGCATGACAAAGCTTTCTCAACTCATTCTTTAAGTCTTAGCTAACTCAAAGGGCGCTTTAACTGCCTTGATTAGTCAGCTCATTAGGGCACAACCAAGTTCTCTCATTCTATTAGGGTTTTAGCCAAGTCTAGGAGCACTTACCCATTTCATCTAATTATGGACCATAGGCAGCTCAAGGAACGCTTCGCCTGCTTTAATTAGTCAACCCTAGGGGGTACAACCAAACTCTCATAATTCCTTTTAGAGATTCTTATTAGCCTACAAGGGTGCTACCCTCACTATTCTTCGTTCCAAACTTATCGTTGTTAAATGTCTTAGCGTTCTTTAGGATAGAGTCGTCTTGAGGCAAAAACGATGTCGCTTTTGTCATTATGGCAAAGTTTTATTCAAATTTCATTACAAAGAGGAGCAGCTGTAGACACTCAATTTTTGCCCATAGTAGTTATAATTTTTGTTTTTAGGATCATAATTTAGGAAATAATAAAAAAAATTGAAAAATGATAAAAAGATAAAAAAAAAATTATAAGATTGTTGGAAAAAAAGAAAAAAAAACTAAAAAATAAAAAATTCAAAAAAATTAATTTGATGGAATCTTGACAAAATAGTTGTCGAAAAAAAAGCATATTTGATATGATGACATTAAATCTAATAAAATCAAGATTTATAAGATTTGAATCTATTTTGAATCTTTATCGATTTAGATTCAATTCAACTTGATTCATTTCAAAAGATTTGTTTTCAAGTTTTATAAATAGGGATTGCATAGTGCAAGCTAGAAGGAACAATTACACATTTTTTAAAACCACGCTTGAACCCACTCCTAAGACCAATTCTATAGTTATGCACGCAATAGGACTAGGGATCTAATCTGTTCCCTTTCATCAGCTTTACGCGTTTTGCCTTGTAGGTACATAATAGTGGTTTTTAATTATTGTCTATAGCTTGTCTTATTTATTTATTTTTATCTCACTTTGTATATGTACAGTAATTTTTAAGACTTGTACTAATTTTTTTATTTTTATCACGTCTTTAATTGCTATTATTTAGTTATAGCATTAATGTTTAGTGAACACATATTAAGTTAAATTTTAGTTTATTTATTTTTTATTATTTTTTTTAGATTTCATATTTTCAAAATGATATTTTTATAAAATCTCATATTTTACAAAATCTTGCTCTTTGCATATTGTATTAATTTACAAAAATTGTATTAGGCATGTTAGGATTTTCTAGACAAAAAAATTATTTTGATGTTCATAAAATAAAATAAAAAATCTTTAATTAACTTCTTTTTAATGGCAAGACATCTTTTCCATAGTTTAAGCTTATTTTCCATAATTTAGATGCCTTTTCTATAGTTTAGGTTTTTTTTCTATGGTTTGAACATTTTTTTATGGTTTAGACTTTTTGTCCATAATTTACGCTTTTTTTCTATAGTTTATATATATTTTCCATTATTTAGGATTTTTTTCTATGATTCAAACATCTTTTCCATCATTTAAATGTTTTTTCTATGGTTTAAACATCTTCTTCATAATTTAAATATCTTTTCTATGGTTTAGATATATTTTCTATGATTAGGATTTTTATTTTATTTTTAAACATCTTTTCTATATAAAAGATTCATTACGTAAAACATTGCATATTTCATAAAATCTTTAGGGCTTTTCTTGAAAATAAAAGAAAAAATTTTCACTTTGTTGTTTTTAAATAAAATTCTTAATTTAGGACTTTTCAAAAATTAGGTTTTTATGTTTTTTTTTTTATAATTAGGAATAAAAATTAGGCTTCTAGGGATTTTTCTTAATAAAAATAAAATAGTTAATAAAAATGCAAATTTAACCAATTATTTTTTTTATAAAAAGAACCAACATATTAAAGTTTTTAGAAATAACTACGATCGTCTGATCCTGGCTAGTAGGTACTAAGCACCTTCGGGGTGCAATAAAATATGTAAAAACTTAGGTTCTTTTTCTTTTGATTTTATTTATTTATTTATTTTAAATATTATAATTAGAAGAATAATCCTAATTTCGATAAATAAATAGTAGTATCCGTTATAGTTCAATAGGTTAGCTCCCGAACTCGGAACCCTCTAGTTCTTCATTTAAATTGAAATCAATGATTGGTAGCCAAATTGTAATCAATTTACCCAATTGGTTACGATTTCTTTTCTTTTCCTAACTTCGGTCGGGTGGCTACTCTAAAAATTATTTTCAATAAAAAAACCAAAATTTCTCAATTTCTTTAGTCGAAGATTAATATTAAATGGGTTAGGGTTTAATATTAATCGGAATAGGGAAATCAATTTTTAATAAAAGAAACCAAAAAATAGGCTCAACACTAACCTTAAACATTTAGACAACCTACCTAGTAAGATTGAGTGGAGATAGAACCGGGCTAAGTATTTAAGCTTTTATATGTAAATCTATGAGTTTTATATTAATCTTACTATAAGACCTAACATAAGCCTTGTTGATTAGGAGTCGATACGGCAATTAATGACCAGATAGGTCGTTTTTAGACAGTAGTGGGGGGGGGGGGGGGGGGGGGGGGGAAACACTATACAGTTACCAGCGACATCTACAAATCCTCTGTAAGGATTTAGCTTTAGTGAGCTAACCACGTATGTTGCCAGAAGTTTTTATTGCTTGGGGCCATGTACTAAATGCTTATTAGCAACAAAAAAGAAATTTTTGGAGTTTACAAATTCTTGGTGATATACCAGTAAACAAGGAGATGATGTACCTACTCGAGTTTGAGGAAAGTCCTAGTTACCCCTATGAGACAGCCTTCTTGGTCTGTGTGGGTCCTAGACTAACACTTCCTTCATTTATTTTTTGGCAGGATATGCGTTGTGGAGTTACATTAGGTATAGATCGAAGGGTTGATCACCCGAGGATTTTACTTTGGGATATGTTAGGGTGATGGCAAAGTATGGGGTAAATGAAGATAGGAATTTTAATCCACCACTAGTTGGAAATGAGCCAGAAATCAGAACAAATACTTTAGCTATGTACATTAAGCCTCCTCAAGAATCTTACCCTACTTCTGACCCTATTCTTGAGTTTGAGTTTTACCAAGTGGATCCATGACTTCCACTTAGAGTTGTTGATGGAGGTGATCCCAATGAGATACTTATAATCCAGCTAGATCCTTTGGACTTCTAGTTACCTTAAGAATGAGCTTGATAAGCTTCCAGTGAGGAATCGGGGATGAATTCTAGTATTGGATCTACCTTTAAAGTTCCCGACTATGTACCCTTAGGTGACCCTATTGCTGGACCATCATCTTACCTAGGATAGATGGAGTAGATGACTTTATAGCTAGGATTTGAAGTGGCTTCATGACTTCAAAGAGATCATACATGTTTCTTTTTATTGTAGATATTAGGATCACGTATGATCAATTTGTACTCTGAGTGGTTTCTTGTTGTGAGCTTATGCTATAGGAGCATTAGTTAATGTAAAGGGTATAACGATGAACTCATAATGTCTATGTCGAGTTCAAAAAGTAGTTTTTGGCGTGTCCTCAAGCTTTTTCTATAGCTGCTGATACTCTTGATCTTAAATTAATTCGAGAAAACACCATTGCATCTTGTAACTGATTGAATAAGTCATCAATATAGGGTAATGGATACTTATCCTTAATAATCACCTTATTAAGCTCCTAGTAATTGATGTACAACCTAAGAGTCCCATCTTTCTTATTGACAAATAATATTAGAGCACCCCATGGTGAAACACTTGATTTAATTAATCCTTTATCTAATAATTCCTACAATGGCTTTTTCAATTCTTGTAATTCTACAGGTCCTACCCTATACAGCGCTTTAGACATAAGTTTCGTATCTAGTAAAAGATCAATGGTGAAATCGATTTCCTATTGTAAAGCAAGTCTTGATAACTCCTCAGCAAAAAACATAAGGGAATTTACCTACAACATGTATTTCTTCGATCTTCATGGACTTCTTTTCTGTTTCCGTAGCAGCTGCATAACATATACGAAACTTAATTCTAAATCTTGAACTTCAACTACTGCTTAAGAGGAAGAGTTGCTCCTATGATTACCTTAGAATATAATAATACTATCCCTAAGGGAAAGAATTTTTGCCTTACAATCAATATTAGCCTCATACTCTGTTGGCCAATCGATCCCTAGAATTACTATGTGACGTTGGTTTTTCTTAGATCTAATAATGATCTTTAATTTTATTGATTCAATTATGTGTGCTTGATTGTTTATGTTAATGTTTCCTAGGGTGTTAGTCTAAAATCTAATATTGTGCATAGTTGATGAAGAATTTTGCAAGTTTATAAATAAATTGCAAAGTCTTTCTAGATCTTGATTAAATTAGTTAGGGGATTCATTGCTCTTTAATGCAATCTTTGATTATGCTAGGGGATTTTACACATCATTAGAAATGACACAACTTAGTAAGATAGTCATGTCACTCACTATTATTCCATATCTGAACAAATGTTTTTAAATCTTCATCAAATCTTCAATTGCCATGACTTAAGACATGGTCGTATCATTCCAATCATGTAACTTACTCTTTATTCCACTTTTCTATTCAAATTTTTTACTTAAATTGACATAGTCAAGTCGTTTGCTGATGTCACTTCAAAACTTCATTATTTTAGCTCCACTTTGAGTGAAACTTATTTCTATTTTCTTATTTTCTTTTGAAGATTATTTTGAAACCTAGAAATCACGATTTTACTCAATTGAGTATCATTTTCTTAAAATTAACTAAAATTTCAAGAAAAAAATCACTATATAAAATATAGTCAATTGAGAGTTCATTAGGTATTTTGATTAGGTTGATCGAGAGTCCATACATTTGGATTTTTATTTTTCACTAGCGTATAATATCTTGAGTGATGAATTTTTTCCTCATAGGTGTTCCAATACTATACATTGTTTTTACTTCTTGTATCCTAATCTTATTCTTCTATTGAAACTCATGCCATATAAATGAATGAGAAGCACACATATCAAATAAAACATATGCTGGAAATCCTTCTATTAGAACAATACCTGCATATTTCATTTATTTATATAATACTTCAATACATTTATTTATCATAGTCATACATTTCTTATATTGTTATATTTATTTTCTTAGCATTCCTAGTTAAACCCACTATTAATCATTTTGTTTAGATCTTCCTCATCCATAAGATCCATCTAATTTGCATCACTTCCTTCTTCAATTCCCTTTATCCATTCAAGAGGGGTCCTCTACGGTGCTTTCCTTTTCTATAGCGAATACTAAAGCCATGGTCATATTCCTTTCCAGGTTAGCAATACTTCGTTCTCCCCCTAACTTACAAGTCCAAGTTAAATGTCCATTTTTCCACAAGTCTTACACTTCAGCTTTGGACATTTTAGAGCTTTGTGTTGCTCATTACCACAAATACAACATTTACCTTACAACTGCTCACATCGACTCGACAGATGATTACTCCTACATTTCTAACACCTTAGAGCTATATTACTTCTTGAAGTAAAGTTTTTAGTAGTCGAAGGTTTTCCTAGTACCTTCTTATTCCTTCCAAACCTTCTATAAGGATAACCTCCTTAATTACAACTTCCTTGACTCCTCTCTCAATTCTATTTAGTCTATAATTGTAGTCAGTTAGCTTCCAACTGTCTTACCTTATCAACTATAGCAACATAAGTTGGAAGATCATAATATTAAAGCTTACATTACATGTCAAGGTCAAATTCTAGAATAAACCAAGTTCTTCTTCAAATAATCTATATCTTGGATAGATTCTAAGGCATATTAAAACAATCGATTCATTTCATTTTCATATTTAGATGCAATCATATTTCCCCTTTCTAGGTTAAACAACTCCTTCATCATTTTCTTCTCCACACTTCTAGGAAAGAATTCTCTTTAAACCTATTCCATGTAATCTCTCCTTCTAGTTTACGAATCCTAAAATCCCACCAAATCTTTACCTTTAATTGGAACATGAAAGTTCCATAGTCTACTTTCTAATGCTCAAGAACTCTAAAAGCCTGCAAACATTTTTTGATTATCATAAGCCAATCATCTATTTTAATTGGGTTGATCATATCTCCATTAAAGTACTTGTTGGTGTAGATGAAATCTGGTAGTTTATTAATCTCATTTGGTTGTCCTTCTACTAGAGGGTTTCCTTGTTGTCTTCCTATCACTAAATGATGTAGTACAGTACCTTTATGTTAGAGCATGGTTTGTATAGTAGCCTAAACTTAGTTAAGGAGTAGATTATCTACTGTTTGTTGTACTTTGTATTCCTAGGGGAATTATCTTATGGTAGATTCTTTTATGACAATTTTTCTAAGTTAGTATTCTTGCAAACGATACTAAGTTAAGTATGTACATAACAAGAAAAAGGAATATCTAGTTAACTTCACTTCTACTTTTTTTAAACTAACTATTGCAAGTTGTATAAAACCTTCTTACTAACACTTCGCTTAAGCAACATACTACATAACAAAGCAACACAAAATGCAATTCTACTTAACATTAAACAAAGAAACTAAACATTTATTGAAGCATCATTACTTAGGTTAAAAGGAGGCAAAGTCTTCCTCACTACGGGAATACTATTCAATAATTGTTAGATTATGTATGTCCCAAAGAATATCAATTTCCAAAGGATCCCTTGTAAGGCATATTCTCATAATGCATAGTTAGGGGATGGTAATGTCCATTTCCAAGGAGAGTGATAGGGATTAAACTACTAGACCCTTGTCACAAGCTTGAGCTTGAGACCCGAAAAGCATGGTTAGGTAAATTCTTTCCTTAAGACCCACCATCAAGGAGTTTAAGCTCTTATAACCTGCCAACTTGATGCCTTACTCGAGCCAGACCCTTCTGTACTCATCATTTGTCTCTAGTTGTTGACTTGAATTGTACTTAAACATTAGCTCTACTCATCCGACCATCAGTTCAATCAACTCCAATAGTATCTAAGTTACTTACTGGGTTGAGAAGCGACATTAGAGATATCATGGAACTTCAATAGTTTGCTGCATTAGATGAGGCTATTAGCCTAGAGAGTGGATAGATAAAGAAGGAGTAAACTATCAACCTAACCCCTGATGAGCTGACCTGTTCAAGGAAGCTATTGAGCTTAACCAAGTACTGAATTGACTAAAAAAATAGATGTCAAGGCTAAATAAAAAGGTCGACTTGATGGTGAAATGTTGACCTAAACATATGAGAAGGGGTAAGGATCTGGAAAGAAGACTAAACAGATTAGGTGCTTTAAGTGTTAAGGGTTTGGGTACTTAGTTGCTTAGTATTCGAACCAAAGGACCATGATTGTTAAGGGAGATGTCTTGAAGATCAAAGTAGATAGCACATATGAGGAACCTAAAGAGAAGAAAGAAGTGGGAGATGAGATTGATGTTAATGCTGACTTGATTGAAGATGATGTGTTTGTAAAGGACATAGATAAGTTGACTTTAGTTTCCTAACATGCAATGAGCTTAGAATGTTCTATCAAGGAAGAGCAAAGAGAGAACTAATTATACACCACTTATAAAGTGAATGATCAAGTATGAGTACTCATAGTGGATAGTGGAAGCTATACTAATGTGGCATTCATCAACCTGGTTAAAAAACTTAAGCTACTAACTACTTCATATCCGAAGCCGTATCAACTACATTGGCTAAATGAGAAGGGGGCACTATATGTCACTTAGCAAGTGTTACTATCGATCTCAATTGGAAACTATTTCAAGAAAATTCTTTTTGACATGTTACCCATGTGTACATCACATGTGCTGTTAGGATAACCTCAACTCTACAGTTGTAGGGTTATTCATGACAATTTCAAGAATACTTATGTATTTGAGAAGGAGGGTAGGTAAATGACTTTAAACCCCTTAGCCTTGAGTAAAGTGAGCAAACTACAAGCCAAATTGGCTTAAGGATCAAAGAAGACCTTAGTGTTGAGTAAAGCTAAACTCTAAGAAGCCATCATGGTCGATGTACCAACTTTTCTATTAATAAGATGACTATTAGAATTGAAGGAGAGAGGTAAACTACCCTTGGAGGTTAGGGAACTACTAGAAGAGTCTACTAACCTTGTCAAGACCCTAAAAGAGGCCTAGGAGAATTATCTAAAATTTTCATAATATGTGTGCACTCATGACATGAAAACCGCTTTATAAGTCAGAGAATACAATACTCTAAATAATGAATTACTAAGGATATTGAATTTTTAATTGATTAACATATTATAGGATATAAATAACTATGGATATCCAATATTTCACAGTTCATAATATGTGTGCACCCATGATATGAAAACCGCCTTATAAGTCAGAGAATACAAGACTCTAAATAATGAATTACTAAGGATGTTGAATTGTTAATTGATTAACATATTATAGGATATAAATAACTATGGATATCCAATATTCCACAGTTCTTCAAAACCATAGAAAATTGGTATCTCCTACCAAATGATAAGATCGAATAAAATAAACTTGAAATTCAAACTTATTGAAGTTATTAAATCTAAATATATAAGTACATCTAAAATCTCAAATGAGCTATAAAATCTTTCTCTAATTCTAACCTCTAAAACATATCAATACAAGCATTCAATGCTCGTCTCTTAAACTATGCCCAAATATTTGGCACCTGTAAAAGAAAAATTATTGGGGGATAAGCTATAAAAGCTTAGTAAGCTATCCCTCATACTATACTGGTAAACAAGTTATCAAACAAATTATTATAACCATATGAATGCATGCACACGCAGTTTGCCAAATAATATATGCGGTTGATCGATGGTGTATATAATATTAGATTTTAATACCCTCTAAGATAAGGGTTAAAGATACATCGACACTAATCATGACCGGGCTCTAGCACCTGGGTTTTTAACCTTAAATTTGAATTCCATATTTCACAAAATATATTTTAATTTCTAAAAATCTAGTAGTACACAAAATCCTAAGCTTAGTAGTGAGGTAGCCCTTACAGTCCACACTCATATCCTATAGTGGAAATCTCTAGACTCGACCTTCAATCATACAGTTGGTGTCTCTATCGCTTAGTAAGCCCATAGGTTCGGGTAAGGTCATGTTATGCAAATGCATCGTACAACAACACTTTAATATATATAAGTAACGCCCGCAAGGCCTTTCTTTACCTGTATGTGAAGTGGCAGTCGGAATAAGTAATGTAATGCATAGATAATGCATGAACTTTTTAATTTAAGATAAGCCAAATATAATTAAGTCAAATAATGAGGTAATCAGTCAATATCAGCAAACCATCCAAATCACGTAACAATAAATCATATAATCAAATCATCAATTATTGTATTTAACAATATTTCTCACAGTAATCAATCAATATCAAGTATATGCATATCCCAAAACTCCATGCATCAAGTTATAAATTTTCAATTTAAGTATACTAACTACAAGCACAAACAAGTATAGAGTCATCGAGAGTACTCACTTGAGTATGACGACTCGCTTTAGTCATAATAATTGATCAAAAGATCCTCTCCCTCATTAGGATAACCTGATTATTATGAGATAATAGGGATAATAAGTAATTGAATTAACTAACGGTTCTAGATATCTATCTACCTAATTCTACTTAGATTACTATTGGTATTTATTTGATTAAAGCTAATCGCTAATCGTATGTAACTTTTTCGTTCTATTTTCAATATTTACAAATTTATAATTATTTTTCATCGTTTTTGGATGCATGTTCATACAATGATGTTCGTTTTAGATGTTAAAACCTGTGTTTTACAATATAAACTAAATTTATTGAAATGTTATCTATTAAAGCTTCAATATTCTTATTAGCTAGTTTTATGTTCGATTTTCGTAGTTAATGATTTCATTAGCCATTAATTCTTAAACTTACATGATCTTATGATTTATTATTTTAGAGGCTTATGTCATCAATTACTTAGGCTTATGTCATCAATTGCTTATGTCATGGCTTTTGTCATCATTTGATTAGGTCATTGCTTACATCATCATTTACTTGCATCATCCATTACATATGTATGCTTATCTTTATGTATTCATACACTTTATACATATGTTATATATATACTTATACTTCTAATATACTAATATGTATACTTGTGTACTTATATGTATACTAATACACATACCCATATACACATATGGTAACATATATATTTTGTATGCCTAATATTTCCTCTTAAGAAAACTTCACAAATTTTATATTTTTGCACTTTAAGAGTGTATTTAGCAAGGTATATGTATGTATAGTTAGTGTATACCTCTTTTTTGGTAATGTACATAATGGGTACTTATGTATAAGAGTCCTCACACATGTATTTATCAAGTAGACTCTTATATACACATACCTAGGCATATGTACTTGTGTTCTTCTTTCATTTACTAAGGATTCTTACACTTCTAAGCATGAATATGAAGCTTCCACTTCCAACAACATATATGCACATATTATACTAAATTTCTATACTAACCTAACTTATACAACTAACTACTACATAAAATAGAAAATCATATGATAACATAAATTTTTCTCCTTGGTTTATGATAGTAGAAATTGTGAAAGTGAAGTGTTGAAAAAGTATGGGAATAAGGAGCAAGGAGGGGTTACGGTTTGTTAAGCGGGGCTGAGGGGGGGGGGGGGGGGGGGGGAAGAGAGTGTTTTGTTGTCTTAATTTGTGTTTTATAAAAGGAATGAGTAGGGTCTAGATGAGAGGGGAAGTGGACAACAAGAAGGGGGTGAAAATGGAAAAAAAAATGTGTAAAAAGTTAAGAAAAAGAAGAGAAAACTCTAGATGATAATGACATGTTTGTTGACTTTTCAACATGTTGACTTAGTAAACCTTTGACTTAGCCGACATTTCAAAATTACATGTAATCTAAGTGTACATAATGAAGTAATTAGGGAAAATTAGGAAGAAACTTAAGGAAATGAAAGGAAATATGGGCTTTAGTGAAATGATTAGTAAGGATAGGTAACGAGATCTTCCTCTAGGTGTTTATATCCTATATGCATCATTTAGTAGGTCACTTAATGTAATTATCATAAAAAAGTGTCATTTAGGGTATTAATACCTACTAAAGCATCATCTAAACATTGAACTCCTTATAATACTAGTCTAGTTATATAATTAGAAGATGGATATGATCTATAATGCAATATACTAATTTCTAATGGATTACTTTATTATTATATGTATTTATGAATGATTGGAAGTTATCTTTGATCTTTTTATTAATAATTTGATAAGATATTGATGATATATTATCAACTAGGGTTTTATGATAAACTATGGTGAATTAGTACTTTCATGTTTTTAAAGTTATGGTTTTAGGGTTTTATCACTTTTAGGTACAATTTCTAGTGTTTATATACATTTAGGATCTAAAAATTTTATACACGATTGAATTTTCGGTTGTTGTCTTAAGGTTTTTTTATCTTAACTAGCCTTATCAACTCTTAGAGTCTTTAAGCACACTAGGGTCTACTTTAGGTATTAAGTTGAGAATTTTAGGGGTTTATAAGCCTATTCCTAGAATAGATACTCAAAAGATTACCCCCATTTTGGGGCATTGAACATTGCATTGACCTAATGCTCGACGCTACCCTACTGAAACAAGCTAGTGTATTGGATGAATCCTAAGCAGGTTGCTAAGCTCCAAAGGCAAGTCAATGAACTTATGGAAAGAGCATATGTAAGGGACAATCTTAGCCCCTGTATTGTACTCATACTATTTATGCCAAAGAAGGATGAAACTTGGCATTTGTGTATAAATAGCAAAGCTATCAACAAGTTTACGATCAAGTAAAGATACTCGATCCCAAGGCTAGACGATATGTTGAATGAACTATGTAGTGTAAGAATATTTAGCAAGATAGATCTAAAGTTGAGATACCACCAAATCCGGATGAGACAAGGGGATATATGGAAGATTGTTTTTAAAACCCAACATAGCTTGTACAAGTGGATGGTCATTCCTTTTAGACTATCGAATATGCCAAGCAAAGGCTAATGAATAATGTTTTGACAAAATTTGATTAGAAAATTTGTTGTCATATACTTCGATGACATCTTTGTCTATATTTTTGACCTAACAACACACACTAATCACCTTAGAGCTATTTTTAATGTTCTCTAAGCAAAAAGGTTGCTCAGAAACATATAGAAATGTGTTTTCTATCAAGAAGATTTGATCTTCCTAGGTTTTGTAGTAGGTGAAAAGGGATTGAGAGTAGATGAAGAGAAGGTGCAAGCTATTGTTGAATGGCCAACCCTAACCTCCTATATCGAGATGAGAAGTTTTTATGGATTGGCATCTTTCTATCGATGCTTTATCTAAGGATTCAATCCCATTGTAACACCTCTAACTAAACTTACAAAGAACAGTGCAGAGTTTAAGTGGGGAGAGAAAGAGGAGAGTAGCCTTACTAAAGTGAAAGCGAGGTCGACCTCTGCTTTAGTCTTGGCTCTACTAGACTTTAATAAAGTATTTGAGCTTGAATGTGATGCATCAGGTGTTGACATTAAAGCTCTATGGATGCAAGAAGGCTAACCTATCGTATTATAGCGAGAAGCTCAAGGGAGCGTAATTGAACTATTCAGTATATGATAAGGAGCTTTTGGCCCTAATTTGAGCTCTTCGCATGTGATAACATTATCTTCTACCAAAAGAGTATGTCATATATATAGATTATGAGTCCTTTCAATCCAAACTTTCCAAAGGCCAAGCTTGATGGATTGAGTTCGTAGAGGCATTTAAGTTTGTCATTAAGTATAAGCAAGGCAAGAATAATGTAGTTGTCGATGCTCTATCAAAGAGACATGTTCTTCTCACTATGCTATAGACTAGATTGTTAGGCTTTGTAAGTATAAAAGAATAGTATCAAAATGATCCTCATTTTGGGCCTATATATTGATACTTTGGAGAAGGAAGAGCGGTAGATGAGTACCATGTAAAGAATGGTTATCTGTTCTAAGGTGGCAAGTTATGTGTGTCGACCTACTTGATAAAAGAGTTGTTGGTAAGAGAAGCCTACAGTAGAGGACTTTGTGGGCACTTCAGGAAGAGGAGAACATATAAACTGTTGAATGATAGATTCTTCTAGCTTAAAATGAAGCATGATGTGCATTGTGTGAATGAGAGATGTGCCATCTATAAGAAAGCAAAGAGCCGTGCAAAAGAAGGGAAAGCAATACCTATACCTGTTTTGACCAAACCATAGGTCGACTTGAGTATGGATTTTATCCTTGGATTACCCTAAACTACCTAAGGAAAAGATTTTATCATGGTGGTTATAGACAGGTTTAGAAAAATGGCACATTTCATACCTTTCACCAAAACTAATGATGCTTTGGCTATTGCTTCGTTGTTTTTGCAGGAAATAGTTGACTTGTACAGAGTACTGAGGAGTATGGTATCTAATAGAGATCCAAAATTTCTAAGCTATTTTTGGAGGATACCCTAGTCAATGGGTACCAAATTACTGTTTAAGACCTCTTTCCATCCTTAAACTATCATGACCCTATGAGGGACCCAGTAAGATTGTCTAAAATTTCCATATTACGTGTGCACTTGTAATATGAAAACCATCTTGCAAGTTAAAGATTGTAAAACTCTAATTAGTTAGTCTCTAAAGTTTCAAATTTTTAATTTATAACTAATCGTATTACATAAATAATTAAGGACATCTAATATTCTACAGTTCCCAGAACCGTAGAGAATGGGTATCCCCTACTAAACGATAAGATTAGGCAGTAAAGATCTAGAACTTAAACTTATGAAAGTCATAAAATCTAAATATAGAATTAATAAGTATATGTAATAATTCAAACCAACTATACAATCTTATTCTTAGTAACTAATTTTTATGCATCTTGATGCTAGTACTCGACACTTAGCTCTTAACCCATGCCTGATTATCTGTCAACCTACAAAAGAAAACTAATAGGGAGTAAAGTACGAGAGCTTAGTAAGTCATCCCTCATATTATACAAATAAGAAGGTTATTAAATAACTTATTACCAAACATATGAATACGTGAACAAGAAAAATGCTAAATATATATATATATATATATACAGTCGACTAGTGCTGCATACAACATTAGATATGCACCCCCCACCCGCCCCCTTCCTCCCCTCCCCTCAAAGTAAGGGTTAGAGATACATAAGTACCAATCATAACCAAGTTCTAGCACTTAGGATTTTTAACCATAAATTTAGATTCCAACTCAGTAGTAAGGTGGCCCCTACAGTCCACTCCCATGCCCAACAGCGGTAGTCTCTAGACTCGACCCTTGTCTACCCACGGTTAGCATCTCCAATGCCAGGTAGACTCGTAAGCTAAGAGTAGGGTCTTTCATTACCAACTACATGAGGTGACAGTCTAAACATTATATGCTATGTTCGTACTTATGCGTAATCCATTTAATTTTAGTTAACTTAAATATAATTAAGTCAATTTAAGAGATGATCAACCAATGTCAACAAACCATTCAATTATGAGATAATACACCAATCAGCCAATTATTTAGCTATTATGTTTTACACAACACATAACCAATATTCAAGCATATGTATAACCTAAACCCTCATACATTAAGTTATTAATATTTACTTTAAATGCAATAATTATAAGCATAAAATAATTATAGAATCATCAAGAGTACTCACTTGGTCAATGAGTATATCAACGGTCATAATAGTCTACTTAGTAAGTTAGTATTCATATGCAGATCACCTAACATTTAGAGAATATAAAAGGTAACGAGTATTTAAGTAGAATAACTAAGCTATTTATATATTTAGTACTAACTACTTAAATTAGTTATCCATTTTTATGAAATGCTCAAGTTAAGTTTTTTTTTTTGTTAATCACATATAACTTTTTCAATTTATTGATTTTTATAAACTTATAGTCCATTTTTATCGTTCTATAATGTACTTCCTAGTAGCGGGGTCCATTTTAGATGTTATAGCCTATAGTCTTGAGTATAATGTAAAAATATTATGAGTTTTATTATTTTGACTTAAGTAATTATAAAATATTATTTTAAGCTTTTCTTTGCATATTTTTGATTTAATAAATAACTAATTCTTATATTTTGTGATTTTCTTATTTTTAAGTTTATTTTATCATAATTTACGTATTTTGCTATTTTTGAGGGTTAATACTTATTTAATTCATTTTTAATATTTTCATAATTTTCCAATTAATTAATTATTTTATTATTATTTTAATTAATAATTTAATTATATTAATTAAATGCTAACGTGGCAGCAAAGGAAAATGCAATGTATCATTTTCAAAATTTTCACATATTTTCAATATGTTTCCTATTTTATATTTTTATGTAGTATGTACATATTTATATTTATTATTATATTTTATTAAATTTGGTAAATTAATTTTTTTCCTTTTTTCTTGAATTCCATGACATATTTTCATATATATATATTACTTTACTTTATTTATTAATTTATTATTAAGTATATTATATATGTATTATCTAAATATACTTGTATATTGATTTATATAATACTATTAAATATACATAATTTATACGTGTTTGTATACTTATGTAATATTACAGTATGTTCCTAAATATACTACATACACCACAGGTATATACATATATATGATATATATATATATATATACTTTCATTTTTATACATAATATTATATACAAATACTCATGCTTATACTACCATTGCCATAGATATATCTATATATATATATATATCTATATTTTGAAATACGTACATACATATATATACCGAATATATATATCCATTATATATATACTATACTATATTAGTATTTTATACTTTATACGTACATATAGGCATATATATATATATATATAGATATAATTTCAGTAGAATGTTGTACATAGTCATATGTAATGACAATAGACAAAAATAAATATACATATATGATGTACGCATATCTATATATATACATAGTAAGTATAACATGTATGGCTATGTGAACATACTTTAGTATTTGTACATATACACTTAATTTTAATACAATAAAATTACAAAAGGAGAATCTATTGTAATTACAAAATTCCTAAATATATATATATTTCTACTAACTATAAATACACATAAAATATATACAAACTAACAAAATACATACTCCAAAAGGCTATTCAATTGCTCCTTTGATATCTTGATATATGATGATTCCAAGTACTTAAACATCTTCTTCTTGGATTTGTTGAAAATCAATAAGAAAAATTAAGAAAGGAAACTTAGTGGAAGAAGGAGATGAAAAGAATTTTCAGTGGAGTAGTTTGTTAATAGTTAATTGAGTTTGTTTTGGAAAAGAAAAAAAAAATGACGGGAGAAGCAATTGTGGTGAGTAGCCAAGAAAATACATGAAACATAAGAAAAAGGAAAAGATGATAAAGAGCATTTAATTGATGTGATGTAGCTTTATCATTTATCTATCCTTATCCCCTTAATTAAGCATATGGAGGAAATAAAATGCACATGGGCAATTGTAAATTCTGGAACCCAATGTGGCAGTAAACCAAATTTTAGAGAAGAAAAGAAAAAAAAAAAGAAAAAGAAAGAGAAAAGAAAGAAGGAAAAAGAAAGGAAAAATAAGAAAGAAAAATTTAAGAATTTCTAAATATAAATAAAAAAATATTAAGTTATTATTATTATTTGAAATTCATTAATTAAAACGTTGCCCGTTATGTTTATAAATTCTTTTTCTAGTTATTTTAACGTGTTCATTAACAATTTTACACAATTACACGAATTAGTGGACAATTATAATCAATTAAGGTTTCATTACTATTGGCTACATTTATTCAATTTTATAAGTTTAAAGTTATAGTTTTAGGGGTTTTGTCAAGTTTGAGTGTTCACAAGTATATAAGACTTAGGGTTTTCATACGCGAATTAGGTTTTGATCGAAATTCTAATGTTTTTATTACTTATAATATATTCAATTTTATAATTTAATAAAAAAATTTATCTTGCTTGACTTTAACAGCTTATGAAATTATCTACAGTGCTAGAGTTTAATTCTACTCTTAAATAAATAAATTCATGCGGTTTACACAAATTGACGAGCAGACAGAAGTGTCAGTCATACTCTAGGGTCATTGCTTCAAGCTGTAGTAAGAAAAAACTTAATTGATTGGGATATCTGCCTAGCTATGGTCGAATTTGCTTATAATAAGACGATATATACCACCATTGGGCATGCCCAATTTGAAGTCGTCTATGGTTTCAACCCTAAACTATCCCTCAATCGCAACCCCCAATTGTCCATTGGCCAAGAAGATGCCAAGGTAAGAAGTAAAGCCTAGTCCATCCAATAGATCTATCAATGAGCCACCTAGTTGAATGATAGAGCTGTTAAAAAGCTAAAAGAGAGAAGCAAATCAAGAAAGACTAAGCAGTTTTAGCCTGGAGAGCAAGTATGGTTACACTTAAGTAAAGAAAGATTCCCTCATAAAAGGAAGAATAAGCTATTTGCCAGAATTAAAGGACCATTTAGGATACTCTAGAAGATCAATGACAATGCATATAAACTTAATATTTTAGAAGACTTCAAATTATTAGATGTGTTTAGTGTTGTCAACCTTAGCCATTACCAACCTAAGAGTAACTTAGATGAAGACCAGCTAGATTTGATCCCAAAGCCCAATTAGTCTGATAAGCATGATAGGGATCAAACCAACGAACCCATGACTTAGGCATAAGCCCAAGGGTTAGAAAGCATGGCTAGGTAAATTCTTTCCTTAAGACCTACCATAGAGGAGACTGAGTTACTACAATCTATCGACCCAATGCCCAAGCCGAGTTGGACCCTCCTAGACTCGTCATTCATATCTAATTGCTGACTTGAATTGCACTAAAACATCAACTCAACTTAACCTATCCAACCATCAGCCCAACTGGCCTGAATCTAATCTATACTAAAAATATTTGAAGTGCAGAAGAAACATTTGCTTAGCATAGCATGACTAACCTACCACCCATACTTAACACTTTAAATGGGTAGAAACCAAACTAATTGCACAAAATTGTCTTTTCTAGCAAAAAACCATCTACCTAGAATGAGTCATGTGTTTGAGCAACCATGTGACAGAATTTTTCATACAAGATGCCCATTTGTTATAATCTTCAATTGTACCCTTTCTCATTCCATAAACATTTCCCATTTAAGACATTATTTTCCACTTTAGGTAGGTTGCCCTAGTTCTATGAGTGTAAATAGCCTCTTATACATGTAGCTGTAAAACTCTTATCATCATCAATATACTGAATATTCTTCCTTCTTGTGAACACTGCTCTAATAGCTTGTTTACTTATTTCCTTCACTCTTATATGCTAACCCTTAACAAAGGCTAGGTGCAGAATAACCTCACTGGACCATCTCATACGTCATATTGAGTTATGCCATGAGTTATCTGAAGTTCTATTCAGATATTCATAGGTTTGCTTGATCTTACTTTTCCTATTCTTTTTCTAACTTCCATCTCATTCTTCAAGCTTTCGACAAGCTTAGACCTATCCTAAGGAATGACCTTGTTTATTCTTGGCTCACGGTTTGCATTAGATAAGGGTGCCCATTAAACTATAGAGAGGGTCGGACTTGTAATGGAGAAGCCACTATAGGAGAGATATTTCTTTTGGTACCCTTAATTAGTTCTTTTAGCCCAAGCCTGTTTTCATTATCTCCTTCATTTTGGTCCTTTGGTTCTATGGCTTCTTCCTCATTATCATTATGTTCTAGGACTAACCACATACAAGAATCAATCATGTAAGGGAAACCAATTAATGACCCATTGAGGTACTTTTCGAGGTTCTAATCCAAATCCTTTTGGAATAGTGTCAATATTAGGTGGATAGGTTTTATTTGGATACAATCGAGTCATGAAGTGAATTATAGGGATCACTACTTACTGGAACCTTGCATACCACAGGTAAAACTATTCAAGCACATAAATGGCAATATATTCATCAATGGGTTCATCAAAGTATTCCATCGTTTCATCCCACAATGCTTCCTATGATAAGAGAATTGCCTCCTTATATTTGTCCATGATTTCATTAGGAGTAAAGTAAACTCCCTCATCTACTAAATGGTAAACTAACTATTGAAGGTGGAGACAATAGTCAATGAGATTCATTTCTCTAATGTGATGAATCTCCATAGACTCTTCAATAAGGAAATCTCCTCATCCTTACAAATTATGAGAATACCCTAAAATGTTAGTATTAAAAGGAGAAATAATATGTATCGTTATTTTCTTCTTTCCCTCCTTTTTATCTTATTTATTTATTTTTATTATATATATATATACATTCTTTATAACATTTAATCCCATTTACTGCACTCATCTTTGTGTTATTCTTTAAGTGTTGGTCCTAATATCATTTAAAAGCCTATTACGTATTGTAGAATGCTTCAATAGTCTCGCCATATATCATAACTTCTTATGATAACTCAAGGCCTATCTTTACGATGGTCAATTAGGATATATAAGGCCTTTCCACAACCAATACTTAAAAAATAATCATTTCATTAGTTTACTTAAAAGCTATATTACAATGCAAACTAGAGCTCAAGTTAAAGTTTAGTTTTGTTACAAAGAAAATTTTAATTTCTTATTACTTCCTTTGGCTTCCCATCTTAAAAACTTACTAGTAAAACCCTAGGCAATGTGATGGGAACATGTAGGAAACCTACAATAAGCCTATAAGGTTGTAAGCGATACTACAGCTCAATAAGTGGCAAGGAACTTGCATTATACTTAAGCAAGTAAGAGCAAAACAATCCTTTGAAGTGCAATGCAAGAAAACAAATGCCATTCGCAAGACATTATTTGGAATATCATGAGATTAAAGAAATTATGCCCATTCTAATCTAAGTTTCAAGGAGTTTCATTAATAAAACATTCTTACACCAATTCCAAGCTTATGCAATGGATCTTCGATCCTCCCTAAACCGCTTCAAAGTATCTTTATATAGCTTTTACTTATACTACAACTTCCTTTCCAGTCAAAATATTTTAGTACGATATATGCAAAGTATCCAATGCATGTCCAATTTCTTAAGTCAAGTAGATTAGTGATCAAACAAATAACATAAACCATAGCATTATAATTTAAATACACCATAAGCACACTAAGTAGGTAAATACAGCTATTGAAATCACATTTTCAATCACACACATCGCGTGTATACAGATAGTTTTAGTTACAACCACAAACAGTATAATGATTGATAATTCCTTGTTATACATAATATAACTATGACGAAGCAAGCCAACTTACTTGATATGTGGTTGTCTCGTATACCTAGAAGTCAAAAAGGAATTTACAAAGTTTGTATGGCACTACCCCCTTAATCATATGACTAAAAATTGAATATTTGATTTCTTGATTTGAAATTCACTTGATATAGCAATATTTTAAGTTGAAAAGCCAAACCTAGCTTCTTGAAATAAAATGAGAATGTGAAATTATAAAAGTTAAGTTGATAGTATTTAAGGCCTAATCCTAGTTTATTGAAAATGATGTATAATTAAGGATATGGATTGAGATGGTTACATGTTAATTAAATAAATTTTAAAAATAGTCATTACAAATTCATACTAAGTGTTTTAAGTTATATATATCATTTGTTTATTGTTTTGAAAATTTTATATATAACCTATTTTTAGGTGATACACGTGAAAAATAAGTTATAAAGTAGTAATAAATTGAGAGTAGTTGGAAAAATAATAATTTTTGCATAAAATAGTCATAAATAATATATTATAATATAAAAAATTCATGGTAGTATTATAAAGTTAGTAGCTGTTTATTTAAAAATTTTCTTCAAAATCTAGTTTTTAGGCATTATAGGGCAAAATCTTGCAAAAATTATTAAATTTATCATACAAGCAAAATAATTTTTGGACAAATACCCATGTAGTAATATAAATATGGAGTACTTTTCTAAATAGTTCAAGGTGAAAGAAGCACTATCGTCTTCTTAATAATTCACACACTAAAACACTTTCTTATGGCTAAAACTACTACATAACAGCTAGCACCACCACCTTAAGCTTGTTGGAGACCTAGAAGAGAATATGGGGATGCTCCAATTCAGATTTGATGATATTTGGAGCTTTGAGTGAGTGTGTGGAAATTTTACAAGCAAAGGGCAATATTTATAGGCAATTTTGCCTACTATAAAAATTAAATTTTTATTAATAGCTTAAGAGTTAAGGTCTAAGATTTTTCCTATAGTTTCCTAAAATTCTTAGATGTCTTCAAAAAAATTTCTAGAATTTTAGGAAATTTGTTTGATTTTTGATAAATTTTTGACACCTAAGAAACATAATAATTAATTTTTTTGAAAAAATTTGACTTTGTAAAAATTATTCCCTTTGTCCCCTAGATTTTTTTGACTTAGTAAATAAGTTGCTTGGTTTGATGTGATATTTCCTTGCATGTAGATTAATTTTGTGTAATTTTCCCTACCAATTAGGGATATTTTGGTAATTTCACTACTTAATTAATGAATATTAGGTCTATTTCTGCTAAAATATGGCCAAATCATATGATATGCCTGATTTTATATTTATTATATGAAATGAGGATGCCCTATATGCAAAAGACATGAGTTATGATGTTATAAATATAGTTTACCTTCATTTACTATTTTACTATTTACCATTTTACTTTTACTTTTTACATTTTACTTCTTTACTTTTTGCTTTTTACCTTTATTTTTATTTATTTTTTATAATGTAGGGCATTTTGGTCCTCTTTACTTATTTTGTCTCCTCTAACCTATAGTAAATGGTTAAATATGACTTATTACTATGTTAGTTTTGATATTTTTACTACCCCCTAAATCATTTACGTTTTACTTTTTATTCTTATAACCCCCCTACATATTTTTACGGTTTTATCATCCCTTTGATTAAAGTTTTTAAAGAAAAGCTATATTTAATGTATCTATACAATATATACATATATATTTTTCTTAAGGTTTTCGATTAATCAAGCCCTAACTCCTATTTAACTGTTTAATGAATCTTATAGTTAATAGAACTAAACCCTATCTATTATCTTAAATAAATACAAACCCAAACAACCTCGAAGGGTGATTTTCCTATTGAAGTGTAGAAAGAGCGATTGTAGGCAAATTCAAAAACTGGTAGACGTGGATCTCAATCGTGTAAGTTCTTCCTAATAGTAGCTCATAATAGATTTCTAACTATTATGTTCACAACTTCGATTTGGTCATCTATTTAAGGATGATAGGATGTATTGAACATCGGCTTAGTGCTGAGCTTCTTCCATAAGTTTCACCAAAAGAAGCTCATAAACTTTATATTTAGATCTGACATAATGCTTCATGGAACTACATGATCTCCTGTAAAAAGAGGATAACAACATATAAAGAGTCATTAGATTTATGACAAGGAATGAAGTAACTCATTTTGCTGAATTGATCGACCATCACCATGATAGACTCATGTTTCCGAGCTATATAGGTAAGTCAAGCGTAAAATTGATGCTTAGGTTGGTCTATGACTGATCAAGTATAAGTAGTAGTGTGTACCCCCATATGGTTCTTTTCTTCCTTTACCTCATTTGCATACCTCGCACCATTCTAAAACCTTGTGCACATCTTTCACCATCCCTAGGTAGTAAAAATGCTCTTTCAATAGTTTGAGTGTTCTCTTTTCCCTAAAATGGCCAGTTAGGCCTTCTGCTTGAGCTTTTAGAACTAGTAGCTCTTAAGCTAAGTTATTAGGCACATACACATGGCCACCTTTTATTAGAAATCCTTGGTTTAGATAGAACCCATCCATGACACCTCCATAACTACTCTTGACCACTATGGGTGCAAAGTGTAAGCCTTGCTCATAATGATTAGGAAGTGTACCAAATCCTAGTACTCATGCTTATAGGGTCATAATAAGTACATGTCAGCGTGATAAGGCATTAAGTACATTGTTAGAACTTCCTTTCTTGTACTTAATTATGTAGCACAAGGTTTCCATGAACTCTACCCATTTAGCATGACATCGAGAGAGCTTTTGTTGACCTTGTAAGTGTTTAAGGGACTCATAGTCCATGTAGATAATGAATTCTTGAGGTAATAGGTAATGCTATTAGTAGAGCTCAAATAAGAGCATAGAACTCTTTGTCATATACTGAACATTTCAGAGCAACACCCCTAAGCTTTTTCCTAAAGTATGTAATAAGTCAATACTCTTGCATAAGGACTGTACTAATGCTAACTCCTAAACCATCACACTCTAATTTAAAGACCTTATCAAAATTTGGCAACGCAAGTACAAGGGTAGACGTCAACTTGGGCTTTATCTCCTCAAAACTCTTATGAGCTTCCTGACCACTTAAACTTTGAATTCTTCCTAGTTAACTCAGTTAAAGGTGAGGTTATAGAACTAAAGTTCTTGATAAACTACTGATAAGATGAAACAAAATCATTGAAGCTTCTTACATCTACTGTATAGGTCAACGTAGGCCAATCAAGTATAGCTCATACTTTCTCATCGTCCACTCAAAACCTCCTGTAAACTCTACTTTTAGTGGGCCAATGATATGATTAAGAGTACTTTCTGAATGTTCCTAAGGATCAACTAAACTAAGAACTTAAGTTTACATTTAGAAACGAATTAAATTTTTCTAATTCAAAAACCAATTATCAATAAAACCTGAGCTTGAAGAATTACGAGCTCTAAAGTCACTTAAGACCCTAAACCCGAAAACAATTAGGTACTATTGACCCTAAGTGACTAATTGATAATTTAATTTGAATAATTTCGTGCAACTTTAGAAATTTTCACAATTTCTAAGAATGAAACCATAAATTACAAAACAATGTAAGATAAAAACCCTAAAACAATTTCCTATAAGACCATGCCTTTATCTTCATGTCTAAGCCTTACATATAAATAAGTAGACCAACCAATTACCTTAGATGACTTATCAATTGAAAGTTGGAATCATTTATCAATTGATAACTTATCAAACTCTAGTGATAAGACATTTTCCTTATCACCCCTTCACTTATATTACATATGAACAATTTTTCACAAGATTTCACATGCTTAACTTCATTAAATGGTCAGTTTGAACAAGAAGAAGAGGGGGGCCATGCTCTTGTCTTCCAACTATCAATCACTTTCTCTTACACACCACTATTCACTCCTTAATGTTTACATCATTAATAGTTACCATTGTTGACTTTTGTGTAAGCTACAAGAAAACAATTTCAAGACATCTTAAACACCCATTTTCCCCTTTCCCAACTGGCCACTCTTTCCCTTATTTCTCTCACTTTCAATTTAATTTTCACTTGCTCTATCTCTCACTTGAAACAAACATAAAAGAAGAAATAACCTTACCCTACAAAATCCTTCATTTGGTTACCACTTCTAAGTCCCACTCATGGCACTTCCATTTCCTTTTCTTGTGTCATTTTCTTCCAACATCTAAGCTCTTTTAGAACCATTAGAACCTTACATAAACCCCACTCCAAAGGATCAAACAACTCGGGTTTCCAAAAGGTTGCAAAAGGAGGAAGCAAAGTTGAGAGCTTAAGTGGAACTTTTGTGTACAACCACCATATTTTGCTTTAAGGAGGAGTAAGTGTTTCTTGTGATTAGTGGGTTAGTATTCATGTTAGGAGACTTTGATTTCTTGAAGATATGAGTATGATTGTAAGTTGTTATAACACCAAAGGCCATCCTAAGAAACAAACTCATAAAACCCTTTCATGAAGTTGGAACATGAGCATGTAAAGTTGGTGTTTTGTAAAGATACTTGTTTAACACTTTGAATGGAAGATTTTAAGTTGAGAAAATCTTGAAATAAGAACTTGAATGGAAGATGAGCATGCTAGATGTGAGGATTCAAAGGTCATTTAGATGATGATTTTATTTCCATTTAGCTAAACTTGCTCAAATCTAGACTTAAGTTAAGGAAAAATTCATCACATGGAGTTTTATGAAGAAACCAACTTTGTATGACATGAGATATGATATGGAAGTTGTAATAAGTGTAAGATCTTCTATTTCTTTGTGTAAATCATGAGTTAAAGGGTCATCCCACGGAAGAAAAGTTAAGTTAAGATTTGGATACAAGTAGTTTAAGTGCATGATCTAACACCTAAACTTAAGGAAATGATGAAACAAGTTGAAAAACCAAGTGAGAACCCTTTAGATTCATCACAACCAGACCTGGAACATAAGTAACATCCACTTAAAAATATGACAAACCAAGTGAACAAAGTGAAAAGATCAACTAAAGCAAGTATAGCAAGTATATAAAGCTTAAAACTCAAAACTGAGCCTAAAACTCTCAAAACAAGGCTAGAACTCTAAGTTGGGCCTTCATTAAAATTCCAACCAGCACTTTAAAATATTAAGAGAGGTTGTTTTGAAGCCCACAAGAAATCCACCTAAGACTTCATAAGCCCAACAAAGTCACTAACTTTAGTTTGAACAAAAAACAAGCCCATTTGACAACTTAAGCCCACTAAAGAGCCCATAAAGTAGTTGTTAGCTTTAGGAGTATAAATCAAAGTTGTAAATCTAATCTCAAGGAGTATTTTGAGCTTAGGATAAAATCTTAAGACCAAGCCCAAAGGATTTATCAAGTTGTCAAAAAGTCCATTTACCAAATAAGGCCTAAAAGCACTCCAAAACATAAGGATCACTACTGTTCTGGACCATTGACAGATTTTCATGCATCATTTCAGAAATATAACCTCACCACATTAAAGTACACTAGAAAATAATGCAGATTGACTATAAGATCATGAAAATCGGATTTAAAACGAAAAAGTTATACGCAATTGAACTTTTAAGTAAAAATTGGGAAAAGTTACGAAAACTAGTCAAGAGTGTAACTTAAGGAAATTTAACTTAGTTTCCTAAATTTATTTCAATCCCTTATAAATATTATTTCAATGACCAAGGGACATCGCATATGGAGACGACTCCTCTAGACTACTTTGACTGACCGTATAACGGAGTAAGTAAATTCTCGATGACTCTTTACTTGATTTTACTTATAAAATAGATGCACCTAAATGTATATATATAAATTTAGATGCTTATAGGATATGGGAAATGCATGTGGATGAATTTATAGATGAATACGATGGCTTGTTAATTATATAATAATGGGATTTGTTTGTAATAATTTATACGTACAATTATATGGAATAAAATTGTTTGATCACCTTAAAAATCAAGTTAATCACTTATACGATTAAGAAATTAAAATGAATCATGCATTCCCCATATTATATACGAATAACACCGACTGCCGCTTCACGTAGAAGATGGGAAGGGACTCATAGGAGGACGAGCCTCATGCAGGATTGGGTACTAGCTATGTCATCATATATATTGAGTTATTATCCTAAGCTGATGGGCTTACTAGGCGCTAACCGTCGGCGAAGGGCTGTGTCTTGTACCTTATGCTTAGGGCATGTGCTTGTGGATTACGGAGGTCACCATACCGTTAGACTTAGGATTTTAAAAATATGATTTGTTAATCGGTAAAGAAAGTATATACATACATACATATATATATAGTTTTGTTTTAGCTTAAGCACAATAATGTAAATGAAATAAAACCCAAGGTCTAAAACTCGAATTTTGGTTTGGGTTGGTTAATTATCTCTAAACCCTGACTACAGGAGGTATAATTCTGAGTCGTATGCAATTCCTAGGTTACTGCATGTGTTGTTTGGCATACTGATTGTTCATATATTCATATGATAGTGCAAATGAAATAAAACCCAAGGTTTAGAACTCGGATTTTGGTTTGGGTTGGTTAATTATCTCCAAATGCTGACTATAGAGGGTGTAATTCTAAGTCGTATGCAGTTCCTAGGTTACTGCATGCGTTGTTTGGCATACTAATTGTTTATGCATTCATATGATTGTGCATCTAATAAATTTTTGCCATATGGTACTGGCAAGGGTATTTATCTCACTAAGCTTAAGCTTACACCCCGATAGATTTTTGTTATTGTAGGAAAATCTCTTCTCTAATCTAAGCTGAGGCATACCTGTGGTAAGTCTCGTGTAGGGATGGGTTAGAGCGATCAAAGAGCAAAGAGGACATTTTGTAGTAGATTTGTAGATATCTAGTTACTTTTATATTTTTGTTCATAACATAGATTAAAATCTCTAATGCAGTTCCCTTATGAACTACATCTATTTGTAATATTCTTTTGTTGTGGGTCTCATAAGTCTACACGATTAGTTAATTTATACTATGAAAGTAATTTTAGTTAAATTACTCTCTATTACTTATTTATGGGCTTAGTGGTAATGTATAGTAGAAGGAGCCTTATGTGTCATATGAAAGGCTTACGATCAACATGGGGGTTGATAATAGACCTTTCCACGGTACATGGCGACCTACTACAACAATGATATTGTTGGGTCGTGATAGGTTTAAGTGGTACCAAAGAGTTAGGTTTAAACTAATATAACGTAAGTAAAATCAGATCCTAGACACTAGCAATCCCCTACCAAGTGAGGAAGAGTGAGGTGGAACTAGGTTAAGATCTTTAAGATATCAAACAAGTAGTAAAACTTTCCTAAAAGGATGCATAATCTTCATCAAACTCCTCAACTAGGATTAAAATGGGCTCAATTTTTTTTATCTCACGACGAACTAGATAACATCATGCCATAGCACTCGCTTATGTATTCATAACATCTAACTAAACTTGCTTGAAAATCCTAGTTACTTTATGCTAAATATGTACTATTGTCTCTGCTTCACTTACTAAGCAAGTTATTGTTCATTCTCCTATGGCTTTTTTGCATGTTTTTCAATAAATTAACTAGTATTACTTTAAGTTCCAGAAAAACTAAAGAACAAGGTTAGGGAGTGAGATTCAAGATTACTCGATTGGTTTTCTAGTTGGTTTATAAATTATACTAACCTTTAGAAAAACTCATAGGGTCTCGTCAGGTGACTCCTAATTTTTAGCTAACAAGATTTATTCCATGCTCTACAAGCTCGTAGATTTTTGTAAAATTTTAGTAGATACTCTATCTTTTCATAATAACATAGTTCTTAAAATTTTTATTAAATTACAAGTTTCATCCTTGATATGATTTATAGAAGTTGATTTTTCCGTGAAATTTAAGCTATAAAAATTATATTCAGTAGATATTTTGAAAAGTTACACCACAAGTTAATTCCTAGTAGGTATTGAATTGAGTGCTTCTAAGTAGTAGAGTAGTGAATACCTTATGTAGGCTATACCTATATTAGTGGCTAAGGTAGCTATCTTTTAGCGTAGGTTGATTTATACATCAATATTGTTATGACTCCTTAGTTTATGGCATGACACATATGTAAGTTCGAAAGGCATTACTAACCATAAAGAGACCATCCTTCATTTTAAAAGTTATCTTCCCCTTGTCTGCTAATCTCATTCAAATCTAGTGGTAGTCACTATTTAAATAAACTTTTAAATAAATTCATGGACCACGTAGTTCATCTAACATGTTAACCAAATAAGGTATGAGACACCTATACTTGATGGTAATCTTATTGATAGCTCAACTACCAATGCACATTCACTAAGAGTCATCCTTCTTTGGTACTAAAACAATGGGCATAGCATAAGGGCTCATCCTTTCTCTAACATACCTTTTGTCAATAAACTCATCAGCTTATTTCCTGAGCTCGGCTACTTGCTCAAGATTAAGCCTATAGGTAGGTCAATTCGGTAGAGCCACTCTAAGCTAGAGATCGATATAGTACTCAATACCTAAGATAGGGGGGAATACCTTAGGTAGCTCATTAGGAAATATTTCTATATATTCTTAAAGCAAGGCCTGCAAGTCAACTAGTAAAGTTCTACCCTCCTTCAGCTTGAGTATTCTTATCACTAAGAGGAATACATACTCTTCAATGTTGACATCCTTAGAGAAGTAAGCTTGAGAAATCTCTAAGGACTTAGAGATCTTAACTTGAGATTCCTAAACTTCTTTAGGGCTCATGGGGGTCAAATCTACTTTCTTATTGTCCTTCTAGAACATGTAAGTGTTTTGGTATCCATTGTAGAGTACTCTTAAGTCAAATAACCAAGGTCGGCCAAGAAGTATATGTGAGGCACATACAAATAGGACGTCACATAGCAGTTCGTCCTTTTATCTTTCCTCAATGGAGATAGGCATCTTTACTTGCTCAAGAACCAAAAGTCCGTCTTTTTCATTAAGCTAGTAGATCTTATAAGGCTAAGAGAGAGAATAGGTCAGCAACTTCAAGGCTTTAACCACTCCTTAGGCTACCTTATTAGTACAACTTCCTCCATCTATAATTAAGGCATATAAAGTACCATTCAAATGATAGTTCATGTAAAAGAGATTCTCTTTATGTTCATTCTCCTTAGTAGCAAGGGTGCTAAATGTGAATGTGGCACACTTGATGTCTACAAAGCACATAACTCGCATACTACCCTAAAGCTTTGATACCAAGATGATGTGGCGCACTTAATGTCTACAAAGTTTAAATGTACAGTGTCACAAAGAACAAAAAGGGGTTTATGTGATTTTAATGGGTTTGATGGGAGCATAGTGAAATAAGGCTTTTTAATGTGAATGTGAAGGGATATTACACACCTTTACAAGCATATACGAGGTTTAAGCTTGATATAGGACTCAATACGACTCACGAACACTACGTTAACACTCAGTTTAAATGAGGGTTATATGTTACTCACCAACTTGCTCAAATAATGTTAACCACAATCATAGAAAGAAGATTCATAAGAAAGGTTGTAGAATGAGGAGTAAACTAACACTCAATAATTAGACAAAAGGAATTGTAAAAACAAGCTCACAAAGAAGCGTAAATAGAGTATATTCTTTACTAATGGTCTGAAAAGTGGTTGCTGATTACAAAACATTGCTATTTATCAAAATATCCTAAACCTTAATCGAAAAATATTAAATAATTAAAAGGCCTTAAGCTCTAAAAGTAGGCCAACAAGTCTAAACAAATGAGATAATAATATATGTGCAAGATGGTGTAGAAGAGGAAGGTAGGCATATCGTTCATCTAAGCTGGAACAAAATGGGATAGTACATAGATGTCCGAGCTAGAAGTGGAAGGACTAAGTTGCTAGTACACTTAGCTGAGTTTCTTGTAAGATTGATCCATAATTGTCTAACTTAAGAATAGGTTAATGAAAGGATCTGGGATAAGGAATGGGTAGCACATTGAGGGTCCATCCTGGATTGTTACCTTTTTTTAGTCTAGTTAAGTATTCAACCATAAGGTCAAGCTCCTGTATGTCAAGCTAGCCTTCTACCTTAGATCCTTAGTTGGTGGGACCTTATGTCTCTCAAAGGTCAATAAGGCTTCTACCTTCCTTTTCTTCATCGCCCCAACTTTGACCCTTTTATTGGCCTTTTAGCATCAACTCAATAATGAATGGAATAGCTCAGCCTGGCATTAAATGAGGCTTAGAAGAGGTAGAAGGTTGATTGGTAGCTATTAGGTAAGTGCACCTATCAAGTAATAATATAGTAGACAACGAAGTCTAAGGTTGTCAATCCCTCAAGGACTACATACTTTACTCACCCGTGTTCTACTATTCTACTAAAAAGAAATATAGAATTTAATTATAAAACAAAGGGATTAAATTTTAATTAAGAAAAAAATAGATTTAAAAGAACAATTGATAAAAGAGTAAGAACAATTAAGGAGCCCTAAATAACCATAACAAAATCTGGACTCTATTTTATCAAGAAATTAACATGCAATAATTCTAAAGACTTCTAATTTGTTCCCTACTCTTATTAATTAGAGGAATTCAATTAGTGAGTTAATAGGAATCGCTTTACATACTACCTCCCAATCCTAACTACACTTTATCAAAATTACTTCTACACATTAGAATAGCATGATGAATAGGAATTCCCTAACACTTAATACCAAAAATCAATTTCGAAAGAATTTTGCAACTTATCACTAAAATTGTAGCAATTCCCTTCAATTGCGGTAGATCTATTCATGCATTGGGTTTTGTATTCTCAACATACAATATCAAATAATTAGGTTGAAACTCTAGAAATAATAACTCAATCAACACAAAAGAAACAATTGAATTAACAAGAAATAGGGTTATCATTAGAATGAATAAGGTAAATATGTTACATAATAATTTAGGGGTTCACAAGTCCAAATATCTAGAAGTTTACACTATAATCATAATAAAAACACAAACTTGCATAAAGAAATGAATAGAACCTTAAGAAATTCTATTTAACAAAGGCTTAAATACTTACTTCTCCTTCTATGTTCTCCGCTCTTGTAATCAATATATGGCTTCCTACATATAAAGGTTTGACAAAACAACTCTAATTTGGCAAGTTTAAGGATTCATGGAATGACCATGCTAAGGAACATGAGCATGTACTTGGGGTGTGTACTCCTCCTTGAAAGGGTTCTTCAAGAATTTCATTGAATTCTTTGACAAGGGAATCATGGCTAGGGAACATAGCCATAATCTTTAACCATAGTACTCTCTAAACTCTAGTCTTTGACAAAATTCTCTTCCAATACTTACTATCATTGAGTATTCTTCAAATCAGGTGGAATTCTTCTCAAAAGTGCACAATCTTCATTCTTTTCACTTCATTTCTCCTTTAAAGCTCTAAAATTAATAAACAACTCAGTTGACTATCAAAATCACCATAAAATAGATTAAAATGACCACAAAAATTTAACACGAAGTATATGCAAAATTGTAGTTATCAAATCTCCCCATACTTAAACATTTTCTTATCCTCAAGTGACAAGAAAATTAATCAATCCTTAATAAGGGTTGAGAAATCAGGACAAGAACTATTACTATAAAGGATATAAAAATTTTTCATATTAACCCTAATATATGTCATGAGTCCATACATCCCTATAAAGCTTTTACCAAACATCCTTGGCAACTTATATAATCTTTCCTTTCTCACTTTTTTCTATGTATTAAAAACAAAAGCACCAAAATTCAATAACTAATTCATGTAAATCAAAGTTGATTCATACTATTTAACCAAAGATTCTTCCCTAAATTAGTTCTTATTTTGCATAATCAAGCAAGAACAATGCATGACACCCTTACACTTAGTTAGGATGTATAAAAGTTTCTCATTGATCTCGCTAAGCACTATAATCAAGTGTAAACACATTTTGTATCTACTCATCCCCCAATCATCCTCCCCATTCATAGTTCTACTAAGAGGCTATCCTAACTTATGTAGGCCTTACATTTTCATTAATAGCAAAAAAGAGCTTTGCTCTTATGACAGACCAAGCTAATTTGTATCAATTTTCTCTCCCTTTTTTTCTTTCAAACATTTTTAGTAGAAAAGAACGTCACTCTTTTGAGGGACCAAAGCAAATCAATACCAATTGGTTCTTATTATTTTATCCTTATTTGCACCTTTTTTTAAGGATTTTACAAAGGACAAGTTTCATCTACTTATTTGCTTAAGATTATAGAGCTTTAAAAACCAAAACGGGACAAGCATATATCTAAGTAAACTTTAGGAATAGCATATGACCGTTGTTCAATCAATAATTTTATTATTTTATTTGTACCTTGGAATCCTAAGCTAAATATTATGAACCTTGCCCCACACAAGTTCTACTATTCAATTCTAACATGTAAAGTATGCAATAGTGGTGAAGGAAATTCCATACAAGCATTATTCATGCACTATATTGCTAAACAAAAGAGGGTTGCAAACTTAAAAATAAAAGGAAAGAAAGAAAAAAATTGGGCTGAAAATTTAAGCGCAATGGATTTTCTAAATAGTAACATAAGGTGTATTTATTTTGTCATACCCCTTCCTTATACTTAATATAATACATTATCCTCAATGTACTTACAATGATGCATACTAAAAGTGTGAGAGGGAAAAAAACATAATAAAGCATAATGGGGAAAAAGTTATTGGATAGACAATACTCCCTTAAATGAGCGCAAATCTCACATAAAAGCCCAATGAAATTAACATTTGAGGAAGTCATCAATGAATTGACACAATGGCGATCTAAGAGAAATGTTAATAGAAGAGCGACATATGTATAAGACAACCAAGATCTTTATTGTTTAATTATTGGAAATAGAATTGAGAATATTTCAACATAAAAAGAACTAAAAGACTCATAAGTAACAATGAAGAGGAAGACATGAAAATTGAAAACTAAACAATTAAAAACAATAGTTCAACACACAAGCAATTAAAAGAAATCCAAATCGTCCACTTCGTTCTCATTTCATCGCTAGAATCCATATTAAAGGTATCCTTCTTTTCTTCCTCTTTTTCATCCTCCATGTCTTCCTCCCTGAAATCCATCTATTTTTCTACATTGATCAATTTCTCTTCCATAGGTGGAGGGATTTTTCTCTCGACTTGATAAGCTAGAATGCTACAAAAATCCATCAATTGTGTTTATCATTAGAACAATCTCTTCAAGAATTGTTTGAAGAGTGCTCTAAATGTCCCTAACTCTTAAACCTCAAATTTTTTTATTCTTGACTTCATAGACCAAACTCTCTTGGTTAATAGATGCTTCATATTCTTTTCTTTTAGGTATATTCTTATCGATATCATCCGATAAGAGCTACATCTAGAGGAAGGTTAAAAGTGTTATCAGGGTGACATCCCCTCTTCATAGTCAATTGAGGGTTGTTGATAAAAAGTTTCAATTTCTTTTCCAAGAGCGTGACATATGGCCCACATCTAATTTGGTTGACCCACATGTTGATGGCTAGATGTTGCATGTAAAATGCTAATGCCACCACCGAGTTGATTGGGTATCCTTTCGCAAGACTATAAAGGCAAAAGACCTCATGCGTCACTACAACCCTAGTACTTTTTCCTCTCCCACTAATTATGTGAGCAACTAATTTTGGATTCAATGTATGGGATTTTTCAAGTGGGATCCTCTAACAAAATTAGGGTTGTATTTTTTTCTCTAGTTAGTTTTTTTTTCAATAGTTTGTAAGTTAACTCTACGTATAAGTTTACAAGGTAACATGTAGAACTTAGGCGATTGAACAAATTCTTTTTTATAAAGCCCTATGAACACTCTATGTTAGGCAATGGAGAGTGTAAATTTGGTGTTCTCAAACAGAATGATAATGAGTTTCAAGCTCCACATGAAATTTAGTCATGTTCCATTGATAGGATGATAAGGAATTCTAAAGTGAGTTCCTTATAAACCAATTATTAGATACTCAAAAGTTTCTCCCAACCTCCTTTCTCTACCATGGCTTTTATCTCAGGTTCCATATTAGCTTGTTTGATTGTTTTCCAATCTATGAAACTTAATCTTGAAAAGCTAAAGTTACTTAGCATCGCATATCTTACTTTGTCATCGAGTGTTTTAAAGTCATGTACATTGACAAACAAGGAATTAATTGAATCATTGTCAAATACAAGTACCCAATACTAAGGCTCGATGACATGTTGGGTAAACTCTATGGTGTCAAGATATTTTCAAAGATTGATCTACAAAGTGGCTACCACCAAATTCGTATGAGACTAAGTGATTAGTAGAAGATAACCTTCAAGACTAAGCATGGATTCTATAAATGGTTGGTTATGCTATTCGAGCTTACTAATGCACCAAGCACATTCATGAGGTTAATGAACCGTGTAATATGCTCCCTGATTGGAAGATGTATGGTCGTGTAGTTTGATGACATTTTGGTATATAGTACTAACCTAATCCACCATACTCAACATCTCTAAGTAGTATTTGACATTTAGCTAACCAAGAAGTTATGTGGGAATTTGAAAAACTATATGTTCTATCAAGATGAAGTGATTTTTCTTGGGTTTGTGATGTCAGAGGAAGGAATTTAAGCAGATGAGGAGAAGGTCTGAGTTGTATTGGATTGACTGACACCTAAAAATGCCACTGAACTTCGAAGTTTCCATGGCCTAACTTCTTTCTATAGGCAATTTATTAAAAACTTCAGTACCATAGCCGCTTTCTTGATGAGTTGACAAAGAAGGGTGATAGGTCAAATAGAATGACCGAACTGAACAATGTTTCAGGGAGATTAAGGAGAAGCTGACCTCTACCCCTATCTTGTCACTACCAAACTTTGACAGGTCCTTTGAGTTAAAATGTGATGTGTCGGGTGTTGGAATTTATGCCATCATAATGTAGGAATGAATACTGGTCTTTTACTGCAATGAGAAGTTTAGTGGTGCTACGTTAAACTACTCTGTATAGAGAAAGAGTTATTCTCTCTTTTTCAAGCTTTTACTATTTGGCAACACTATTTGCTACCATTAGAGTTTGTTATTTACACTAACCATGAATCATTAAAGCATTTTGGGAATTAGAACAAACTCTCAAAGAGACAAGCAAGTGATTGGAGTTTATGGAAGGATTTTCATACATAATCTAATACAAGAAAGGAAGTACAAACGTGGTCGCTGATGCTCTATTACGATAGCAAACCTTACTAACCACATTACGAACAAAATTACTAAGATTTTCGCTTATCACTGAGCAATACACTAATGACCCTCATTTAGGTTCAATTATCAAGCAGTGACAAGAAGGAGTAGTTGTTGGAGGATACTATCTTAAGGATGGCTACCTATTTAAGGATCGAAGGTTGTGTATACTAAACTGCTCCATGTATGAGCTGTTAGTCTAAGAAGCTCGTAGTGATGGATTATCTAGTTATTTTAGAGAGACTAAAATAGCCAATTTGCTAAAGGAAAAGTTTTATTAGCTTGGTTTAGCTAAAGATGTTTGTAAGGTAATTGGCAATTATGAAGTGTGCAAGTGAGCTAAAGGGAAGAGGGAACCCTAAGGAGAATACATGCCCTTACCAACGCCAACCTTACCATATACTGACCTTTACATGGACTTTATCATGACCTAATAGTATCGTTGTCATGGTAGATCGTCGTATATAGTATAAAGATCTACACTTGACCCATTTGTTAATCGTAGGCCTTTCATACAACACACAAGGCTTCTTCTACTATACGTTCTACTAGGCCCATGGGTAAGTAATATAGAGTAATTTATCTAAAATGTACTTCTGTGATATAAATTAATCAAGTAAACTTGTGGATTTGTTGAATTTCGCACCAAAAGAATATTACAGACAAATACAACTCGTATAGGAAAGTACATTAAAAACTTCAATCTATAATATGAACAAAAGAAAAGACAAATGGGCTATCTATAAAAAGTTATTACAAAAATCTCCTCTGTGCTCCCTGATCACTCTATCCTGTCTCCAAACGAGACTTACCTCAGGCCTTCCCTAGCTTGGATGAATGAAGAGGTTTCCCTACAACAAAAAAAAAAAAAACTATCACTGTAAGCTTAAGCATAGTGAGATAAATCCTCTCATCAAAACCACATGACAAAAGTTTATTTAATGCACAACATATGAATGCATGAATAATCAATATACCCAATAATGCATATAGTGGAATGTATGAATAATTATGCCCCCTGTAGTAGGGGTTGGAGATAATTAACCAACAAAAACCAAAACTTGAGTCCTAGCACTTGGGTTTTACATCAATTACACTATTGTGCTTATGTCAAAACAAAACTATATATATAATATACTTTCATTTGGAGCATCAAAACATATATTTAAAATCCCAAGTTTAGCGGTGTGGTAGCCTTCGCAATCCATAAACACATGCCCTAAGTAGAAGCCATAAGATACGGCCCCTCACCAACGGTTGGCATCTCCCAGCACCTAGTAAGCCCATCAACTTAGGATAAAGATTCAATAAAAATGATGGTGTAGCTAATGCTCAATCCTATAAGTAGCCCTCCTCTTGTGAGTATATTAGGACCTTAAAGGGAGCCTAGTAGGATTACCTAAATTTTCCATGAGATATATATACCCATGATATGAAAACCGCCTTGCAAGTCAAAGATTACAAGACTTTAAATAATAAATCACTAAGATTATTGATTTTCAAGTAATTAAGTTATTGTAACATAACATAACACATAAATATAAATAACTATAGATATCTAATATCCCACAGTTTCTCAAAGCCACAGAAAATCGATATCCCCTACTAAATAATAAGATAGGATATATTAACATATAAAAAAAATATACAAGAAAAATTAAATTATAGTAAGTTTTAACATATGAATATTTTCTACAAAAGATATTTATGTATCACCTAAAGAGTACTCAGCTACTTCTAATACTAGTATACATATCTTCATCTCGCACTCAACACTCGAGACATATCCCAATCCCACTGTAAGTAAGCCTACAAAGGAAACTAAGGGGGAATGAGCATAAACAGCTCAGTGAATTCGTCCCTCACCACTACCGTTCAAGCAAGTTATTACACATTATTATTACACATGTAAGTAAGCTACCTACATACATAATGAATGTAAGCGTGATGAATGCAAGCAATACATCCATAGGAGTTCGGAATTATGAAAGGTGTAGAATTACGTCATCTACACTTCGATTATCCCCTATACTTACCCATACAAGGTACCTCAGCGTACCCGCATGAAGCTACCTAGGGACACCACCCCTCTAGGCAAAACTCGACTATTACCCTAGTCGAGAAAAGAGTTTCAATCTAAATTGGTGGATCCCAAACTAGGACCATCCACCATCCATGGTCACTCAGGCACAAACATGCAAGTCCTCTCACAACCAAAATTATCTAAGGCTTTACAAGCATAATAAAGCGAGTCCTCTCGCTATCAATTGGAGATCCCATGCTAGCTTTGCCTTAATGTTAAAATATTATTTATGGCTCCATCAGCCTTTATAGAGATCATACAAAAATATGTTTAAGAGTAGAAAAGCTTTTTCTAAAAACACTTTTCCTAAGATTTTTGCAAAGCTAGCACTCTCCATTCATACCTTTACGGAGTCATAGACATGCGATGAGTATAATTAGTTATTTTGGTTTGATACTTATATTTATCAATTTAAAAAGGTGTCTATACAGATGACAGCAAACAAAAAAAGCAGTCATTCAAACATACAAGCAACAGTAAGCAGCAAAACCTCATATAAGTAACACGCACAAGCAAGTAGTAGGTCATTAGAACTCTCTTACTTGGATTATTGCTCACTCTCCAAGGCTTTGGGGTTTCCAGAACTTGATATAGAATGCCTAAATCAATATAGTAAAACTTATAAGTATTCTGAGAGGTTAGACTCTTTAATTACTAAAAGCCTGTTGTAGTTTATCTAGTTTCCCCCAATATAACCCAAGTATAACGTGTATAAGGTTTATCATACTCAATGAGATTAATAGTAACTATTTTCTTATATTTGTAAGTTATGAGACTTCCTTTATGTATTTTGTAACTTTTTCATTCTAATTTCAATATTTACAAACTTATAGGTGTTTTTCATCGTTTTCGAGCGCATGTTCATACAATGATGTCCATTTTTTATGTTAAGCCCGTGTTTTACAGTATGGGTTTAATTTATGGAAATTTTAACTATTGAAGCTTAATTAATCTTATTACTTGTATTTATACCCTATGTTTGTACTTAATCATTTAATTAGCCACCAGATTCTTACAATTAGGGAATTTTACATTGATATTACTAATCTATGTACTTAATTAAGTTTAATCCAATTTAGGAAGTGTATTAGGGTTTACTGATTCATGTTCCTAATTCTTATGTACTCTTCTTATTTCTTATTTTATAAACTTATGTTTATGTTATCGTTTACATCATCAATTACTTGTGTCATCGCTTATGTCATCATTTGCTTATGTCATGGCTTATGTAATCTTTTGATGATGTCATGGCTCATGTAATCTTTTAATTGCATCATTGCTTACCTCATCCTTTGCTTACATAAGCCTTACCTCATGCCTAAGTGTATTATGTACACTTATATACATTTATACATATGTTAACTATATACCTACACCTTTGCTATACTTAAATGTATACTAGTATACTTTTACATATACCCTTATACCTATATGGTTATATACATATTTTTATATGAATTTTGTATGCCAAATTTTCCTTTTAAGAAAACTTCCCTAATTTCATTCTTTTTGTGTTTTAAGAGTGTATTTAGCATGGTATGGATATCTATAACTAGAATAAACCTCCTTTTAGGTTATGTACATAATGGTTATTCATGTACAAGAGTTCCCATACATGTATTTATTAAGTATACTCTTATATACACATATTTAAGCCTATGTACAAGTGTTATTCTTTCCATTTAGCTAAGGATTTATACACTTATACTATCAGTTTCACTAAAACACAAATATGTACACTCTATATATACTCACTTGTTGTATATACATGGGTATTTCTATACTCTAAACATAAGTGTAAGGATTCCTTTCCTTGCATAACACAAAAGCACAATTTACATAAAGTTCCCATACTAATCTTAGATCGATAACTAACTCACTAATTAAGATAAGAAATCATATAAAACATACCTTTTTCGCCTTTATAATTTGAAAAGGAAGGCAAGTGGATATTATAACGACCAAAAAGTATCGTTGTCGTGATAGGTCGTCGTATACCGTATAAAGGTCTATTATCAACCCCCTTGTTGATCATAGGCCTTTCATACGACACACAAGGCTCCTTCCACTCTACTTTACCACTAGGCCCATAGACAAGTAATATAGAGCAATTTAACTAAAATTACTTCTATGTTATAAATTAACTAATTGTGTGGGCTCCTAAGACCCACACCAAAATAATATTACAAACAAATGCAATTCATAACGGAACTACATAAAATCTAAGTTATGCATAAATACATAAACATATCTAAATATCTATAATCTATTACAAAATGTCCTCTTCGCTCTCTAATCGCTCTAACCCGGCTCTAAACGAGACTTACCACGGGCATGCCTCAGCCCGGATTGACGAAGAGGTTCTCCTACACCAACGAAAATCTATAAGGGTGTAAGCTTACGCTTAGTGAGATAAATTCCCTCATCAGTACCACAGGACAGAAATTTATTAGATGCACAATCATATGAATGCATGAACAAACAGTATGCCAAACAACGCATGCAGTGACCTAGGAACTGCATACGACTCAGAATTTCGCCCCCTGAAGTTGGGGTTTGGAGATAATTAACCAACCCAAACCAAAATCCAGGTTTTAGACCTTGGGTTTTATTTCATTTGCACTATCGTGCTCATACCAAAACAAAACTCTACATATATACATATATATATATATATACTTCCTTTACCAAAATCAAATCATATCTTTTAAAATCCCAAGTCTAGCGGTGTGGTGGCCTCCACAGTCCACAAACACATGCCCTAAGCAAAAGCCACAAGACTCGGCCCCTCGCCGACGGTTGGCTTCTCCCAGCGCTTAGTAAGCCCATCAACTTAAGATAGAGACTCAATATATATGATGGCATAGCTAGTGCCCAATCCTGCAGGAAACTTGTATTCCTGTGAGTCCCTTCCCATCTTTTGTGTGAAGCGGCAGTCGGTGTTATCCGTATGCAATATGGGGAATGCATGATTCATTTTGAGTTCTTAATTATATAAGTGATTAACTTTATTTTTAGGGTGATCAACTAATTTCATTCCATATAATGCACATGTATATATATTCATACAAACAATTCCCATTATTATATATAATTAACAAGTCATCACATTCATCCATAGATTCATACACATGCATCTCCCATATCCCACAAGCATCCAAATTTATAAATATAAGATTAGGTGCATCTACTTTACAAGCACAATCAAGTAAAGAGTCATCGGGAATTTACCCACTCTGTCATATGGGTCAGTCAAAGTAATCCGGAGGCAAGTCATCTCCGTAAACGGTGTCCCCTGGTCATTGAAATAATTTTCATAAGGAATTGAAGCAAACTTAAGAAACTAAGTAAATTTTCCTTAAGTTATATTCTTAACTAGTTTTCGTAATTTTTCCCGATTTTTACCTAAAGTTTAATCGCTTATAACTTTTTCGTTTTAAATCCGATTTTTATGATCTTATAGTCAATCTTCATCGTTTTTTAGTGTACTTTAACGTGGTAAGGTTATATTTTCGAAATGAGGTATACAATTCTGTCCATGGGTCAGAACAGTAGCGTTCCTCATGCGTTGGAGTGTTTTTGGGCCTTGTTTGGTAAATGGGCTTTTGATAACTTGAGGAATCCTTTGGGCTTGGTCTTTAGATTTTATCCTAAGCTTAAAACACTCCTTGAAATCAGATTTACAACTTTGATTTATATCCCTAAGGCTAACAACTACTTCTTGGGCCCTTTAGTGGGCTTAAGTTGTCAAATGGGCTTATTTTTGGTTTAAACTAAAGTTAATGACTTTGGTGGGCTTATGAGGCCTTAGGTGGATTTCTTATGAGCTTCAAAACAACCTCTCTTGATACTTTAAGGTGATGATCAGATTTTTATTGAAGGCCCATCTTAAAGTTCTAGGTTTTGTTTGAGAGTTTTAAGTTCGGTTTTGAGTTTTAGGCTTTATATGCTTACTATACTTGCTTTAGTTGATCTTCTTACTTTGTTCTTTCACTTTTATCATATTTTTAGGCCTCATTTACCCACATTCCAGATCTGTTCATGATGTTCCTAAGGGGTCCTTACTTGGTTTTTCAACTGGTCTCATCATTTTCTTAAGTTTAGGTGGTAGATTATGCACTTAACTACTTGTGTACAAATCTTAATTGAAGTTTCCTTCCATCAAATGATCCTTTAACTCATGTTCCACATAACGAAATAAAAGATCTTATACTTAATACCACTCCCATATCATAGCTCATGTCATACAAAGTTGGTTTCTTCATAAAACTTTATGTGATGGATTTTTTCTTAACTTAAGTCTAGATTTGAGCATGTTTAACTTAATGGAAACAAAATCAACATTCAAATGACTATGGAACCCTCACGTCCAGCATGCTTATCCTCCATTAAAGTTCTCATTTCAAGATTTTCTTAGCTTAAAATCTTCCATTCAAAGCATTAAACAAATGTCTTCACAAAATACCAACTTTATATGCTCATATTTCAACTTCATGTAAGGGTTTTATGGTTTGTTTCTTAAAATGATTTTTTTGGTGTTCTAACATCTTAAACCTTACTCATATCTTCAAGAAATCCAAGTCTCCTAACATAAATACTAATCTACACATCACAAGAAACACTTACTCGTTCTTAACGCAAAGTGTGGTGGTTGTGCACTAAGGTTCCACTTTAACTCTTAACTTTGCCTCCTCCTTTTTGCTACCTTTTGAAACCCGAATCTTTTGTTCTTTTGGTATGGGGTTTATGGAAGATTCTAATGGTCTTAAAAGGTCTTAGATGGTGAAAGAAAATGATATAAGAACAAGGGAAAATAATGCCGTGAGTGAAGCTTCAAAATGGAAAATTTTGATTTGGTAGGTAAGGTTGTTTTCCCTTTTTATGTTTGTGTCAAAAGAGAGAAAGATGAAGTGAAAGTGAAATTGAAAAGGAGAGAAATGGTAGAGAGTGTGGCTGGTTGGAAATGGAGAGAGAAGGAGTGTTTAAATGTCTTGAAAGTGTTGTCTTATAGCTTACATAAAGTCAACAATTGCAACTCTTGATGATGTAAGCGTTAAGAGGTGAATAATAATGTGTAAGAAGAAGTGATTGATGGGTGAATGACAAGTGCATGGCCCCCCTTTCTCCCTTTTTTAGATCTGCCATTGGAAGTCTTTTTATGTCATGGAGTGGTCTTGTCTTCTTTATTGAAGTTAAGTTTATGAATTCTTGTCAAAAATTGTCCATATGTAGTATAAGTGAAGAGGTGATAAGGAAATTGTCTTATCACTAGATTTTGATAAGTTATCAATTGATAAATGATTCCAACTCTCAATTGATAAGTTATCTAAGGTGATTGGTTGGTCTACTTATTTATGTGTAAGGCTTATACATGAAGATAAGGGCATAGCCTTATAGAAAATTGTTTTAGGATTTTTATCTTACATTGTTTTGTAATTTATGATTTGATTTTGTAGAATTGTGAAATTTTATAAAGTTGAATGAAATTATTCAAATTAAATTATCGATTAATTATTTAGGGTTAAAATTCCTTAATGGTTTTAAGGTTTAAGGTTTTAAGTAGCTTTAGAGCTCGTCGTTCTTCAAGCTCGGGTTTTATCGACAATTGGCTTTTGAATTGTAAAAATTTAATTCGTTTCTAAATATAAACTTAAGTTTTTAGTTTAGTTGATCTTTAGGAACGTTCGGAGGGTACTCTTAATCGAGTTTTAGGCGCACTAAAAGTAGGGTTTACAGATATAGTAGATTAGTGTGTGGTGGTATTTAAGATTGTGAAAGTGAAATTTTTGGAAAAGTGAAGATGATAAAGCAAAGGGGAGTTCACAGTTTGAAATGGAAGAGGAAAAGGAAGTTGTTCTTGTCTCAAATTGTATTTTATAAATGAGAAAAGCAAAGTGTAGAAGAGGGAGAAGAATGTACAGGAAAGAAGTAGGAAGACGGAAGAAAAATCTAAAGAGAAGAAAAGAAAAGAAATCATTACATGGCTTAGATATTTTCTTAAGTGAAAGTGACTTTTGTTGACTTTTTTAAATATTGACTTTAGTCAACATGTGTTGACTTAGTCAATCTTTTGACCTTGGTCAACATGTGTTGACTTAGTCAACTTTCCAAAAGCATAAAACATTTAGTATACATGATGTAGTAATTAAGGAAAATTAAGAGAAAAATTAAGGAAATGAGACATTTGGTGAATTGATTAGTAAAAATAGATGATGAGATCTTACTTTAGGTATTTATATCCTATATACATTATTTGGTAAGCTACTTAGTATAATTAAGATGAAAAATATCATTTAAGGTATTAAGATTTACTATATTTAACCTAAGCATCAATTAAACCTAAGCCTCAACTAAACCCCTAACTCTATGTAATATTAACTTAATTATATACTTAGAAGATGAATGTGATCTAGAATGCAATATCTTAGTTTCTAAGGGATCACTTAAGTATTCTAAATATTTATGCATGATTGAGAGTTATATTTAGTCTTTTACTAATGAAATGGAAAAATATGGAGGATATATTATCACTTAGGGTTTTAGGATAAATTATGGTGAATTAGTACTTTTATATCCTTAAAGTTATAGTTTTAGGGGTTTTATTACTTTCAAGTACAATCTCTAGTGTTTTTACACATTTAGGGTTTAATATATTCATATGCGATTAAATCTTCGATTGTTATTTTAAGGCTTTGATGAGGTTCGAGATTAACCTTTATAGTTACATATACTTGAGGTTTTAGGGTCTTCGTATATGTTCAATTGATAATTTAAGGTTTTTCATATTCACTTTAGTTTTTAAATTAAGATTTTAATTAGTTTTAAATCTCACTGGCTCTATTAACTTCAGGAAATCATCTACAGTTTGGACGTTTGTTTTGTATACTTAGAAAGCTAAATTTGCAGTGTTTACAAAGCCCCTTCCCATCTTCTGTGTGAAGTGGCAATCGGTGTCGTCTGGATACAAATATGGAGAATGCATGATTTATTGAATTTTTTAATCATATAAGTGATTAATCCAATTTTCATGGTGATTAGACAATTTCATTCCATACGAATGCACATATACATTATCACAAACAATTCTCATTATTGTGTGATTACCTAGCCATAGCATCTAATCATAAATTGATACATATGCATTTCCCATATCCCACAAACATCCAATTTTCATATATACATATATATATTTAGGTGCATCTATTCTACAAGAAAAGTCAAGTAAGGAGTAATCAGGAATTCACTCACTTAGCCATATGGGTCAATCAAAGTAGTCTAAGGGTAGGTCATCTCTGAAAGCTAGGTCCCTTGGACATCGCAAATATAGTACTATAAGGATTTAAAATAAAACTTAGAAAACTAAGCCAAAACCCTTTTAAGTTATACTTTTGACTTGGTTTTATATTTTTTTTCAGTTTTACTTAAAAGTTCAATCACATATAACTTTCTCATTTTAAATCTAATTCTTACGATCTAGTCAATCTTCATCATTTTCAAGTGTACTTTAACGTGGTGAGGTTATATTTTCAAGATGAGTCACGCAAAACTACCTATATGTCAAAACAGTAGTGGTTTTCATGCTTTAGAGTACTTTTAAGCTTTGTTTGGTTAATAGGCTTTTTGATTTCTTGGGAAATCCTTTGGCCTTAAGCTTAGGATTTCATTTTAAGCTTTAAATACCCCTTAAGGTTAGATTCCCAACTTTAATTTACACTCCTAAGGCTATCAACAACTTCTTGGGCTTTTAAGTAGGCTTAATTGTCAAATAGGCTTGTTTTTTTATCCAAATCAAGGATAGTAAATTTGTTGGGCTTTGGTTATGTCTTGTAGGCTTCTTGAGGGTCTTAAAACAACTTTCATTATTGTGTTAAGTTACTGGTCGGAAATTTAATGAGGTTTCAACTTAGAGTTTGAGGCCCATTTTAGAAGTTTTAAGCTCAGTTTGGAGTTTTAAGCTCAATACACTTATCGTACTTACCTTAGTTGGTCTTTTTACTCTGTTTACTTACTTTTATCATATTTTTAAGTTTCTTTTATCAAGATTCCAGATTTTCTCAATTTGGTGTGGAGGCTTCCAACTTAATTTTTCAACTTGTTTTCATCATTTCCTTAAGTTTAGGAGTTAAATCATGAACTTAAGCTACTTATATTCAAATCTTAACTTGACTTCCCTTCCATGGGATGATCTCTTAGCTTATGCTTTACATGAAAATAGTAAATCTCATGCTTATTAAAACTTCTATACCATAGTTCATGTCTTACAAAGTTGGTTTCCTCATAAAAATTTCATGTAATGGATTTTCCTTTACCTAAATCTAGATTTGAGCATGTTTAACTTAATAAAAGTGAAAATAACATTCAAATGACTTACAAATCCTCATGTCCAGCATGCTTCTTCTTCATTTAAGTTCTCATTTCAAGATTTTCTCAACATAAAATCTTCCATTCTAAGTATTAAACAAGTATCTCTACAAAACACCAACTTTACATGCTCATATTTCAACTTTCATGTAAGGGTTTTATGAGTTTGCTTCTTAAGGTAGTCTTAGATGTTTCATTAACTTTTAATCATACTCATATCCTCAAAAAAACATGATCTCTTAACATGTAATACTAAACTACTAACATAAAAATAAAAACACTTACTCATCCACAAAGCAAGAGTATAGTGGTTTAGCACTAAATTTCCACTTAAGCTTTTGTTTTACTTTCTCCTTCTTGCAATCTTCTTGGAAACTCTAAGTTTTGGTCCCTAGAAGTAAGGCTTGAAGAATGTTCTAAGAATCCTAAAAGTAATGTTTAGAAGTTGACAAATGTAATACCTAAAGTGGGGTTTGAATACGATGAGTGTGGAAGCTTTGTTAGTGGCAGTAATGTATAGGATTTGTGGGGTTTTGTGTTTCCACTTTTGGGTTGATTTTCAAGTGAGAGAAAAGGAAGTGAAAATGAAATTGAAAGTGAGGGATAAGGGAGAGAGAGTGGTTGGTTTTGTAAGGGGTGAGATAGTGTGTTTAAGAAGTTTAATTTTGTAATCTTTTAGCATGTACAAAAGCCAACAATTAATAACTCTAGATGATGTAAGCATTAAGGGGTGAATAATGGAGTGTAAGACAAAATGATTGATGGGTGAAAGACAAGGCATGGCCCCCACCCCCCTCTTAGCCATGTAAAAGCCAACCATTAGGCCTTCCTTTTGGGCATGGAATTGTTTTGTCTACTTTATTAAAGTTAAGCATGTGAAATCTTATCTATATGTAGTATAAGTTAAGGGGTAATAAGGAAAGTGTCTTATCACTAGTTTTTTACAAGTTATTAATCGATAAATGATTCCAACTCTCATTTGATAAGTCATTTAGGGTGATTTGTTGGTTTACTTATTCACATGTAAGGCTTAAGCATAAAGATAAGGAAATTGTTTTATAAGAAATTCTTTAGAGTTTGCTTCTTAAATTGTTTTGTAGATTATGATTTAATTCTTATAAAATTATGAAATTTTCTAGAGTTGAATGAAATTATTAATTTAATTGCTTAGGGTTACGAGTCCTTAATTATTTTAGGGTTTAGGGTCTTAGTGACTTTAGAGTCCTCGATTTTTTTCATGTTTGGGTTTTACTGATAATAGGCTTTCAAATTGGAAAAATTAAGTTCGTTTTTAAATGTAAACTTGAATTCATAGTTTAGTTGATCCTTAGGAACGTTCAAGAAATACTGTTAATCGAATCATAAGCTTGCTAAAAGTAAGGTTTACAGACTTTGTCTTACAGTTGCCTTGGACATCCGAAGGGAAAGATTATATATTTGTTATAATGGACCGCTTCAGTAAAATAACACACTTCATTCCGTGCCATTGAACTAACAAAACTTTATACATTGCTGATTTGTTTTTACAGGAAGTTGTCCAATAACATGGAATGCCGAAGACTATCATTTCAGATCGAGACACAAAATTCTTGAGCTATTTTTTAAAGACTCTTTAGAGAAGACTTGGAACTAAACTTATATTCAGCTTTAGTAGCTACCCTCCAACTGATGGTGAACATAACGTTCGGAAACTTACTCAGAACTGTCATAGGAAAGTACTTGAGGGACTGGGATCTATGTCTATCAATTGTAGAATTCACATACAACTAGTCTATCTACAACACCATTAAGAAGACTCCATTCGTAGTCGTCTGTGGCCTTAATCTTACTATTCCCCTAGATATGATCGATACCCTTGCAACTGTTGAAGAGAGTCAATCTAGAATTGCAAGAGTTGCACTAATCTGTCAGTAGGAAGATTGCTAAGTTCAATCGAAGACAACAAAAGATTGGTAGTCAAGGCTACCGTGTTATTTCTTTCCATCTAGGAGACTTAATATGGATATACCTCAACCGAGAATGATTCTCATACTTAAGACAAAGCAAGCTATTTCCTCAAGCTAATTGTTCGTTCAAGGTCCTGAAAAAGGTCAACCACAACGCCGACTAGATTAAGTTACTTGATGACTATGGTGTCTCCCTTACTTTCAATGTATCAAACCTAATTCTTTACTAACCAGTAGAAATCCCCATGAGTATCCTAGAATAAGAACCAGAGACCACTTCAGATTTGAGGACAAATCTTTCTAACCGCGAAGCAGATGATAGGAATCAGCCTCATGGACTAATCATACATAGTTGAGCTAGAGGATTCCAAAGACTTACTCAGAGAATACTAGCTTGAAGTCCTCTTAAAGCAAGAAATTCCTATCCCAACCTCTTCGTTTCCCTTTTCTACCAACCTAATTGCCAAGCCTTCACGTATGCCAAACCTACTAAATAGCTATGTTGTGATAAAATATCAAAGCAGATAAACTTAAGACTATTCGAGTCGAACACCTAAACCAACAATAGATGTTCGACCCCAACCCTAGTTGACTACTCTATAGTAAAACTGACTGAGCCCCAACTCAATCCAAATTAGTTCTACCCCTAACTGTAAACTCTTTTCTTTTCTTTTTTTTTCATCCACTTTGTACCATATGTCTAACATCCAACCACCAAGTGGCACGTGTCTTCTAGCACAACATTCCAGAAGGATTCTTTACTTTTTTGTACTAAATATTCATTGTCTCTTTAATTCTTTTTAGTATCTATTATGTAACCTAATTATAACAATACCCTTTTTTATCTTTTGAAACATGTAAGGTAACCCCAGTGGATGGGTATATAAACCTCCACTTAACTGTACATAGGAATCAATCACCAATACAAGAATTTTATTCAAGTTTCCTTTGAGCAACCCTAGTATTCTCATTACCCTCTAACTCTTATCTATTCCTTTCAGTAGGGAGTAGTGGCGAGTGACCCTTTAGCTCAAGCTAGTGAGTGATATCTAGTAAATTGTAAGCTGAGTAAGATCTATTGGTGCGTCATATCCATTCGATAATTGCCTAAACTTTGCTAGCTTTTCGTTGTTTACTTTTAGTTCGCTTCATTATGGTGCTTCTTCATATGTCTAACCCTAAAGACACATTACAAGCTGCAAGCGGTTCCTCCAAGCTAATTGAGACAAATCCAACCTATTCTAACTAAGTTTTCTATGCTACTTTGATACATTTAGGTCGCTAGCTTTCCCAAGTTGGCTTCTTCTATGAAAGTGGCTTAAAGGAGCTCGAAAATGTTATAGAAAAGGAGCTAGAGGTGAATAAGTAAATCAGGTGTTCGTTATTTTAGGTCAGTCTACGTTTTATGGAAGAATCACTATCAACATTTAGCCCTTGACTCCACTTGATGATGACATTAAGGGGAGGACTAATACCTCTTTGAATCAATTTTAAAGCACAAGTTTTCATCTTATCATGGAAAGCCATCTTAAGACATGCAACCTCTTTTAGGCCTAAGCTAATTGTTCTAACTTTATCTTTAAATTCATATAACATTTCATAAAGGCCGACCTACCTCTTTGTTTAACTTATCAGGGAAGCTTCATGTCTATTTAAGCAATGTTTCATGTCTTATTATCAAGATATGCATGGTCGTGTCGGAACCCATGCATACCCCTAGGTACTATAATTCAATATGGATTGTCATATCCATAATGGGTACGTACAATCAAACGGCTCAACATACTTGGTAACCAGCTTCTTACATGGATCTTAAAAGCTCTAACTCTTTTATTGTCTCTATCTCTTTAATTCCATATTCTTTTTCTTTCTCATTTCTTCACATTCTACTCTCTTATCATCTTTTGTCATTTTTTTTCTTGAATTTCTCTTTGCCTTCTTTATCTTAAGTGTCTTCATTTTCACACTATTCAATCTTTAAGCAACATTCTTCCCTTTTCAATTATGTCATTACAATACCAGTGTCTACCACTAAACCCAATGACTTAACTCATGCTTAACAACAGAGCTAGGAGTTTATCACCGTACACTAGGTAGGTGACTCTCCTCCTCTCAAAGAACCCATCAGTACAATAAGCTCAGATGATGATTGCCTATGGGACCTATCTAGGCTTACAAGATTGGTTATAATCCATGTTCTTAGATCATAGAAAATCATAAAGCTCCCCTTTGATGAATATCTACAAGATAATAACAATAACTCCTAAGCAATTCCTTTATAGTCGAGCATCAAATACAATATGAGCCCTAACAGAGTTGCTAACATACTGACTGAACAAGATTTTAATGCTTTAAGGCTCAGCTTTATTTTGGCCCCCAAGATTAGAGAATTAAAAGGCTTCAGCCACATGAGCATATTACCTCATTAGGTGACTAAGAATTTTCCCTTTTTGAGAAGTATTTTGAGGTTAGTCTAGGGTTTCCCTTTTCTATTTTTCAAAGATATTATTTTACGTACCACCACTTATGCCCATCCATGCTAACTCCAAATTCATATAGACTAATGGTGGCTTTTCAGTGCATTTGTGAAGACTTAGAAGCTAAGGCCACCATCTACTACTTTTTCATAATAAAGAAAGGTGATGGTTGGTTTTACATATGCACCAAACAACATATAAATGTTATAATAGAGTCTTCTATAGATGATTAGGGGGGGAAAAAGGGTCTTAGTCAAGTCAAAGATCAAATTAGACTTCCCTACAATTTAAAGTCATCTAATTAGGCAATCTGATATCAAGTGCTTATTACCTAATGACAAGAAGGCCTATGACACCATAATGGAGGGCTACAATAATAGCTTATTCCTTTAAGATGTAAACACCATCACTTTCAAGTACTCTTGTGGTGCTTCGATATTCCTTAAGGATGATATGAGAGTGGTCAAGGGTGTAAGTGCTAAACAAGTACCAATGAAGGTACTATTGTCAAACAAGGCATACGCTATTTGTTGTCTTGATATGTTAAGCAGGTTTGTAAGAGGGACCTTCATGTCTACTTTAAGAGTTGAGTGGTCTTCCTTAATCATGCTCAGTATAGCATCTATAAGTTATTTTATTTTTATTTTTATGTCTTCTTAACCTAATCCCTAAGTGTTTTTCTACACTATGTTACTCAAGGATTAGGACTTTAGAGATTTATTTGCAACTAAAAATTGGTAGCTCTAAAAAGGGAAGAAGCCAAGAAAGTTCCTGAAAAACAAGCTCCTATGAAGCCATCCGCAAAGCTACCCATGAAATCTACCACCTCCAAAACCATAAAAGAAGTTCAGTAAACAAAGCTAATAATAAAAAGGAAGGTCACTCAGGCTACCGAACGAAGGAAGCGACTAAACACTCATGAGTATCTACCTCTGGAAAGGGACCTAGCTAAGGGAAAATCTTACGACAAAGTTCCAAAAAAAAAAGACTATAAGACTAATGGGAGCTCCAAGGACCCTAAAAAAACCAAAGAGGTCTCTATCACTATTCTAGGACCCTTGAAACATTCTAAGAAAGAAAATAAGAAGGTTCTATAGTTTATTCCCTATAAGAATGTTAACACAATCGACCATGCTTTCAAAAAATGGATAAGTCGCTTTAGAATTCGTGAGGGATATTCATCTCCCAAAGGATGTCCGGCCTCTAATGAATATTGTTAGATTCTATCAAAAGTCAATTTTTGATAGTGTACTCTAAAATCTATTATGTAATGTTCTTGTTATCATCAATATGAAAGATCTATGGGTCATCATTGCATTTGTTTTTTTTTTTTTCAAAGATTCTAACGTTTGATGATGTTCATTGAAGCATTAGATGAAGATATAGAAAGCCACAAGCCTCTTACTTTATATCTTCCCATTTTTGCTTTGATTCATCTAGTCTAAGGAATTTAGCTCCTTCCTTTTTAGATTACTGAAGATGCTAAGAATTAAGTCACTTGGGTCGAAATCGAGCAGAAAAAGCTTTAAGAGAAATGGTGTTTAAAGAAAGCCAAATTAGAAGATGAGATGAAGCATTAGATGAAAAGGAAGAGAAGGAAGATAAGTCTAAGGAGGAGAAGGAAGTAGCTTTAGTTGAAGAGCAAAAGAAGAGCTCTTGTCCAACATTCAACAAGCACAACGTAAGGTAGAAAGCCTCAAGAGTAAGCCTAGTGATGAGATAACCCATCTACAAAGCTCGTATGAAGAGCTAAAGATCAAGATAGCATACCTTGAGAAGGAGTAAAGCTCAAATTACCTGAAGGCTTATGGTAAAGCTTATTAGGACATCCAAGAAAGTCAAGAATATATAGAGTTGATGTCACAGAAGATGTTTAATGGGGTGAATATGGCTTAAGATGAGGTTCTTATCCACCACCTTGATTATGACTTAAGCTACATAGACTTCACTTAGCAAGGTTAAAAAGAAAAGAAACTGTTGCTCCCACTAGCAAAGACAATGTAGATGGATCTAATGTAGAAAGCTAGCCGATCAAAGGCACTAAAACCCTTATGGCTAATGTTGTTGACACTTAAGAGGCTTTTGATGTTCTTGAAGTTTTTAAAGCTCATGCTCCAAATCCTTCTTCTAATCCCTAGCTTAGTCCCTACCAAGTCCCTGATAACTAAACTCCTATTGCTAATTAAGTTTTAGAGAAGCGAATTGTTCTTCTGTCCACTTATTGTACTACTTCTAACTACTCTCAGGTCAGGATGTTAACCTTTATTAAATGTAATGATAATTTGTTAGACCTTTGCCAAGGCTTTTGAAAGACCTATGTATCTTTATTTTTCATCTCAAGCTTTAGATTCTACTTGCTCCAATTTTGTCTAGTATTTATACGTTTACTCAGGGATCTAGGTAAATTTACTTTACAATTTCTATTAGCCCTTTTAATTGGATAATCAAGGGTTTTTAATTAGCTCGTCGTCCTTGTTTATTATTGGACTAAGAGCATCGCGCTTACAATTGACTGGTAACTTAAAGCCTCCCAACAATTCAATATCCATGCGATAGATTTGGAATACTCAAGCTAAATGTAGCCCATTGTCTATTAATTAGACTTAGATCGTTATGCCTATATCTTAAGGCTTTTAGGTGACTATGCCTGTCGTCAATAGATGACTGAAGGGTATACAAATAACTCATCTTCCTTTATGAGGACTTATAGCTATCATGCCTGTTACTCTTAAAAGAGCTTAAGGCTTTTGCATTTCATCATCCAAGTTATGTATGAACTTAGAGATTCATGGATATCCTTTTCTTGTCATTCGTCAAATATAGAACCTAAGGATTTAGCGCTTTATGATTTGCTTATCACCCTTTAGTAGGATTTAAAGACCTTTGAAGTTTTCCCTCTCTAGAGAGGTCAGACGAGGATCATATACTTTATTTATGATTACATTCATGCTCTTCAAAAGAATACTATGGTAAAATAAGGCACAACATAAAGTCGAACAACATCAAATCACTGAGTACTACATTATCTAAAATATTAAACTGAAACAAGGCTAGTTCATTACTTCCGACCACATAAACACACACTAATAATAGAGATGAACAAATAAGCAAGTTAGTAGAATCCACTTACAAACACAATCACAAAATGAACAATCAACATTAATAAAATAGACTAACAATTCTTACAAATCCACACAATTAACAATCAGAAATTCACATGTCCTCTTCCATAGACTAGTCATTTGAAATAAGGTCTAAGAATATTAGCATTCTACATTAGAGGATAGGTAGTCCATCAAGTCTCTCCAGTCTATAAGCATGTCCATTCCTTATCACCTCCTTTACCCTAATAGGTTTTTCCCATGTAGGAGTCAATTTCCCTCAATATTCTCTTGTTTCCAATGCGTCTAACTTCTTACATACCAAATCACCAAGTTAGAAACACTTATGTCTAATGTGATTATTTTACTAATAAGCTACTCATTGATGATAGGCAATAAAATGAGCCTTAGCCAATGCTTGTGTTTCATGGATAATTTCCAAACTAGCTAATAGGCCTATGTCATTGTATTTGAGTATGTAAGCTCAAACTCTTGCACTCTTCACCTAGAGCTTAATCGGCTACATAACTTCTAATACATAGGCTAGATGATGAGAAGTATGGCTTCTCGAGGTCCTTTGTATAGTCCTATATACCCACAAAACATTTGGTAGTTCATCTACCCATTTACTGCAGCTTGGTTCACCTTCTTTTTCAAACTTTGAAAGATGAGTTTGTTCATAGCCTCCACTTGACCATTACTCTAAGGGTGCGCGATAGATGTAGAACATAGTCTAATTTGTTGAGCTTCATAAAAATCTTAGAATATGTCATTATCAAATTGTGAACCATTGTTTGTAATGACAGTATAAGGTATACTAAACCTAGTTAAAATGTTGTCTACCATAAAGGCTTCAATACTTCACTTAGTTTTGCTTACCACTGCCTTGGCTTCGACCTATTTAGTAAAGTAATCCACTACGACAATGACATATTGTCTTTGCTTAGTGGTCTTTAGAAATGGACCAAAAGTGTCTAACCCCTATTGGGAAAAAGGTTAGGGATTGGTAAGTAGGACTAAATATGTATTTGAGGCTCTCTCTATTGAAGAATTTCTCTAACAATGATTACAAGTTTGAATTAAGCAAAGCAAATCTTTATTCATTGTGGGACACCAATATCTAAGCTGTAGATCTCTCACATGCAATGCTCTAACTCTAATGTGATTGTTAAAGACTTTGAGTTGGCTCCTTGTTATCCATGATAGGTCTATCGTTCCCAGCAAATTCAAATTTAAAATCTACCAAAATTTGAGCCTTATAGGCCTCTCTATATGCGAGGATAATAGTTCCATGAATTTGATAAGTGAGAAATTTGAGCACTTAGAAGAACTGAGAAGATTAAGGTTCAGGTTCTAAGCTTCTCTGAAATAAGCAGTGCAAATGAATATATGGATTGGGAAGAAAAGATTGAGAAAATAATTGATTTCTATGATTATGTAAGGTTGAAATGGATCTCTTAAGATATCTAAGAAAGGCAATGGAAAAGATTAGAACTTTCAATAGCTTCTAGAGTTATTCGCTAGATATGACACACTTAAGAACATAATACAACTTGGTCTCCTCTTGATATAACTCAGAAGAAAAGGGACCAAGGTTCACATGCTACTAACCTTGAGCTATTAGTGTAAACCCCTAAATTTCTTGACTTAACAACTATGGTAGACTTTAGTGTGTTAGATATTTTTAGATGTTGACAAGATTAGTGAAAGTGAAAACCCTAAAATAACTAATCAATCGTATATAAAATTTTTCTATCCTAAATATATGCAAACACTAAAGATTTCATCTGAAAGTGATAAAAACCCTAAAACTATAACTTTAAGAGTATAAAAGTACTAATCAACCATAATTTACCTTTAAACCCTAATTGATAATATAACTTTAGTATTATAACAAATCATTGGTAAAAGATTAAAGATAACTTTCAATTATTTATAAATACTTATAATACTAAAGTAATCCTTTAGAAACTAAGATATTGCATCATAGATCACATTCATCTTCTAATTATATAACTAGATTAGTATTACATAGAGTTAAGAGTTTAGTTGATACTTATGTTATATGTAGTAAGTATTAATACCCTAAATGTAATTTTTCATGATAATTACATTAAGTGGCCTACCAAATAATGTATATAGGATATAAATACATAAAAGAAGATCTCATTATCTATTTTTACTAATCAATTCACTAAACTTCTTCTTTCCTTTCATTTCCTTAATTTTCTCCCTAATTTTTATTAATCACTTCATCATGTACACTTAAATTACATGTAATTGTGAAATGTTGACCATGTCAAAGGTTAACTAAGTCAACATATGTGTCCTTATCAACTAAAATCTTCTCTTCCTTTCTATTGATTTCTTTTCTGTTCTTTTAGATTTTTTCTCCTTTTCTTCCCTTGTTGCCGTCCACTTCTTTCCTCACTTAGGACCCCACTTGTTTTCATTTTGAAAGCACAAAATAATACAAAAAGTAATTTTCTTCCTCTTCCAAACCATGATTCCCTTTGCTTCCATAATTCCAAAAACTTTCTAACTTCACTTTCACACTTTCTACTTACATAAATTAAGGAGAAAGAGGCATGTTATCATATGATTTTCTATTTTATGTAGTAGTTAGTTGTGTAAGTTAGGTTAGTGCAGAAAGTTGGTATAATATGTGCATATGTGTTGTTGAAAGTGGAAACTCCATATCCATGTATAGAAGAGTAGGAATCCTTAGATAATTAGAAGAACACATATACATATACCTAAGTATGTGTATATAAGAGTACACTTGGTATATACATGTAGGAAGACCTTTGTACATAAAAATCCATTATGTACATAACATAAAATGAGGCATATACTAACTATACATACATATACCATGCTAAATATACCCTTAAAGTACAAAAATATGAAAATTGTGAAGCTTTCTTAAGAGAGAACTTTAGGCATACGAAAATATGTATAAAAATATGTATGTCACCGTATGAGTATATAGGTATATCTACTAGTATATGTATAAATACATAAGTATACATACTAGTATGTTAGAAGTATAAGTATATATATAACATATGTATAAAGTGTATGAATACATAAGGATAATAATGAATGATGATGTAAGCAATGACATAATTGAATAATGATGTAATTAAATGATGACATAAGCCTCTAAAATAATAAACCATAAGATCATTAAAGAGTAAGAATTAATGGCTAATGAAACTACTAACTACTAAAATAGAACATAAAACTAGCCAATAGGAATAATTAAGCTCAATAGTTAGAATTTCAATAAATTTAGTCTATATTGTAAAATACAGTTTTTAACATCAAAAACGGACATCACCGTGTGAATGTACATCTGAAAAAGATGGAAAACGACTATAAATTCGTAAATATCATAAATACAATGAAAAAGTTACATATGATTAGTGATAAAGTCTAATCGAATAAAAATTGATGGTAATCTAAGTAGAATTTGGTAAATAAATATCTAAATTTACTAGTTAATTCAATTTCTTACTATCATTATTATATCGTAATGATCAAGTGATCTCGACACGAGCAAGGATCTCCTGATTGATTATTATAACTAGAGCTAGTCGTCATGGCTAAGTGAGTATTTACCCTATGATTCCATACTTATATGTGATTATAGATTGTAGACTTAAATGATAATGTTAATTGATTGTTGTGTGGGGTTAAGAAATGCTTATGTATGTTATAATGTACTGAGTTGTAAATTTACTTTAAGTACGAATAATACTTTGTTTGATAAATAGTAATATAGACAATGATTTTGTGTACTTTTGAATGGTCACATCATAATTAGACATAACTATACTCGGCTTATAAGAAGAAACGGGTACATGCATCAACATGCATTGTATAGACATAATTCTAACCGTTACATCATACGGAGGTAAAGAGTGGCCATTCGGGGGTTGTTATTATAAATTTATTAGTTATGTATGGTGCACTCATATAAAATGACCTTATCCTAACCCGTGGGAATATTAGGTGTTAGAGGCGCCAATTGCCTGGCTAAGGATCAAGTCTAAAGGCCTCCGTTTAAGAAAGAGTATAGATTACGGGGGCCCACTCACGATTATACTAGAACCTAGTTTTTATGAAAATAAGGGGCTTGCTTGATTTAAGTATGGAACGTAGAGTTTCGTAGTAAAGTAAGTTTTAGTATAATACCCGGATCTGCTTGGTGACATGTATACTCCAACCCTGACTTTGGAGAGCGTTAAATCTGAGTTACGTATATGGACTAATTAACTATATGTATTATTTGGCATTTTATTTGTTCATTCATTCATATGCATGATTATAATATATTTATAACTTGCTTGTGGTGTGGTTGAGGGTTTTGCTCACTAAGCTTAGGCTTATACCCCCTTAGACTTTTGCTATAGGATAGCTTATATATAGAAGCTGATTAGGGAATACCAGAGGTTAGCTTAGCGAACTGGGCAAGAGCGAGCCATTTGATGTAATGAGAGAACTGACTATGTAGACTTTTACTTATGTACACTTGTTTTGTTAGTAATATAAACCTAGAAGTACTAAATTACTGCTTACTATAAACTTTATAGTTTAAATTATATATATATATATATGCTTATGTGATAATATCATGTGGATTTGTATGTTCTTGAGAAGCTAGTGGTTGTAGAGCCTTGTATATTATGTGAGGAGTTCATGATTGGAAGGGTAACAAATCAAGGGTTCTTCATATAGTATATGGCGTCTGCCATTGTAAACCCCTAAAAGTTTCGATCTAGTTTTTAAAATAGACTCAACTATATTAGACAATTTAGGAGTCGATAAGGCTAATTAAAGTGAAAACCCTAAAAGAATTAATCAATCGCGTAAAGAATTTTTCTACCCTAAATGTTTCTAAAAGCTAAAGATTTCATTAAAAACCTTAAAAATGATTCCATTAAGGACATATGTACACCAATCCAACATGATATACCCTAAAACCCTAATTGAAAATATAATGCTTATATTTTGCTAAATCGTTAGTAAAAGGTTAAAGATAACCCTCATTCTTGCTTATATGATTCGAATTTTCAAGAAATCCATTAGAAACTAAGATAATGAGTCATAGATTATATTTATTCCTTAAAGATATGATTAAGATAATCTTACTTAGGGTTAGGGTTATAGTTGAAGATTAGGTTACATACAGTGAACTTTAATACTTAAATTAGCACTTTTTGCACTTGTTATCCAAAGTAGTTTATCAAATGAGATATATGGACTCTAAAGACCTAAAGTAAGATCTCATCAACCATATTTACACATCAATGCATCATATACCTCATTTCTTCTCATTTCCTTCATTTCTCCCCAAATTTCCCTTAATTACTACATTATGTGCACAAAATTGCACATACTTAAGGAATGTTGACTAAGATAATACATGTTGACCAAAGTTCAAATGTTGACCAAGTCAACATTTTGAAAATTCAACAAAAGCTAAGAGATAAGGAAAATATCTCTTCCTTAATGATGTCTTTCTTTTCTTTTCCTTTTGATTTTTCTTTCTCTCTTTTTTTTTTTAATTGTTGCCGTCCACATCTCCTCTTCAAAACCCCACCACATGTTGTCTTCCATTAAAAGAAACCAACAAAAGAAAAAAATCAAAAACTCCTTTTCATGCCGTGACTTCTTTCTTCTTCTTTCCCTTTCATTCCTTCACTTTTGTCTCCATAACTTCAACATCATTAAAGGTATGTCTTTAAGTTGCTTTATGTTACTTTCTATTATTCATTAGTTAGTTAATTAGGTAGATTAGATAAGTAGTTATGTGGTTAGTATTGTCTTGAAGAAGAGGAAACAAAGTTTCCATCTTTAAGTGTAGAAATTTGAACTTTTGAAGAAGAAGAAAGAAAGACATGAGTATATGCTTATAAGAATGTATACATAAGGAAATACCAAAAGAGTATAAGTATATGAACCTTTGTACATGAGTATTTATCATGTACATAACTTAATTTAAGATCAAATCTAACTATACATACCTATACTACACTAAATATATACATAAGAACACAAAAACATGGAATTAGAAAGCTTTTCTTAAGGAAAAGCTTAGGCATACGAATTTTAGTATAAAATACGTATCCAACCGTATAGGTATATGGGTATGTATATACATATAAATACGGTATAAGTTTAAGTATAGGTATGAGTATAAGTATGTATAAAGTATATGTACATAAGTATAAGAGAAAGGGATAACATGTACATAATACATATGCATATGACATAAGCATGAGGAAAGGCTTATGTAAGCATATGATGAGGTAAGCCATGACATAAGCAAGTGATGACATAAGCAATGACGACATAAGCAATGACATAAGCAAAGGATGATGTAAGCGATGACATAAGCATAAGTTTAGAAAATAAGAAAACTAAGAAAAGTGTAGGTAATTAGGTAACTAAATTAGTAAATCCTAATACACCTTCTAAATTAGATTATACCTAATTCAGTATATGAATTAGTAATAGCAAAGTAAAATCCTTTAATTTTAAGAATTTAAGAAATAAAAGATATAAACATAAGTAATAAAAGTACTTAGGTGTTCATAACTAAAAATTTCTATAAATTTAGCTCATAACGTAAAATAGAGGTCTTAATATCCAAAACAGATATTACCATGTGAATATATATTCGAAAATGATGAAAAACGATTATAAATTCATAAATATCAAAAATTAAACGAAAAAGTTACATACAATTGAAATTAAAGTCTTACTACGATTAGGGCGAACCGCTATGGCCGAGTGAGTATTTACCCTATGATTCCATGCTTGATTGTGATTGTAGATAGTGGACTTAAATATTATTGTTAATTAACTACTGTATGGGGTTCAGGAAATGCTTGTGTATGTAAATGTATGTTGAGTTGTGAATTTACCTTAAATGCAGAGAATGCCTTGTTTGTTGCATGGTAGTATAGAAAATGATTGTGTGTATTAGTGGATGGTCACAACATAATTTGAACTAAATTATACTCGGCCTATAAAAAGAAACTGGAACATGCATTAACATGCATAGTATGGATACTATTCCAGCCGTCACATCACACGAAGGTAAAGAGAGGCCATTCGGGGGTTGATATTATTGATTTATTTGGTTATGTACGGTGCACTAGTACAAAATGACCTTACCCTAGCCCGCGGGAACACTAGGCGTTGGAGGCGCCAACCGCCTGGCTAAAGGTCGAGTCTAGAGGCCTCCGTTTAGGGGTAAGTGTGGACTGCGGGGGCCCACTCACAATTATACTAGAACTTGGTTTTTTTTTCTGAAAATAAAATACTTATTTGATATAAGTACTGAACATGGAGTTCCGTAGTAAAGTAAGTTCTAGTGTAATACCCGGATCTTATTGGTGCCGTGTAAACTCCAACCCTAACTTGAGAGGGCGTTAAATCCGAGTTATGTTTATGAACTAGTTAAGTATGCGTATTGTTTGGCATTCTGTTTGATCATTCATTCATATGCGTGACTATAATGTACTTATAACTTGCTTGTTGTGTGGCTGAGGGTTTTGCTCACTATGCTTAGGCTTATACCCCTTTAGACTTTTGCTGCAGGATAGCCTGTTCATAGAGACAGGACAAGGGATGCCATAGGTTAGCCTAGGGACTTAGGCAAGAGCGAGGTGTCCTGTGTGATGAGAGAAAATAGTTTATGTAGATTCCTTCTCATGTACTCACATTTATCTTATTATTATGAATTTAGACATACTTAAATACTGTGTAATGTAAGCTTTATAACTTAACTTTTATATAAATATATTGTGTGATGACATCATGTGAATCTGGATGTACTTTGGAAACTAGTAGTTGTAGAGCCTTATATATTGTGTGAAGAGTTTTTTATTAGAAGGGTAACCAATCAAGGGTTCTTCATACAGTATACGGCGTCTGCCACGACTAGGCTGTCCTCAGTTCATGACAGCCATGGCTAGAATGTCCTCAATTCGTGACAATTAGCAAGATACATAAGAGTATGAGGCTATAACTTAGAGAGGGTTTTTCTCATAAGACACAGGAAAAGACTATTTAGTAATACGAGTATGGTAATTTCGGCTACAAAGGTTAAGGGACTATTTATAGTAAGTCCCTAAGGTAAAAAAAGGAAAGAATGAAATTACAAAGGGTAATACAAAATAAAGATACCTAATACAAGCCAAAAAGGGTAAATATGACAAATAAACAAATGGAGTATAGAACAATGTTAGAAAAAGGTTAAGACAGATGGTACATTGCTATTGTTTTTGTACAATGGGGTAGTAGGGTATTTGGGCTGAGCTATTCTTATATGGTTACAAGTTAGTAGAGAAGAGTTCTGAGGTTAAAGTTGAAGACCTCGACATTAGGCAGGTTAGCCATGCTGGGAGGGGTTATGAGTTCTACATCTATGCTTGCAATAGAATATAGTAGGATATATCTAAGCTAAGTGAGTTCAGAAGACCGGATTCTTCCTACAAGACCTTATACACCTCTAAGATGAGCTCGAGTGAGAGATCCTAAGGTTAGTAGTCCATCATTGAGGTTAGTATTGAATCCCTAGAATACTGAGCTCTAAAGCATACTTTACCATTCAACCTAAGGCGTCAAGTTTCTATAGGGCTTGTTTTAGGGGCTGATCAATTAGGGCCACAAATTTAGTGAGACTTGAAGTAAGCTTAGAGTTACTTGGCCGTTATGACAATAACTAAGACAAACTTTTCTAACTTGTTACATTGTACCTTTAGACCTCGTAGAACATGACTAACATAACAAACTGGCTTATGTATTTGTCCTTCCATCTATTTGAGCATAGATAAAGGAGCTCAATCACTTACTGATGGATACATGTAAAGGGTCTCACCTTCAATTGGCCTTAACAAGATCAATGGTTTGGTTAAGAACTCCTTTAAGGCCTTAAAAAGCTTGTTCATGCTCCCTTAGTCCACCTAGATTTGAAAGATTTTCTTAGAACATGAAAAAAACTCTACACATCTTTCTACACTTTTGGAAACAAATCAGCTCAATACTACTACTCAACTACTTAACCTCTAAACTTCCTTGATGGACTTTGGTGATTCCATATCCAATATGGCCTGGATCCTTTCAAGATTAGCCTCAATCCCTCTTTGTGTCACCATGAAACTTGAGAAAATCTTCGAAGATTTCCAAATCATACCTTTCTAAGGGTCTAATTTCATAATGTGTCGTATGAGTGAGTCGAAGGCCTCTTAGAGGTTGGTAAGATGCTCTTTGTTGGTCTTACACCTAACAATCATATCATCCACATACACCTCAATGTTTCTATGTATTTGAGGTTTAAACGTCTTTGTAACCAGCCTTTGATATGTAGCACCTACATTTTTCAAACCAAATGGCATAAAGACAATAGATCCTAAAATTGGTGATGAAAGAAGTATGTACCTGATCGGAGAGGTGCATCTTAATCTAGTTATATCTAGAAAAAGTGTCCATGAAGCTTAACAAATCATGTCTTGAAGTTGAATCGACCATTTGGTCTATATGGGGTAACGAAAAACAATACTTTAGACATGCCATATTCAAGTCTATAAAGTCGATGTACATTCCCTACTTTCCATTTGCCTTCTTGACTATAACACAATTTGCTCACCTAGTAGGATATGACTCCTCTCTAATGAATCCCGCTTTCAATAATTTTTGGACTTCCACTTCTATGGCTATTATAAGCCTTATAATTAGAAGCTTAGAGTCGATAAGTAAAATTTAAGGTGATCGAGTAAGTTTTCCAATTGACCTCAAATTTTACGATGAAGTTAGAAATATTAGTAAAAGTGATCCCATGAGTTTGAATTTAGGAAAATAATTAAAACTATAATATTGAATTATAAGCATATTACCTATTATTTATTGAAAATATGTAAAATAAGTTCTAATAACTAACGAAACGATAGAAATAAATTATATACACAATAAAAATCATAGAGTAACATAAATAATAATTAGGAGTTTAGTTGTATCATATATGCATTTACATATGGGTAAAAATACCCAAAATAACACTAAATAATGAAGAAAAATTCATAAAAATCAAAGAAAAATCAGAAAAAGTGTCGAATTGTCCAAATCCTGGTCATGGCATGTTGGGATTAAGAAACAAAAAGCTAATTAAAACAACACAACTAATAAGTAAAAACAATTAAAGATAAGAGACAAATAGCATCAAATAATTACCCAACTCATCAAAACAAACCTATAAATTCAAAAGCACTTGCCAAACCTCATTTTAGTTAGTTTAGCATCCAAGAAAATTAGTTAGAAGTTGAGAAGAAAGGAAAAATCAATTTTAGAAAAATTAGCAAAATTAGTGTGTAATTAAGGCATATTGAGAGATCTTACACCTTACAACTACCTGGAATCAAATGGCTACAACCACCACACCTTAAGACCACTACCACTTCCTTCTAACTAGAAGTCGATCAAACAAGTATGTCTAATCTCTAATCCAATTTTGTTTAAATTATTAAAAATATCAAATGTACATAGAAAATTATGAAATTTTGTATTCTAAGGTATTTATATATGTGGATTTAGGGGAAAATACTAATTTAATAATATTACATCTCTATATATGCAATGCTTAAGAAATCCTAAAACCCGAGCTTGTTTTCTATTTAGATTTAAATAACCTTAATAGTATAGTTTTGAGCCCAAAATTTTAGTATAGACTATTTAGAATGTTTAAAGTGGTGTTATGAAGAGATTTTTCAAAAATTAAATTTCAAAAATTTTAGTTAATCTTTTGGCCTTAAAATTATACATAAAAGAGTATTTTTAGGTTTATTTTGGTAATTTAATGGTAAGTTGATGAAAATAATAATTTAGCATGTAATTAAGTATCTTAGGATCTTATTTGCTGATATAGTATGATATTTGCAGTATTTAGAGCATTAGATGTAAGTATTATGTGTATTATTTAGTAATTAGGTATAAATTAGTAATATGTGAAATTGAAAATTTAATAAGCAGAAAATATTAAGTAAATATTTATGGTATGATAATATTAGGAGTAAATACGAATTTGATTTGCAACTTAAATTTAGGTAATTATATGAAAAATGTAAAGTTTTTTCACATTAGGAGCAAATTTGGCAGTTAAATTAGGAATAGTGTTTATAGAATGGACCAGAATACTTGTTAAGGGCTAAATACGAGATTTAGGATTCTAAGTATAATATGATTAATTTCACATAATCATTCAAAACGAGTTCCTATGCTTCATGTTAAAACTCGCAATAAGAAATTAAAGTAAAACCTAAATCAGAAATGGATTTAGGAACTGAATCAAAAACTAGCTTAGAATAGATCGGTAATAAATAATATATATAACTTAGATAATTGAGTAAAATTATAATTTAAAAACCATATATCATCAGGGTATGATTACTAAAAGAATATTTATTTCATAGGACGGGTGAAGATAAGTTGGCCTTATAACGAGTTGAGTAAGTCAAGGGTCTCAAGTAAGTTAGGTTCAATGTATTGGTGTATTTTGGAGTGCTATATTAAAGTACTTAGAGGCTTAAGATTGTATTGTTTGTTCTCGTAGGTAGATGTTTGTGTGCATACTTATGTGTCTCTGGTTATTGAACTAAATTCTAATGCCTTATTGTATTAAATTACTATGATTTGTATGGAGTGAAATTGTTTGATCACCTTAAACCGAATTTAACCATATTTGACCTAATACCTTAATTAAACATGCATTGTAACCATTTAGGGGATGGTTAGGATTCTCCAACCAAATACCTACACCATTGAAAGGGATTCCATTGAATATCATAAAGGTCTTCTTTTTATCCTTAGTCAAACTAAGTAATAGGAGAAGAGATCATAGTAAGGATAAGAGCAATGGTTCAAATGATAGTCATGGGTAAGAGTGGTGTCTCTATTGAACAAACTTAGGTTTGGTTATGAGATATTGTATAAATATTAAAACTCCTCAACTGGAATTACAATGAGTAATATTACGCTGATTTTATAATGGATCAGATCATGTTGTTTGATGGTATTTACGTATTACATTGCATTGCATTTAATTAATTGCTTAAATACCTTATTTGTGTTTGACAAGCATTATTAAGTCTCCTTCCTAACTTACTAAGCTTTTGGTTGCTCATACCCTTATGATTTTTTTGTAAGTACTAACTGAGATGTCGCACTATAACTATCCCAAGCTTAGTCTCTTTTTCAAGTACCTTAGAGGAGTGAGGGTCAAACTAGCTGATCAATCAAGTCTTTTACAGTTTAATTATTAAATCTTAGGTTTATGGGAAGGTTTTATAATATTTTACTTACCAAACTACTATGGCATGTAAATATTTCTTGGGATTATAGGAAAATATAAGTATATTTTATGTAAATATGACTTAAATATTCTAGTTCTATATATATATATATATATATATTAGTAATTATGAATGAACTATTTACTTCAATGCGAGAAGTCATGAACACCTTATGTAAATTGTATCTACGATAGTGATTGTGAGGTTGGTTACAATCATAGGTTGGTTTACACGCCAAGACTATTGCGACTCTGCTACTTTGGGGCATAATAGCTACCTGCCTCTTAAGGGCACAATACCTTTTCTTTTGCTAAGCGGCCTTTGCAGTAAGATCAATGTTTAACTTATAAGTAATCACCTCCTTTGAGATTCTAAGCATATTGAGGATAAGGAAAAAATATCTCTATTAGCTTGAAGGAAACGTACAATACTCTCTCAAAGGTCAACTAAAGTGTTAGCTCTAACCTTAGTTACATGCTCGAGCTTATCACTTAACTGTATGGTCAACATTTCCTTTGTTGGTTCCCTCTTACCTGTAAGCAATTACTCATGCCTTACTCGATGTGCTAGATCTAATCTACCTTCAAAGCTTTTAATACAAAGCTTTGACTAACTACTGATCCCTATGACATTTTCCTATTCCAATTGGAGTTGAAAATTTCTCCTTCTGATGAGCTATAGACACTACCATCTTAAAGGTGTTAATGGAAGGTTAACCCATGATTCCATTTTAGAGTAAAGGGCAAACTATTATAACAAAGTCAGTCTCTTTTTCCATAACATTCTCATCATCCCAAATCTATAAGGTCATGGTAACTACCCCTTAAACTTTCACTGGTTGGTTATTCAACTTGTACAAATTGTATTTGTATGGCTACACCTTGTAATTCTCAAGCTTTGGTTGAATTTGATTAAACACATGCTTAAAGGAGATGTCAATCGAGCTTCTAGTATTGGCCATAACTTTTCTAACTTGAAATTCAACCACCCTAGTAGTAATGACCAATACATCATAACGAAGGAACTGAATACCCTTCATATCTCCATCTAAAAATGATGTTATGTTGTCCACTCCATGCCTTTTTTCCTTCAGGTTTAGCACATGATCACCCTACACATTAGCAAGCGCAATGTTGCTAGGGCATTTCCTCTTATTGGTCTGCCAAAAATCATATTATTCATTCTCTTATTAGCTCAATTGCCTCCTCTTTCATTATTCCAACTACTAGTTCCCTATTAGTAGGTCAGGTATCATTGTCTCAAGGATATTGCTTAATCCTCCTTCTTTAGGTAGATCATTCCATCCTTTCTTCTTTATCTGTTATGAATGAAATATCCTCTCTAAATGGCATCTTCTAATGCATTCTTTAAGTTGATGTACTCATTTGTGTTGTGACATCAATCTCTATGGAAAACATAATACTTGTTAGAATTTTTTTTCTTATAGGATTATTCCTCTTATTCTCTAGATAGGCTAAAAGCCTTGGTTGTACACTTCTATCAAGATATCCAACATAGGTCAATTTAAGAGGAGGGGGAGGGGGGGTATGTATAGCAAATGTCAGAATTTGGCCTTCCAATATTTAGAGGTTGACTCAGTTTATCTCGAATGTCAAATTTTTTCCAAGATGATCCTTTATAGACTCTCTCTCTTTTTCCAACCTCCTCTCGAACTTTTATTTCTCAAGCTCCGTCCAAGCTTGCATTTGATCTTCTTATCGTATATACTTTTCCTATCTCTTAGTAAAATCATCTAAAGAGGTCAATAGGTGCTTAGTAAGAGATTTGAAGAAGTCAAAATCCTCCATAACTCCTTTATAAATGGTGTAAAGTGCTACACTCTTGTCACAATTAGTGATCTCAACTTCTCAATTATCAACTGGTTGAATTTGTGTACATAATCTCGAATAGGCTTAGGCTTCTATCTAATTGAAGTCAATAGTAAGGAATCTTTGGCAAGAGGTTTACTAGCCTTGAAGTATTAGTGAAATTCATCAATTAATTAATCAAAAGAAGAGATAGAGGGAATTTTCAATGAATTGAACCAATTGCTTACAGATTTCCTCAAGGTAGAAGGAAAAACTTTATAGGCAATCACATCAGAAAGATGGTACAATTCCTTTAATATGCAAAATGTGTTTAGGTGGTCATCTAGATCCTTCTTCCCATCGTAAGTGTCGAGTTAGGGTAACCGGACACTTAATGGGAGAATTTCATCCACAATTTCTTGAATAAAGGGACTCGACTTCCTACCCCTTACATCTACTTCTTTTTTAGAAGTTCCTTCTACCACCAACCTCTTAATGTATTCCTCCAAATCTTGTAAGCTCATAAAAACTACTGTTTTCTATAGCAAATAAGCAACTAGATGCTTGATTTTCCCTTCCACACACGTTTGAGCATGTGCTACCATTTGATCTTACATCAACATCTGTTGAAAATCTTTCTCCATATGTGTTTCATATCTTTACTACTGGGCATTTTCATCTACCATTGCATTTTTTCCATATAGTTGTTGTATTGCTTCTTCGAGAGTAAGTAAGTTGGTTTCTTCCCAATTGGCTATAATAAGGGAAAGAAGAAGAAGCAACATCTTGTTCATTAACCTTCTACCTTAATTCCCAATTATTGGCTCAAACTTCTTTGAGTTGTTTAACAAGCTTAGCTCATAAAGCTTCCAACTAGACTATGCATGAATGGTCATCATCTTAACCATGCATTTGAGTAGGCTGATCATGAACTTCCACTTAACGTGTTGTAGGGATCTCTCCTTCTAAGTTGCCCAAAGGGCATTACTCTACATTCCCCCACTATAGGAGGAATGTTGTTGTCTTTAGATTATGTCTTAGTCATCATAGGGTATGTAATGAATAGACAGCCAAATTGTCAACTATAAAAGTTGGTACTGCGAGCTAATTAGACATCTACCAAATGGTTTCTTTGCAAAATAAAAAAAGTTAGGCTAGGGGGTACCAAGGAAACCTTGGCATTACCACTCAAATGTCTTAAGTCAATTAATGGAGTGAATGAAAGAGAGTAGAAGGTAAATGAGTTGCATAAGTGTCTAAAAGAAGCTTACTATAACCCTCTAAGCTTTATTCATATCTATGGATCCTCTCAATTTGATAACTGTTGCCTCTAAAATATGTTCGTAGGCTATTTTTGAATGTAAGACTACTCCCTAATATTAAGGGACATAGCTATAGTAATGGCAGCTACTGGGTAGTTATTTTCACAAGAAACTCAACTTCTTGTACCCTTTGTTCAAATTTTGAATTCCTTCGAGTTAACTAAGGCAAATCTAACCTATTTTTGTTGGGTTATTCTATGTTACTCAGATACATTTAGCTCACTGGCTTTCTCGAGCTAGCTACTTCTACAAGAGTGGCTTGAAGGAGCTCGAAAATGTGATGGAGAAGGAGCTGGAGGTGAATAAGTAGATCGAATTTTCCATAGATCAGTTTAATTCTTAGGGAAGAATCACTATTAGTAGAACTTAGGGTAATTCTCTTCAACAAAATCTCCCCTTAAGTACAACTTGAGTCGGTGGCCATTCATAATATGCTTCACTTAGGGTTTGAAATCTCCATCGCTCCATACAGGAATACTTCTGTTCTTCTATAGGGTCTAAACCATCGCAACTTGAGTTTACCTTGGAAATGTCTCAATCAAGATTGGTATATAAGAACCTTGCTTCAAACTTAGAATTGTTTTTGCTAGCTTGATTTAGCTATCACCATATCGTTTGGCTAATTCCTTAAATATTTTTAAGTTTTCATAAGCCATTTTATGCCATTCTTCTAGCTCATTTAGCTAAAGTTTCTTGTGTCCATCTATGTACTCAAGATCAAGGTTAATATGATTTATAACCTAATAAATTTTATGTTCACTTTCCAAAGGTAAGCAATAAGCTTTTTCATATACTAGCCAGAACAAAGTTGTTAAGACCAGCATCTTATAGGCAATCCGATATGCCCAAAGAGCATCGTTGAGCTTCTCTTGCTAATCTCAACTATTTTGCTCAACTATCTTTTCTAGAATCCTTTTTAAATCCTTATTTGTAACTTCTACTTATCCACTTGTTTAGGGTAGCAATGCTATCAGTAATGCCATACCACTTTAACACCTTTTCCAGATGAACATTGCAAAAGTGGGTTCTTCAATCACTATAAGTGCTATAGGTGCATCAAATCAGGAATATAAACTTTTTAGAAATCATTTCACCTCCCTAGCATTATTAATTGGTAGAGCTTGAGCTTCTACACTTTTAGATCATAATCAACTACTACTAGGAAGTACTTGTTTTCGTTTAAGTTCAGAAACAACCCCATAAAGTCAATCCCCCACATGTTAAAAACTTCATAGATCAATATTAGATTCTACTACATTTTATCTCTCTTAGATATATTCCCTGCTCTTTGACACCTATCACATAGTTCCATGAATTTTTGGGAATCCCTAAATAATAGTGGCCAATAAAAACTGAACTCAAGGACCTTGTATGCCACTATGCACAATAAGATGTCCTCTTGTTGTTCTTGTGTGGCAATGATCGAAAATCTGCTAACCTTTTAGGTGAGATATACATATGTAAATTATTTGATCTACACAAATCTTAAACAAATACAAGTCTTCCCAAAAGTAGCTTTTAATCTCATGGAAGAATTTCTCTTGTTGTTTATAGTTTAGTACCTTGGGAAGAATATTAGCTACTAAATAATTTGCTATGTCAGCAAACTAAGGAGTTTTCCATAGACTTACCTAGTAAAGTTGCTCTTCTAGGAATTAATTGTCAATGTCTTATTCATCTAGTTTTTCTAGAGATAGATTCTCTAAGTGGGAGAGATGATCTACAGCCAAATTCTTAGCTCCCTTCTTATCTTTACTCTCTAGGTCAAATTCCTAAAGTAATAATATCCATCTAATCAATCTTCATTTAGATGGTCAATATACGACAGAATGTTCAATATAAAAAATAACTTTCGAAAGGATTAGATACGACTTGAATTTTTCAAATGCAAAGCCACTGCTAATAACTCCTTTTCTGTGGTAGTGTAGTTCTCTTAAGCTTTTATAAAGGTCTTGCTAGCATAGTATATTAGCTAAGAGTGTTTCTCTCACCTTTGTCCTAAAACTGTGCCTATAGGATAATTACTTGCATCACACATGAATTCAATTTACAAGCTCCAATTTGAGGCATGTGTATGCTTTAGGACATTCTTATGACAATATAAATGGGGCATCCTTTTCTAACAGTCGTGTTAAACATCCTACTATTTTCGATAAGTCTTCCATAAATCTCTGTAAAACCCAACATTTCCCAAGAAACCATGCATAGCTCTAATTGAAGTGGGAAGAGGTAACTTTGCGATAGTGTCAATTTTTGCATTTTCCACTTCAATACCTTTCCAAGACACCTTATGTCCTAGTATTATGCACTCTTTTACCTTAAAATGGCCACTTCTTCCAATTTAACACTAGATTTGTTTCTTCGCATCTTGCCATCACTTTTTATAAATTCATTAAACACGATTGAAAGAGTTTTGGAAGACCAAGAAATCATCCATGGACAATTCCATTATGTCTCCAATAAACTTATCAAACACTGCCATCATGCATTGCTGAAATGTTGCATATACGTAATGACATTCTACTATAAGCAAAAATGCTGTAGGAAAAGTAAATATTGTTTTCTCCTAGTCTTCTAGAGCAATCGGAATTTGAAAATAACTGGAGAGACCATCTTAAAAACAATAATACGTATGACCTAATAGATGTTCCAACATTTAATTGACAAATGGTAGAGGGAAGTGATGTTTCCTTGTGATGTCATTGAGCTTCTGGTAGTCTATGCAAACTCTCCAACCCTTCTCACATCGGAATCAATTCATTTCGCTCATTAGGGACCACTATCATCCCTCCTTCTTTAGCTACAACCTACATAGGACTAACCTAAGAACAATAAAAAATTGGATAAATCATACCTTTGTCTAGGAGTTTGATCACTTCAACTTTGACTACTTCTTTCATGTTTAGGTTTAGTCATCTCTAAGGTTGCATTACTGATTTGTGACCTTCCATTAAAATTTTATGAGTGCAAAAGGATGGGTTAATTCCTTTGATGTCTAAAATCTTCTAAGCAATTGCCATTTTGTGTTTCCTCAAGACATTTAGAAGTTTTTCCTTCTATTGCCTACTTAATTCAATGGACACTATCATAAGCAATTTTGAGTTTTCCCCTAGAAAAGTATATTCTAGATAGTTTGATAGCTACTTTAACTCTAGCATAGGCAACTCCTCAATAGAAGGCTTTAGTTTCACTCCTTTGCCTACTTCATGTTCACAAAGCTCTTTCTTTGATAACTCTTCTTATTTTCCCTCTTTCAAACATTAATCTAAAAGATCCTTTGTCAGTAATTCCTACAAGATAGTAGTATTAGAGATATTAGAAACATCAAGACAAAAGTAAGTATCACCTTGTTCAATACATTTTTCATTGCCTTTTTATTTTAAATACCATCTCTTTTTCTCTTACCCTCAATATAATATTACCATCACCGACATCATAGCTATAGCTATAACTAAAAAGGGTCTTCCTAAGATGAGTGGTACTTCAATATCTTCATCAATGTCTAAAATTACCAAGTCAATAGAAAAAATAAATTTATGTACCTTCCAACTATACCCTTGAGAGTGTTAATGATCTATGGGCCAATTACAAACTCATTCTTATTGCTTCTAGTCTTGTAGGCCTAGTTGTTTAAACAATTTCTATGACATTAGATTTAAGGTAGCTCTTAGATCAGCTAATGCTTTCGTGATAAATAGATCACCAATCAAGCAAGGGATAGTAAAGCTCCTTAGATCCTTCAACTTTCTTGGAAGCTTATTTTAGAGGATTGCTAAATACTCTTCACTTAATGTAACTATTAGCGGTTCCTCTAATTTCTTTTTGTTAGATAATAGCTTCTTCAAGAATTTTGCATACTTGGGCATCTGCTACAAAGCTTCTATAAAAGGTAAATTAATATGAAATTATTTAAAATGGTCTACTCTAAGGGAAGGGAATTAGTGATCTATATTCTTTCACTATCTAAAGTTCTAATTCTTCCTTTAGTGATTCTAAGATTTCCATAGCCTTATTCTTCAGTTCTGCTACAATTGGTTCTAGACTAACATGCTTCTATTTAGGGTACTTACTAGCTTGTTACGACCCGAGGGGGAGAGTCATGACAGTTGCCATATATCGTACAAAGGACTATAGATTAAATTCCCTTACAATCGACAACTCCTTATATGATACACAGGGCTATAGCTACAACTAACAACCAAGAGTTGCACAGGTATAAGCAACATTAGTTCATGATAATAATAACAAATTAAAGAAATATAAAACATGATCTATTTATATAGAAATTTATAGATAAGAAGTCTATAATACTTCTTAACTCAAACCAATATCATTTCATTACATAGTAAGATTCATAATCTAAATACACTATTATGAGTATACTCCAGTCACGTCTTACTCCCATATCAACTCCTTGATGTACAACTAATCTCGAGCATGTAGCCACCCAACTCCACAAATAACTTAGCCTGCAAAAGTAAACTACAAAGATATAGGCTAACTAGCTTAGTAAGATAATCCCCTCAATCATGCAGCAATCAATTTATACATTAATTAAACTCAATCAAATGAATGCATGTCAATCAGTATGCCAAACAAATACATTAAGGTGACTAGATACTACATGCAACTCAAATTTAACACCCTCCAAAGTTAGGGTTAAAGATACTTCAACACAATCAAATCTGAGTATCATACTAGAACTTATCTCATAATGAAACTTCGCATTTCCTATTTAAAATGTAATGGTATATCCATTTTTAGTTTTATCAAAAACAAGTTCTACATATGATTGTGAGTAGGTTTACGCAACCCTCGTTACCCCTAAACGGAGGCCTCTAGACTCAATCCTTAGCCAGGTGGTTAGTATCTCCAACTCCTAGTGATCCCGCAAGCCAAGGTAAGGTCATATCGCACGTGTGCAACGTACGAAATCTATAACCATCAAATAATTAACTTACGTATAGCCTCTCGCTACCTCCATATAATGTGATAGCCGAAATTAGTTATATAATGTACGATTATGCGTATTTCAAGTTAACTTTTTAAAGTCGAGTAAAATTAGGTTTTATTATTCAGTGATCAACAAGGTCACAAATAATCAGTTCCTAGCGAATCTACTAAACAATAATCAATACGTTTTCATACTTTAAAGTAAATTCACCATTAACAAAGAGTTATCATACACAAGCATAACCCAACCCCATACAACACTCAATTATTAATCATAATTTATATTCACTAATAACAAACATAAGTAAGTATGGAATCATTAGGAAAAACTCACTCAACCATAATTGACTCAAGCATCGTAATAATCCGATGGCAACTTAGGGTCAGGTCGAGATTACCTGAGAATAAGGAATATAGAAAATTGTAAGTTTAGGAATTTAAAGCTAAACAAGCATCATAATTTATACTGTTTACTTCATTTAGTTACGTAAAATTGTCAATTCGAGCTTTTTATCAAATTGCATACAACTTTTTCATTTTAACTCGAATCGTTATAAACATATAGTCCATTTTAATTGTTTTTAAGCTTATTTTCTTGTAACAAGGTTCGTTTTAGACGTTACAACTCACAGTTTGGACTGTGATATAAAAATATCATAAAATTTATTATTTTAATTTAAAAAGTTATAAAATATTAGTTTCAGCTTTTTCTTAGTAGATTTACGATTTAATAATTATTTAAATCATAGAAGTGATAATTTTCTTATTTTAAACTTATTTTACCCTAATTACTTATTTTTACCTATTTTTAAGATTCTAGAATTATTAATTGAATTATTTTTTTATTTTTCTTGTATTTTACGATATACATATATATAAATACTTAATATTATATTTGATTAATTTTTCTAATTTATTTAATTATTAATTCTTTTTCCTAATTTACAATACTCTTATATATATATAAACATATATATTAACTTATTTTATTTAGTAAATATTATCGTATATTATATATACTATTTAATGTACACTATACTTTATGTATGAAATTATTTTGAATTTAATTATATACTATATGTATACGTATAAGTAAAATATGGATGTATTTATACTTTATATATATATATATCTACTTTTATACATGTACACATATGCATATAGATAATATAAAATACTATGTTTAAGTATGTATAATCACGCCACCTCTCTCTCTCTCTCTCTCTCTCTCTCTCTCTATATATATATATATATATATATATATATATATAACTTACATGTGTATAAAAATACAAAATACATGTATATATATATGATATGCATATACTCATACTTATATATATCATATGTGAAAATAAAGATTATATACATAAATATACATATTCACGTATACATATATATCTATATTAATGCCTAATTAGTGAAAATACTAAATACCCACTACATGTATTCTTATTTATACATACATATATATACATATACCGTATGTTCTACATAATAATGTATATATACATGTCCCTATACATATATTTATACACAATTGAAAAGAAATACACATATATTTATCTACTTATGCATACATATATGTACATGTAACAAAATACTTAGTATATACATACACATATAATATACAAAGAAATTAAACATATACTTACCTAATTTGTTTAATAATTTAGAATAATATTTTCACCTCCTCCTCCTCCTCCTCCTCCTCCTCCTCCTCCTCCTCCTCCTCCTTCTCCTCCTCCTCCTCCTCCTCCTCCTCCTCCTCCTTCTTCTTCTTCTTCTTAGTTCTTGGTTTTCTTTTTGTTTTCCTTTCTCTTTTCTTCTTCTTTTCCTTTTTCTCTTTATGTATTTGGTTTAGTCTCTAATTTTTTTTTTCAGATTTTAATCTTCCAGCTTTAGATGTGTATAGCAAATGTGAGTTAAGAAACAAATGAAAAAAAAAAAGAAAAATAATCTAACCTAATCTCTTCATTAAATTGGACAAGACATATTCCTTAATTATCTTGTCCTTTGTCCCTTAATTTATGGCCCTTGAAATTTATATTTGTACACATGGGTTGCTAAACATGTAGCTAAAAATCACGTAGGAGAAAAGGAAAAAAAATAGAAGAGGAAAAGAAAAGAAGAAAAAAGAAAGGAAAGAAAATAGAAGAGAAAGGAAATTAAAAATAGTTATATGTAATTTTTCTAAACATGAAAATCATAAAAATAATAAGTATAAATAAATTTTGGAATTTTATGAAAACTTATTAATTTAATTGGTACTCGTCACAAACTAAGGACGGCCTAGTCGTGGCAAACGCCGTATACTGTATGAAGTACCCCTGATTAGTTACCCTTCTAATCATGAACTCTTCACATAATATACAAAGCTTTACAATCACTAGTTTTCCAAGAACATTCAAATTCACATGATATTATCACACAAACATATTTATATAAAATTTGAATTACAAAGCTTATAGTACACAGTAATTGAGTATATCTAAGTCTATAATACTAGTAAAACATAGGTACATGAGTAAGAGTCTACATAAACTATTCTCTCTCAATACATAGGACAGCTCGCTCTTGCCCAAGTCCCATGGCTAACCTGTAGCATCCATCGGCCAGCCTCTACGAACAAGTTATCCTGCAGCAAAAGTCTAAAAGGGTGTAAGCCTAAGCTTAGTGAGCAAAACCCTCAACCACACCACAAGTAAGTTATAAATACATTATATTCACGCATATGAATGAACGATCAAGCAAAATGCTAAACAATACGTATAATTAACTAGTTCATATATGTAACTCAAATTTAATACCCTCAGAAGTCGAGGTTAAAGTATACACAACACCAATCAGATCCAGGAATTATACTAGAACTTACTTTACTAAGAAACACCACGTTCTGTACTCAAATCAAATAATTCATTTATTTTCATAAGAACTACATTCTAGTATAATCATGAGTGGGGACCCGCAATCCACACTCATCCCTAAATGGAGGCCTCTAGACTCGACCTTTAGCCAAGCAGTTAGCACCTCCAACACCTAGTGTTCCTATGGACCAAGATAAGGTCATTTTGTACAAGTGCACCGTATAAAACCAATAATTAATAATAACAACCCCCGAGTGGCCTCTCTTTACCTCCGTATGATGTGACGGCTGGAATTATGTCTATGCGATGCATGTTAATGCATGTTCCAGTTTCTTTTTATAAACCAAGTATAATTAAGTTCAAATTATGTTGTAACCATCCAATAGTACATACAATCATTTTCTATACTACCATACAACAAACAAAGCATTATCTGTACTTAAGGTAAGTTCATAACTCAACATACAATAACATACACAAAACCCCATACAGTAGTCAATTAACAATAATATTTAAGTCTACTATCTATAATCACATACAAGCATGGAATCATAGGATAAATACTCACTCAGCCATGGTGACTTGCTCTAATCGTAGTAATCGATCGGGAGATCCTTGCTCACCTTAGGATCACCTGATCATTATGATATAATAACACTAGTAAGTAATTGAATTAACTAATAATTCTAAATATCTATTTACCTAATTCTACTTAAATTATTATCAACTTCTATCTAGTTAGACTTTATTATTAATCGTATGTAACTTTTTCATTCTATTTCTGATATTTATAAATTTATAGTTGTTTTTCATCGTTTTCAGACGTTCGTTCGCACAGTGATGTTCGTTTTGGACGTTAAGACCCATATTTTACCATTTGGATTAAATTTATAGAAATTTTAACTATGAAAACTTAATTAATCTTATTTCTTATATTTATATCCTTTGTTTATACTTAATGATTTAGTTAACCCTTAAATTCTTATACTTAGAGAATTTTACTTTACCATTACTACTTCATGTACTTAATTAAGTGCTATTCAATTTAAGAAGTGTATTAGGGTTTACTAATTTATTTACCTAATTATTATGCACTCTTCTTATTTCTTATTGTATAAACCTATGCTTAGGTCATCGCTTACATCATCATTCACTTATGTCATGACTTGCTTATGTCATGGCTTATGTCATCTTTTAATTACATCATTGCTTACTTCATGATTTGATTACATATGTCTTACCTCGTGCTTATGTAATGTCTAAATGTCTTATGTACATTTCACTTAAACGACTATGTACATATACCCTTACTATACTTATATGTATACTAGTATACTTATACATATACTTATACTTATACCGTATTTATACTTGTATACATACTCATATACCTATATGGTCATATACGTATTTTTGTACAAATTTCGTATGCCTAATTTTCCTCTTAAGAAAACCTTCCTAATTTCATTCTTTTGTGTTTTTAAGTGTGTATTTAGTATAGCATAGGTATGTATAGTTAGGATTTGTCTTAGTTTAGGCTATGTACATAATAAATACTTATGTACAAAGATTCCCATACTTGTATTCTTCTAGTATATCCTTATGAACACATACTTAAGGGCATGTACACATGTATTCCTTTCCTCTTCATCATTATTCCTATTCTTCTACACTTAAAGATAGAAACTTTATGTCTTATTCTACAAGATCACACATAACATATATCTACTTATCTAAGCTACCTAATTACCTAACTAATGAGTAATATAAAGTAACATGATCACATACCTTAATTTGTGTTTGAATTATGAAGACAAAGAGGAAAGTTTTGAAGTGAAAGGGGAAGGGGATGTCATGGCAATGGAGGTGGGGTTTTCTTTGTTTCTTTTTGTTTTGTTTTGATTATGGAAGGAAGAAGATGGTGGGGTCTAGAAGGAAATGGGTAGACGACAATTAAGGAGGAGGAGGGAAAGGAAAAACTAAAAGAAAAAGAAATCATGAGATGGTTAGATATTTTCTTCTGCATTAGTGTCTTTTGTTGACTTTTCTAATTGTTGACTTAGTCAACCTTTTGACCTTGGTCAACATGTGTTAACTTCGTCAACTTTCCTTAAGCATATGACATTTTGTACACATAATGCAGCAATTAAGGAAGATTAAGGGAAAAATTAAGGAAATCAAAGGAAATGAGGTATTTGGTAAATTGATTAGTAAAAATAGATGATGAGATCTTACTTTAGGTATTTATAACCTATATACATCATTTGGTAAGCTACTTAGTATAACTAATATGAAAAGTACTAATTAGGGTGTTAAAGTTCACTACATTTAGCCTAAGCTCCAACTATACCCCTAACTCTATATAATACTATCTTAATCATATACTTAAGAGATAAATGTAATCTATGATTCATTATCTTAGTTTCTAAGAGACTACTTAAGGATCCTAAATATATATGCATGATTGAAAGTCATCTCTAATTTTTTGCTAATGATTTGGTAAAATATAAAGGTTATATTATCAATTAGGGTTTTAGGGTATATTATGATGAATTAGTGCACATATGTCTTTAAGGTTATCATTTTAAGGTTTTTATCACTTTTGAATGAAATCTTTAGTGTTTATATACATTTAAGGTAGAAAAGTTTCATACGCGATTGATTAGTTATTTTGGGATTTTCACTTTCATAGCCTTATTAACTCCTAATTATCTAACATACTTAAGTCTATTTCAAAAGCTAGATCGAAAATTTTGAGGATTTACAGTACCCGTTACAATTATAATTTTTACAAGTTATTTTAGTGTTTTCGTTAAAAGTTTTATGCGATTATGCGATTATGCGATTTAGTTGATAATTGTAATCGACTACGATTATATCACTATTGGGTAATATTTAATTATTTTATAAGCTTAAAGTTATAGTTTTAAGGTTTTGATCAATTTCGAGTAATTGTGCATAGATCGAATTTAGAGTTTTTGATACGTAAATTAGGTTTCGATCAATTTTTAGAATTTTTATTATCGATACTATATTTAATTTATTAAATTTCATAAAATTTTATCCTTACTAGCCTTATCGACTCATGACATAGTTTAGGACACTCAAACTTAAATTAGGGTTCAGACTACTGATTTTATAGGGTTTACAAGCCTACAATTCTTTACCACTTCTAAGAGTTACAACTCCTGCTAATCCTTGTAGACAAGGTTCTTGTTGCTTCTAAATCGCAATTTTTGCAAGTTGTTCAATATGCTTTTCAATATTTATTAATCTAGCATTGCTACTCTTAGTATACCTAGTCAAAATGTCTTCTAGTCTTGACTTCTCCTCTTACAATAGATAGCCTTGAAATCCTTAAGGAGCATCCATATTCCTTAGTTAATTCACATATGGATAATCCCCTTGAATGGTAAAATAAGCCTTACATCGCTCTTCACAGTCATTATAGGGCATATGCTAAAATCTCCATTGATTCACAAAATTAAAGATCTGCCTTAGGTAATGTTATCAAATGTATCCCAATAGATTTATTAAGTTCGATATCATCATTAGATATTGTGGCAGTATGGAAAAATTTTCCAGCTTTCGACTTAGCACCTCCTCCTTAGCTACTAAATTCATAGTAATGTCTATATCTACCATGCTTAGTCTCTTTCTACTTGATCTAGTAATTTCTTAACTATAGCTTGATGCATCTTTGAGGTCATACACATAGAGATTGCACTACAACAAATGAAATGAAACAAAAGAACTAGCAAACCTATGATGACTTCTAGATATGACGCATTATAAGCCCACATGGCCTAATCTCTACCACCGTTATGACTCGTAAATGAAGTAGATTGGGGTTGCTTGCTACTAACTGTTGCTAAAGGAGCACTTAAATTAGCTTACTTATCGATTAGAAGATTTAGCTTATATGAATTAATATTGGTTTAATATTAATAATGGAAGCTATTTTAGTATGGTAAGGATACATTTGTATCTACGATTTTAAATTTGTTAATGATATATCTTTACATTATCTCACAGACTACGATATTGGATATAGCAAAGAAAAACATGCACACATTCCATTCTAATACATGAATACTAATAGCATGGATGTCTCAAGATCCATTAGATTTATAAATGAATCAAAAAGAATTTCTTTTATTTATATATATATATATATATATATTAATGGTACTCAAAATTTTGTTTTGAGCTAAGAGGATAACTAGAAAACAAAGGTGCTCGAAGAGAGAATGTTATATTCTTCAATAAGGAATGTTGTTTATGTACAAAATGAATAGAAGCTTATATACTTATGCACTTAGGGTTACGTAAGGGGAAAAGACAAAAATGGGTAATGTTTAATATAGATTTCTAGAATAAGCTAAAAAGGGCAAAAATGACTAAATAGTATAAAGTATGGAAATGAGGGAATCCTCCTAGAATGTTTTGTTAAAAAAGACACATATCAAATACTGGTTCACACGGAATGGTGTATACTCAATTCCTCCTAAGGATGTAAAACCTCAGACAATTCGGTATTTGGTTAATGTCAGCTCAGTAAAGGCTACAAGGGGAATAAAGGAATTGGTTTACCTAGTCTAGCTCAAGCTAGAGCTTGGATACTAAGTGCTATTTGACATCTCAATTGGTCAAGCGAATTGGCTGCTTGGCTCTAGTAGGTGTCTAGTGCTTGTCATAACCCTGAAGACGACCTAATAGTGACAAACTGACATGAACAAATTAGAAGTAACTATTAAAATAATTGAAAAACTCTACCAATTACTTCCAATAAGTACATGAAGTGTCAACATTAGAATTTTACAAAGTATCATAGACTTAATGGCATAAAATAGAGTTTAAATATTATCATTTAAATATCATATTACAAACTTAACTAAAATTCTTCAGAAGTCTTTCAAATAAAACATATTACAATTAACTTAATATACTTCCTTTCTAAATTCATAATTCAAATTCCTTGTTTACACTCCTTAACCTTATTCCCAAGCTTTTAACCTTACTAAGGGTCTAGATCTTCTACGATAAACCTAGTAGGGTTCTTACATCAAGTCAAAGCTATTAAGGTGTAAGCTACAACCAGCTTAATGAGATACCAACTTATACTACCTTTCAAGCATGTTAGTTAAACAAACATATGCTATGCAACAATTAATCATATGTAGAAGTACACATTACCTTCCAGTATCTAATGTGCAATCTAAGGTTTAATTTCCATACCCCCCAACCATAGGTTTAATTACCGGTGTCTAAGCATGCACTTTAACATAAAAGTCACTTAGCATAACATCCTTGGCCACCATAAAATAATCATATAAGCTCATTTCTCAATTGAACCCAATGTCAGTATTAATCAAGAGATGATGTCCCTCAATCGATCCCAAGAGAACCCAATGGGCCCATTCTCCTTAACCTCATGAGAAAACCAATCTCTCAGTTATCTAAGAGCACCAAACGAATGTTCACCTAGAATCATCATAATCCCTAAGAAGATGGATCTTCTAGTTAGTCAAGGGAACCGAAAGAAATGTCTATAGAAGCCTATTAGTAAATCATAAGAGAAGGATCTCTTCATTAGCCCTAGGAAGGCCTAAACAAAAATAAGATATAATACCGTCCCTGACCACCAAATGACCAGGGATTAATCAAATCCTTGATCGACCTTCAGATGTATGCAAACCCAAAACATAAGAATAGACACGGTTTTGTCTTATGCACAACCATCCTCAAAGCCACTTAGTTTGCAATAAATGAGGAAGGTTTTAGCCTTTCCATTCCATGTGTGATAGTGGTGGCAAATAAAAGAAGTTTATGTAATATGCTATGCATGATCGCTTTGATATTTAGATTTCGATATGCTTAATCTCCATTTATTTTACTGATCATGCAAAACATCACACAATTATATAAATCATAACACATCACAATCATCAACTTTATTTATGGAGATAATTATTATATATCTTAACAAACAATTCAAGCACATATATTTCTCAAATACCCCATACAATTAAATTTAAGTATATAATATTAAAAGTACACTACTCTACAAGATATAAAAGTGATAATCATAGTAGGTACTCACCTGGCCATCTTTTTTATTTATCATAGTAATCTTCTGAGAGTTCCAAATTGAAAGTATCTATAAAAATAAAGATAATTGATCCATGTAGGTGGGTGGCTTCTTGCACAAAAAATAAACTTTGGAACTCCATATAGGTGGATGACTTCTTGAAAATCCAATAGACTTTGGAACTCCATGTCCTGTAGTATGGGGATAAAGTGTGCCATTTTGCTGAATTGATCCACAACTACGAGGATCAAGTCCTTTCCTCTAGATGTCTAAGGCATTGTTAGGACAAAGTCTATGCTGAGGTTGGCCTAAGGTAAGGTCAATATGGGTAGGTATAAACCCCTAAATTTTTTTACCTAACATTTAAAGTAGACTCAAGTGTATTAGATATTCCTAAGAGTTGCCAAGGTTAGTGAAAGTAAAAATCCTAAAATAACTAATCAATCATGTATAAAATCTTTCTATCCTAAACGTATGTAAATACTAAAGATTTCATCCGAAAGTGATAAAAACCTTGAAACTATAACTTTAAGGATATAAAAGTTCTAATTTACCATAATTTACCCTAAGACCTTAATTGATAATATAACCTTAGTATTATACTAAATCATTAGTAAAAGATTAAAGATAACTTTCAATCATTCATAAATACATATAATACTAAAGTAATCCTTTAAAAACTAAGATATTGCATCATAGATCACTTTCATCTTCTAAGTATATAAATAGGTTAGTATTTTATAGTGTTAAGAGTTTAGTTGATGCTTATGATACATGTAGTAAATATTAATACTCTAAATGATACTTTTCATGATAATTACATTAAGTAGCTTACCAAATGATTTATATAGGATATAAACAACTAAAGGAAGATCTCATTACCTATCCTTACTAAAATTTCACTAAACCCCATGTTTCCTCTCGTTTCCTTAATTTTCTTCCTAATTTCCCTTAATTATTTCATTATGTATACTTAGATTACATGTAAATTTGAAAGGTTGACTAAGTCAAAGGTTGACCAAGTTAAAAGTTGACTAAAGTTAACATATTGAAAAGTTAACAAAATGTCATTGTTATCTAGAGAATTCCTTCCTTTCTCTTTAGCTTTCTACTCGTTTTTCTTTTCCAATTCCATCCGTCCTTTTGCCATCCACTCCCTTCCACACTTAAACCCCACTTTTCTTCATCTTTTCAAACATAAAACAACACAAAACTAAGTCCTTTTCTCCATCCTCAAACCATGAGCTTTCCCCTTTGCTTTGTCACTTTCAATTTTCCAAATTTTACTTTCATAACTCTACTTACCAATACAAACCAATAACACATAGATACTAGCTTTCCTTTTTATATTTCAAGCAAGAGAAAGGTATGTTATTGTGTATTTTTCCATCTTATTTAGTAGTTAGATGAATATGATATGTTAGTGTAGGATGCTTATGTGATATGTGCAAATGTGTTGTTGAGAGTGAAAGTTTCATTTTTTTATGCTTAGAAGTGTAGGAGAGCCATAGTAAATGGAAGAAGAACATGTGTACATATGCTTAAGTATGTGTATATAAGAGTACACTTGGTAAATACATGTAGAAAGACCCTTCTACATAAGTATCTATTATGTACATAACCTAACAAAAAGTATATACTAACTATACATACATATACTTTGCTAAATACACCCTTAAAGTGCAAAAATATGAAATTTGTGAAGCTTTCTCAAGTGAGAACATTAGACATATGAAAATACATATAAAAAAATATTTGTCACCATATGTGTATATGGGTATGTGTATTAGTATATGTATAAGTACACAAGTGTACATACTAGTATGTTAGAAGTATAAGTATATATATAACATATGTATAAAGTATATGAATACATAAGGATAAGAGTACATATGTAATGGATGATGATGTAAGCAATGACATGATTAAATAATGATGTAAGCAATGATGTAATTAGATGATGACATAAGCAATGACATAAGCCTCTAAGATAATAAACCATAAGATCATTTAAGTGTAAGAATTAATGGCTAATGAAACCATTAACTATTAAAATAGAACATAAAACTAGCCAATAAGAATAATTAAGCTTCAATAGTTAGAATTTCAATATATTTAGTCTATATTGTAAAGCATGGTTTTTAATGTCCAAAATAGACATCACTATGTGAACTTACATCTGAAAACAATGAAAAACAATTATAAATTTGTAAATATCAGAAATAGAATGAAAAAGTTACATACGATTAGTGATAAAGTCTAATCAGATAAAAAAATTGATAATAATCTAAGTAGAATTAGGTAAATAGATATTTAGATTTACTAGTTAATTCAATTGTTTACTATCGTTATTATATCGTAATGATCAAGTGATCCCGACGAGAGCAAAGATCTCCCGATTGATTACTACGACTAGAGCAAGTTATCATGGTCAAGTGAGTATTTACCCTATGATTTCATACTTATATGTGATTACAAATAGTAGACCTAAATGATATTATTAATTGATTGTTGTGTGAGGTTGGAAAATCCTTATGTTTGTATTATGTGCTGAATTGTGAATTTACCTTAAATACGAATAATACTTTGTTTGTTATATGGTAGTATAGATAATGATTGTGTATACTATTGGATGGTCACATCATAATTGGACTTAACTATACTCGACTTATAAGAAGAAACTGGTACATTCATCAACATAAATTGTATAGACATAATTCCAACCATCACATCACACGGAGGTAGAGAGAAGCCATTCGGAAGTTATTATTATAAACTTAGTGGTTCTGCACAGTGAACTCACACAAATGACCTTACCCTAGCTTTCAGGAATACTAGGCGTTAGAGGCACCAACCGTCTAGCTAAAGGTTAAGTCTAAAGGCCTCCGTTTAGGGGTAAGTATGAACTATGAAGGCTACTCACGATTATACTAGAACTTGGTTTTATGAAAATAAAGGACTTATTTGATTTAAGTATGGAACGTAGAGTTCTATAGCAAAGTAAGTTCTAATATAATACTTAGATTTGATTGGTGCCATATATACTCCAACCCTGACTTCGGAGAGCATTAAATCTAAGTTACATATATTGACTAATTAACTATACGTATTGTTTGGCATTCTATTTGATCATTCATTCATATGCATAAATATAATGTATTGATAACTTGCTTGTAGTATGGTTGAGGGTTTTGCTCACTAAACTTAGGCTTACACTCCCTTAGACTTGTACTGCAAGATGACTTATTTATTGAGGTTGGCTGGGGGATGCCATAGATTAGCTTGGAGACCTGAGCAAGAGCAGGCCATTCGGTGTGATGAGAGAACTGACTATATAGACTTTTACTTATGTACTGTAGTTTTGTTAGTAATATAAACCTAGATGTACTAAATTATTGCTTACCGTAAACTTTGTAGTTTAAATTTTATACAAATATGCTTATGTGATGATATCACGTAGATTTGTATGTTCTTGGGAAGCTAGTAGTTATAGAGCCTTATATATTTTGTAAAGTGGTCATGATTGGAAGGCTAATCAATCAGGGGTTCTTCATATAATATACAATGTCTGCCACGACTAGATCATCTTCAGTTTGTAACGATAGGGGTATGTACTCTCTATGTAGCTCCTTCTTTCCCTTTGCCCTCTTGCATACATTACAACTTCCTTCATCTTTTGCCTAATAATAGCTACCTTACTTATCATTTCTTGTACCAAGTCTAGCTGTCATAACCCTAAAGGGAGCCTAGTAGGATTGCCTAAAATCTTATATCTCGTGTATACCCATGATACGAAAATCGCCCTACAAGTCAAATGTTGCAAAAGTCTAAAAAAAATTAATCACTAAAGCTTTTTTTTTTAATTTAATTAACTTATTATAATATATAAGTGACTATGGATATCCAATAAGATATAATCCATTAGAACCATACAAAATCGGTATCCCCTACCAAAAGATAAGATTAGGTAATAAAGCTTTAAAACTCAAACTTACGAAAGTCACAAAATCTGACTATAGTATTAATAATTATATGTAATATTTTAAACTGTTTACACAGTCTATCCTTGATTCTAACTTTTAAGCACCTTAACACTGATACTCAACACTTGGCTCTTAACCCATACTCAATCATCTAGCAACTTGCAAAAGAAAACTATTGAAGAATGAGCCACAAGAGCTTAGTGAGATATCCCTCGTACTATACTAGCAAGCAGGTTATCAAACAGTTTATTAACAAACATATGAATGCATGAATAAGTAGCATGTTAAACAATATATATGCAGTTGACCAATACTACATACACTTGATTTAATACCCTCTAAAGTAAGGGTTGGAGATACATCGACACCAATCACAACCGGGCTCTAACACCTAGGGTTTTAACCATATATAAATATATATAGACATTCGTTATTTCACGAAACAGGTTTCTATTTCCAAAAGTTAACAGTATATAAATATCCAAGTCTAGCAGTGAGGTGGCCCCCGTAGTCCACGCTCACACCCTACAGTGATGGTCTCTAGACGCGACCCCAATCACCCACGATTAGCGTCTCCAACACCAAGTAAACCCGTGAACCAAAGGTTGGGTTTTGTTACACCAATGCTCCTACACTGTACTAATCAAATCATATGGGAATCCATCCCTCTAAGGCCCTTTATTACAACCGCATGAGGTGACGACTAAAACATTATATGCAATGTTCGTGCTCTATGCATGATCCATTTACTTTTAGTTGAGTTGAATATGATTAAGTCAATTTATGATGTGGTCAAACATTATCAACAAATCATTCAAATTATGCAACAATTAATCATATAACCAAATCTTCAACTATCACATTTAACAATATTTTGCACAATAATCAATCAATATCAGTCACATGCATAACCCGAACCCCTACGCATCAAGTTATTAGTAGTTAACTTATGTGCACTAACTACAAGCACAAAACAAGTATAGAGTCATCGGGAATACTCACTCAACCATCTTCTACTCAAGGGTTGTAGTAATCTGATGGTAAATCAAGATCAAAGTCATGATCACCTGACAATAAGGAATATAGAAAATAGTAAGTTCGAGACTTAAAAACTAACTAGTATTGCAATTTATATTGTTTACTTAACTTAGTTGTTGATTTACGTGAAATTATTGATTTGAGCTTTTTATCAAATCGCGTATAACTTTTTCAATTTAGCTTGTATCGTTATAAATTTATAGTCTATTTCAATCATTTTCGAGCATACTTTCCCATAGTAAGGTCCGTCTTAAACATTGTAACTTATAGTTTGGACTGTGATTTAAAAGTATTAGAAAATTTATTATTTTAATTTAAAAAATTATAAAATATTAATTTGAGCTTTTTCTTAGTATATTTATAGTTTAATAATTACTTAAATCATATAAGTGATAATTTTATTATTTTAAGCTTATTTTACCCTAATTACTTATTTCTACCTATTTTTGAGATTTTAGACATATTTAAAAAATTATTTTATTTTATTTTATTATTATTACTATTTCTTCTCTAATTTACTATTTTCTAGTACTTTATGATATACATATATATATATATAAATACCTATTACTATATTTGATTAATTTTTCTAATTTACTTAATTAGTAATTCTTTTTCTTAATTTACAATACTCTTATATGTATATATAAACATATTTATTAACTTATTTTATTTAGTAAATATTATCGTATATTATATATATACTATTTAATATACACTATACTTTATGTATGAAATTATTTTGACTTTAATTATATACTATATACTATATGTATTAGTATAATATGGATGTAGTTGTATTTTATATAAATATATACTTATACGGTTGTATTATATATTTGTATAAAATATGGAATACAATTAATACTATTATACATATATACAACGTCCAGCCCAAATACTTGTATAAATATATATGTAAGTTCTTGTAAAATAAAAATACTAGATATAAATATACATACATATACCTACTATTATACTTGTATACATACACACACACACACACACATATATATAAGAATGCCTAAGTTTATATATACATGTACATATACTCACGCCACACATACACACACACATACATATATATATATATATAAGAAAAATAGCTTACATGTATACATAAATATAAAAATACGAAATACATGCATATATATATGTATGTGTGTGTGTGTGATGTACGTATACTTACACTTATATGTATCATATAATTAAATAAATATTATGTACATATATACTCATATAGGTTTACGTGTATATACATATATATATATATATCAATACCCAAAATAGTAAAAATAAAAAATACATACCATATGTATTCATATTTATAGATACATATATATACATTACTGTATATGCTACATAATAATGTATATAGACATGTCCACATACATATATTTATACAAAAATGGAAAAAATACACATATTTTTATCAACTTATGCATACATATATGTACATGTAATATATAACAAAATACTTGGTATATACATGCACACACTATATAATATATATATGTACAAATAAATTACACATATACTTACCTAATTTTTTTTTTTTGTTTTTATTTGAATTGATATTTTCCTCTTCTTCTTCTTCTTCTTCTTAGTTTTCTTCTTGTTCTTGTTTTTCTTTTTGTTTTCCTTTCTTTATTCGATTTGGTTCTCTTTTTTTCTGATTTTAATCCAGCTCTAAACATGCAGTAAATTTAAGTAAGAACAAATGAAAAAGAAAAAAAAATCTAACCTAATCTCTTCATTAAATTAAACAAGACATAGTCTTTTATTATCCCTTAATTATGTGACACATGTACAAGATAAAAGGGCACATGGGCAGCTGAATTTCCAACCGAAAATCACGTGGAACAAAGGAGAAAAATAGGAAAAAGAAAAAGAAAAGAAAAAAAGAAAAAAATATATAAATATATGTAATTTTTCTAATAATAAAAATAACATTTATAAATTAATTTTGGGGTTTTATGAAAATTTATCAATTTAATTAGTACCTATTACAATTATAATTTTTACAAGTTATTTCGATGTTTTTGTTAAAAGTTTTACCTGATTACACGATTTAGTCGATAATTGTCATCGACTTCAATTATATTACTATTAAGTGATATTTATCCATTTTATAAGCTTAAAGTTATAGTTTTAGAGTTTCAATCAAGTTCAGGTTCGATTTCGAGTATTTGTATGCACATCGAATTTAGGGTTTTTTATACGCAATTTAGGTTTCAATTGATTTTTCTAGGGTTTTTACTACTTATAATATATTCAAATTTATAATATATTAAATTTTTATCTTGCTCGGCTTTAATGATTCATGAAGTCATCTATAGTATTAGGGTTCAATTCTACTCTGAAATAGCTAAATTCGCGCAATTTACACTAGCCCTAAAGCTAGCTATTCCATACCAAAATAGTTGTGATATGCACTTTCTACCATAGAGAGCTTGATATGGAGGCATTTGTATAGTTGAGTGGTAACTATTATTATAATCAAACTCTACCAAATGAAGACATCTATCCCAACTTCCCTTAATGATAAGAATCAACTCCCTAGACCGATCATGTGTAACCGTGATAAAGGACTCCAAGGACTCGCTCAAAGGATACTAGGTCTAGGCAATGGCTAAGACTAAGATTCCTATCCCAAGCTAGTCACCTATTGACTTAACTATCAGATCCTTACTTATGTTAAATCCACCCCTATTCAGCAATGATGCTTTATACCAAAAGATGGCCCAAGATTAGATGAGGCAAGCTCCTAATCTAACCACAAGTATCTAACCCCGAATCAAGTTTACTTCTCTTTAGTTGAACTAATTGGTCCCCGACTAGGTCCAAATCAGGCTGCCCCCTAACTGCGAGGAGTTTCTATTTTGTCTACTTTGTATCTTAGTCTTAACTCCCATCCACCACATGACATGTGCCTTCTAGCACGATCTTTCCAAAAGGATTCTTTGCTTTTCACACTAAATATTCTTTGTCTCTTTTGTCCCCCTTTTAGTAAGTTTCATGTAACCTAATTATAGAATACCATTTTTTATCTTTTCATACATATAAAGTAACCCTTATAGATAGATATAAAACCCACACTTTCTTGTATACAAACAATTGACTAATCAATACAAAATTATTCACTTGAGTAACCTTAGTGTTCTCCTTATCGTTTAACTCTTATCGATTCCCTTTAGCAAAGAGTAATGGTAAGTAATCCTTTAGTTCAGACCAATATGTCATATCCAGCGGATTGTAGGCTGAGTAGGATTGAGTGCTGAGTAGGATTGAGTGGTGTGTTATATCCATCTGATAACTGCTCAGACTTTGCTAACTTTTTTCCTTCTTTTTTTTTTTTTGTTCACTTCGTTGTGGTGCCACTCCATATGTTCGACCCCAGAGATGCATTAACTTCACTAGTATCAAGTGTGAAGTTGTAGTGAAGTTTTTGGTTGGCTTTACTATTAGTGGCTACTGTGTTCCTTCCGTAGCTACTACATTGTGTTTGTGTGATAGTAAGTATGGTATCATTGTTACTCTATTTTCACTCTATTTCTCATTGCAAAAACAAACTAAGTTTGTTTCTATATTAAGGAAGCATTGTACCATATCAAATTCAAGTGTTCAGGGTGTTATTAATGACTCAAGTAGTGGTACTCAACCCGGTCATGGTCATAATGGTAGTAACACCTCAGGATTCGTTGATGACAAACTTAATAAACTCATAAACCTTGTTAAGAGTTTAGTCACAACGATGCAAGTTAACAGGTAACAACCCCAAGGTCACCACAAAATCTACCTAAAAATATTTAAGAGAGGAGTTATGGCCAAGTTATCAGTTCGAGCTTTTTATCAAATCGTGTATAACTTTTTCATTTTAACTCAAATAACCATGAACTTACAGTCAATTTTGATCGTTTTCGAGCATATTTTCTCGTAGCAAGATCCGTTTTAGACATTATAACTAGCAGTTTGAACAGTGATATAAAAATACCACACAATTTATCATTTTAATTTAAAAAAGTTATATAATATTAATTTGAGCTTTTTTGTAGTATATTTATCATTTAATAATACTTGAATCATATAAGTGATAATTTTATTATTTTAAGCTTATTTTACCTTAATTAATTATTGCTACCTATTTTGAGATTTTAGACTTATTAATTCAATTTTTTTTCTAATTTGTTATTTTCTAGTATTTTATGATATACATATATATATAAATACTTATTACTATATTTGATTAATTTTTCTAATTTACCTAATTAGTAAATCTCTTTCCTAATTTACAGTACTTCTATATGTATATATACCTATTTCCTACATATATATACATATTTATTAACTTATTTCATTTAGTAAATTAATATTATCATATATTATATATACTATTTAACGTATACTATACTTTATGTATGAAATTATATTGAATTTAATTATATACTGTATGTTATATGCATAAGTATTATATGGATGTATTTATATTTTATATACACATACCTACTTTTATACATGCATACATATACATATAGATAATATGAAATACTATGTTTATATATACATACATACCATCATGCCACCTATATATATATATATATATATATACATACATAAAGAAATACTTACATAAATAATATACCAAATACTAAATACTAATGATCCATACATACAAACATATATATTTTTATGTATTCATGCATATATATATATATATATATATCCAAATAGTGAAATTTCCAAATACCTATTATATGTATTATTATTTATACATACATATATATATATATGTATATATATATATACCATATATTCTACCTAATAGTGTATATATATACTTGTCCACATACATATGTTTATACACACATAAAAGAGATACATATATATTTGTCTACTCATGCATACATAGATGTACATGTAATATATTACAAATACTTAGTATATACATGCTCATACTATAGACTATACATATGTACAAATAAATTAAACATATACTTACCTAATTTTTAGTTATATATCCTTAGTTTTCTTCTTCTTTTTCTTCTTAATTCTCTTCTTGTTCTTAAACTTCATTTTGCTCTTTTTTACTTTGCTTTTCTTTTCTTTTTTGCCCTCTTTATGTTTTCAATTTGATTTTTTTTTTTAGGTTTTAGGGTGTGAAGTCCAGCTGTTTATGAAGCAAATAAATTAAAAAAAAAAAAAGAAGAAGAAGCTTATCCTCTTAGATTAGGCATTAATTAGGATAGGACATGTACTTTATTATTTTTGTCCTTTGTCCCTTTAATTTGTGACACTTGTAATGAAAATTTACACACATGGGCTGCTAACTTTGCAACTGCAATTCACGTAAGGAAAAGAAAAAAAAAATAGAAGAGCAAAAGAAAAGACGGAAAAAGAAAGGAAAGAAAATAAAGAAAATGGAAGAAAAAGAAATTAGAAATAATTACATGTAATTTTTCTAAACATAAAAATCATAATAATAATAATTATAAATTAATTTTGGAATTTTATGAAAATTTATTAATTTAATTGTTACTATTTAAAATTATAATTTTTGCAAGTTATTTTAATGGTTTCAATAAAAGTTTTACGCAATTACGCGATTTAGTCGATAACTATAATCGACTACAATTATATCACTATTGAGTAATATTTAATTATTTTATAAGCTTAAAATTATAGTTTTAAGGTTTCGATCAAGTTTGAGTTTGATTTTGAGTAATTATGCATAGATCGGATTTAGCGTTTTTGGTACACTATTTAAATTTCGATAAATTTCTAGGGTTTTTATTATCGATACTATATTCAATTTATTAAATTTCATAAAATTTTGTCATTACTAGCCTTATTGACTCATAATATAGTTTTGGACACTCAAACTTAAATTAAAGTTCAGACTACGGATTTATAGGGTTTACATTACCAAACTCTAAGGAAGACTAGAGAGAGAATCTATTCCATACCAAGTGTACTGTCAAAGGCCAATTGTATGCGATCATTATGGATGGGGGAAGTTGTACTAATGTCATTATACAGTCCTTTATGCAGAGGTTATGTCAACTGACCTTAAAGCATCCCCGACCTTACAAGCTACATTGGCTTTATGATAAAGGTACTTTACACATAACCGAATAAGTGACCATATCTATTAGTATTGGGAATATGTACAGGGACAAAGTAGTTTGCAATGTCATTCTCATAGGAGCTTCACATCTACTGTTTGGATGACCTTGGTTGTTCAACCGACGTGTTACTCACGATGGATATAAGAATACCTATGCCTTTGTTAAGGATGGAAGGGAGATTGTGTTGTAACATATGAACCTATCCAAAGTAAACAAAACCCATAACCATATCACCCAAACCAATAAGAAGAAAGCCTTGGTGATGAGCTAAAGAGAGCTCCGAGTTGCTAAAAAGGATGAAGAACCATGTTCTTGTTGGTTAGGAGACTGTTGCAGATGAGGGAATTAGAGGATGTTCTAGAAGAGAACTAAAGCTTGTTAAATGAGTTTTCCAACCTATTTCTAGAAGAACTGCCTATAGAACTGCCTCCAATCTGAGAAATAGAGCACTGTATTGACCTGTAGCTAGGCGCCGCCCTACTTAACCTACCTGCATACAAGATGAACCTTGAGAGGCTAGTGAGCTAAAGAAATAGGTAGACGAGCTTATAGATCGAAGATATATGAGGGAGAGCATGAGCCTTTGCATAATACCAACTCTACTCATTTTGAAGAAAGATGGTTCATGGCGTATGTATATCGATAGCCCAATAATCAATCGAATTACTATCAAATACAAATATAAGAAACCAAGGCTCAATGATATATTAGATGAGCTTCATGATGCCAAGATATTTTCAAATATTGATCTACGAAGTGGCTACCATTAGATTTGTATAAGACCAGGAGATGAGTGGAAGACTATCTTCAAGACTAGGCATGGACTCTACAAATGGTTAGTTATGCCGTTTAGACCTACTAGTGCGCCGAGCACATCATGAGGTTAATGAACCATGTGATGCGCCCTATGATCGAAAAGCATGTGGTTGTATATTTTGATGACATATTAGTATATAGTGCCAACCTGAATAGCTATATTTAACATCTCTGTGATGTATTTGATGTTTTGTGAATTGAGAAGTTATATAGAAATGTGAAAAAGTGTATGTTCTGCCAAAATGAGGTAGTTTTCCTAGGGTTTGTAGTATTAAGGGAAGGGATTCAAGTAAAATTTGAGCTATTCTAAAACAGCTACCACCAAAGAATGCTATTAAGGTCCAAAGTTTTCATAGCTTAGCTTCTTTCTATAGGCAATTTATTAAGGAATTCAGTATAATAACAGCTCTATTGATTGAGTTAACAAAGAAGAGTGAAGGATTCCGGTGGAACAACCAAGTTGATTAGAGCTTTAAAGAGATCAAGGAAAAACTCACCTCAGCACCTATCCTATCACTGCTAGATTTTGACAAGCCCTTCAAATTAGAATATGAAGCATAAGGAGTTGGAATTGGTGCTATTCTAATTTAGGAGTGATGACTCATCACCTACTACAGTGAGAAATTTAGTGGTCCTATCCTGAACTATTCTATATACGAGAAGGAGTTATACTCCCTTTTTCAAGTCTCACTATTTGGTAACACTATCTGCTACCATGAGAGTTTGTTACAGCAATAAACTTTATGGTTGGAATTTATGGAAGGGTTCTCGCACGTCATTTAACATAAGAAAGTAAGCACAAATGTGGTCGCTGATGCTTTGTTGCGGCGGTAAACTTTGCCGACCACTTTGCAAACAAAACTATTGGGATTCACACTCATCATTAAGCAGTATGCTACTGACCCTCACTTTGGTCCCATTGTTGAATAGTGCCAAGAAGAGTAGTTGTTAGAGGATATTATCTTAAGGATAGTTATCTATTCAAGGACCGTAAGCTATGTATTTTAAACTGCTCCATGTGTGAGCTATTGATTAGGGAAGCTCATAGAGGAGGATTATTTGGTCATTTCGAGGAGACAAAGATAGCCAATTATTGAGGGAGAACTTTTACTGACCTAGTTTAGCCAAGGATGTCCATAAGGTAGTTAGTAGTTGTGAAGTATGCAAGTGAGCTAAGGGGAAGAGAGAATCCTACAGAGAATACATGCCACTGCCAACACCAACCTTATCTTAAGTCAACCATAGCATAGACTTTATCCAAAGGTTGCCCCAAACATCTAGAAGTAAAGATTCTATATTTGTTGTAGTAGACCGCTTTAGCAAGATGGCATACTTCATTCCATGATTTGATCTAATAATGCTTTATATATTGCTAATTTATTTTTATAGGAAGTTATCCAACTACATGAGGTATCGAAGATTGTTGTCTCGAATTGGGACATAAAATTTTTGAGCAATTTTTAGAAGTCTCTTTAGAGAAGACTTAATACTAAACTTGTATTAAGCCCCAATAGCTACCTTCAAACTTATGGCCAAACTGAAGTGGTAAATAGGATGTTAGGCAATTTGCTCAGAGCTGCCGTGGGAAAGAATTTAAGAGATTGGGATTTGTGCTTACTAGTTGTAAAGTTCACATACAACCGAACTATCCATAGAAGTCTCTTTAGAGAAGACTTAATACTAAACTTGTATTCAGCTCCAATAGCCACCTTCAAACTTATGGCCAGACTGAAGTGGTAAATAGGATGCTAGGCAATTTGCTCAAAGCTGTCGTGGGAAAGAATTTGAGAGATTAGGATTTGTGCTTACTAGTTGTAAAGTTCACATACAACCAAACTATCCATAGCATTACTAGGGAGACCCCATTCGAGGTCATCTATGACCTTAACCCTACTATTCCCTTAGATATGATCGATGCTAGTAACTTCCGAAAAGAGTCAATCCTGAGTTAACTGAGCCCAAGAATTGCATGAGCTACACTAATCTTTAAGCAAGAAGATCAACAAATTCAATTAAAGACATAAAATTGGTAGTCGAGGCTGCCAAGCTGTTTCTTTCCCACCTAGTAGACTTAGTATGGATTCACCTTAGCCGAGAGCGATTCCCATACTTGAGATAAAGCAAATTATCACCTCAAGCTGATGACTTATAAACCCTATAAAATCAATAGTCTGAACCCTAATTTAAGTCCAAGTGTCCTAAACTATATCATGAGTCGATAAGGCTAGTAACGATAAAAGTTTATGAAATTTAATAAATCAAATATAACATCAATAATAAAAACCCTAGAAATTGATCAAAACCTAAATCGCATTCCAAAAACCCTAAATCCAATTTATGCACAATTACCCTAAATCGAACCCAAACTTGATCGAAATCCTAAAACTATAACTTTAAGCTTATAAAATAATTAAAAATCACTCAATGATGATATAATTGTAGTCGATTGCAGCTATCAACTAAATTGCGTAATCACGTAAAACTTTTAATGAAATCGTTAAAATGACATGTAAAAATTATAATTGTAACGAGTATCAATTAAATTAATAAATTTTCATAAAATTTCAAAATTAATTTATAATTATTATTTTTATAATTTTTATATTTAGAAAAGTTACATATAATTATTTCTATTTTCCTTTTTATTCTATTTTCTTTCCTTTCTTTTTCTTCTTTTCTTTTCCTCTTTTATTCCCTTCCTTTTTCTCACATGAATGGAGCTGTAAATTACGGCAATCCATGTGCACAAATATAATGTCCAAGTGTCACAAATTAAAGGCATAAAGGACAAAATAATAAAGTATATGTCTTATCTTAATTAATGCCTAAATTAAGAGGATAAGCTTCTTTATTTTTTATTTTATTTGCTTCAAAATCAGATGGACTTCACGTCCCAAAAATCTAGGAAAATCAAATCAAAAATATAAGTGGAAAAAAACAAAAGAAAAGAAAAGCAAAGTAAAATAAAACAAAAGCAAAACAAAGTTCAAGAACAAGAAGAAAAAAGAAGAAGAAGAAGGAGAAAAAGAAGAAGAAAATTAAGAATATTACCGACATATTTAGGTAAGTGTATTTAATTTATTTATACATATGTATATTATATAGTATGTGCATGTATATACTAAGTATTTTATTGTATTTTGTTATATGTTTCATTACATGTACATGTATAGATGCATGAGTAGATAAATTTATAGATATGTATATCTCTTTTATGTATATATAAACATATGTATGTGGATATGTATATATACATTATTATGTAGAAGATACAGTATATGTATACATATATGTAAGTATAAATAAGAATATATGTGCTAAGTATTTAGTATTTTCACTGATTAAGTATTGCTAGTATATATATATATATATATGCATGTACATGAAAATATATCTATGTATGTATGTATTATATATGTATGAATAATTAGTATTTGGTATATTATATATATACATGTATTAGGTATTTTTGAATTTATGTATTCAAGTATTTTTTTTATGTATAATAGGTATGTATAGTTGATGTGATGTATGTATGTATGTATATATATATAAACATAGTATTTTATATTATCTATATGTATATGTGTACATGTATAAAAGTAAGTATGTGTATATAAGATATAAATACATCCATATTATACTTATACATATAACATATAGTATATGATTAAATTCAAAATAAGTTCATACATAAAATAAGTTAATAAATATGTATAGATATATATATATATACAGGAAGTAGGTATATATATAAATATAACTACCATAAATTAGAAAAAAAATTTAAATTAATTAATGAAATATAGTAATAAGTCTTTATATATATATATGTGTGTGTGTGTGTGTGTGTGTGTGTGTGTGTGGTAAAATACTAGAACATAATAAATTAGAAAAAAAATTGAATTAAATATTCTAAAATCTCAAAAACAGATAGAAATAAGTAATTAGGGTAAAATAAGCTTAAAATAATAAAATTTAAATAATTATTAAATCATAAATATACTAAGAAAAAGCTTAAATTAATATTTTATAACTTTTTAAATTGAATTATAGATTTTATGATATTTTTATATCATAGTCCAAACCGCGAGTCACAACGTCTAAAATAGATCTTGCTATGAGAAAATACGCCCGAAAACGATCAAAATGAACTATAAGTTCATAACGATCTAAGCGAAAACGAAAAAGTTATATGCGATTCAATAGAAAGCTTGAATCGACAATTTCACGTAATTAAGTGAAACAAACATTACAAATTACAATACTAGTTTAGCTTTAAATTCTCAAACTTACAATTTTCTATATTCCTTATTCTCAAGTAATCTCAACCTTGACCTTGAGCTGCCATCGGATTATTATAACCCCTGAATCGATTATGGCTAAATGAGTTTTTCCTAATAATTCCATACTTGCTTGTGTTTATAATTAGCAAATATAAATTATGATTAATAATTGAATATGGTATGGGGCTGGGTTATGCTTGTGTATGATAACTGTTTGTTAATAGTGAATTTACTTTAAAGTACGATAACGTATTGATTGTTGCATAGTAGATTTGCTAGGAACTGATTTTTTGTAACCTTATTGATCACTGAATAATAAGACCTAATTTTACTCAACTAAAAAAAGTTAACTTGAAACACACATAATCAGATACCACATAACTAATTTCGGCCATTACATTACATGGAGGTAGTAAAAGGCCATACATAGGTTGATTATTGGATTGTTATAGATTTCGTATGGTCCATACGTGCGATATGACCTTACCTTAGCCCGTGGGATCACTAGGCGTTGGAGGCACCAACTGCCTAGCTAAGGATTGAATCTAGAGGCCTCTGTTTAGGGGTAAGTGAGGGCTACGTGAACCTACTCATAATTATACGTAAAACTCGTTTTTGATAAAACTGAGAATGGATATACCATTACATTTTAAATACGAAACATAGAGTTTCATTATGAGACAAGTTCTAGTATGATACCTAGATCTGATTGTGCCGATATATCTCTAACCCTGACTTTAGAAGGCGTTAAATTTGAGTTATATGCAGTACTTGGTCTCCTACATGTATTTGTTTGGTATACTATTTGATATGCATTCATTTGATTGAACTTAATTGATGTATAACTTGATTGTTGTATGGTAGAGGGGATTATCTCACTAAGCTAATTAGCTTATACCCTTATAGTCTTCTTTCGTAAGCCAAGTTGTTCATGGAGTCAGACCACTACATACTTGAGGTTAGTTGTACATCAAGGCGTCGATGTGGGAGTAAGATGTGATCAGAGTGTACTTGTGTTAGTTTATATAGATTATGGATCTGATTATGTAATAAAATAATATTAGTTTGAGTTAAGAAGTATTATAACTTTTTATCTATAAATTCTTATATAAATGATTGTGTTTTATATTTCCTTAACTTGTTATTATTATCATGAAATGATATTGCTTGCACTTATACAACTCTTAGTTGTTAGTTATGGCTATAGCCTGTGTATCACATAAAGAGTTGTCGATTGTAAGGGAATTTAATCTACAGTCTTTTATACTGTATACGGAAACTACCACAACTAACCTCCTCGGGTCATGACATGGCCCATTCAAGGTCCTGAAGAAGATCAATCGCAATGCCTACTAAATCGAGTTGTCTGATGACTGGTGTTTCCCCTATCTTCAATGTGTCTAATTTGATTCCTCACTAACTAACAGAAGAAAACCTTACAAGCACCCTAAAAGAAAGACCAAAGACCACTCCATATTTGAGGATAAATCTTTTCAACCCCTAGGAAAATGATAAGAATCAACCCCCTAAACCGATCACATGTAATCGAGTGAGAAGACTTCATGGACTTGCTCAGAGGATACTAGCTCTAGGCCATGGTCGAGACAGGGATTCCTATCCCGAGCTAATCTCTTACCGACCTAATTATTAGATCTTTACTTATATCATATCTGTCCCTATTCAATGGCAATGCTTTATCCCAAAAGATAGCCCAAGAATAGCTGAGGTGAGCTCCCAATCTGACCATAGGCATCTGACCCCGAATCGATCTAACTTCTCTTCAGAAGAACTAATTGGTCGCCGGCCTGGTCCAAATTAAGTCGGCCCTTGACTGTTAGCACTTTCTGTTTTTTCTACATTGTATCATACTCCTAACTCCTATCGACCACATGACACATGTCCTCTAGCATGATCTTTCCAAAAGGATTCTTCACTTTTTGCATTGACTATTCTTTGTCTCTTTTGCTCCTCTTTTAGTAAGTTTCATGTAACCTAATTGTAGAATACCCTTCTTTGTTTTTTCATACATGTAAAGTAACTTTAGTAGATGGGTTTATAAACCCCTACTTTCTTGTACGCAAACAATCAACTAATCAATACAAAATTATTCACTTAAGCAACTTTAGTTTTCTCGTTATCATTTAACTCTTATTTATTTCCTTTAGCAAGGAGTAATGGTGAGTGACCCTTTAGTTTGGATCGGTATGTCATATCCAGTAGATTGTAGGCCAAGTAAAATCAAGTGGTGTGTCATATCCATTTGGTAACTGTCCAAACTTTGCTAAATTTTTCGCTATTTATTTTTTATTAGCTTCGTTGTGGTGCCACTCCATGTATTTAACCCCAAGACGCATTACTTAAAGTCCATGACACAGGCATAAAACATATCCTCTAGATTCTATACAGTTCTTTCAAATTATCCATCTATTTGTGAATGATATGTTGTACTAAAATGAAGTTTAGCGCCTAACTCCTTTTGCAAACTTATCCAAAACTTCAAAACAAACCTGGGATCTCTATTGAAAACAATTCCGGTAGGTATATCCATGTAATCAAATGTTCTCCCTAATGTATATTCTTTCTAATTCCTCCAAAGGATAAGTCATATTTATCAAAAGGAAATGGGCCAATTTGGTAATTCAGTTTATAACTACCTAAGTTGCGTCATGTCCAGCTGGAGTCTTAGGAAGTTAACTTACAAAATCCATGTTTATTTGATCCCATTTCAATTTTTGAATCATAAGTGGTTGTAACAATCCACCTAACCCTTGGTGTTCTACTTTGATTCCTTGCCATGTCTCATACCTTGCCACATATTCTACAACTTCCCTTTTCATCCATTCCCACCAATAATTTTGTTTTAAAAATTGGTACATTTTAGTTCCTCCCAGAAGAATTATATAACCAAAACATTGAGTTTCTTTTAAAATTTCCCTCAATATCTCTTCATTTCTAAGTATACATAATCTCTTACCCTCCCATATAGACCCATCTTCTTTTATATCAAATTCATGATATTTTCCTTATTGTACACTTGACTCCATTGATTTCATGATAAGGTCTTCTTGTTGAGCTTCCTTTACTCTACTTATCAATGTTGACTCAATCATCGAGTTTGCCAATTCCATATTAGGTTCATGCTAACAAAATTCCAAATTCAATCTTTCAAATTCTTTTATAAGTTCACTTTATTCGATAAGCAAAGATGTTACTTCTACATAATTTTTCCGACTTAGTGCATCTGCTACCACATTTATCTTTCTTGGGCAATAGTTAATGGTCAAGTCATAATCCTTAATGCATTCTAACCATCATCTTTGCCTCATGTTTAACTCTTTTTGTATGAACAAATATTTGAGACTTTTATGATCAATATATATTTCACATTTCTAACTAAATAAATAATGTCTTCCAAATTTTCAGGGCAAAAATGACTGCAACAAGTTCTAAATCATGTGTAAGGTAATTTTGCTCATGAGGTCTTAATTATCTCGATGCATAAGCAATTACTTTACCATTCTACATTAATACACATCCTAGACCATTATCTGAAGCATTACTATACATTGCATAAAGTTCATTACTATTAGGTAACACTAATATTGATGCAATAACTAATAATTGCTTTAGTTCTTGAAAACTCTTCTCCCAATCATCATTCCAAACGATCTTCTCATTCTTTTGTGTTAATTAGGTTAAGGGTTTAGCAATTTTTGAAAAGTCCTTAACAAATTTTCTATACTAACCAACTAACCTAAGAAAACTCCTTACTTCAATAACAATTTCTAGCATTTTCCATTCTACAATTGCCTTAATCTTTTCAGGATCTATCAATATTTCTTTACTAGAGATCTTATGTCCCAAAAAAGATCTGTTTTAACCAAAACTCACATTTAGGCAATTTGGTATACAACTGATTCTTTTTGTAAGATTTGCAACACTACTCTCAAATGCTCTTTATTTTGTTCTACAGTAGCTGAGTATACCAAAATATCATCAATAAAATAATCATACATTTATCTAATAATGAACAAAATACCCAATTCATTAAATCCATAAATACAACAAGAGCATTTGTTATTCTAAAGGGCATTACTAAAAATTCATAATGTCCGTATCGAGTACGAAAAGCAGTTTTAAGTACATCCTCTGCCTTAATCCTTAATTGATGGTACCCTGACCTTAGATTAATCTAAGAAAATACACTTGCTCCTTATCAAAAAGTTCATCTATATACGGTCATGGTTATTTGTTGTTGATGGTCACCTGATTCGGCTCTCTATAGTTGATATAGAGTCGTAAGGATCCATCCTTCTTCTTTACAAACAAAACTAGAGCTCCCTAAGGAGATACGTTAGGTTGTATAAATCTTTGATCTAGTAATTCTTGTAATTATTTCTTAAGCTCTTTGAGTTCAATAGGGGCCATCCTATAAGGAGCTTTAGAGATAGGTTCTGTTCCTAGTATCAAATCAATTGAAAATTCTATCTTTCATCTAAGAGGTTACCCTAGCAATTCCTTTGGGAATGCGCTTGCAAATTCTTTCACTATTTTGATATTAACAAAGTCAGTTTTACTTTTCTCTTCTTCTATCGCATAAGCTAGACATTGATTCCATGCTAAGTGCTTACTACTTGCAACTATATCTACTAAACCCAATTCTCTCTATTTTCCCTATATAGTTTCTCACAAAATTCACTCTAGTTCCATCTAGAGTATTAAATGTTACTTCTTTCTTACAACAATCCATTATTGCTTGTATAAACGACATCCAATTCATCCTTAGTATTGCTCCATACTTCCTTATAGGGAAAATTATTAAATCTACCTTAAACTCATGACCAAATATTTAAATAAGACAAGATTCTAACAATTCATTTGTAATTAACATATGTCCTATTTGTGTTTTGAACTCAAAAGTGTTAGTTAACATAGTTTTTATCTTCTCTAATTGCCCTACAATTCCTATCATAGCGAATGAATGTATGGCTCTTATGTTAAACAAGGCATAGATAGGTATATCGCATATCATAATATTTCCTAAGAAAATATTCGTATGTCTTTTAGAATTTATTATTATTTTGAGTAATTTTTATTCTTATGTTTAATATTAGGTATTGATTAAGGGTTATATTCTATTAAATTAATAACTAAACTACTAACTTGCCACCAGTTCATTATCTTCCGTATCATAGGCATCTAAAGCAACAAGTTCCATTTCCAAATCATTCATACTCGAGCGGTTGCCTTGGAATTCATAGCTTAGTTTATTTCTTGGTTTGGCTTAGCAGTTGTTAGTTGTATCATGGTTGCACCAAATTTCTAATATTCTAGGAAACTTATAGAAAAGTGTCCAATCTTCTTACATATAAAACATGGATTATTCACCTTATTTAGACAATCCATTATTTTGTGGTCTCTTGATCCACGAAAAGTAACACTAGTTTTTTTCAACTGTACACAATCCTTTTAATAGTACCTTCCTTTATACTTCCAACTTTGTACATTAACATTTCCAACCACCTTTCCATTTTGACCTGTTAATGGGAAACGTATGAATGGCCTCTTTCCTTTAGAATTTATATGGTCCTCATCCCTACTTCTTTTTCCCTTCTCTTCAACCTTTCTTGTTCTCTTTTCTTTACTCCTTCTAAAACTCAAGCTTTTTTCCACTAGCTCACTAAAAGTTCCTTCTTTAAATTCCTCCAACCTTCATTGCATCTCTAGTTCCAATCCATCCATAAATACTTGCATTTTCAACTCATCACTATTTTCATATGATTCAAGAGAAAATTGTAGTTGCCTACTAAATTCACTTTCTTACCAATCAATAGTTTTTTCTTCTGATAGAACATAGAGGAATTCAGTACAGTATTTGGCTAGCTAGTTACTTGGAGAACAATTTTCTAGGAATTCTCTCTTTAAAATGGCCTAAGTTATGGGTTGTGGTAGGGATCTTCACTTAGATTCCTATCATATCTAAGCTCTCAATTTAAAAAGATATATCCCATAATTAACTTTCAAATGGAGTAGAATCTCAAATGCATCAAATGATCTTTCTATTTAAGAAATCCAATCCTTTGACTCATCAAGTTTCCCAAATGTCCCATCGAAAAATTTGTTGCATTTGATAAATTTTGTCATAATACTCTGTTGTGGCCTTTGTATTGGTGCGCTTTCTCCATTTGGCAATGAAATAGCCTCCAGTTCTACTAGTAGTTGTTCAAATACCAATTTTAGGGGTTGTTATCTTACTTCCACAAGATTTCTTAAGAGTTCGATTTGCTGGCATATCTCCAATACGTCATTAATCATATCCTATAGTGGTATAGGATTATCGGTCCTTAGGATTTCAAGTGCTTCATTTTGAAGTCAACAACTCTAACATCTATTGCTATATGTCAAAAATAAGATGTATCTAGTTATTACTAAATTCAGAATCACTAGAATGAAACAAGAACCATAATAGTCTCTTTTACTTAGATCATTCACTTAGAAAGAGTACATTACCTTCCATTCACTATTACAAATGATTCATAAAATTAAGAAACAAATAACATTACAACATTAGTCATTAACTACAAAATACTAAAATTTCATCACTTCCTTCTCTTGTAGTAAATCAGATTGCACCATTACTCATAAAACCATCCACCTCAAACTTTACCAAAGTATCCTCAAATAGTTTCTACTTTCGTTGGCACTATAGGCTCATCATTATCAAATCCTAAGGTAAAGTCATCCTTGTCTTAGAAATTCAACCATTTTTCTATGGGATCAAGTTTAGAGGGTAAGAGATTTAAGTCAATATCCTCATGAAGAATATAAGCTGATTCAATATATATGGAACTAGACTTAATGGAGCATAGTTTTCAAAACCTAGAGGAATAGGAGGAATGATGGGTTTGGGTATAGAGAAATTGTTCAAAGAATTGAATTGGTCATAGCTTAAAGGTGGAAACATGCCATCTAAGTTGAAGGGTTCACTATATCAACTTTCTTGATTGTAACCATCCCTTCCATATCTTGTATCCTAATTTATCTTCTTGCTCCTTACACTTGTTCTTAGAGCATATGCATCATTTCTAAATTGAGGAATTATACTCTTATATGGATCATGAGAGTAATAACTCTAGTCATTGTCAATTTTCATCATATCTAACTCATAAACTAAGGGATACAAGTAAGATGGAGGTTTTGGAACTTTAGGTTCTGACATTGGTATATGAGGTCCAGTCAGCCAAGTTCTTTATTCACATATTTCTTCCTAACTTAAATTGTCTATAATCAAGTTGACATGGTTTGCACCAACATCTTTTGCATAGACTAAATTTGAGATGATTGGTATCCATACCTAAAAATATGGTAAGTTGGGTCATTCACTACTGGAATTTAGAAAAGTTATGTCTTCTATAGATCCTTTCTAGCCATTTTGAACTACATAAGTCTTAAGCCTATACACATACTCTATAGGGGTGATCTACAATACCAAACTTTTGTCTAACTATTGATTGCTTGTTCCTAAGCAATATCAAGTCCGCTTTTCCACTTTTTTAGGGTTTCTTTGATGGACTTCTCTACTCCATAGAGTATGAGATCTTGACATAATACTCATAGTAAAAAACGATACTTAGCTAAAGACTCTCCTTCTATCAAAGAGAAGTTGTCCTAAAAACTTAATATAGTTACATAATTCATCTATGATATAAGAAAGCACATTTTAGTACTAAAACTTATGTTTATTCTCCCCTGATCTACCTACTCTCGTTTATTTACTGTATTTATTTATTTTTATTGATTCTTTGTATTTAAAACTTTGGCTCTGATATCAGCAAAATCTATCACAACCCTAAAGATGGCTTAATAGGAATAGACCGCTATGTACATATTAGAAGTACTATTCACATACTTGAAAAACTTCACGAATTACTCCCAATAAGTATATGAAGCGTTAACATTGGAATTTTACTGAGTATCACATACTTAATAGCATAAAATAGAGTTCAAATGTTATTATTTAAATATAAAATTACCAACTTGATTAAAATTCTTTAGAAGTCTGTTAAATAAAACATATTACAATTGACATAATATATTTCTTTTATAAATTCATAATTTAAATTCCTTTCTCACTCTCCTCATCCTTGCTCCTAAGTTTTAACCTCAAAATGGTTTAGATCTTCTAGGGCAGACCTGGTAAGGTTCTTACATCAAGTCAAAGCTATTGCGATATAAGCTACAACCAGCTTAGTGAGATACTAACTCATACTAACTTTTAAGAAAGTTAGTTAAACAAACATATGCTATGCAATAATCAATCATATGTAGAAGTGCGTACAACCTTCTAGTATCCAATGTGCAATCTAGGGTTCAATCCCCCCCTCCCCAACCTTGGGTTAGGGATCTATAGTTCCCCTAGTGTCCAAGCATCCAATTTAGCATAAAAGTCACTTAGCACAACATCCTTGGCCACCATAAAATAGCCATAAAACCTTAATTATCGATTGAACCGAATGTCAATAATGATCAAGAGATTATGTCCCTTAATCGGTCTCAAGAGAACCAAATGGGCCTATTCTCTCTGATCTTATGAAAGAACCACTATCTTAGTTATCTAAGAGAACTAAATGAATGTTCACTTAGAATCCTCATAATCCCTAAGAAGATGAATCTTCCAATTAGTCAAAGGAACCAAAAGAAATATCCATAAAGGCCTATCAATAAATCATAAGAGAAGGATCTCTTGATCGGTCCTAAGAAGGCCCAAAAAAAAAAAATAAAGAAATAATACCTTCCCTAACCACCAAATGACCAGAGACTGATCAGATTCTTGATCAACCTTTAGATGTATGCAAACCCAAAATATAAGAATGGACACAACTTCATCTAATGCATAACCATCATCAAAGCCACTTAGTTTGCAATAAATAAGGAAAGTTTTAGCCTTTTCATTCCATGTGTAACAGTGGTGGCAAATAAAAGAAGTTTATGCGATATGCTATACATGACCACTTTGATATTTGGATTTCAATATGCTTAATCTCCATTTATTTTACTATCACCTAAAACATCACACAATCATATAAATCACATCAAATCACAATCATCAAGTTTATTTATTGAGATAATTATTAAATGTCTTAACAAGAAATTCAAGTACATATATTTCCCAAATACCCCATACAATTTAATTTAAGTATATAAGATTATAAGTACACTACTCTACAAGCACGTATAAGTGATAATTATAATAGATACTCACCTGGCCATCTTTTTATTCATCGTAATAATCTTCTAGGAGTTCCAATTCAAAAGTACCTATAAAGATAAAGATATTTGCGATGCATATTGAATTACTAAACTTTCTAATTAAGTTTTGTTTTGATCCTTTTCTTTTATAAGTCTTTCATTTCTTATGCTGATTATGTCTAATGTTTCTTAACCTATATCATGTCCAAATGGTCCACATATGTCCATGATTTTTTTTTGTTCTTGTTCCTTAGTTTTTCCAATCCTCATATAAGGTCTAAATCGTTATGGTATTGATATAATATGTCCATATATTGATAAGGTCTAGGGAAATTTATTCGAACATGATAGGTAAGTTACTTTTCAAAGCATGACTTTGTCCACTTATTTTAGCTTTTATTATTTAATCTTTTGTTTTAAGGAATTCTTTTGGTTCCTTTCTTAAATTTTATTCGAGTAGAAGATTTGGGAAACTTCTTTAAAATATTAAAAAGAGTTAGAAAGACTTCCTTTAAATGAATTTTAAAAGTTCATGGGGCTTTTCTTTCAATTCTCAAGTTGAGGAACTGCTTTTGAAAACTTTCTTTTCCTCAATTATTTTTGGAAACCATGATAATGAAAATAGCTTTTTATCTAAAGGACTTTTGACAAAAAAAGAACTTATTGGTTTGAAAAAGTTATCAAAACTAGGCTTAAGCTTAAGTTTAGTAGAAAATCTTGTCTTTTAGTAAAAGATGGGAGTTTCCTTTCAAATTTCTTCTTATAGAAAACTTCTCTTGTTTGCTAAGGATTTTGATCAAAAGAAGTTGAAAAGAGTTCTTTTTCAAAAGTTTGTTTTTTGTAAATAAAGTGGAAGGAAGTTTCCCTTAAATAAGAATAGTTGAAAGGGCTTCTTTCGTGATGTACAACCTTTAATGGGTTATCAAAGCTTAACCTTGATGTCTTGGAGGTTTGGAAGGTGAAGAGAAGCAAGAAGAATGGTTAGTGAGAATGTTTGGTGGGGCTTAGAAAGAGATATGTGTTAGTTGGAATAGTAGCATAATGTGGTCCTAAAAGAGGATGATGGGGCTTATATATAAGAAAAGGTTGGTTTAGCTTATCTTATAAGCTTTGCTGCTTTGTGACTTTTAATCTTTCGTTATTTTGGAATGTTGGAATAATTTGATCCATGGTGCATGCATCCACTTTGTTTTCAACCACTTTTGATTGTCCATTTCCATATGTTTTTCTTTCTCATTTCAATTTCATCACCCATGACCTTATGGCTTCTAGATTTGGTGCACCTTCTTATGAAATTTCCATGTTGACTTAAGAGTCTTATTCTTCTAAAATTGATGACTTTAGACATGATGTAATGGAGTAATTTGACCATCCATGACTTCATTGTTTCTGAAAAGAGATAGATTGTCCAACTTTGCTTCTTCTTTCTTATCTTAGTCTTTCAGTCTTTTTCACATGTGTTGATATACACATGAAATTGGTGCCACATGTGGATTACTTTAGGTCATCTAATTTTTTTTTTTTTCCACATGTTGATGTAAAGGTGAAGATTAAGTTGTGACTTATATCATAGTTAATTACTTGTTCAATTTACTTCTTCCTTCTTAAGTCTTCAATTCTCATTTACATGTGTTAATGTACACATGCAGTTGGTGCAAACTATAGCTTTGTTAGGGTCTCTTTTATTTTGTTTCATGTATTGGTTTTGAAAATTCATTCAATTAGTTTATCAGTTTTCTTTAAGTCTTTTAATTTAACTAACATTCTTGTGTTGACTTTATTTCACCAACTATTTCTACCTTTTATTAGTCAATTATAAAGAATATGGGTAGTTTATATCACTATTTATAGATGTCTTGTTAAGTCTTAGGCATATCTCTCCTAATAATTTTAACCTATCTCAAGTATGTCTCTAAATATTTCTTAGGGATTAGTCTAACTTATACTAAAGTTTTTAGGGTTATACAATACTAGTCAATTCAAGAACTATTCTTATCATGATTAAAGTTCGCCATTTATGTCAAAGTACAATATATCCTTCTTGATGACAAAATCTTCATCCTTATAAGGTTCTTAAGTTAGTACACATCAGACAAGTCCTTATAATCCCCAAGCTCAATTTTTGGTAATGGGTTGGAGGAGTTGATTCCCATCATCTTCTTAAAGGTCAAGAGAATGGGCCTTAAATTTGCAAGGTCTTCCCCAATTGGCTCTTCTCCTATACATGGTTCAGTTTCATCTAGATAGTAAGGAATCAGGTCAGATACATTGAAAGTAAAAGAGATACCATAGTCCATGGGTAGCTCAATCTAGTAGGCGTTGTGGTTGATTTTCTTTAGTACCTTAAATGTACCATCAGCTATAAGTGATAGCTTGCTCTTCCTAAGGTGTAGAAACCTCTCTAGACTGAGGTGGATCCATTCAAGGTCGCCTGGGTTGAAAGACACAGCTCAACATCCATGCTTACCAATCTCTTGCTGCCATTAATTGAACCTAACAATCTTCTTTTCTACATGCTAATATAGTTCTTATAGTCTTAGGGTTCGATCAACTCTAATTTAGCTCTCTTCAACAGTTATAAGGGTATTGATCATGTCAAGTAGGATGGTTAAGTTGAGGCCATAGATGACCTTAAAGGGGGCTTTCCAATAATACCGTGGATAGTTTGGTTGTAGGTAAACTGCATAATAGGCAAGTACAAATCCTAATCATTCAAGTTCATTCTTACTATGGATCAGAGTAGGGTACTTAAAGTCCTATTCACCACCTTGATCTAGCTATCTGTTTGAGAGTGACTAATCGAACTAAATATAAGTTGGCGCTAAGTCTCTTCCAAAAGTAGCTCAAAGACTTAGTTTCCCAATATGAAATAATAGACTTTGGAACTCCATGTAAGAGGATCACTTCCTGCAAAAACAAATCAGTAATATATAAACTATCGTTAATTTGGTGGTACGGGATAAAGTGTGTCATTTTGTTGAATTGATCCATAACTACAAGGATCAAGTCCTTTCCTTTAGATGTCCAAAGCATTCTTCAAACAAAGTTTATGCTAAGGTTGGCCCAAGGTAAGGTCGGCGTGGTTAGGGGCATATACTCTACATGTAGCTCCTTTCTTCACTTTTCCCTCTTGCATGCATCATAACTTTCAATAACCTTATGGATATCCATAGCCAAAATAAGCTAGTAGAAGTTTTCCCTCAACATGTCAGCAGTTTTGGTCTCACTAAAATGCTCAAATAAGCCATCGCTATGAGCTTTCCTTTCCAATAGCTTGTAAGTGTAACAATTCAGCATACATAACCTCTTCTCCTTGAATAAGTACCTATATTTCAAGTTGTACCCCCTAATAACAATTCCGTCTCGATACTTTTCAATGATAGAACTGAAGTGTAGGGTTTGAGCATACTAATCGGCAATAAGGGGAAATCTTAACAATTTAGTTTGCAAGGTGGTCATCAAGACATGTCAACATGAAAGAGCATCAACGACTATGTTAACTTATAGGAATCTGCCCCATGGACCAATCATACGTAGTTGAGCTAAAGGGCTCTAAGGATTCACTTGGAGAATACTAGCTTGAAGCCATATCTGAGACAGGGATTCCTATTCTGAACTGATCTCCTACCAACCTAACTATCAAACCCTCACATAAGTTAGACCTGCTCCTGCCCAACAGTTATGGTATAATAGGATACCTGAGAAGGTAGTTCTAAGACTATCCGAGCTGAGCTCCCGAGTCGACTACAAGCAAACGACCCCAACTCAAGCTGACTACTCTACAGCGGGACTAATTGGGTCCCAAGTTGATCTAGATCAAGTCGACCCCTAGCTACAAATTCTCTTTTATCTCTTTTCGCCTACTTTTACCATATTTCTAAAATCTAAACACCTAGCAATACATATCTTCTAGCGCAACATTCTAGAAGGATTCTTTATTTTTTCGTACTCAATTTTCTTTGTCTCTTTTACCCTTTTTAGTATCCACTGTGTAACCTAATTGAAAGAACACCTTTTTGTCTTTTCATAAAGTAAGGTAACTCTAGTGGATGGGTATATAAACCTCCACTTAATTGTACTAAGGGATCAATCATCAATATAAGAAATTATTCTAGTTTCCTTTGAGAAACCTTAGTGATCTCATTATCGACCAACTCTTATCTATTCCCTTTAGTAAGGAGTAGTGGTGACTAACCCTTCAATTCAGACCAGTGAGTTATATCCAGCAGATTATAGGCTAAGTAAGATTGGTTAATCGTCAAATATAGTTGGCAGCTTCCTAGACTTTGCTATTTTTTCTTTCGTTTCCTTTTCAATTTGCTTTGTTGTGGTATTTTCCGTATATTCGACCCCAAAGACACATTGGGTTCTCGAGTATTAGAGCCAAGTTTCAAAAGGGAGTGTGTGAAGTTGCAGTAAAGTTTTTGGTTTGCTTTGTTGTTAGTAGCTATTATGTTCCTTCTATGGTTGCTACAGTGTGTTCATATGAAGTCTAGAGTTGTAACCTATATAGTGAAGATTTGTGTATTGATAAGTGTGGTTTCATTGTTACTCTATACTTACCCTGTTTTTCATTACAAAAGCAAAGCAAGTTCATTTCTACTCTATTCGAGTTGTTATTAGGTTGTTAATGTATTAGTCAAAGTTTTAGGAAGTACGTTAATATTGTTTTCCTATTATTGTGTTGCTAACATGTCTTAGAAAAATTGTATCATGTTGGATTTGAGTATTGAAGGTGTTATCAATGACCAGAGTAGTGGTGCTTAACCTAGTTGTGGTCATAATGGTAGCAACACCCCAAGGTTAGTTGATGACAAACTTAACAGACTCACTAACCTTGTTAAGAGTCTAGTCATGACAATGCAAGTTAATAGGCAACCACCTCAAGGTATGCCATCGCACAACCTACTTGAAAATATTCAAGAGAGAGGTTATGGCTAAGATGGCTGAGCCAATCATCCAATTCAACCCCCTCGAGCTGGAGGAGTTGCAAACCAAGCTACTAAATGAAGATTAGAGTTAGAGGAAATTAAGGAAGATGATGAGGAGATTAATGCTGAGGAGTATGGAGGGAAGAAGAAGAGGTTACTTAATAATGAGCACGAGAGTACGGACCCTAACTCCTCGAGGAATAAATAATGTCAAGGTCTAAACCCCACCCTTCAATAGAAGTAGAGATATAAATGAATACTTAGAGTGGGAAGGTCAAAAAGGCGTTTGATCATTATGGATATACAGAAGTTGTAAAGATTTGACTTGTTGCACTTGAGTTCCCTAGGTATACCACTATGTAGTGGAAAAATCTGAATGTAACCAAAGTAAGGGATGGAAGATGAGGTATAAGGACTAGAATGAGATGAAAAGATTGTCAAGGGGTAGATTTGTACCTAAGATGTACTTACAAAATACGTTTGCAAAGTTGTAGAAACTCCACTAGGATAGACAGTTGACAATTATGTGAGAAAGTTCCAAATGCTTATGATCCGGCCCGATGTAGAAGAACCTAAGGCCAGTATAGTATTGAAGTTCATTTATGGACTCAAGTTTAAGATTCACAACATTGTAGAAGTAAAAAGGTTTTATACCTTGGAAGGGGTGATTAAGATAGTATAGAGGGTAGAAAAGTAAAAGAGAAGTGCTCTAAGCCGACTTAGGCCAATGTTCTCTCGAACCCTTGTTCCGTGTAGACCTGTTCAAGTCAAGCCAAGAAGACCATGCCAGGCTAAGGAAAGGAATGACCAATCTAACAATAGCTAAGTAGGCTACCCAAGCCATCCCAAGGCCAACCGACCCCAAGGACACATGAGAGAGGATAAACCTTCAGACGGAAGACCAGTAAGGTGAACTACTTTAGATGCTTAGGCTTTAGACACATGGCTATTAGGTGTCCAAACCAACGTATCATGGTGCTCTAAAGAGATATAGTGGATAGCACCGACAAAAGTGACCCCGAGGAGGAAAAGGATGTTAAGAAAGTTAAAGCTGAAGAAGAAGAAGAAGAAACTTATGTCTATACCAACCAAGGAGAAGTAATGACCCTAGTCCTGAGATGAGTACTGAGTTCCCTACCGAACTCCAAAGAAGACTAGAGGGAAAATTTATTCCATATAAAGTGTACCATTAAGGGACAATTGTATACCATTATAGTGGATGGAGGAAGCTGTACTAATGTAATTGCACAATCCTTTATGCAAAGGTTAGGTCTACTAACCTCAAAGCATCCCTAACCTTACAAGTTGCCTTAGCTTCATGATAAGGGTGCTTTACACATGACCAAACAAGTAACTGTACCATTAAGCGTAGGGAGTGTATATAAGGATGAAGTAGTTTGTGATGTTGTCCCGATAGAAGCTTCACATCTGCTACTTAAACAACCATGGTTATTTGACCAATGTGTTACTCATAACGGATATAAGAATACCTATGCCTTTATTAAGGATGGAAGAAAGATCGTATTGCAACTTATGACACTTGTCAGGACTCTGAGTGAGGCCTAGTAGGATTCTCTAAAAATTTCTATGTCACATGTGTACCCATGATATGGAAACTGCCTTACAAGTCAAAGATTACAAAACTCTAAATGATAAATAACTAAGATTACTGATTTTTAAGTAATTAATTTATTATAACATATAAATATAAATAACTATGGATGTTCAATATCTTACAATTCCTCAAAACCACAGAGAGTCGGTATCCCCTACCAAATGATAAGATCATGTAATATAGACTTAAAAGTTCAAACTTAATAAGGGTGAAAAATCTAAGTACATAAGTGGCATTTACATTTAAAGCTTCACATGAACTAAACAACTTCACTCTAATTCTAACCTCTAAAATGTCTCAATACTTGCAATTAACGCTCAGCTCTTAACCTATATTCGATTATCTATCAACCTGCAAAAGAAAAACTATTAGAGAGTAAACTACAAGAGTTTAGTGAGTTATCCCTCATACTATACTAGCAAGCAAGTTATCAAACAAATTATTACAATCATATGAATGCTTGTATACGTAGTATGTCAAACAATATATACAGTTGACCGGTACTGCATATAACATCGAACTTTAATACCCTCCAAGGAAAGGGTTGGAGATACATCGGCACCAATCACAACTGAGCTCTATTACTTAAGTTTTTAACCATAATTTGAATTTCATATTTCTCAAAATATATTTCCATTTCTAAGAAGTCTAATAGTACATAAAATTTCAGGCCTAACAATGAGGTGGCCCCCGTACTCTACACTTACACCCTACAGCAAAGGTCTCTAAAGTAGACCCTCAGCCATATGACCGATGTCTCCATCACATAATAAGCTCATAGATTCGGGTAAGGTCATGTTGTGCGAGTGCGCCATACTAAAACACTTTAATATATAGAAACAACCCCAAAAGGCCTCTCGTTACCTATACGTGAAGTGATGGCCAAAATAAGTAATGCAATGCATGGATAATGCATAACCCTTTTAATTTAAGATAAGCCAAATATAATTAAGTCAAATTATGGGACGATCAATCAATATCAACAAAACATCCAAATCATATAATAATCAATCAATTCTTCAATTATAGTGTTTAACAATATTTCTCACGGTGATTAATCAATATTAAGCACAAGCATATCCCGAACCCCATGCATCAAATTGTTAATATTCAATTTAAGTGCACTAACTACAAACACAAAATAAGTATAAAGTCATTGGGAGTACTCGCTTGGCTATGACATCTCGCACTAATTGTAATAGTCCTCAGGAAGATCCCAACCCTCGTTAAGATCACCTAATTATTATAAGATAAAAACGATAATAAGTAACTAAATGAACTAGTTATCCTAGGTATTTGTTCACCTATTTCTACTTAGTTTTCAATTAGTTTAACCTTATCGCTAACCGTATGTAACTTTCTCATTTTGTTTCCAATATTTACGAACTTAAAGTCATTTTTCATCGTTTTTAGGTGTAAGTTCACACAATGATATCTGTTTTGGATGTTAAGACCCGTATTTTATGATATGGACTAAATTTGTTGAAATTTTAACTATTGAAGTTTAAATATTCTTATTAACTAGTTTTATGTCTTATTTTAGTACTTAATGATTTAATTAACCATTAAATTCTTATACTTAGATGATTTTATATTGTTATTACTAATTTATGTACTTAATTAAGACTAATTTAATTTAGGACGTGTATTAGGAGTTTAAAGAAGTTTCGGCCTTATGTATCTGTATACATATATATTATTATATTATTATGTTATCTTATATTTTACTATTTTATAGGTTTATGTCATCAGTTGCTTATATCACCACTTATGTCATCACTTACATATGTCAATACTTCATACTTATACTCTTATGTATTATACACATAGGTTATGTATACATACACTTCTAATGTACTAGTATATATACTTATATATTTATACATACACTTATACATGTACCATAATTATACCCGTACATATACCCATATATAAATATAGTTACATACATATTTTATACGTATTTTCGTATGCCTTGTATATTCCCTTAAGAAATCTTCTCAAAATCCATATTTTTGCACTTTCTGAGCTTATTTAGTAAGGTATAAGTATGTATAGTTAGTATATTCCTTCTTTTTGGTTATATACATAAAGGATACTTACATATAAAAGTATCTATACATGTGTACATCAAGTGTCTTCTTGTATACACATACTTAAACATATGCATATATGCTCCTTCTCTACTTATCTAAGGATTTCCTACACTTGTACTAAAGATTTCATTAAAACCCTTACACATACAGTTCACATGAACTCACAAATTGTATGTATGTATGTTTTTCTACATATATCCTTAAGTATTTATACACTTTTAAGCATGAATATAGAGCTTTCTACCTTCAACAATACATATGTACATATTATACAAAGTTTCTACACTAACCTAACCTATACATCTAACTACTACATAAGATAGAAAAATCATATAATAACATACCTTTTTCTCCTTTATAATATGAATAGGAAGACAACTATATATGGTATGTTAGTTTATGGTAGTAGTTGAAGTTGTTTAGTTGAAATTATGAAAAAGTTGAAGGTGAAAGTGGCAAGGGGTCTAAATGTGGGGAAAGTGGATAGCAATAAGGAACCAAAATGGGACAAGATTACATGTATAAATGTATAGAAAGTTAAAGAAGATGGAAGAAAATTCTAGATGACAATGACATTTTGTTGACTTTGTCAACATGTTGACTTAGTCAACCTTTGTCTTGGTTTTCACTTGGTCAAATATTGACTTAGTCAACTCTCTTAAAATTACATGTAATTTGAATGTACATAATGGGGTAATTGAGGATAATTAGAAAAAAAAATTAAGAAAATAAAAGAAAATATAAGATTGAATAAAATAATTAGTAAAAGTAATTATTAGAATCTTATTCTAGGTATTTATATCCGATATACATCATTTAGTATGGCACTTAGTGTAATTATCATGAAAAAAAAATCATTTAGGATGTTAATGTCTACTATATGTAATATAAACATCAACCAATTACTTAACTCTATATAATACTAACCTAATTATATAATTAGAAGATGGATGTGATCTATAATGCAATATCTTAGTCTTTAGTAAATTGAATTAGTATTATATACATTTATGAATAATTGAAAGTTATCTTGATCATTTAATAATGATTTAGTATGATACTAAGAATATATTAGTAATTAGGGTTTTAGAGTAAACTATAATGAATTAGTACTTTTATATCCTTAAAGTTATAGTTCTAGGGGTTTTATCACTTTCGGGTGCAATCTCTAATGTTTTTATGCATTTAGGGCTTAATATGTTTATATGAGATTAAGTCTTCGATTATTTTCTTAGGTTTTCATCTTATTTACTCTTGCTGACTTTTATGGTCATCTAGTGCACTTGAATCTAATCTAAGATTTAAGTCAGAAATTTAGGGGTTTACAACGCTAAACTAAGTGAATAAGATGCATAATGAGCTCAGCTGAGCTAATAAGAAGAAAGCCTTAGTAATGAGCCAAAGAGAGCTTCAAGTTGCCAATACGGGCGATCAGCCCATGCTCTTATTAGTTAGAAGATTGTTGGAGATGAAAGATTTAGAGGGTGTTTCAGATGAGATCTAAAGCTTGCTAAATGAATTCTCCAATTTGTTTCCTAAAGAATTGCCTAGAGGGCTGCCTCCAGTCAGAAGCATAGAGCACTGTATTGACTTACAGTCAGGTGCTGCCTTATCAAACCAACTTGCATACAAAATGAACCCTAAGCAAGTTGTCGAGCTGAAGAGATAAGTGGATGAGCTCACAAAGTGAGGATATCAGAGGTACAACATAAGCCCTTATGCTGTACCAACTCTGCTCATCCCAAAGAAGGATGGTTCATGGTACATGTACATCAACAGTTATGCAATTAATCGAATCACTATCAAGTATAAATACCCAATACTAAGGCTCGATGACATTTTTTATGAGCTTCATGACACTAAAATATTTTCAAAGATTGATCTATAAAATGACTAACATTAAATTTGAATGGTTGGTTATGTCACTCATACTTACAAATGCATTAAGCATATTCATAAGGTTGATGAATCATGTGATGCGCCCCCTGATAGGATGGTGCGTAGTCGTGTACTTTAATGACATATCAGTATATAGAACTAACCTAAACTATCATATTCAACATCTATGAGCAGTATTTGACATTTTAAGATCTAAACAGTCGTATGGGAATTCGAAGAAATGTACATTCCATTAAGATGAAGTGGTTTTTCTTGGGTTTATAGTGTTAAGGGAAGGAATTCCAGCAAATAAGAGAAGATCCAAGCCGTGTTGGAATGGCCAACATTGAAAAATTTCACTGAAATTCGAAGTTTTCATAGGTTAGCTTCTTTCTATAGGTGATTTATTAAGAACTTTAATACCATAGCCATCCCTTTAACCAAGCCGACGAAGAAGAATGATGGGTTCAAATGGAACAACCAAGCTAAACAGAGCTTTAGGGAGATCAAGGAGTAGCTCACTTTTGCTCCTGTCCTATCACTATTAGACTTTGACAAGCCCTTTGAGTTAAAATGTGATGTATCAAGAGTTAGAATTAGCACCATCCTGATGTAGGAGTGACCACTTATCGCCTACCACGGTAAGAAGTTTAATGGTGCTGTCCTGAACTATTTTGTGTGCGAGAAAGAGTTATACTCTCTTTTTCGAGCTTTTACTGTATGGAAACACTATTTGTTGCCACGGGAGTTTGTTATTTATACAGACCATGGGTCTCTAAAGCATCTTAGGAGTCAAAATAAACTTTCGAAGAGATAAGCTAAGTGGCTGAAGTTTACAAAAGGGTTTTCATACATCATCCGACACAAGAAGAGAAGCACAAAAGTGGTCACCGATGCTTTATCACAATGGAAAACCTTGCCGACCACTTTGCAGACAAAATTACTAGGATTTTTGCTTATCATTAAGCAATACGCTAAGGACCCTCATTTTGGTTCGGTTACTAAGCTGTATTGAAAAGGAGTAGTTGTTGGAGGATATTATCTTAAGGATAGCTACCTGTTCAAGGATTGAAGGCTATGTATACCAAATTGTTCCACGCATGAGCTATTTATCAAGAAAGCTCATAGTGATGGATTATCTGGTCATTTCAAAGAAGCTAAAACAACCAATCTATTAAAGGAAAACTTTTACTGGCATAGTTTAGCTAAGGATGTCCATAAGGTAGTTGGTAGTTGTGAAGTGTACAAGTGAGCAAAAGGGAAGAGGGAGCCCCATGGAGAATACCTGCCTTTGCCAACACCAACCTTACCTTAGGCTAACCTCAGCATAAACTTTGTCCTAAGGTTGCCCTAAACATCTAGAGGAAAAGATTATGTATTTGTTGTAGTGGATTGCTTTGGTAAAATGGCACACTTCATTCCATGCCATCAAATTAATGATGCTTTATATTGTTGATCTGTTTTTATAAGAAGTTGTTCGACTACATAGAGTACCGATGACTATTGTTTCAAATTGAGATACAAAATTCTTGAGTTATTTTTGGAGGACTTTTTGGAGAAAACTTAAAACTAAACTTGTATTCAACTCCAATAACCACTCTTAAACTGATGGTCAAACTAAAGTGGTGAATAGAACGCTAGGAAACTTACTCAAACCTGTCATAGGAAATAACTTAAGGGACTAAGATTCGTATCCACCTATTGTAAAGTTCACATAAAATCAAACAATCCATAGCATAGGAAGACCCCATTCGAGGTCGTCTATGGCCTCAATCCTGTTATTCTCCTAGACTTAATTGATACCTTTGCAACTGTTGAAGAGAGTTAATTTAAAGTTGACCGAGCCCAAGAATTGCAAGACCTACACTAATCTGTAACTAAGAAGATCACCAAGTTCAATCAAAAACAACACTAAATTAGTAGCTGAGGTCACCGTACTATTTCTTTCTACCCAAAAGACTTTATATGGATTCACCTCAGCCAAGAACAATTCCCATACTTACAACAAAACAAGCTATCTCCTCACGTTGATGGTCCTTTCAAGGTCCTAAAGAAAGTCAATCGCAACACCTACTAGATCGAGTTACCTGATGATTACGATGTTTCCTCCACCTTCAATGTGTCCGACTTGATTCTGCACTAACCAAAAGAAGGCCCCACAAATGCCTAAGGATGACAACTAGAGACCACTCTAGATTTGAGAACAAATCTTTCCAAACCCCAAGCAAATGATAAGAATCAGTCCCTTAGACCAATCATAAGTAGTCAAGCTAAAGGATTCTAAGGATTCACTCTAAGAATACTAGATCTAAGCCATATTCGAGATGGGGATTCTGATTCTAAACTAATCTCTTACCAACCTGACTATTAGACCCTCACATGTGCTAAAGTTGCTCCTACCTAACTGTAAACCCTACTTTAAGTAAGCTTAAGACTTGATTAAGAGTACCTTCCGAACATTCCCAAAGATCAACTAGACCAAAAACTTAAGTTTATATTTAGAAACACATTAAATTTTTACAATTCAAAAGCAAATTGTTGATAAAACCCAAGCTTGAAGAACTGCAAGCTCTAAAGTCACTTAAGACCCAAAACCCTAAAATAATTAAGAAATTGTAACCCTAAGTAATTAATCTATAATTTAATTTGAATAATTTCATTCAACTTTAGAAAATTTCACAATTTTATAAAAATCAAATCATAAATTATAAAACAATGCGAGATGAAAACCCTAAAACAATTTCCTATAAGGCCATGCTCTTATCTTCATGTATAAGCTTTACACATAAATAAGTAGACCAACCAATCACCTTAGATAACTTATCAATTAAGAGTTGGAATCATTTATCAATTAATAACTTATCAAAATCTAGTGATAAGACAATTTCCTTATCACCCCTTCACTTATACTACATATGGATAATTTTTCACAAGATTTCATAAGCTTAACTTTAATAAATGAGACAAGACCACTCACTGGCTCAAAAAGACTTTAAATGGCAGATTTGGACAAGGGAGAAAGGGGGGTCATGCTCTTGTCTTTCAACCGTCAATCACTTTCTCTTACACATCACTATTCACCCCTTAATGCTTACATCATCAATAGTTGCAATTGTTGACTTTTGTGTAAGCTACAAGACAATCAATTAAAGCTTCATGCATACACTTCTTTCCTCATTCAAAATCTGCCACTCTCTCCCTCTTTCACTCCCATTTTTACTTCCTTTTCTCTCACTTTAAACACAAATCAAAAGAAGAAATCAAACTCCACAAATTCCCAACATTACCACCACCATTTTTGCTTCCATACTCACAGCAATTTCACTTCTTATTCTTGTGTTATTTTCTTTCACCATCTAAGATCTTTTAGAGCCATTAGAACCTTCCATAAACCCCATTCCAAAAGACCAAAAGATTCGGGTTCCAAAAGGTTGCAAAAGAGGAAGCAAAGTTAAGAGCTTAAGTGGAACCTTAGTGCATAACCACCAAACTTTGCTTTAAGGACGAGTAAGTGTCTCTTGTGATATGTGGATTAGTATTTATGTTAGGAGACTTTAATTTCTTGAATATATGAGTAAGTTTTAAGTTGTTATAACACCAAAAATCGTTTTAAGAAACAAACCATGAAACCCTTATATGAAGTTGAAATATGAGCATGTAAAGTTGTTGTTTTGTAATGACATTTGTTTAATGCTTTGAACGGAATATTTTAAGCTAAGAAAATCTTGAAATGAGAACTTTAATGGAGGATGAGCATGCTAGACGTGAGGGTACCATAGTCATTTGAATGTTGATTTTATTTCCATTAAGTTAAACATACTCAAATCTAGGCTTAAGTTAAGGAAAAATCCATCATATGAAGTTTTATGAAGAAACCAACTTTGTATAACATAAGCTATGATATGGAGGTTATATTAAGCATAAGATCTTTTATCTCTTTATGTGGAGCATGAGTTAAAGGATCATCTTATGGAAGAAAACTTAAGTTAAGATTTGGATACAAGTAGTTTAAGTGCATAACCTAACACCTAAACTTAAGGAAATGATGAAACAAGTTGAAAAACCAAGCAGGAACCCCTTAGAATCATCATGACCAGATCTGGAACGTGGGAAAAAGAAGCTTAAAAATATGATAAAAGTGAATGAACAAAGTGAAATGATCAACCAAAGCAAGTATGGTTAGCATATAAAACCTAAAACTTAAAACTGAGCTTAAAACTCTCAAAACAAGCCTAGAACTTAATTTAGGCCTTCAATAAAAATCTGACCAGCACCTTAAAGTACCAAGAGAGGTTGTTTTGAAGCCCATAAGAAATCCACCTAAGGCCCCATAAGCCCACCAAAGTCATTAACTTTAGTTTGAACCAAAAACAAGCCCATTTGACAATTTAAGCCCACTAAAGGGCCCAAGAAATGGTTGTTAACCTTAGGAATATAAATCAAAGTTGTAAATCTGATCTCAAGAAGTATTTTAAGCTTAGGATAAAATCTAATGACCAAGCCCAAACGATTCCTTAAGTTATCAAAAAAGCCCATTTACCAAACAAGGCCCAAAAACACTCCAACACATGAGGAACGCTACTGTTCTAACCCATGGACAGAATTGTATACCTCATTTTGAAAATATAACCTTACCACATTAAAGTACACTCGAAAACGATGAATATTGACTATAATATTATAAAAATCGGATTTAAAACGAAAAAGTTATAAGTGATTGAACTTTGAGTAAAAACCGGGAAAAATTACGGAAACTAATCAAGGATATAACTTAAGGAAAATTACTTAGTTTCTTAAGTTTGCTTCAATTCCTTATAAAAATTATTTCAATGACCAGGGGACACCGTTTACGGAGACAACTTGCCTCCGGATTACTTTGACTGACTCGTATGGGAGACTGAGTAAATTCCCGATGACTCTTTACTTGATTGTGTTTGTAAAGTAGATGCACCTAAATTTATATATATATATGGATGTTTGTGGGATATGGGAGATGCATGTGTATGAATTTATGGATGAATGTGATGACTTGTTAATCATATATATAATAATGGAATTGTTTGTATTAATTTATACATGTGAATTGTATGGAATGAAATTGTTTGATCACCCTAAAAATCAAGTTAATCACTTATACGATTAAGAACTCAAAATGAATCATGCATTCCCTATATTACATACGGATAACACCGACTGCCGCTTCACACAGAAGATGGGAGGGGACTCACAGGAATACAAGTTTCCTGCAGGATTGGGCACTAGCTATGCCATCATATATATTGAGTCTCTGACCTAAGCTGATGGGCTTACTAGGCACTGGGAGACGCCAACCTTCGGCGAGGAGCCGAGTCTTGTGGCTTCTGCTTAGGGCGTGTGTTTGTAGATTACAAAGGCCACCACACAGCTAGACTTAGGATTTTAAAAGATATGATTTGATTTTGGTAAAAGAAGTATACATATATATATATAGAGAGAGAGAGAGAGAGTTTTGTTTTAACATGAGCACAATAGTGCAAATGAAATAAAACCCAAGGTCTAGAACTCGGATTTCGGTTTGGGTCGGTTAATTATCTCCAAACCCCGACTTCAGGGGGCATAATTCTGAGTCGTATGCAATTCCTAGGTCACTGCATGCGTTGTTTGGCATACTGATTGTTCATGCATTCATATGATTGTACATTTAATAAATTTCTATCATGCGGTATTGATGAGGGTAATTATCTCACTAAGCGTAAGCTTACACCCCAACAGTTCTTTTCCTTGCAGGTTGATCGATAGTTGGGAATGGGATAAGAATCAAGTGCAGAGTGCTACCATTGAATCAGTATGATCAAAAGCTTGTGTAGTTAATTCGGAATGCTCCGAAAAACGACTAATGTCTCAATTAAGTTTAGTATCTTTAGTAAGTTCAAAATTTTCTAAAATTGTCTATCTTATTTCACTATTTTGGTAGAGGATACCGATTCTCTGCGATTCTGAGGAACTGTGGAAAAATAGATATCCATAATTATTTATATTATATAATGGGCCAATGAACTAAGATTGAAAACTCTAGCAAATAACTATTTAGAGTCTTACAATCTCGGACTTGCAAGGCGATTTTCTTATCATGGGTGCACACGTGATATGAAAATTTTAGGTAATACTACTAGGCCCCTCCTAGGGTCGCTACACCAGCAAATTTACTATGGTAGGATATTCGAGAAGGTAGTTTTAAAACTATTTGTACAAAGCTCCTAAGCCGACTGCAAGCATCCGCCCCAACTTAAGCTGATTACTCAACAGTGAGACTAATTAAGCCTCGACCTAATCCAAATCATGGCAGCCCTTGACTACAAGTTCTATTTTCTCTTTTTTTGCGTACTTTGTACCATATTTCTGACATCCAACCACTGAGCAACACATGTCTTATAGCACAACATTCTAAAAGGATTCTTTGCTTTTTCGTACTAAATATTCTTTGTCCCTTTTACCCTTTTTAATATGTATTATGTAACCTAATTGTAAGAATAGCCTTTTGTCTTATTCATATAAGTAAGGTAACCTTAGTGGATAGGTATATAAACCTCCACTTAATTGTTCTAAGGGATCAATCATCAATACAAGAAATTATTCCAATTTTCTTTACATAACCTTAATGTTCTCATTATTTCCTAACTCTTATATATTTCCTTTAGAAAGGAGAAGTAGCAAGTGACCCTTCAATTTAGACCAGCAAGTTAAATTTGGTGGATTATAGATTGAGTAAGATTGACTAGTGTGTCATTTCCAATTGGTAACTATCCAAACTTTGCTAGTTTTTCTTTCATTTCCTTTTCGATTTGCTTCCTTGTGGTGTTCGCCTATATCCAACCCTAGAGACACATCATTAGTGCTACCTTTCTCATAAGAAAAATCTTCCAAGAGCTCTAATCGCTTGGCTTGTCTCTTGAAATGTTTGTTCTGGCTTCTAGGGTACTTTAAGGACTCATCGTCCATATAAATGATAAGCTCTTAGGTAATAAGTAATGCTACAATACAATAAAAGCTCAAAAAAGAGAGTATAAGTCTTGTTCATACATAGAGTAATTCAAGGTAGTGTCACTAAGCTTTTGACTGTGGTAAGCAACACCTTGGTGCTCTTGCATTAGTACAACGCCAATGCCAATACCTAAAGCATCATACTCTAATTGAAAAGGCCTATCAAAATCTAGCAATGCCAAAATAGGTGTTATGATAAGCTTCTTCTTGATCTCCCTAAAGTTCTCCTTAGCTTAGTGAATCCACTATAATCCTTCACTCCTCTTCATCAACTTAGCCAAGGAGGCAACAATAGTACTAAAGTTCTTGATGAATCTTCTATAAAAAGAAGCAAGATCTTTAAAATTTCATACTTCAATGACAGTCTTTAGTGTAGGCCATTCTAAGATAACTCAAACTTTCTCCTCTTCAACTTGAATTCCTTCTCTAGACACTACATATCTAAGAAAGACAACTTCGCATTGACAAAACGTGCACTTCTTAAAATTTCTAAATAGTTTCTTAGCAGGAAGTATATTAAAAACAACTTAGAGATGTTTTAAATGATTTACCAAGTCTCCATTGTATACTAGTATATCATTAAAGTACACAACTACATATCTCCCAATCAAAGGGTACATCACATGGCTCATGAGCCTCATGAAAGTGCTAAGCACATTAGATGAATGGCATAGCCAACCATTCATAAAGACCATGACTTATCTTAAACACAATCTTCCAGTCATTACTATGTCTCATGTAAATCTGATGGTAGCCACTTCATAAGTCAATCCTTGAAAACACTTGAGCACCATAGAGCTCATCCAACATGTCATCAAGCCTTAGTATGGGGTATCTATATTCGACAATAATACAATTGATGGCTTAACTATCGATGCACATATGCTATAAACCATCTATATTTGGGACAAGTAGGTTTGGCACAGCCCAAGGGCTTATGCTCTTCCTTGTACATCCCCACTCTATAAGCTTGTCCACTTGCCTTTTTAGCTCGGTAACCTACTTAAGGTTCATCCTGTAGGCAGGTCAACTGAACAAGGCAATACCAAGCTATAAGTTAATATAGTGTTTAATGCCTCAAATTATGGGCAATCCTTTAGGCAGCTGTTCTAAGAACAAGTCGAAAAACTCATCTATCAACTTTTGGACCTCTTCTGGCACTTTGTTTAGGTCTCTCAACTCTAGTAATCTCCTAATCAACAAGAACATAGGCTCATCAACCTTCTTAGTAACTCAAAGCTCTTGTTAGCTTAACACCAAAGCCTTCTTTTTGCTAGCTCGGGTGAGTTGATTATTAGTCTAATTTACTTGGCTCGGGCTCATAGGTTGCAGCACTATCTTTTTACCATCCTTAGTAAATTCATAGGTATTCTTATATCCATTGTGTATAATATATCGGTCAAATAACCAACATCTTCCTAGCAATAAATGTGAGGATCCCATGGGGACAACATCACAAACCATTTCATCTCTATATACATTTCCAAAATAGAATGGCATAGCTACGTGTTTAGTAATGTGTAGAGCACCCTTATCATCTAGCTAGTGCAATTTATAGGGTTAAATGTGCTTAGAGGTTAGTAGACCTAACCTCTATATGAAGATCCAAGCAACAACATTAGCATAACTTCCCCCATCCATTATGATCATATACAATTGACCCTTGATGGTACACTTCATATAGAATAGATTCTCTCTTTGTTCTTCCTATGATCTCGGCATTTAACTTAACACCAACGTCATTACTTCACCTTAGTCGGCATAGACATAAGTTTCTTCCTTCTCCTCTACTTTAATACTGCTAACATCCCTTCTTCCTTCTCAAGTCTACTCTCATCAATACTGTCTACTACATCACCTTAAAGGACCATAATACACCGATTAGGACACCCGGCAGCCATATGTCCATAACTTAAGCACTTAAAGCATTTCACCTCACTCATCTTACAACCTAAAGCTTATCCTCTCTCATATAGCTTCGAGTTGGCCTTATCGTAGGCTTAACTCTTTAGGCCAACTTGATTTTCATTAGGTCGATCATTCTTCTCTTTTGTTCAAATTAGCTTTCTTGGTTTAGTGTGACTATATTGGCTTAGAATAATAGTTCACAAAGAGCTCAAATTAGGTCAAATAGGGGCATTTCTTCTTTGTTTTTCGACCCTTTAAGCAATCTTAATGGCTACTTCTAGAGTATAAGACCTTTACACTTCCACAATGTTATATGGCCCAGCTTGAGTCCAAAGATGAATCTTGATATGGTGCTAGCTTTGAGTTTTTCTACATCAGCTCATAACTTTTTGAGGAATCCTTAATCAGTGGTTGTGAATAATTGATTTCCTGAAATTATGAAATATTTCATTGTAATCACAACACAATTATTTTCATTGTAGTCTCATTCAGCTAGGATCATCCAATAGGGACCGTCAAAGAAGTGCCTTGATAAGCTTCGATCGTCAACATTTGGAACTTCCTAACATAGTCATCCATAGTTCAACTTCCTTGGCAAAGCTCTTGCAATTTGGAAAATGTGTCTCATAAATGTCTCAAGTACAAATCTCCCCCCCTAACAACTGCTTCATATCTTCCTAATTCGCACACCTTTTTGGCCATCTCTTTCTCTAACCGCACGCAAGTTTTCCATCACATAGTGGCATATCAAATGAACTTAGGTACAATAAGTTAGACCTTTACTCCCTTAATATAGCTATAATAGTCAAACACCTTATCAACTTTCTCTACCCATTCTAAGTATTCATCAGCATTTCCATTACTTAAAAGGTCAGAATCCAAATTTTGACGTTGTCAAGCCCTCAAGGAGCTAGGTGTCTTTGCTCTTCCACTTCATAATACTCTTCTTCCTCTCCATTTCTCTTCTACTACTTCCCCATCTGGTTCCTCAATTTCTTCCATCTCTAATCTCCTTTAAGCAAGTAAGAACACTACTCCTCTAACTCAGTGTGGTCGGGCTAGGTGATTAGCTCAGCCAACATATCCATATCTTCATTCTTGTACTTCTTCTGTTAGGTTATGATTTGACGCATCTCATGGCTGTTGCCTATTATCACGCGTAGCTATGAGTAAATTATCAATAAAGTTTGTGACTCTATCAAGTTTATCATTGATTGATCTAAGTGTATAACTTCCTTATTGACCACAACTAATACAAACACCACTCTCAATATCTTCAAAAACTGTACAAACACTATAATCAAACATTATAACTATTCAGTACTTCTTCCTACAACTACCATGCTTCAAAAATCACTCAAACTAACAAAACCATACCACTTAGTAATACTTGGGACCACCACTAACACACAATTGGCTATTACTCACCACCTAAAATAACAACTACTCTTCTCTAACACTTCAACACCAAATCTTACTCTGTTTAAGTAGTTAAAAAATAGAGTAGAATAGAACAATACACTTACCTCTTACAACGTGATGCTTCACAACTTCAAAACCTACTACACCCACTTAAAGACAACTTCAGACTTGCAAGCATACACTATAGTAGCTAATAATAGCAACATGAACAAGAACTCCACTACAACTTTACCCTCTTAAAACCATACTTTGATAATAATGAAGCTTATGCATCTCCTAGGTCATACATACAAACGCTACACCACAATGAATGAAATAAAACAAACGAACTAGCAACCTCGTAAGCAACTTACGAATATGATGCACCATAAGCCCACATTACTTAATCTCCACCACTCGATACGACTCACGAATGAAATAGATTAGGGTCACTCAGTACTAACTCTTGCTAAAGAAGTTAGATAAGAGCTAAGAGGATAACTAGAACATAAAGGTGCTCAGAGAGAAAATGTTGTATTCTTTAACAAGGAATGTTGTTCATATGCAAAATGAAGAGAGATTTATATACTTAGCCTCTTAAGGTTACATAAGAAGAAAACACAAAAATGAATAAGGCTCAACAGAGATTTCTAGAACACACTAATAAGGCGAAAAATGACAAAATAGTGTGAATTAATCCACCTAGAATGTTGTGTCAAAAGACACGTGTCAAATGGTGGTTGGCAAGCTAGAATGGTGTGTGTTTTATTACTCCTATATGTGTAAGACCTCAAACAATTTAGTATTTGGTTGATGTCAACTTGGTAGAGGCTGAAAAGGGAATAGAGGAATTAGTTGATCTGATCTAGGTCGGGTTAGAGCTCCAACACTAGGTGTTGTTTGAGGTCTTGGCTAGTCAGGAGACTTAGCTACTCAGCTTTGGTAGGCATTTGGTGCTCATCAACTCAAGAACTATCACTATCATGATTAAAGTTCAGCATTCAAGTTGAATGAAATGTAGTATACCCTAATTAATAACTATCTTAATCCTTAAAAGGTTTTTGAGTTTATATAAGTTAGGCAAATCTTTTTAATCCCCTATTCATGTTTGGTGGAAAAGTTTAAACCACTATAGAATGTTTATACCTACATCCAAAGTGGAAAGGCATGGTGTGGACATCTTTTGAGCAACTCCTTAAAACGCTTCCAAGCATCATATAGAGTTCCAAAATCAAATTGGACAAACGACAAGATGTCACTACGAAGCTTAGTGATCCTAGCCAAAGGTAACTACTTTTCAAAGAGCTTGTCCATTACTCTTCCCATGATGTAATAGAGTCTTTCTAAAGAGAAGCTAACCACCACTTTGGTTTTCCTTATAGTAAGAAGGGAAATACTCTTAACATTATTGCATTGTCAGCAGCTCCATCAATTTTCAAGATGGCACATATCTTTAAAAAAACCAACAATATGAGCATGTAGATCTTCTTCCAAAGAACCTTCAAAATGTAATTGTTGCTGGACCATTTAAATAATTATAGGCAAGAATCAAGATCTCAAATTCATTCACAGTTATAGTTGGTTTTGCTATGCTAGAGTTAGCCCCACCCATTGAGGTTTTTATGTAATCAAATAGTATCTTCAATGCTTCGCTATTGTAAGCCATTACTCTAATTTCCTCAAACAAACAAAAAGAAAAATAAATTGGAATTGATTTAGCTTAGAAAAGAAACAGAAAAATAGTTGAAAGAGAAATAGTAAAATAATAAAGGCATGATCTTTTTTTATTCACAATCCCTAACAATAGTGCCAAAACTTGATTAGTAGCTATTAGATAAGTGTACCTACAAGTAATGTTATAATAGACAATGAAGTCCAAGGTTATCTATCCCTTGAGAACTACACACTCTACCTACTCACACTTTACTATTTTATTAAAAGGAAATATAGAATTCAATTGTAAAACAAAGGGATTAAATTTTAAATACGATAAAATTGAAGTAAAATAAAAATTGAATAAAAAGATCAAGAACAATTAAGAAGCCCTAAATAACTATAAGGATATCTAGACTCTATTTTATCGAGAAATCAATATGCAATAATTCTAAAGATTTCTAATTTATTCCCTATTCTTATTAACTAGATGAATTCAATTAGTGAGTTAATAGGAATCACTTGATGTACAAACTCATAATCCTAACTACACTCTATCTAAATTGCTTCTACAATAGAATAAGTTAGAACAACATGATAAACATAAATTCCCTAACACTTAAACTATAAATCAATTTTGAAAGAATTCTATTACTTATCACTGTTATTATAGTAATTTCCTTCAATTGTGATAAATATATTCATGCATCAAATATTGCAACCTCAACACATAATATCAAATAATTAAGTTAAAACTCTAGAAATAATAGCTCAATCAATAAAACACATAATTGAATTAATGGGAAATAAGGAACATCATTAAAATGATTAAGGTGAGTACATTACATGTTAATTCAAGGGTACACAAGTCTAGATAGCTGAAATTTTATGCCATAATCATAATAAAGCAGAAACTTGCATGAAGAAATGAATAGGCTCTTAAGAAATTCTATTAAATAAAGGCCTGAACACTTTTTCCTTCTCTTTCTCTATTTTCCTCTCTTTTAATGAATATTTACATTCCTATTTATAAAGGTTTGACAAAAAAAAAACTCTAATTCAGTAAGTTTTAGGAATCATGGAATGACCATGCCCATGGAACATGAGCATATACTTATGGCATGTACTCTTCCTTGTATGCATTCTTCAAGAAATTCATCGAATTCTTTGACGAAGGGATTGTAATTAGGGAACACAGCCATGATCTTCAATCGCGGTCCTCTTTGGACTCTAATCCTTTGCAAAATTCTCTTCCAACACTTGCTATCATCAAGCCATCCTTCAAATCATGTGGAATTCTTCTCAAAAGTGAACAATCTCCATTCTTTTCACTTCATTTCTCTTTAAAGCTTTGAAATTAACAAACAACATAACTGAGTATCAAAATCACCATAAACTAGACTAAAATGACTATAAAAATGTAACAAGAAATATATGTAAAATTGCACTTATTAGAGGTCGATTACTATCAATTAATACATAGGAAATATTCCAATACCTAACACCTCTATTTATACACTATCTAATACTGGAGTAAATCGTTCATGTATTACACCACTAGCTATTGAATGTATGGGGCCTTATATTTCTACTTTAACTTTGTAATTTGGAGTTAAGGTTCTAAAAAGTAATACTATTGTAACTAACAAGATTGTAAAAGCAATCTTATGGAAATTTCAAAACAAGGGTCTAGTATAAATATGATAGTTCTATCAATGAATAAGTAAGACGTTATTCTAACTGTAGATAAGATTTTTTATGTGAAACTAGCAATATATTGCTGAATGAAGGAAGTGAAATTTAAGGCAATGGATGGGTCATTTGTGACATTTACAAGAGAAATAGCTTATTCTTGTTTATAAGAATTGAATTCAATAGAAATGATTTCCAATAACAAGCACCTATCATGGAATGGCATTTAGCATATGTAAATGAAGGAGAGAAAGAGAAGTTGGATATTGCAAGCATTAAGGCAATGAATGGGTTTTAATATATAATTCCTAAAGTTAACCTAGAATACCATTTAAGTGAGAGATCTTACTAAGTATGGAATTGATTTCTAAGTCACATTACTAGATAGCCCCTACTAAATTAAAAGAGCTAAAATGGAAATTAAAGGAATCGTTAGATCATGGATTCATTATACCAAGTGCATCTCCATGGGAAGCTCTTATGTTATTTGTTAAGAAAAAGAATGGACCCATGCTTTCATGTATTGATTATAGAGAACTGAACAAAGATGCTATCTTTCTTTTTATGAACCAATGGTTTTTTTTTTTTTACCAATTGTAAGGAGTTGATGTATTTTCAAGAATTGCTTTAAGTTCAACTTATCATCAACTCCGGATTAAGTTAAAAAAATGTGATGAAAACTATGTTTAAAACTCGATGTTGTTATTATAAGAATTTACCAATTCTATTTGGATTGACAAACAATCTAATAACCTTCATGGATCTAATGATCCATTGGACTTGTTAGATAAATATGTGGTTATCCTTCTAAATGACATATAAGTTAATTTAGGAACACCTAAATGACATAATAAAACACCTAAGGAATGGATTACAAAGGTTATGGGAGCAAAAGTCATATAGAGAGTTTTCAATATATGAATTTCAGTTAAATAGAATTTCATTCCTTGGGCATGTAATTTTAAGGGAAGATGTATCTACAGATCCTAAAAAGATCAAGGAAACCATAGAGTGGAAATGGCTAGGAATGGTTACCGAAGTTAGGAGTTTCTTGGGTTTAACAGGCTACTATTAGAAATTTTTGAAGGATTTCCCTACAATAGCAAACTCATTCACCTAAGTAACTCAAAAGATAAAAGATTCGTTCAACAAATAAAAGAGAAAAGAGTTTTCAAGAATTGAAGCAATGCTTTTTTTTTTTTTTTTGCTAATTCTCGTACTTTTGAATATCGAAGAATCATTCAATATATGTTATGATGCCTCATATAATAGTCCTGAATGTGTTCTAATGCAAAATGGTAAGGATATTACTTGTGCATCTTGACAACTATGACCACATGAGCAAAACTATTGCACATACGACTTAGAACTAGCTATGGATGTGTTTATGTTAAAAAATGTGGTGATACTACTTGTATGGCCAAAGGTATGAAATTTACACCAATCATAAGACCTTTAAATATTTGTTTACTCAGAAGGAGTTTAATATGAGGCAATATTGGCGATTAGAATTATTTAATGTCCATGATACTAGATTAACTTCTTACCCTAGAAAGGTAAATGTAATGGTTGGTGTACTGAGTAAGACGAATTACGTAGAAGTCGCATCCTTACTCAATGAGCAAAAGGAATAAATTAAATAATTTGAGCAACTCAATTAGTAATTTGTTAATATGATTCTTAATGAGAATTATCTAATTTGATAGTTGAGCCTATATTGCTTGATAGAATAAAAAGGACTTAAGAGAAGGATTCATAGTTTCAATAAATCAAGCAAGAGTTGCCATAAGAAAAGTACCTCGATCTCAAAGTTCATGAAGATGGGTCTCTTTGAATGAAGGGAAGACTATGTATACCTGATGTAAGGGAGTTAAGAAAAGAAACTTTAGAAGGAGCTCACTATATAGGGTATGTACTTCATCTTGGTATGCCTAAAATGTACAAAGATTTTAAGTGAAATTTTTGGTGGAAAAGAATGGAGTTTGATATTTTAGACTTTGTGGCAAAGTGTGAGATGTGTCAATGAATTAGTCTAAACTTGAACAATCAGGAAGGTTATTACAACCTTTATCCATCACTGAATGGAAGTATAGTCAAATCACTATAGACTTTGTAAGATGCCTTTCTAAAACTACTTCAAGATGCAATGCCATCAAGGTTGAATTAGATCAACTCACAAAGTCTACATATTTCTTAACAATTTAACTTGACTTATTCCATGGAAAGGTTGGTAACAATTTATATGAGGGAAATTGTTAAACTTCATAGAGTTCTTGCAAGAATTGCTTTATAAAAGGATTCTCATTTCATATATAATTTTTTGAATAAGTTTATAGAAATCCTTATGAACTAAGCTATAGTTCAGTATTGCATATCATCCTCAAACTAGTAGACAATCGGAGTGAACTACACTAACTTAAGAAGCATATGCTTAAAGCCTACATACTGTAATTTAATGAATGTTAGGATCACCATTTGTTTTATTAGAATTCAGGTATAATAATAAGTATCACTATATTATTCAAATGTTGCACTATAAAGCTCTATATGGAAGGAAATGTAGAACACCATAATTATGGGATGAAAATTGAGAAGATTGCAATGACTCCTAATTTTATTCAAGAAGCTACTAACAAAGTGGTGATTAGTAAACAAAAGATGAAGTCAATGTAAGATTGGCATAAGAGTTTGACCACTTTATATTGTTCCACATTAGTTTACCAATAGATAATAGAAATGAACCATACAATTAGTTAATAGGAACTAAGTTAAAAACCTTAGAATAGATAATGAGAAGCTAAATTATAATATTAAAATTAGTGTAGAATTTTAATTTTAGTCCAACTGCTTAATATGGTGCAAAAACTAAAAGTACATTAACTTAGTTCTCATTTTTATCAAATAAATTGTTAATAATTCTAAAATAAACCCTAAATTGATTTTTACGTATTAGAAATTAAGAGAAAAGATGAGAAAATAATTTTTCCCATCCCCATTCATCCTTATCGTAACCAAGGGAAGCTTAAGGAGTCCTCATTTCCATTTTCTTAATTACTAAGAATTTTACTTCTAAATATCTCATATAACCTTACTCATGAAGTTAAGAGAAGCTTTTAAGAAAAGTGAACTTCTTCATTAAGTAATAGCTAATTTGAAAAAATACGATCAACTACATTGACTTCCGCCTGCCATTTTCACCAAAAATATTGACAAGACAACAAATTTAGAAAACAAGTTGTCCCTTCGCCTTCCCCCTGTTTTCGTGACATATATAAACACGTATCACTAAAATTCCAATTTTGACAAAATCTCCCCATCATCATTATCAATACCTGTGGCTCTTGCAACAAGAAGGATCATCTCGAGGAATCACATACGTATATGCTTAGGATTCATAGCAACAAGTGTTTACTAAAAGGGTAAGGTAAAAATCTAAATTTAATCTTTTTAAATGATTTCAAATTGTTAGATTCTCTAAGGATTTGGTTTAGTTAGCTTACATTTAGTGTTAAAACCAACTATTTAGTGATTTGAGCTTAAATTGAAGATCACATATAACCTTTCCTCTTGTTGGTTTTGACATCCACTACATAAATTAGGAAAGTTATGATTTCTTGAAATTAAATTGAAGATCATATATCAAACATAGAAATTAGTTAGAATAGATATTGATTGCATTTGTAAATTGGAGATCACATACTCTTTCCCTCTTGCATGATGCATTAACTTTAGATTAAAAAAAGAATGGAGCATTTTTTTCCTTTAAGTATCAATTAGAAGTCATTTTAACAAAATAAATAGAAATAGACATCATAACCTTGGAGTTTATGATAATCACACATAGGATCATGTAGCTTTTAGGGGTTTAATTGTGTATGAAATTGAACCAAGAGATTGGAAGTGTAAAATAAGTAATTGATTGCAAATTGGGAGGAGAAAGATCATCATTAGTTTGTTAAACACATAAGAGAACCTTTTAAACTATGAGAAATTGAATTAACGAAGATTAAGAAGTATGTAAGAACATAACCATTAAGTAATTGGTTTACTGACGATCATAATAGGACTTGGCTAAGTTATAGGAACATATTAAAAGTCAAAAGTGATGATAAGATAGAAATTAGAAAGGAAATCGAAGAATTTTAACATATACCTACTAATTAGAACATTTGCATATCAAGGATGTAAGTTTTTGGTTAAAATCAATAAATGACGCACAAGTATAAGTTCTTACTGCTCATTTCCCCTCATTTGATTGTGTATTGTTAAAACAGTTTGTATTTCCCATCCCTATTCCTTGCATGTTTCATAGTAAGTGAAAAAAAGTGTTACATTTAGACAACGGTTATAGATATGAACGTAAAGATACTAAGTTAGGTCAAACATGATTGAGTTCAAGTTCAATCTATACATGAAAATTTGATGATAAACTTAATTAAGCTTAAGCTTTAAGTTCAATCATAAGTTGAAGCATTATTTAACAAGCCCGGCTAAATTTGACCAAAGCTCGTTTAAATTCTATTATTTCAAAAATTATACTACTTTCAATTAAATTGATATTAAAACTATAACTCATCTTGAACCACATAAAGCTTGATATATGCTTAAACTCAATTAGATTTGTGAGATCAATGAGCTAAATAAGCTCAAGTTCAAGATTAGTTCGATAAACAATGCAAATAGCTCAAACTTAGTTCAACCACAATCAAATTAAATTCAAATAAATATTGACCTAAACTCAAAGAGCTTGCTAGCAACTTGATTGTCTTATACCTTGTAGATAGGGAAAGTAAATGGAAGATGAAGTAAAGTAAAAGAATACAGGAGTTTAAGTAAAATTAAGATAGACACCCCATATAATTTTTCAAGACTTTATGCATTTAAAATTAATATATATATATATATATATATATATTGCTAGGTGCATTATATAATGCAACTAGAGGTGGGAGACCAATTTCATGCTACTAGGTTCCAATGGTTTAGTAATTATATAAGGTTTAGTAATTATATTATTATTTTACTTCATATCAATCGGCTTAGTACTCTCTTCTTATCTATTTAACCTTACAACTATCAACTTTTAAAGGCTATATTTAATATTTATAGCCAATTGTAAGATGCACTTCAAATACATTAATATAAATATATTTTTCCACTAACTACGATGAGGGATTCATGATATACCAATTAGACTATATGAAACTTGCTGCATAACCAGTAATTTACCCTAAGTCAAATTATAGGGTGAATTCCATTTTACATACCTGCGTTTCCACATTTTGACACTTTTTTCTTTTCTTTGGTAAAAATATTTGGAAACTTCGCATACCTTATTTCAGTGTTTTAACATTTTGCATACTCGAATTATCATCCATATCATCATTCTTTTAACTTTACCACTACAATGAAAAGGGGGAAAGAAAATACACACAAATAAAACAATCTAACAATGATTGAGAATAATATTGTTTGTTTCCCCAACCTCCAAATCAAACAACTTATTCTTTTCCCTAAATCAAAATCCTAATCCCCCCATATCTAACTCGCTCAAATCTAAAACCTAATTTACAGATTAAATAACATTTTCATGTCAACATTGAAACAGTGATTTGTTGCAAGTGTTTAGTACAGCGTTATTCGTATTATTAAGTGTTGCTGCCGTTATTGATATTGGCTTCTTTTTACTTTAATCTGGTACTTGAGTTACCTACCCATGTCTGGTAGAATAAGCTTTTCTCTTTACATTTTTTTTTTTTCTTTCTGTTTTTTCCCTGACATCTTTTCATGTTTTCTGACCTGAAATAGAGCTTCTCCCATGATTACGATAAGTTAAATTGTATGAATTTAATCGAATTTCTTAGCATCCAATGCTACTTTCAGTGAATAACAAAGGCATAACAGAAGTAAGGAACCTTTTGTATAGACAATCTCCATACTTATCTATCAAGACACGTTTTTTCACGGGTACTCCTAGTTTTAGAAGAATTGAACTATTTTGAATAGGTATGGCTATGTTAAAGCATCCATGGCATTTGAATTTGGCGGTTAACCCTAATAACTGTAAATCGTGCTTGCCTTTCCTCCTTCAGTGGCCTGCCCTTTCCTTCTTCAGTGGCCCCTATAGTTCAAGTTGATCGCCTCGTTAAACGAAAATAAAGCGAACGCAGCATTTGATTTAGAGCTGTGGAAAAACAGAAGTCTCATATAATAGAGTTTTTTTTTTTTTCATATAATAAAGAGACAACTGTATTATAATCAACTACCTCCAAATATATGAACCACTCTATAAAACCTCTACACTAAGTGAAAATAACTTATACTATATAAATACCTTAAAAAGTATTCATAGTAAAATTTGAACCAAAAACCTTATGGACCATAAATTTGTCCTAGAACTTAACCACTTGATCCTTTTTGTTTTTTTTACTCCATTTAATGGTAAAGTTAATAGTGCCGGTACCGAGGATAACTTAGGTATGTAAAATGTCAAAATCGACATACAAGTCACTAAAGTGTGAAAACTCGAGTAAATAAAGTGGAATTTGCCCTAAATTATATTTCTTGGCATTTGGATTCCTTCAATATTTAACAAATAAATGTTGGCATGGGCATGTTGATGTACTCTACAAATCCAACTTCAAATAATTTTCAATTATTTTTTCCCGGGGTAAGTCGGTGAAATATCCCTTTCTTACTTCCATACCCTCCTGTGCAGCTATTCTCTCAACTTCATGCTGAACATCATTTCCTTCTACTTTACTAGGATCCAATAAATTACAAGCTATCTCTATTACACCATCACCATGAGCAAGTGCCATGGCTTGAACAGAAGCAAGTCCTCCTCCACGGCCGCTTACTCGTTTTGCAATCCTTCTTACTGCAGCAATGCTAGTAGAATACACGGGTATGTTATAGTTATCAACCCATCCTGATGCGCCAATTACAAGAACACCTTTTCTTTTGGATGCTTGAGGTGGTCCTTCATCTGGCTTTAGGGGCAAATGATCCAAAGACAGGCATCCAGACCACAAGCTTCCGCTCATACTAGGCTTAAAATAACCTAGATCTCTTCTAATGGAATCTAGCGTCCTTCCTTCTTCATGGGCTGCCCCATAAAGGAAAACAGGCACTATCGAAAAGCACAGTACGAAGTTTAAGTCCAAAAAGTCCAGTAAACTAGTAAAAAGAATTTTGCCATATAAAACGAGATTAGAGAGAAGAAACATTGAAGACATACAATATTATGATGTCTAGGCAGAATCTGCAGACACTAGATGGATAAATATAAAATGCAACCTATGTACAACGGAAAACCAGAATTCAGTATGACATACCAGGAAATGTGATAGTGGGATAGATTTAGATTATCCTGTTAAAAAATTATTTAAGCAAATGTGATACTGTTACATAACGTGTGTATGGTGAGGTTGTGCAAAGGAGTGAACAGTGTTTGTGCATGTGTTGTACTATGTAGTGTCCGGCAGTTGTAGCATATGACAGTTGTAAGAGTAGTTTTCAAACAGGAGGAAAAAATAGGGGCAGTTTAAAGGAAAAAAAAAATATCTGCCACTTGTTTGTGTATTTAAATAGTAGCCATATAATGAGCAGGGTAAGTCCTATATTTGCAAGAAAAAAGAAAAAGCATCAAATTTTGATCTGAAGAAATCTAAAGTTTTCTCTATAATTGAACCCTTCAAGAGATTGTAGAGTTTTCTCTTAACGAGCCTTAGCCAAAATATTATCGAATTCTCTCTATAATGAGCCCCAAATTTTATTTTAAAAGTTTGATCCTATAACATTTGGTATCAGAGCCAGACATGTTAAGAGTATATCAAGCAAGTCCAGCAGCAATTCGACACCTTCATGGTTATGTACAAGCATGACTCCGAACAGGTGGAGGCCATGTCACAGCAAATAACAAATCTGTCCATGGAAGCGTTGGCTAAGAAAGGAAAGGAGACAGAAGAATTAAAGGTGTTACAGCAAAAATTTGAAACCTTCTTGCCAATGTACATGGAGGATCAAAACCCAATTGAAGCATGCCAGAAGCAGATATCAGTCCAAAGTGCAACATCGACCAGGGATGCAGCAACTTCACAAACACCGACCATGGGACATGAAGCAGTCAGCGACAACAGGAGTGGTTTGAGTCAAGGATTATCCCAACTTTGCACGTGAGGTCACGCACAAATCCAAGAGGGAAGTAATGTCACATAACGTGTGTATGGTGGGGTTGTGCAAAGAAGTGAACAGTGGCATGAACAGTGTGTGCATGTGTTATAATATGTTATGTCCTGCAGTTGTAGCAGTTGTAAGTGTAGTTTTCAAACAAGAGGAAAAATAGGGGCAATTTAAGGGGAAAAAAAAACTGCCAGTTGTTTGTGTATTTAAACAGCAGCAATGTAATGAGTAGGGTAAATCCCATTTTGCAAGAAAAAAGAAAACGTATCAGATTTTGATCCAAAGAGATCCGAGTTTCTCTCTATAATTGAGCCCTTCATGAGATCATAGGGTTTTCTCTTAATGAGCCTAACTAAGAGATTGTCGGGTTCTCTCTATAACAAGCCTGAAAATTTATTTTAAAAGTTTGATCCTGTAATAGATACAGACAACCAACCTGTTAAAAATGCAGTAAAAATTCGACCCTCAAATTGCTAGAGTGCTAGTCCTTAATGTTAACCCTCTTGTAGGGCAAATAATTTGAAACTCAAGGTGTATTTTTTGTCATGAAATAAAAAATGGTTGGTTCTGAAACAAAAAATCAACCTTGTCAAGTGCAAGACCTATTCCAAAAGAAAATGCAGAGCACACAAACCTGTAAGAGTAGAGCCAATATCAACTGCCATGGACTTGGCAAAACTGGCCACTTCCTCCAGTGATGTATGCACTAAAGGGTGAAAGCACATGTGATCCACGACACCAAGCCTGGGATGGCTTCCACTATGGGACTCAAAGTCAATAGCATTAAAAGCAGCGTTAACCATGGCTGTTACAGTGCCTTTCAAGGGACAAGAATCATCTGACATCTGCTTTGGCAATTTGGAGACAACCGTGTAGCCAACTCTATTATATATATTGTCCTCAAACTTGTTGACAATAGCTGCCTCTCGAAAATGTTTGGCAGCCTGTTCAATTGATTCAAGTGCAGCCCTGTTCCGGCTTTCAGATATATATAACTTGCAACAAGCTAGGATCAATTTTGACATCTTTCTTCCTTTAGTAGCCTTCAAAAACTGCACAAAATTTAAAACCAAACCAAATGCATCGTGAACTTTTTCGGTGTATAACTTTGACAGGGCAAAGCTAAACCATACACAGCCATGGCAATCATGGATGACAAAATAAATAGCAACACCCTAGAAGTTCCATAAGAGCAAACTCAAGCTATGGTTTACTTGACAGCACCTCTCAAAGGTCCACCAGTATTTTGCATATGTGCAAGAATGCAAGAATTGCAACTGGTAACAAAATATATATTTCAAGTAATATTACAATACTTATGGGAACAGTAGGATACTTTCTGATTCTAATGCACCTCTTATATTACTTCCAGTCACTATCCTCTAGTAACATTCTTATTTTTGAGATGCACATAAAGGTTTCAAAGTATGGAACAAAAACTCACAATAAAAGAATTACTGGCCTACAACATTATGGACAAATCAAAAATCAATATCTTCTTTCTCAAAACTCTTCGGATATCCTCTATATTCCAATTTCAGCCCTAAATTTGCACAAATAGCCCTATACTTTAATCTCAGACCATCCATCATCTCTTGAACATTCTCATTCTCCAGTTCCATCATCGGGAACTTTTCTACCAACAACTGCATTGTTTTGATGCTCTTCTGCATCCTGGCTGAGCACCAGGTGGGATCAATCTGGATAGCCGAGTTCCACATGTCTATGCAGCCTCTATAGAAACCAAGCTCCTCCCCAGCTTCAAATCCCACTTTCATGCCCACTTGTTGAGCCTCCTGTTTGCCACTAACAAGTCCATCTTCATAACCTTCTCCATAACCTTCTCTGTAATGAGTGTCCTCTAAGTTTAGAAAGGAATCAAAGATGTCCAAGATTGCTTTGGCAGATTCAAGCTCAGTATCCATGGAGAGTAAGCGATCCCTATTTTATGCAAAGTTCTCTCAACTTGAAAAGGCCGTTTCCTCAAATGTGTCTAAACCTACAAATAATGGAATAAAAAAGAGAGTCCATTACTTTTAGCATATGCTTCCTAAATTACTTGAAACTTAACCAAAACATTAGCAGATTTGACAATAAGCTCTAGAACAAGCTTGAAGCAGATTTAGCAGAGAAATGAGTATTAACAAAAAGTAAAGCAAGGCTCTGAAGATAAATGTAGATTAATAACTTTTCCAAAATCAATATGTAAGCAGGATCTTCTCCAGAACTTCATGTTGCAGAACTCTGTTAAAGAATAAATCCACACGAGTGAAACTCTTCGGAAATACGCAGCTTTATTTTCCCCCTAGAAACATCTTTCTATAAACAAAAATGCTATTTTAAGACCTCTTCTTCCAGAGACAATATTTTCTTCTCAATATATCCACATACTTAATCTTCAACAATTTTATTCCATTGACAAAATGCCTGAATTGAGTAGTCATGGATACAATTACCCTTGCGTTTTGATTAAATACAAAAGAAAGTACCCTACACGAATATGTAATATAGATAGAAAGTTCCCTATTCTTTTTCCCCAGAAATTAAACAGTGGATGAAGAGGGTTTGATGCATCAGGTTTAGTACCAACAAACTCTAAAGGGGCAGTCTTCTTATAGTCACCTAACAGTGTCAAAGCCAATTCCATGTGAACAAACATAAGGTGGCATGCCGTGTAAATTTATATCATGATAACTGGTATGTATCTCAAATCGTTTCTGAAATCAGTACCAAGTAAATTGTTTTTAGGAAAAATACCCAAAAATGAGCAACTATCATCAATGAGCTGATAACAAAATGTCTAGTTCAACTTGTCCTTGGGAAATCCAGTTCACATTCTGGCTTCCATGCACTCATTTCTTTTTCATAAATAAAAATCCAGACATCATAATTATACGCACAAAATTGATATTTGAACGCCTTACACGGTTTGTATTCTCCATTATAGGTTGAAAAAGCATCACCAAAATGATGTGCACATAATATTTCCTGAGAATACTAATTTAGGACCTCTTCTCCATAGATCATTTCTTTGCTCTTAACATCCTTTTTTCAGGTAATTTGCTACATGATCAACCATCAACATTTTCTATTCTCTTCTTAGTTCCCACAAGAATGATCCATTTCTCATTTAGGCCAATTTTGATAGGAAGATGCAACATCAAAATCATATTTTTAGCACTCCTTTCATTTGTTGATGAGTAATTCAATCCATCTTCTCATGTTACAGAGTCCATACACCCATTTAGTGAGATATGCATCATGGTTGAGGAGGAGGGAGAAGACAGAGGGAGGGAAGAGGAAGGTGCTGGTGGGGATGCGAAGGCAAATAACAAATAGGAAATCCTAACAATAAAATCTACAAAATAGCAGAAATTAGTAATTTTGCAATCCAAGCAAAGCAACTGTTATGGAAGAAAAGCCACAACAAGCATTATCCAAAAATAAAATGACATTATAAAAAGCAACAGCACTTTCTTTTCTAAATTACCCCAAAGAAAGAAGGTTTCTTTATTAAAAATAGAGTTCTAGAAACCTTGCAAGCGAATCTACTGAGTATACAGATGTCATGCAAATATGGCAGCATCTGTTTAATCCCACAAAAAAAAAAGGCACAAAAAGTGGGCCCATAAACATTTCATATACGTTAGCATGTGATTGTAGCAAAGGCATGTTAATTTATTGCTTTTTCTTGATAATATATGACTCTTGTATACAATCACATTTACCTGAAATAAACCCTGACCCAGAAACAAAATTGGACATTTCTTGTTTTACTAAGTTCAGAATTTCATTGATATAATATGGTTTACTAAAAGCATAGTCAACCGTACATATATCAAAAAATTAGAGCATAATGGGCACTAGTTCAAAGTGCTGGTTCATGTAGAAAAGAAACCAGATAGTGCATAGACCAAAACTCATAACAGTACAATACAGAGGCAAAGAACTAGTGTCAATAGGCCTAGTAGGAGCAATAACTTTTCTAAGCACACAATCAATGGAAGATTCTTGAATTCCAATGCATCTTGCATGTCTCTCTTGCCACACATAATATGACATGAATTAGTTTTTTCTTTTTTTGGGTAAGGTAAGATTGACATGAGTAAGTTTGTTACTCAATAAACATGCAAATCATTGTAATAGTTTTTTGGATGAAATGTCAGCTTTTGTATTTCATTAAAGAAAGAAAACCAGGTATAACCCCACTTTACAAGGCACAAAAATACATCCATTTAGAATGTACTCACTAGAGACATAAGGACTCAAGCAAAGCACCTAAGAAAAAACAAAGGGTGCTGAGATCAAGAACTTGGCTAGACACACTCAAAGAGCACCATCATTAGCCAAAAAAAAAAGGATTCTGCAAGTAACATCAGCTGATGACCACGATCTGAGCCCAAGTCTTTTCTAAGTCCTTTCTTTCCAAACACAATACATCACAAAACCCATAACAGTCTTCCAACCTGATGATAACCAAGGACCAATGGATTCAAAGATCTGGTATTTGGATGGCACTAGAAGGCAGTAAGCTTGAATCTGGGATAACATCTATTAGTTTGCTCAAAATATCGAGTACAAAACTCATTGTAGTAGTCTTTTGAACATCACTTGTAGAGACAAATAATTTAGTCATTCTCAACAAGGCATGCAAAATCCAAATTTGGCAGTGGGTCAACAGTGATGTCCAATTCCTAAGATCTTCCCATTTGTGAATCAGCATTCAAAAGCTACAACATGTTCATTAAGGAACATCCAAAGTTAAACTTCAAGCTATATCCCCAGGAAAAGGCTGTCTAATATTCAATGTTTCTATGACTTATCTTTTCCCATTAACACATTTTCACCCAATACGTGTGCAGAATGATTACTAGGGGAAACTTAGGTGCTCAGAGGTTTCAATATTTATTACATGAGCAGCTCAACAAGCAAATGCATCCAGAATATACGCGGATAGAGGACTACTCTTTTTTCCATCCTTCCAAATGAGAACCTATGGCAGCCCCCTTAATGAGAAACAATGTGTATAGTACACATACATCGTGTGAATAATCTTCCTATTTTACTCTCTCAGAATGAACTTTACAGTACTAGTCTTCTGATTCTCACCTAGAAAACAGGGTTTTGCTCATCATTCCCCATTGCAGGTCATCGATAAGGGGGGCTATCCGGAGTCTGAAACAATGAATGACAAGAAAGAATATCTCCTGTGATTTTCTTTTTGAATAAGTTCACTTCTAAATCTGGATTCAGTTTCACTGGAGTAAATCTTATGTTCAAAACAAATCTTGACATCACCCAAACCAATGACATCTAAAACTAGCTTCCTCCATGAGAATCCAGTAACAGTTGAGCATGACAATGACAACCACATGGACAAATCAGACATATATCCTTATTCCAATAATCCAACTTTACCCAAGTTGAGAGTAAACCTGTTTTCCTTTAAACAAATCACATCAATCAATCATCACCTCAAGAGTCCGAACTAAGCAAGCATAAAACGTATCTACACAATTCACCACCTTAGGAAACAGATCTAAAGGCATGATAATATCCCAACAAAACTAGGAAAACAAGCTCAAATAAATCCAATCAAAACTAATCATTGCGTGAAAACACAAAAAGAAAACATTCTCTACACTCATTTTGCAAAAAATCATGGGGGCTTCAAGAAAACCTAAAAAGCAAACACTTAATTCTAAACAGATACACAAATTATTTAAAAAGAAAAAGAACCAATCAATCCATAACTTATAACCCAATATACAAAAGAAACAAAATTATTTCAGTGAAGTTATACTTCATTCTTCGCGACTTCTATGGGTTTGCAATGAAATCTTTTTTGCAGGTTTAACATTTGATATGCGTAGTGAATAACTCTTAGACAAACTATGTTCATATTCACGCCAAAAAGGAGAGGGTGGGGGTGGGGTGATTTGGGTGGTGGTGGAAAACCTAACACATAATTTGCGTCGAAGGCAATTATCATAACCAACGAAAGGAACACTAGCCATAATTTAGTATAAATCCCATATAAAATCAACAGAAGATGAATACCTGATGAAACTCAATGGAAAGAGAAGCCTAAGCAGTAGTCTTGTGATCCTGAAGTGGGAGAAGATAGAGATAAAGTAGAGAGAGGCGCGTCGAAGATAGAGATCGTGAGGTTGGGATAGGATCAGAGAAGCCAATAATAGGAGATTGGAAAAAAAAAATCTTATCTCCATGGAGAAAAAGGAATTAAATATTATAAAAATAAAATAAAATTATAAAAATATAACTCCAAGAAAAATATTTCCAAAATACAATAAATGAATTTGACATACCGAAAATCAAATTTAAATTCCACTGAATTCGCTAATTTTTGAAAAGTGAAGTCTTGTGGGCCTCATAGCGATTTTGCACCGTGGACACAGCAAAGCTCAGTATAGAAAGTGATAGCTGTAAATTAGAGATGATCGGTTGCCCAGCACCACTCGCCTTATCATTACTTACCTCAGCACTCCTCCCTTATAGATCTCCTCCACAACTTTTGGTTTAATATTAAACACCTGCCAATGGGGAGAGTACCAGCGATCCATCCTAGATATCCCTAGTCCTGTTTAAGAGATGACATGGAGATTAGGCTAGAGACAGAGGTTGATCCCTGTTTGATACTCATGCAAATGTTATACTCATCGAGCTCATTAAGTTAGGACGACTCATGGATTATACAACTACATCACAATCAATTGGTACAGCCTCAACTTAGTTCTTAAATGGATGAGTAAGAGGAGATAAGTAGCTATAGGCGCCATCAACATAGACACTCTTAAATGCACATGCCGATATTGTAAATGCACATGTATTATGTTAATATAACTTTGCAAATTTGTTTAGTTAGTTGGTTAATCTTTCTTTTGTTTGGCGTGTTGGTTGTTTTTTGTTATTTTTAGTTGTAGCTAAAATTTAGCTAAATAATAGAAGTTTCATAGACATTGTATAGTGGATTTGCAGGTGGAATAGCCTCAAAATGTGGTCGAGACATATTATATAGTAAATGTGCTTTGTAACATATTTTTGAGTTCGATGTATAATACAATACATTCGTATTCAGGTTCATTGATAGAAAGTAAAGTTATTATATTTATTGTTGTTGATATAATTGGCTTTTGAAAATTCGAATTGAACCTGTCGAGTCTGTTTTTTCGGTTTCTTATTTAAAAATTGATTTCTTATTTCCTAATTAATACTAAATCCTAACCTATTTAATATTAATCCTCAACTAAAGAAATTAAGAAATTCCAATTTTTTATTGAAAATTATTTTTAGAGTCGTCACCTGACCGAAGTCAGAAAAAGAAAAAGAAACTATAATCAATTAGGTAGATTGATTACGATTTTGGCTACCGATATTTGATTTCAATTTTAAATGAAAACCAGAGTGTTCCGAGTTCGGAGGCTAACTTATTAAACCCTAACGAGTACCACTATCTATTTGTCGAAATTAAAATTATTTTTCTAATTATAATATTTAAAAATAAATAAATAAATAAATAAAATCAAAAGAGAGAGAAAAAAAAAAGACCTAAGTTTTTACATATTTTATCGTCGCCTCGAAGGTGCCTACATATCCACTAACCGGGATCAGACAATCGTAATTCTTTCAAAAAAATCTTCAATGTGTTGATTTATTTCAATTTTAAAAACTGCCCGAGTTTACGTTTCTAATTTATTCGGTTTATTTTTTAAAAAAAATCTAAAGGGGTCCTAACTCTTGAATATTATTATTTTATAAAAAAAAATTTGCTAAAAGCCCTAAAATTTAAAAAGGATTTTTTATTAACTTTTATTTAAAAAAAAACAACTTTCTATATGACAAATCCTTAAACAAAATCAAATCTTAACAAAAATAACCAATCCTAACAACTCTTAAACTAATATAAAATATACATTCACTTAAATCAATACTTAATTTATATAATCAAGAAAACTAATGTTAAAAAAAGAATACCTAAATTAATATATACATATATTATTGTTATTGAACAATTATCTAATATAAAAGAACAAGAATAAAAGCTCCTAAAACTAATATATTCATATTCATATATATTATATTCAAGAACAAGATCTAAATAATAATAATAATAAATAAACAATTAAGCAAACAATTTCGAAACTGGAAAGAAACATCTTGATTACGTAGTGAAGGATGATGGCCGGCGTATAACGGAGTTGCTGTTACGTTTGGCTACTGGCATCGGATTATTGTCTAAGTTTGCTTCGCTGCTGTTCGCCTTACTACTATCTGCCTTGTTCACTACTATCTACTATGCTACTGTCTTACTCGCTGCTATCTGTCGTACTGCTGTCCTGTTGCTGTGGGTTATGCAGATCGATGCTGCAATGGGCTATTGTTGGGAGAGAACTTGATTAGCATGTATATGTGTTGTCGGCGTGGTATAAGGGTTAGTGATATGTATGTGCTGTTGGCGTGGTTATGGCTTGCAGGGAGTCAGGTGCTATGTGTGTGCTGTCGACGTGGTGTGAAGGTCAGTATTGACGATCCGTGGTGATCTATAATGCGTGTATATGGAGTTTCTGTTTTGTTGTGGTCCGAAAGCAGATTGTTGACTAGTTGTATTTGGAGTTTCTGTTTTGCTACTATAAACAGGTGGGCAGTCAGTAGGGGGTTGGCTTTTTTTAGTCGGTGGATGTATGTTTTTGTCACTGAAGAATTCTACTCTACTGTCTCTTCTTTTATATGCACGTATATGTGTGTTTTTAAAGTGCAAATCAAATCATATCTAGATATATCTATTGTATCCGATTCGATAATAATCAAACTAGATCCAAATTAATTTAAATCTAATTTATAAGATCAAACTAAATTCAAATGATTTAATCATATATGAATCCCCTTTTCATCTTGCTTTTGCAAAGATAGAAAAATAAAGACATAGGTGCTTAGCGAGACTCGAACCCAAGACCTCAAACTAAGTTTATTCCAATACTCCGATGTTTATCTGTTAGGCCGTTGACCTCTGCCTTAATATTCAATTCAATTCAATTCAATTGTACTTAAACTACCTACTTCCCTAAAATAAAATTTTTTAACTAAGGTAAAACTAAAGCTATTTTCTCTAAAATAATTTACTTCCTAAAAATCTACAAAACTCTTTATAATAATTTTTTTCTCTTATTATTTTTTTTGGTATTTTCATCATTTAAATTTTTATGATTTTTATCTTTTTTTTTGTTACTTTTATTTTTAAATTAAGACCCTTTTTGTAAAAATAAAAATTAAGACTACAGAGGAGCAAAAATTAAATGTCTACAAAACCCATTTGAGTTAAATCCAGCTTTTGAAAAGTTGAATTCTAACTTGCATTTAAAGTCGACTTTTGAGAAACCAATTTCACTTTGAATAAAATTGACTTCTTAAAAGCTGATTTTAAGGCTATAGGTAAGTTTGGCTTCTAGAAAACTAATTATATAGTTTATGGCTATATGAAGTCGGTTACCGTATTTTTAGGAATATTTTTCCTAGAGCCACATATATATATATATATATATTTGCATTTTTAATTTCCTTTTCCCTCTATTTTTTATCTTATTTATATACTATTGAATCTTATCGATACATCCTTGTATTTGGAAAATTATGTTATTTGTATCTTATGTGGTTCATTTTCATAAGCTAATTATCTAATTTATTATTATTAGTTGAGAGAAAGATACATTAATATGAGGAAGATTTAGTTAAATCAATTTAACTAAGAGAAAGAGACCTTAATCTAAACAAGATTTGGTTGAATCAATTTTTAATATAAATCCATTTGTAATTTCATCTATATTATAATATATTCTATCATCATCATCATCATCACATATAATTTTGGAAATTAAGAGAAAGAGGTTAAGATTTAGTCGAATCAATTTTCGACACAAATCCATCTGAATCTAAGGTAAACTACCATATAATATCCTTTTGAAATAAATACTCACATAGCATTACTTTTGATAAAGAGCTATCATTACTTTTATTTTATATGAATTTTTTTCCTATTTAACCTATTGTTTTCATTTTTGAACTCTTGACATCACTTATATAATGTTTTGAACAAATAGTTGCAATCCTTACATAATTAATGCAAAATGATACAAATTTTTACATTAATAATGTTTCTTTCATATAGTTTGAAATATGATAATTCTTTTTAATAATACATCATCTCAAGAAAAAATTTGATAAAAATTTGTGATATATTAAAAATAATGGTATTTTCTTATATTTGTAATAATTTATAAGTAATTGTTAATATTAATTGAATTTTATAAATTTTGCTAAATGTATATTCTTATATTTTTTTTCTTTAATATGTATATATAATTTCATTAACTTTTATTCAAGAACTGCATTCTTCTCAAATAAGTGATACAAATTTTAAAATAGTTGTAACTTTTACATAATTTAATATAAAATAATACAACTCTTCTTATTCTTAATATTTCACTTATATTCTTTTAAAAATCAACTCTCTAAATGTTGCATTATTTTATGCAAAACCACTTGATATTCATGTATTTTAACTCATTACATATTTTAGATAATTAAATAAAAATATATATCCTATTTCAATTTTTATGCTTACATATATATATATATATATATTCTTAACATACTAATTATGATATTTTTTAAATAAATTTATTAACTTTACAAACAAGTATATTTTATGATAATTTTCATACGATATATTAAAAAATCTGTGAATATATAATATTAGTATGGTAATTGTGGTAATTTTAGAAAAAATCAATTATTTTTATTGATATATGTATATACTTTAAATTAAGATTCATCGACGACACGATTTCTAATCTTAGTAAGATTTAGTCTAATCAATTTTTGACACAAATCAATGTCATATGTCCATATATATCAATGTATATCTATCTAATCTCATCGATATCTATATTCATCTACACTCTATTGAGCTACCAAAGATTTATTCAACCTATGCTTCTTATTATATAATCTATTTATCTATTTATAATATATAATTTCATAAATTTTTTTATTGTTATTTTAACTCTTTGATATTATTTTTTTTAATGGCACGTGTTCACTTAAATTTGCTATTATTTGACCAAATTGTGAAAAATATTAAAAGGTGTTGTTTCAACTTCTTCTACCTTTTAATTTCCATCTTTATAAGCTCCTTAGTTTCACAATTAGGTTCCAAGTAATCAATTTACAATGTTGATGAAACTACCCCGATTAAGCTAAGAATTTACTAAAAGGTTAGAGACATTAGTCAATGAGAACATGTTGACTTGAATCTCAAAAATATAATAAAATAATTAAAATAGTAAATTTTTACTGTACTATTCTATAATTAAAGTAGTTGCGTAGAATAGACTTTAGTAGTTAGTGAATTTTTATAGATGAATTGTACTAGAAATAAAATTATTAATGAACATGTAGAATATATATATATATACATATATATTTTCGCTGCATGTAATTATTATGAGTAAATATATACTTGTAATTATCTAAAATACCTAATTAAGTATAAATTATGCCAAAATAAATCTGAAAAATTATTAAAACATTAATTAGAATTAGTGAGCAGATGGTGTAAACCCCATAAATCTAGTTTTTTAAGTATAGAATCAAATCTCTCAACTGTAGATGAATTTTCTAAAGTCAATAGAGCCAATGAGATTTAAAACCGATTAAAATCTTAATTTAAAACCTAAAGCGAATATGAAAAACCTTAAATTATCAATTAAACCTCTAATCGATTATGAAAACCTTAAGTATATATAACTACAAATGTTGACCTCGAACCTTATCAGAAACCTAAGATAAAAACTAAAGATTTAATTGTGTAGAAAGCTTTATACTCTAAATATATTTAAATACCAAAGATTAAGCCCGAAAGTGATAAAACCCTACAACTATAACTTTGAAAATATAAAAGTACTAATTCATTATACTTTACTCTAAAACCCTAATTGACAATATATCCTTATTATTATACTAAATCATTAGTAAAAAATCAAAGATAACTTTCAATCATTCATAAATATATATATAATACTAAAGTAATACATTAGAAATTAATATATTGCATTATAGATCATATCCATCTTCTAATTATATAACTAGGTTAGTATTATAAGAAATTAAGTATTTAGTTGATGCTTATATTACATATAATAGGTATTAATATCCTAAATGATATTATTCATGATAATTACATTAAGTAACCTACCAAATGATGTATATAGGATATAAATACTAAAAGGAAGATTTCATTAACCATTCTTACTAATCATTTCAATAACTCCACATTTCCCTTCAATTATTTAATTTTTCTCCTAATCTTTCCTTAATTACCCTATTATATACACACAAATTTTACTTAATTTCAAAGAGTTGGCTAAGTCAACAAATATGTCATTGTCATTTGGAGTCTTCTTCCTTTGTCTTTAACTTTCTACACATTTTTTTGTCCAATTTTGCCCCCTTTGTTACTGTCCACCTTATCTCCATCTAGGCTCCACTTGTTTTCATTTTCGCATACAAAGGATTACACAAAACAAAGCTCTTTTCCCTCATCGTCAAACCGTCACCCCTTTCCCTTTCATCCCTTTCCGAATTTCAAAACTTACTTCCATATTTTAAGGACAAAATGTATGTTTTATACCATCCTTCCATCTTATGTAATAGCAAGTTGTATATGTTAGGTTAGCTTCAAGTTTACATATAATATGTACATGTATGTTGACTTGTATACATATACCTAAGCATAGGAATGCTTAGGTATAAGGAAAGAATATGTAAGTACATGTAGTATGATGATACATGTAAGAACTTTATGTGTGTATTTTGGTAGAAAACACAGTATAAGTGTAGTTATACATATGGATAAGTATAAGAATACATGTACACATATGGTATGTATATTCATGTGGACTAACTAGGTTTGTACTATTAGAATACATATTATAGATGTACATGTACATAAGTAAGAATAAGGAAAACCAATTCTACATAAACTTAGTAAGCCAAGTACACGAATACCCTTTATATATATTACCAAAAAAAGGAAGAGTATACTAACTAACTATATATATACCTTGCTAAATAAGTCCTTAAAATGCAAAAATATGAAATTTATGAAGCTTTCTTAAAAGGAAACATTAGGTATAGGAAAATACATATAAAATACATATGTAACTGTATGTATATACAACTATATGTACAAGTATAAATACGGTATAAGTATACTAGTATACATACAAGTATAGTAAAAGTATGTGTATACTTAGCTTATAGATAAATGTACATAAGACACTTAAGCATGAAACAAGGACTTATGTAAGCAAATGATAACCTAATCAGTTGATGACATAATAAACTATAAGATGAGATAATATATATAGGTATACATATATATATGGGCTGCAATTTCGGTAAACTCCTAATATACATCCTAAATTGAATTATTCTTAATTAAACACGTAAATTAGTAATAACAATGTAAAATCATCTAAGTATAAAAATCCAATGGCTAATTAAATCATTAAGTACTAAAATAGGATATAAACATAAGTAATAAAAATATTTAAGTTTCAATAGTTAAAACTTCAGTAAATTTAGTCCATATTGTAAAACACGGGTCTTAACGTCCAAAATGGACATTACCATGTGACGTATGTCCAAAAACACTGAAAAACGACTATAAATTTGTAAATATAAAAAATGGAATAAAAACGTTACGTACGATAGCGATTAGCTTTAATCGAATAAAAACTGATAGTAATCTAAGTAGAATTAAGTAAATAGATATCTAAAACCATTAGTTAATTCAATTACATATTATCCATGTTATTTTGTAATTATCAGGTGATCTTGACGAGGGTAGGGATCTTCCGATTAATTATTACGACTAAAGCAAGTCGTCATAGTCAAGTAAGTACTCCGATGACTCTATACTTGTTTATGCTTATAGTTAGTGCACTTAAATTGAATATTAATAACTTGATGCATAGGTTTTCGAGATATGCATGTACTTGATATTGATTGATTACTTTGAGAAATATTGTTAAATACGATAATTGATAATTTAATTGTATCATTGATTGTTGTATGATTGATTGTTACATGATTTGGATGATTTGCTAATATTTATTGATTGCCTCATAATTTGACTTAATTATACTTAGCTTATCTTAAATTAAAAGGGTTATGCATTATCTATGCATTACATTACTTATTAAGGCCGTCACTTCACGTGGAGGTAAAAAGAGGCCTTGCGAGGGTTATTTATATATATTAAAGTATTTTTGTATGGTGTATCCGTACAATATGACCTTACCCGAACTTACGGGCTTACTAGGCAATGGACACATCAACTATATGGCTGAAGGTTGAGTCTAGAGACCTCTACAGTAGGGTATAAGTATAGATTGCAGGGGCTGCCTCACCATTAGGCCTATGATTTTGTGTACTACTAAACTTCTTAGAAGTGGAAATATATTTTGTGAAATATGAAATTCAAATTATGGTTAAAAACTCAGGTGCTAAAGCCCGGTTATAATTGTTGTCGATGTATCTCTAACCCTTACCTCAAACAACATTAAAGTTCGATGTTATATGTAGCATCGATCAACTGCTTATATTGTTTAGCATACTGCATGTGCATGCATTCATATGATTGTAATAATTTGTTTGATAACTTGCTTGCCAATATAGTATGAAAGATAGCTTACTAAGCTCTTCTAGCTGACTCTCTGTAAACCCTACTTTTAGCGGGCCTAAGATTGATTAAGAGTACCGTCCGAACGTTCCCAAAGATCAACTAAACCAAAAACTTGAGTTTATATTTAGAAACGAATTAAATTTTTACAATTCAAAAGCCAATTGTCAATAAAACTCGAGCTTGAAGAACTGTAAGCTCTAAAGTTACTTAAAACCTTAAACCTTAAAACCAGTAAGGAATTTTAACCCTAAGTAATTAATCAATAATTTAATTTGAATAGTTTCATTCAACTTTATAAAATTTCACAATTTTATAAAAATCAAATCATAAATTACCAAACAATGCGAGATGAAAACCCTAAAACAATTTCTTATAAGGCTATGCCCTTATCTTCATGTATAAGCTTTACACATAAATAAGTGGACCCAAAGCATTACTCTATCAATCACCATCTACTTCTACTTCAGAAATAGCTTATGAAACATTTTTCAAATACAAAAGTTCAGTATCTTCCCATGAGTTAGTGAATTAGGCAGGATTCCCTTGTATAGAATCACAAACAACATCATAAATTTCATCATAAAGTAAATGTGAACTACTTATATAATACAAAAAAATGCGGGAGAGATAAAAAAGATGCAGGGTCGTTTGTCTGCTTGGCTAGTCAAGCATGGGCTAGTTCATAGATCTTTGGGTTTCGATTACCAAGGAATAGAGACTTTACAAATAAAGCCCGAGGATTGGCATTCCATTGCTGTCGTTTTATATGTATATGGTTACAATTATCTGCGTTCCCAATGTGCTTATGATGTAGACTTATGGGCTTTGGTATAGAATATAAAAAAAAAAGTGATTCAATTTCTGCCATTATTATGATATTACATATTCCAATCCGATTGGAGACCCAAAAAGAAAAAAAAAATTGGATTCATAATTTGATCTGTTCGATGAGATAAAGACATAATAATCATCAAAAAAATAGACTCGATATTTTTTTAGCACTTAACTTTTTTGTGGATTTTATTATTCAACAAAAACAAAACAAAGGCTTCTATTTAGTAAACATGTGTAGATAACTATCTCTCTATACGTTTCCTCCTTTATTGCAGTTTTAGTCGGGACAGCATATGCCATGCTATGTCAAAATTTCGATTTTCTTTTTCAATTTAAGAAAAATTCATTGAAGCACTACAATTTCCTGATAATTCCCTGGAGGCAGCAGTGGGGAATTTTTCGCAATGGGCGAAAGCCTGACGGAGCAATGCCGCGTGGAGGTAGAAGGCCCACGGGTCATGAACTTCTTTTCCCGGAGAAGAAGCAATGACGGTATCTGGGGAATAAGCATCGGCTAACTCTGTGCCAGCAGCAGCGGTAATACAGAGGATGCAAGCGTTATCCGGAATGATTGGGCGTAAAGCGTCTGTAGGTGGCTTTTTAAGTCCGCCGTCAAATCCCAGGGCTCAACCCTGGATAGGCGGTGGAAACTACCAAGCTGGAGTACGGTAGGGGCAGAGGGAATTTCCGGTGGAGCAGTGAAATGCACAGAGATCGGAAAGAACACCAACGGCGAAAGCACTCTGCTGGGCCGACACTGACACTGAGAGACGAAAGCTAGGGGAGCGAATGGGATTAGATACCCCAGTAGTCCTAGCCGTAAACGATGGATACTAAGCGCTGTGCGTATCGACCTGTGCAGTGCTGTAGCTAACGCGTTAAGTATCCCGCCTGGGGAGTACGTTCGCAAGAATGAAACTCAAAGGGATTGACGGGGGCCCGCACAAGCGGTGGAGCATGTGGTTTAATTCGATGCAAAGCGAAGAACCTTACCAGGGCTTGACATGCCGCGAATCCTCTTGAAAGAGAGGTGTGCCTTCGGGAACGCGGTTACCTTAAATAACTTATCAATTGAGAGTTAGAATCATTTATCAATTGATAACTTATCAAAATCTAGTGATAAGACAATTTCCCTATCACCCCTTCACTTATACTACATATAGACAATTTTTCACAAGGTTTCATAAGCTTAACTTTAATAAATGAGACAAGACCACTCCATGGCCCAAAAAGACTTTAAATGACAGATTTGGACAAGGGAGAAAGGGGGGCCATGCTCTTATCTTTCAAACATCAATAACTTTCTCTTACACATCACTATTCACCCCTTAATACTTACATCATCAATAGTTACAATTGTTGACTTTTGTGTAAGCTACAAGACAATCAATTAAAGCTTCATGCATACACTTATTTCCTCATTCAAGATCTGCCACTCTCTCCCTCTTTCACTCCCATTTTCACTTCCCTTTCTCTTACTTTAAACACAAATCAAAAGAAGAAATCAAACTCCACAAATTCTTAACATTATCGCCACCATTTTTGCTTCCATACTCACGGCAATTTCTCTTCTTATTCTTGTATCATTTCCTTTCACCACCTAAGACCTTTTAAGACCATTAGAATCTTCCATAAACCCCATACCAAAAGAACAAAAGATTTGGGTTTCAAAAGGTAGCAAAAAGGGAGGAGGCAAAGTTAAGAGCTAAAGTAGAACCTTAGTGCATAACCACCACACTTTGCGTTAAGGACGTGTAAGTGATTCTTGTAATGTGTGGATTAGTATTTATGTTAGGAGACTTGGATTTCTTGAAGATATGAGTAAGGTTTAAGTTGTTAGAACACCAAAAATCGTTTTAAGAAACAAACCATAAAACCCTTACATGAAGTTGAAATATGAGCATGTAAAGTTGGTGTTTTGTGAAGACATTTGTTTAATACCTTGAATGGAAGATTTTAAGCTAAGAAAATCTTGAAATGAGAACTTTAATGGAGGATAAGCATGCTGGACATGAGGGTTCCATAGTCATTTGGATGTTGATTTTGTTTCCATTAAGTTAAACATGCTCAAATCTAGACTTAAGTTAAGGAAAAATCCATCACATGAAGTTTTATGAAGAAACCAACTTTGTATGACATGAGCTATGATATGGGAGTGGTATTAAGTATAAGATCTTTTATTTCTTTATGTGGAGCATGTGTTAAAGGATCATTTGATGGAAGGAAACTTAAGGTAAGATTTGTACACAAGTAGTTAAGTGCATAATCTACCACCAAAACTTAAGGAAATGATGAAACAAGTTGAAAAACCAAGTAAAGACCCCTTAGAACCATCATGAACAGATTTGGAACGTGGGAGAATGAAGCCTAAAAATATGATAAAAGTGAAAGAACAAAGTGAAAAAATTAACTAAAGCAAGTATAGTGAGCATATAAAGCCTAAAACTCAAAACCGAGCTTAGAACTCCCAAAACGAGCTTAGAACTCTAAGTTGGGCTTTCAATAAAAATATAACCAGCACTTTAAAGTACTAAGAGAGGTTGTTTTGAAGCCCATAAGAAATCCACCTAAGGCCCCATAAGCCCACCAAAGTCATTAACTTTAGTTTGAACAAAAAACAAGCCCATTTGACAATTTAAGCCCACTAAAGGGCCCAAGAAGTGGTTGTTAGCCTTAGGAATATAAATCAAAGTTGTAAATCTGATCTCAAGGAGTATTTTAAGCTTAGGATAAAATCTAAAGACCAAGCCCAAAGGATTCCTTAAGTTATCAAAAAGCCCATTTGCCAAACAAGGCCCAAAAACACTCCAGTACATGAAGAACGCTACTATTCTGACCCATGGATAGAATTTTATACCTCATTTCGAAAATATAACCTTACTACGTTAAAATACACTCGAAAACGTTGAATATTGACTATAAGATCATAAAAATCGGATTTAAAATGAAAAAATTATAAGCGATTGAACTTTGAGTAAAAACCGAGAAAAATTATGGAAACTAGTCAAGGATATAACTTAAGGAAAATTTACTTAGTTTCTTAAGTTTACTTCAATTCCTTATAAAAATTATTTCAATGACCAGGGGATACTGTTTTCGGAGACGACTTGCCTCCGGATTACTTTGACTGACCCATATGGCCGAATGAGTAAATTCCCGATAACTCTTTACTTGATTGTGCTTGTAAGTAAATGGACCTAATCTTATATATAAATTTGGATGCTTGTGGGATATGGGAGATGCATGTGTATGAATTTGTGGATGAATGTGATGACTTGTTAATTATAGATATAATAATGGGAATTGTTTGTATTAATTTATACATGTGAATTGTATGGAATGAAATTGTTTGATCACCTTAAAAATCAAGTACTCAAAATGAATCATGCATTTCCCATATTATATACGGATAACACCGATTGCCGCTTCACACAGAAGATGGGAGGGGACTCATAGGAATATGAGTTTCCTACAGGATTGGGCACTAGCTATGGCATCATATATATTGAGTCTCTGACCTAAGCTGATGGGCTTATTAGGTGCAGGGAGACGCCAACCATCATCGAGGGGCCGAGTCTTGTGGCTTCTGCTTAGGGCGTGTGTTTGTGGACAGCGGGGGACACCACATCGCTAGACTTGGGATTTTTAAAGGATACGATTTGATTGTGTGTGTGTGTGTGTGTAGAGTTTTGTTTTGGTATGAGTACGATAGTGCAAATGAAATAAAACCTAAGGTCTAGAACCCAAATTTTGGTTTGGGTCGGTTAATTATCTCCAAACCTCTACTTCAAGGGGCATAATTCTGAGTCGTATGCAGTTCCTATGTCACTGCATGCGTTGTTTAGCATACTGATTATTCATGTATTCATATGATTGTACATTTAATAAAATTCTGTCATACGGTATTGATGAGGGTAATTATCTCACTAAGCGTAAGCTTACACCCCAACAGTTCTTTTTTTTGCAGGTTAATTGATAGTTGGGAATGGGATAGGAATCGAGCGCAGAGTGCTACCATTTAATCAATATGATGAAAAGCTTGTATAGTTAATTCGAAATGCTCCGAAAAACAACTAATGTCTCAATTAAGTTTAATATCTTTAGTAAGTTTAAAATTTTCTAGAATTGTTTATCTTATTTCACTATTTGGTAGGGGATACCGATTCTATACGGTTCTGAGGAACTATGGAAAAATGGATATCCATAATTATTTATATTATATAATGAGTCAATGAACTAAAATTGAAGACTCTAGCAAATAATTATTTAGAGTCTTGCAATCTCTGACTTGCAAGGTGATTTTCTTATCATGGATGAACACGTGATATGGAAATTTTAGGCAATACTACTAGGCCGCTCCTAGGGTCGTTACACTCTCCAATAATTTTTCTTTTGTAATTTAATAGATGAATATGAGTTAAGAGTCGAACGTTGAGTATAAGTGCTAAGATGTTTTAGAGGTTAGAATTAGAGAGAGATTGTTTAGTTCATGTGAAACTTTAAATGTAAATATTATTTATACATTTAGATTTAGTAACTTCAATAAGTTTGAATCTTAAGTTTATTCTACTTGATCTTATCATTTGGTAGGAGACACCAATTCTTTGTGATTTTAAGGAACTATGGAATATTGAATATCTATAGTTACTTATATTTTACAATGTGTCAATTAATTAACAATTCAAAAACCCTCTTGATAAATTATTTGAAGTCTTACAATCTCTAACTTATAAGGTGATTTTCTTATTATGAGTGCACACATGATATGAAAATTTTGAGGAATCCTACCAAGCCCCCTTTTATGGTCCTAATAGATGGAGTATATGTAGATTAGGTGTAAAAATGCTTAGGACTAGTGTTGAGTATTTTGCATGGTGTCTTATAGCCTTTAAGACTTAGTATAAAAGGGATTTAATAAGAGGGGAGAGAAAAAAAATTCATTTGTCACCTCCAAATGTTTTTAAAAAATTTAGAAATGCTCTCCAAGAGTTTTTGCATGCAAAGAGAGATCTAAGGGGAAATAAGAAGAGTTTAGGAAAACTAAAGGAGAAAATTTGGAAAAAAAAATTATATGAAATTGGTGTAATTCTGAGGTGTAGTATGTTTAGAGGCAAACAAATCAATTGGAAGTGAACCAACCCCACCACCACAAGGAGTGGCACACACCTAGTCATATCGATAAAAGGGTAGCAACTACTAATGGCCAAAGCTGTTGATTTTGGTAAGCATCCTAAAACTAGCCAATTTTCATAAAATTATTAAAAATATTAATTTTATCTAGAAAATTCTAAAAAAAAATTATTCCTAAGTTTTTATGTGTAGAATCCAAAAAAATATTGTTTTATTTAAATTTAGTAGATAGATATTACGGCCTTCAGAAATTGCTAAACCCGAATAGATTTCAATATTAATTTTAAACCTCTCAACAACGTAACTTTAAGCTCAAAATTTTTCTATAAGCTATTCAACACTTACACTAAAATTCTATGTGTAGTTATTCAACAAAATTATTTTCTATATTTTTCATGATTTTTGAGTCCCTAAATTATAGTTAAAATAGCACTTTTAGTAAAAATTAAAGAATTTTTTTGAAGGACCTCACTTGGATTCTAAATCAAACTGAACATTAGTGTAGCTTATTATATATTGATGTTGCTGAATTGAGTTTTAAGGATAGAAGTTACATATATCTGGAATATGTCCCTTATATGAGTATTTTAGTAACATGTGAATTTGAGAATTGATGAATGATGATATGTTAAATGGGATTTCTAGGGAGTGATGAAGCTGTGAAGGGTTGAATGTAGTGTTAAATTATTTCATTAACTAGAATTTAGGAGAAAAATGAATAAATTGATTAACTATTGGAAGATTGATTAAAGGCAAATGATAACTCAAAGGAATTGTGGGTGAATATCGTACTAAGAATATACTCAGAAGTTAAGTTAATGGAAAATTGTTATGTAAATTGTAATCAAAGTGGAGCATAGAGACCAAGTTAAAAGGTTAATTTCTTAAAAACTATGAAGTTAGCTAAACTCAAAGGGTAAATTAGAGGTATCCTATTAAGAGACTTAAAAAAAAAAGTAAACTGTGAGGATAACTCAAAGGATAAAATTGGCATAAGTGACTCTTGTATAACTTAGAAAATAACTCAAAGGACTCTAGCCAAGAAACTTACTATAAGTTGACTTAGAACCTAACTTAAAGGATCTTATAGACTAAAATAACTTATAAAACTAGTGTACCAATTAAGAAATCACAATACGTAAGTAAAAATAACTTGAAAAACTAATGTTAAAACAACTTAATTCATATAAAATGAATCAATTACTATCAATTCAAGGCTCGAACATAGATTAAATATAATATATTGTATATGTATATGGATAATTGAAGATCACAAGTGCAATGATCAAGAGTTGTGAACTATTAAAGTTCATGTAAGTTAGTATCGATGCTTCACAGCATGTTGGAGTATTGTGTCAAAGTACCTAGAGGCTTAAGAGTGCATTTATTATGATTATAATTAATTGTTTGTATGCATGCTACGTATGTGATTAACATATTGAATTATGGGTTGGGAGTTGAACTCCTTAGAGTTAATGAAGTTAAATCAAATGTGGTTTATATTGATGACAATACTAATAACAACGACGAAGTATATGAAGTATTTATGATACCTAAGACTTCCAAAAATGATGCCATCGAGTTCAGATTCTAGGGAGGAAGAGGAAGAAGTCGAGGAGGAAGGGTAAAATAATTGGGTTCCTATGGAAGATGCAATAGCTTCAGATGTTTCAAATAGTTTGTGAAGCCAATAGATTAGCAACATCACATAACTTGTTATGGTTTTAGTTCTTTTGACACTTAATGTGCTTGAATGACCTAATTGTTTTTTTTTTTTTTGTATGTATCTAAGTCCCATGGTGAATTTTGATGTACTTTTGACTCTTTTGATGTAACTTTTGTAATCTTTTGATATTTAGTTTTTGGATATATAACTAATGTAAATAGACTTATGTACATATGCAATGAAGATTTAAATAGAAGTGATGCATATAGGAATCAAACGGGTAATCTTATGTTTTGTACACAAATTTTATGTAATCTTTTGGAATGTAAAGCTTAATTTACTTAGTGTACAAATGTATTACATATGTAATCATGTAAAAGTAAAGTGTATCTTTTATTTTAGTATTTATAGGGGATATAGTTTATGTGACTCAATTACAAGAATATTGTAAAGCAATGATAATATAATATGATAGATGAAAGTCTTTATGAACATATGATATGGAGAAAATTATGAAATACATATGAAAGCTAGCATATAATTATTATATTATGCATAAGGATATGATGTTATAAGTGTAATGTAGATAGTAATATTCGTTGGAAGACTTGCTATTGCTATATATATATATATTTTGTATACATAGGACAACTTGCGATATATATGGATCATGGGTGATTTAACTCTATACTAACTATTGGGTTATATATGTTATAAGTGCAGGGTTAATAGTTTATTATTGTAATTATAATTACAACCAAAGATGTAAATAGAAATCCAAACAAGCGACCTAAGGATGTCACACTACCTCCTAATCCTCCTTTACCATAAGAACTACTTAGAAATGTTTTATTGCTGCTACCACCTCCTTTAATTATGATGGATCCAATTTAGTTTGGACAAATGCATGCGAATATGAACACCATAATTCAGCAACAAAGAGCTTTGATCCTGTATCTTATAATGGGTGGGAATGTTGTAGATAGAAGATAGTTGGAGGTCAAACTGAAAGGGAATCTACCCTAGGAGGCTAATAAATTTCTAGAATTTGTTAAGGAAAATTGGTATTTTGAGGGTGAAATTGGAAAACCTACATTAATAGATGATTGATGAGCACATATTGAACACAGTTTTGAAACTTTTAAGATCCTTAAAAATAAAAAAGTTTCTTATGGCACTTTTTTTGTTGAAGTTGGGTGCCTGAGTTTGGCAGGACTCGAAGGCAAGAGTTATAGCTTGACTAATTACTTAGCAAGTGTTTAGAGAATAGCTTAAGAAAGAATATTTTCCTATGAGTGTACAAAACTAGGTAACTAAGGAGTTATTTGACTTGAAGAAAGGTGCCATGAGTGTAGCTCAATATAAAAATGAGTTTAATAGATTGTCTCAATATGTACTTGAGTTGTACCAAGATAACTAAGGGTTAAAGAAGGACATTTTCATTAATGAATTTGACCTAACAATGAATATAAGTTGATAGACTACAAGTTAACTACTTTTAATGAGGATGTCAACAAAGCGCGATAGTTAGAGAATAGCCGATTAGCCATGCAAGCATAATGGATCAAGAGGTTAAGGGGAATCACTTCATTTACACCTACTTTCAAAAGGTCATCTCCAAATGCTAGTAGTAGTTCAAGCTAGAAAGTGAGGAAACTGATGGCAATGACCAATCACCTTACATAGTCTAAAATGGGGTATAGTTTCTATGATAAGGATAGAAATGTGAAGTGTTAGAAATGTAAAGCTCAACATTTTCCATGACAATGTGCATAGTTGAAGGGTAAATGTTATTTATGTGGAAACCCAATTCATGTATTAAGAGAGTGTCTAAAAATGAAGGTTGTGAAATGTAATAGGTACAGGAAGTTAGGGAACTTTTTGAGATATTGTATGCAAGTCAGACAAGGAGCTAAGTACTATGAAGGAGTGGAGACAACTATAATACTAACAAGAGTCTTTGTGATAGAAAGGATAAAAGAAGATACTTAAGAGTTTGACGAAGGGATAGAGGAGTATTTCCATGATGGTTATAATAATGAGATGGAAATTAATGATACTAAGTAAGGATTGGTAACAAATAAGTAATCTAATGACCCTTCTCACTTATAAGTGGAATGTGAAATTCATTTTCATAGATGAATATTAGTAATTGAGGAAATAGATAATCTTAAGTATAACATTATACGAATAATAAGTAACTATGTAATAGTAGTTGTTTCGGGAAATATGATTATAAATAAACGAACTTCATATCCGTTGTTTGATACGAGAACCTTACATAGAGCTCATGTTAGGAAATAAAATCAGTGCAATTAAAGTTAATTCTCTTACAAAGTGGGAACCACCATTAGAGACTAAGTGTTGACACGGAATATAGTAGACAATCAATAACTTCAAATTCAAGGGAAGGAGTTTCCAATAATATTGATATTTTTGCTATTAAAAGGTTATAACATTATTGTAGGAATATATTGATTGTCTAAACGTAAAGCTAAAGTAGATTATCGAAATAAGAGTGTAATCTTAGGTAAAGGTAAAATCATATTTCAAAGAAAGACTAAGGAATGTGGAATGAGATTATCAATGGTTAAGGTAAGTGAAGAAATAAATGAGATTACCGAAGAGTGGCAGTTTTGTAAACCCCTAAATTTCTTGACCTAACATCTGAAGTAGACTTAAGTGTATTAGATATTTCTAAGAGTTGACAAGGCTAGTGAAAATAAAAACCTTAAAATAACTAATCAATCTCATATAAAATTATTCTACCTTAAACATATGTAAACACTAAAGATTTCATCTAAAAGTGATAAAAAAAAACCCTAAAACTATAACTTTAAGGGTATAAAAGTACTAATTCACCATAATTTACCCTCAAACCCTATTGATAATATAACCTTAATATTATAACAAATCATTGGTAAACAATTAAAAATAACTTTTAATCATTCATAAATACATATAATAATACTATAGTAATCCTTTAGAAACGAAGATATTGCATCATAGATTACATTAATTTTCTAAATATATAAATAGGTTAGTATTATATAGAGTTAAAAATTTAGTTGATGCTTATGTTACATGTAGTAAGTATTAATACCCTAAATAAAACTTTTCATAATCATTACATTAAGTAGCCTATCAAATGATGTATATAGGATATAAATACCTAAAGGAAGACTCAATACTTATTTTTGCTAATTAATTCACTAAACTTCTTATTTCCTTTCATTTCCTTAATTTTCTTCCTAATTTTTTTTAATCATTTCATTATGTACACATAGATTACATGTAATTGTGAAATATTGACCAAGTCAAATGTTGACCAAGTTAACATAATAAAAAGCCAACATATGTATCATTATCAACTATTCTCTTCTTTTCTATTGATTTCTTTTCTTTAGATTTTTTTTCCCTTTTTCTCTTAGTTGTTCCTACCTACTCTTTTCCCCACTTAGCACTCTACTTGTTTTCATTTTCAAAGCACAAAACAAAGTCCTTTTCTTCTTCCCAAAACTGTGATTCTCTTCCCCTTTCACCCTTTCTTAACTTTCAAACTTTACATCCATATTTCAAGAAGAAAAAGGTATGTTGTTATGTATTGTTTCATCTTATTTAATAGTTAGATGTGTAGGTTAGATTAGTGTAGGAAGTTTATGTGTTATGTACATATATATTGTTGAAGGAATAAAGTTCCAATTTTTATGCTTAAAAGTGTAGGATAGCTTTAATACATGAAAGAAAAGCATGTGTATATATACTTAAGTATGTGTATATAAGAGTATACTTGGTAAATACATATAGGAAAACCTTTGTACATAAGTATCCATTATGTACATAATCTAAAATGAGACATATACTAACTATACATACATATACCATACTAAATATACCCTTAAAGTACAAAAATATGAACATTGTGAAGCTTTCTTAAGAGGGAACTTTAGGCATACGAAAATACATATGTCATTGTATGTGTATATGGGTATATGTACTAGTATATGTATAAGTACATAAGTATACATACTAGTATATTAGAAGTATAAGTATATATATAACATATGTATAAAGTATATGAATACATAAGGATAATAATGGATGATGATGTAAACAATGACATAACCGAATAATGATGTAATTAAATGATGACATAAGCAATAACATAAGCGATTGATGACATAATCCTTTAAAATAATAAACCATAAGATCATTAAAGTGTAAGAATTAATGGCTAATAAAACTATTAACTACTAAAATAGAACATAAAACTAGCCAATAGAAATAATTAAGCTTCAATAGTTAGAATTTCAATAAATTTAGTCTATATCATAAAACACGAGTTTTAATGTCCAAAACGAACATCACTGTGTAAATGTATGTCCGAAAATGATGGAAAACGATTATAAATTGGTAAATATAAAAAATATAATGAAAAAGTTATATACGATTAGTGATAAAGTCTAATCGGATTAAAATCGATAGTAATCTAAGTAGAATTAGGTAAATAGATATCTAGAATTACTAGTTAATTCAATTGTTTACTATCGTTATTATAACGTAATGATAAAGTGATCCCGCATGGACGAGGATCTTTCGATTGATTACTACAACTAGAGCAAGACATCATGGCCGAATGAGTATTTACCTTATAATTCCATGCTTGTATGTGATTGCAAATAGTGGACTTAAATGATATTGTTAATTGATTGTTATGTGGGGTCAAAAAAATGCTTGTGTATGTTATAATGTGCTAAGTTGTGAATTTACCTTAAGTACGGATAATACTTTGTTTGTGGTATGGTAGCATAGACAATGATTGTGTGTACTTTTGGATGGTCACATCATAATTGGACTTAACTATACTCGGCTTATAAGAAGAAATCGATACATGCATCAACATGCATTGCATAGACATAATTTCGGCCGTCACATTACATGGAGGTAGAGAGAGGCCATTCAAGGGTTGTTATCATAAATTTATTGCTTCTGTATGGTGCATCGTACAAAATGAATTTAACCTAGCTCGTGGGAATACTAGGCATTGGAGGCACCAACCACCTAGCAAAGGGTCAAGTCTAGAGGCCTCCATTTAGGGGTGAGTGTGGACTGCGAGGGCCTACTCACAATTATACTAGAACTTAGTTTTTATGAAAATAAAGGACTTTTTTTTATTTAAGTATGGAACATAGAGTTCCGTAGTAAAGTGAGTTTTAGTATAATACCCAAATCTGATTGGTACCGCGTATACTCTAACCCTGACTTTGGAAGGCGTTAAATCTAAGTTGTATATATTAACCAGTTAACTATACGTGTTGTTTGGCATTTTATTTATCCATTCATTCATATACGTGAATATAATATATTTATAATTTACTTGTGGTGTAACTAAGGGTTTTACTCACTAAGCTTAGGCTTATACTCCCTTAAACTTTTGCTACAGGATGGCTTATTCATTGAGGCTGGCAGGAGGATGCCACAGGTTAGCTTAGGGACCTAGATAAGAGTGAGTCATCCAGTGTGTTGAGAGAACTGATTATGTAGGTTTTTACTTATATACTTTTGTTTTATCAGTAATATAGCCCTAGATGTACTTACTGTTTACTGTAAACTTTGTAGTTTAAATTTTATATAAATATGTTTGTGTGATGATGTCTTATGGATTTATATGTTCTTAGGAAGCTAATGGTTGTTAAGCCTTATATATTGTGTAATCAGGAGTTCTTCATACAGTATACGACATCTGCCACGACTAGATTGTCCTCAGTTCATGATAAGTTTTGTTGGATATTTGCAGTCGAATGAAAGAAAGATACTTTAAGTTTATCTTAGATACTTATAATGTGTAAATTTCTAGATGTCTTTCCAAATGATTTCTCTAGTTTAGCTTCGCATCAAGAGTTAGACTTTACTATAGAGTTGGTTACATGGATTGAACCAATATCGAAAGCCCCATACTGAATGCCACCAAAAGAACTTCAAGAGTTCAAGAAGCAACTTCAAGAGTTATTAGATAAGGGGGCTCATTCAACCTAGTATGTCTCCATGGGGAGCACTAATATTATTTGTGAAAAAAAAAGATGAAACTATGAGGTTGTGTATTGATTATAGGGAGATAAATAAGTAACTATTAAAAATAAATATCCGCTACCACAAATTGATGACTTTTTTTATCAATTGCAAGGAGTTACTGTGTTTTCACGGATTGATTTGAGATTAGGATATCACCAGTTACAAATTAAGCCTGAAGATGTACCAAAGACAATTTTTTGAACAAGATATGATACTATAACTTTTTGGCAATACCTTTTGGCTGACTAATGCATCGATAGTGTTTATAGATTTAATGAATCAAATCTATTAACCTTATTTGGATAAATTTGTTATTGTGTTTATTGATGATATTTTGATCTATTCAAAGACTAAGGAAGAGCCTGAATATCATTTGCGATTGGCCTTACAAAAGCTGAGATATAATAAACTATATGCTAAATTGAGTAAATGTAACTGTTGGCTAGATAAAATTTCATTCTTGGGACATATAGTATCAATTGAAGATAAATGCTAAATTAAGTCAAATACATACTCTACCAAATCTAAGGAAACCATGTTGTGTATATAATGATGCTTCATAGAATGGACTGGGTTATGTATTAATGTAGAATAGTAAAGTAGTAGCATATGCGTCATGGCAACTAAGGCTTCGTGAAAGGAATTATCTAATGCCTGATCTTGAGTTAGTAGTTATAGTATTTGCTCTAAAAATTTAGAGACATTATCTTTACAAATAGCATTATAGAATTTATATGGACCGTAAGAGTTTGAAATACTTCTTTACTCAAAAGGAGTTAAACTTATGACAAAGGCGATGATTAGATTTGATCAAAGATTATGATTTGACTATCATTTATCACCCTGGTAAGGCTAATGTAGTAGTAAATGCACTAAGTCACAAGAATTATGAGCGAATGGCATTACTACTTACTACTTAACATGAGTTGATTCGAGAGTTTAAGAAATTAGAGATTAGATTCAAATGGCATGAAATTAAGGTACAATTGATGAATTTGATGGTATAACTAACTCTAATAGAAAGAACTAAGTTTCAACAAGACTAGGATTCGAGTTTGAAGAAAATCAAAGAAAACTTGAATGTGAATTATGTGCTTGATTTCTGAATTGATGCTAAAGGAGTGTTGAGATATAAGAATAGAGTCTATGCACCTCATGACTTAAAGTTAAAGAAGGAGATCATGGATGAACCACATGCTACTACTTATACCTTACACATTAGTGGAAATAAAATGTGTCATGATCTGAAATTATTATTTTGGTAAAAAGGTATGAAGAAGGATGTAGCATAATATGTAATAGGATGTACTTTATGTCAACAAGTGAAAGTTAAACAACAAATACCCAGTGGTTTGTTACAACCACTAGAAATACCGTAGTGGAAATAGGATCATATTATCATAGATTTTATAGTAGGACTCCTGAGGATTAGAGTGGGTTACGATTCAATCTAAGTTGTTATGGATAGATTGACAAAGTGCACCCATTTCTTGCAATACCGAATTGATGATTCAACGGGGAAATTAGCTTCGCTATATGTATGGGAGATTGTGAGACTATATGGTGTTCTGAAAAGTATTCTTTATGATTGAGACAATTGTTTTGAATTGAAGTTCCTAGAAAGTATACACCAATCTTTGGCTCTAAGCTACAATTTAGTATGTGTTGTCATACTTAAATGAATGGACAATTGGAAAGAACCATTAAGATATTAGAGGATATGTTGAGAGGCTGTATCTTGGATTTCAATGGTGACTAAAGTTTTCTTATAACGATAGTTATTAAGCAACTATACATATGGCTTTATATGAACTTTATATGGAAGAAAATATTGATCACCATTGTATTAGGAAAGTGATCAACAGTCATTGATAAGACCTAATATGATTCACCAAATGAATGGGAAAGTGAAAGTGATAAGGTAGAGCATGGAAGAACTACAGGATTTTTATAAAAGTTAGCTTGATTTGAAAAGAAAACCTATGGAATTTATAGTAAGAGATCATACATATGTTAAAATAAGTCCATTTAGAGAATTTAAACTATTTGATAATACAAAAAAAAAAAAATTAAGTCCTTGTTATATTGGACCTTTTGAAGCATTAGAGATCCTATGGAATATAGCATACTAGATTGCTTTACCTTTGAGTTTGTTTAGGTATCATGATGTGTTTCATGTATCTATGTTATGAAGGTTTATGAAGAATCTAGATGCAATAGTAAAGTTGAAATTAGTAGATTTATGGGAAGATTATACTATTAAGGAGAAACCAATTAAAATCTTAGACAATTGGATTAGAAGTTGATAAATTGTGAAGTTGAATATATAAAGGTTCAATAGGGTAATGGCCTAAGACTAGAAGTGACATGGGAACCAATGGTCGCTATGGAAAAAGAATTATCCAGAAGTTCTCTAATAGACAGGTTAGTAATATTACACCATAAGAGCTTGTTTGGTTAATTATTATGTTTTGGTTAAATTAAAAATTTTTGAGGAAAAAACTATTTTGAATGGAGGTGGAAATGTAAACCCTATACTTTTGCAATTAGGTTTAGAGCAATGAATTTAGGGTATTGATAAAATTAACCTGATTAAGCTAGAAACTTACAAATAGGCTAGAGACATTAGTAAATGAAAACTAGTGAACTTGGATCTCAAAAATATAATAAATAATAAAAATATAGCTAAAATAATAAATTTTTACTATACTATTCTATAATCATCATAATTGTATGGATTAGGCTTTAGTGTTTAGCAAACTTTTAGAAATGAATTATATAAGTAATAAAATTATTGAATTGCATAAAATAACACATAGAATATATATATATATATATATATTCCTGTAATTATTATAAACAAATATATACCTATAGTTTTCTAAAATACTCGATCAAGTATAAATTAAGCTAATAAATATGAAAAAGTATTAAAAAATTAATTAAAATTAGCAAGCAATTGAAGTATAGTTAGATTAGGCATATAAGTGCTTAGGAGAGGTGTTGAATATTTTGCACGGTATCTTATCACCTTTAGGACTTAGTATAAAAGGGATTTAATAAGAAGAGAGAGAAAAAGCTTATTTTTTACCTCCAAATGTTCTGAAAAATTTAGAAATGCTCTATAGGAGTTTTAGCATGCAAAGAGAGATTTAAAAAAAATAAGTAGAGGCTAGAAAAACTAAAGAAGAAAATTTGAAAAAAAAAAAAAGGAAATTAGTGTAATACTAACGTGTAGTGTGTTCAAAGGCAAAAGCAGCAACTGGAATTGAACTGACCTCACTACCATAAGGAGTGGCCCATGCTTAGCCCTATTGACAAAAGGGTAGCAACTACTAATGGCTAAAGCTGTTAATTTTGATGAGTGTCCTATAATTAGCCAATTTTCAAAAAATTATTAAAAATATTAATTTTACTTAGAAAATTCCAAAAAAAAAAATATTCCAAGTATTTTAACATGTGGGATTCAAGAAAAATATTATTTTGTTTATATTTAGTAGATATATATATATATTATGTCCTTAAGAAATCGCTAAATCTAAATAGATTTCGATATTGATTTTAAATAGCTTAATGATGTAATTTTAAGCTAAAATTTTGTTTGTAAGCTATTCAATACTCATATTAAAATGCTACATAAATTTTTTCAACAAAACTGCTCTTTGTATTTTTTATGTTTTTCAAGCCCCTAAATTATAGCTAAAATAGCATTTTTAGTAAAAATTAAAGATTTTTTCCTAAGAGCCTCACTTGGATTTTGAATCAAACTAAATATTAGTGTGATTTACTATACAATGATGTTGTTGAATTGATGTTTAAGGATAGAAGTTACATATATCATGAGTATGTCACTTATATGTGTATTTTAGTAACATGTGAATTTGAGAATTAGTGAATAATGATATGCGGTATGGAATTTCTAGTGAGTAATGAAGCTGTGAAGAGTTAAATGTAGTGTTAAATTGGTTCCTTAACTAGAATTTTGGAGAAAAGCAAACAAATCAATTAACTATTAGAAGTTTGGTTAAAGGTAGAGGATAACCTAATGGATTTGTGAGTGGATATTATATTAGGAATATAATTAGAAGTTAAGTTAGAAGGAAATTTATATGTAAATTTTAAATAAAGGGGAGCTTAGAGACTAAGTTAAAGGGTTAATGTCTTAACAACTATGAAGTTAGCTTAACTTAAAGGGTATCTTGTTAAGAGAATTAGAAAGAAGCAAGCTTAGAGGTTTTCTCAGAGGATAAAATTGGTATAAGATATAACTCCTATATAGCTCATAGAGTAACTTACAGGATTATGACATAAGAAACTTACTATTAATCAACTTAGAACCTAACTTGAAGGATCTTGTAGATTACAATAAATTATAAAACTAGTAAGCTAGTGAAGAAATCATCACACATGAGAAAAAATAACTTAAAAAAATAATGTCAAAACAATTTAATTCATATAAAATGAATCAATTACTATTAATTTAAGGCTTGAACATAGATTAAAACTAATCTATTATATATGTATGGGGATAGCTAGAAGTCATAAGTGTGACAATCAAGAGTTGTGAACCATTGAAGTTTAAGTAAGTTAGGATTGATACTTCATAGCATGTTAGAGTACCATGTTAGAGTACTTAGAGGCTTGAGAGTGCATTTGTTATGATTGTAATTAATTATTTATGCACATACTACATGTATGATAGACATATTGAATTGTGGGTTGAGAGTTGAACTCCTTAGAGTGCTATTCTACATGAATTTTGTATTAATTGTTTTCTCTTGTAAATTTGTTAGTCGCCTCTAACTGGAATTAACTAAGGACTGACCTATAATCTAACTAGACACATATGGTAAGTATTAGAGCATGATTAGGTGTATCGGACTAAATATAAACCTTTTTGATGAAGATAGCTGAAATGATCATTTCTGTACTCTTAATTGAACTAAGTGACAAAAGAGGAGGTTGTAGTAAGATTAGCAATAATAGTTCGAAGGTAGTATTGGGAGGAAGGTATTTGCCATTTTACAAGCTTAGGTTTGATCCGATTTGAGTCATATTAAAACTCTTTAATCTAGGTTAGAGTGGACATAATTTCTCTAACCTTATAATGGATTAGACAATATTATGTGATGTTTTCACTTGGATGATTGTATTTCTTTTTATTAATGGTTAAAAACCTTAATTATGTTTGTTGTACTCTTTTGTCTTCTTCTTGCTTATTAAGCTAGTTTTATTCACATTTCTATAGACTCTTTTATAGGTATTGAATAAGAACTAAAAATGTAGCTCTATAACCACCCTTAAGTTAATATAAGATGGGTTAAGGTGGTGAGGAAACAAGAAGACTACAAGAACATGACATCAATTTTTGTCTTTTTTGGAAACTAACTAGGTCACCTTAGGTGTGACACCCTATAAAATTTATAATTAAGATCTAGCACGTATAGCATGGTTATGGGAGCTATTTGGATAAGCAAATTGTAAGCTTCATACTCCGGTAACTAGGTTCTAGGAATTTAATTTTAAGGTATTTAGGAAGGTAGAATGGTTAAGCTAATATATTATGACTTAAAAAGAAAATATATGATGCGTCTCTAGGGTCATAAACACAGAAGTTGTACTACAATGAATTGAAACAAAGGAAAACAGAAAGGGGTTTAGCAAACCAAAACAACTACAAATTGGATATGATGTACCAATTAGGGTCACTTGCTCCTACTCATCACTAAAGGGAATAGATAAGAATTAAGGAAAAGAGAAGACATAGCTAAGTGCTCTTAAACATAGATTTCTATATTAATGATGAAGTGATGTTTGCATATAAAAAAATGAGGAATATATATGACCTCACCTAGGGTTACAAGATAAGGATCATGGACCAATCACTTACTCTTGGGCTTAAAGACTTACCTATATGATTTACCAAGCTATCTAAGGAGAGTTAAACTCTAAAGAATGATCCTTTCTCTAGTTTGACCTGTTGAATTATTTTGCTCTCCATTTCATTATAGACTCTTGAGGTGACAGACCTGTTATTGAACTATCCCTTTATAATACATTAGTCTAAGGTCAAGCATTGAACCTGCACTACTGCTAACCTAATAAATTGCCGAAGACGAGTTGTGTTTGATCTTAAGCCAACTAGCCGAGGTGAACTAAACAATTTGCCACCCCTAAACCAATCCTTCCTTACTTCAAAACATCTAAGCTTCCGAGCACCCAATGTTGACCTAATTTCTCAAAACTAGTTTTGCTTAGCAAACAACATCATTAGGACCACATAATGGACAGTTGATAGGCACCTCATTTCTAACATTCGTATTGTCCTATTTTGTACTGAAATATCTCCTTTTTTTTATTACAACTCTACCTTTGTAATTTATTCATTTTTTCTTTTCTAGTATGAATCTTTTTGCAATTTATGTTAACCTAGGACTTATCCTAATTAGGTCATATAAATACTTATAATATGTAACAGGTATAACAGTTAGTACCATTAAATTTTAGACATTTCTTTTCTTGCATAAGCTAAGTATCCTTTGCTTACTCTTGTTTGCTCTTATCTAGTCCATTGTGAGTGTGGATTAATGGCGAGTACCCTTTGACCTCACTTGTATGTAATATCAAGTGCGACTTAAGCTCGCGTGAGTCGTTGGTGTATCATATTTACCGTTGGTGCACTTAGACCCCTGCTCAACCTTTGACTCCCATTTAGTTTTTGGACCATCTCACAGTTTAGACCTATCCCCCTCATGGTTTGCATGATGTTAGGCATTGTGTGTTTTTTCATAAATTTGTATCATCTTTGTATCAGAGCTTAACTATATCTGAGCAAGTTCTGTTACTTTGTGCTCTAAGTGATATACTCCTACTGTAAGTGTGTTTTGGAATCTATTTGTTGTTTTTGTGATTTGAAGAGTATCTAGAGTTAAAGAAACTGAGAGTTCTGTTTTTCCCTATTTCTTGTTTGCAAAATAGAGTGTTAGTGTTTGATTGTGTTTCATGTGTGGTTATAATAGTTGTTGGTGTGTTAAGTGTCATTTTATTACTATTATTCATGGGAAGGATTTAAAGTTATGTTTCAATCATCAATTTATTATAATAGACAACAATGTCTGACTCTAGTATTCAAGGAACCCTACGCAACCAATAGAGTGGTGCTCATAATGGCTAAGGTTAATAAGGAAGTTTCACACCCCAATCTGCAGGTGATCGACTAGATAGACTTATTGGCCTGGAAGCTCATCTATTGATTACCATAAATGAAGATAGACAATGAACAAAAAATGATCCCTATAGAGGATGAACCAATGAATAACTCGAAAAAGGCAATGACTACTATGCTTGAACTAATGCCTAAGTTCAACTACACTAAGTTGGGGGAGTAATGTTGTGAACCGTGACTAAGAATAGAAAAGGCCGGTCATTAGATGGGTCTAAGCTTATGGAAAACTCGAAAAGGGTTAATAGGGAAAGATACGAAAGGGAGCAAAAATAATGAATGAAATAGTAAGTAAAAACCTATGAATAGCCTCAGAGGATATGATGTACTAATAAAACTTTTGAGGACTTACAGTGCAATTCGATATGATGTACGAATTGGTCCAATGAGGTTACTCGCAACCTAACTTTACTTAAGGGAAATGATAAGAGTGATGCTAAGAGTAAATAACAATGCTTATGCAAGGAAGAAAGTACTTAAAAGTGTATTGAAGATAATCTAATCTCTTATAGCTACAAGTGCAAGGGTATTTATACCCATAAGTTAGGGCAACCTTCCCAAAAGGAAAAAGACAAAAGGATACTTCCCAAAAAAGTAATGTATATGATACAAAAGGGTAAAAATAAATATAAAAGGAAAACAATCATTGGTGCTACATATTCTACATATGATATGATATACGTGGCGATGCTACATTGGCAAGGTTGTTAGGAGATGCAGATAAAAAAGTACAGGTAGATTGGCTTATTTGAGCAAGAATGGCTTTATTAGCTCAGACTCTCTCTCTCGGCTTCTTGACAAGGAAGAAGTTGAATAATTAGTTGGTTCGACGAGGGAGAGTGATCATCAACTCGGTATATTGTAGAAAAATGGGCGGTCGTAAGGCACAGAATGAAGGGTGACTCGATAAGGAAGTACTTAGCTTAGATAGGGGTTAGTTGGAATAGAAGGATTTGTCTTGCTAGCCCCTCTAGTCTTTGGGGTTAGTTGCAGGTTAGAGGTCTAGTAGCCTGATTCCCATTAAGTAAGTAAAGTTACTAGATACAAGTTAGCATTAGAAGAGATCGAAGAGGAAGATGAGGAAGTAAGTGATGAAGTGGAAGAGTATGATGAACTGGATGAGAGGAATATCCGAGATCTTATAGTAGAAGGACTAAGGATGCATATTCCTAATTTTTCTAGGAATGGTGATGTCGAAGACTACCTAGACTGAGTAGATAAGATTAAGAAGTAGTTTAAATGTCATAAGGTACCTGATAATGCTAAGGTTAGACATACTATATTGGAATTTACTAGCTATGATGCCTTGTTGTAGAAGAATCTACAAGTCACCTATAGAAGAGAAGGAAAATGTGAAGTTAAGAATTAGGATGGACTGAAGAGAGTCATAAGAAGAAGATTTATTCTAAGATAGGATGTGTTCAAGAGGTTACAGGAGTTGAGGCAAAGAGGATCGAGTGTTGATGCAAATGTAAAGGACTTCTAGATGTTAATGATCTTATGTGAAGTTGTTAAGCCTGAGGATAAAATTGTATCTTGATTCATTACTGGGCTGAAGTATGAGATTTGAGATATTCTGGAGACTATGGATATTGGTTCACTTGACGAAGTTATCCAAGTTGCTTAGAATATCAAAAGGTACTAAGTAGGAAGATTCCAAACTCCTATCAACCAACCTACCACTAGTCAACCTGTTTTGAGGAGACCTAGGCTATCGAAACTAAGCAAATTTACTAAAGCCTAACTTGCTCAAATAACCCAAGTAAAGGAGAAAGAGGTCTAGAGGAAGTTCGAGAAAGGCTAAAGCTCAAGAAGAAAGACGAGTGGGATTAAGTGCATCTGAGGAGAAGCGCCAACCATTAAGGTAGATAGTATTAATGAGGAATTGGAGGAGTAAAAAAAGATTGGACAAACTAATTTATTTAAGGAGGAAGAAGTCATCTATAATGAGGAGGGTAATTTTATTCTTACAACCCTATTGTTAAGGAGAATAATGAATGTGAGTCCTATGCCTAAAGATGAACATCGAAAGAATTTGTTTCACATTAGTTGTAGGGTTGATGGATCGTTGTATGCATGAATTGTTGATACTAACAATTGTACCAATGCAGTATCCGCTTTCATGGTCTAATAATTGAAGCTGCTGACTATGACCCACCCTAGGCTTTATAAATTGTAATGGCTTAGTGATAAGGGGGCCCTATGTCATGACCCTAAAAGGGGCTTAGTAGGATTACCTCAAATTTTTGTATCATGTGTGCACCCATGATTTAAAAATCATCTTACAAGTCAGAAATTGCAAGATTCTAAATAATTAGTCATTACAGTTTTTATTTATTTATTTACTTATCTTACGATCACATATATGTTACTATGGATATCCAATAAGCCATAGTCCAACAAAATCGTAGAAAATAGGTATCCCCTACCAAATAATAAGATTGGGTAGTAAAGTTCTAAAACTCAAACTTACTAAAGTCACAAACTTTAAATGTAATATACAATAATTCCAATGAACCATATAGTCTGTCCTCAAAGTCTAACTTCTATGCATCTCAACGTTAGCACTTAACCCTCAGTTCTTAACCCATGCCCAATTTTCTCGCAACCTGCAAGAGAAAACTATTAAGGAGTAAGCTACAAAAGCTTAGTGAGTTAATTTCCCTTAACCACACAGCAATCAAGTCATACAATAGTTAGGTTCAACTAAATGAATGCATGGCAGACAATATGCCCAAAAAATACATGCAGGTGACTAAGTACTGCATGTAACTCAGATTTAACACTCTCCGAAGTCAGGGTTGGAGATTCATCGGTACAGTCAGATCTAGGTATCATATTAGAACTTATTTCATAACGAAACTCCGTATTTTGTATTTAAAATGTAATGATACATCCATTGCCAGCTTTATCAAACCGAGTTCTACATATGATTATGAGTAGGTTTATGCAGCCCTTACTCAACCCATAGCCAGGTGGTTGGCGCCTTTAACGCCTAATCATCCCGTAGGTCGGGGTAAGGTCATACCGCACATGTGCACCATATGAAATCAATAACACTCAATAATCAACCCACGTATGACCTCTCACTATCTTCGTGTAATGTGACTGCCCGGAATTAATTATGTAGTGCATGATTTATGCATGATCCAAATTAACTTTTTTTAGTCGAATAAAATTTAGTCTTATTTATTCAGTGATCATTCCAAGCTATAAACAATCAATCTAGTGAATCTGCTATGCAACAGACATTATATTATTGCAATTTAAGGTAAATTCACCATCAACAATAATTATCATGCACAAGCATAACCCAACCCCATACACATTCATTTATAATTCATAATTATGTTCATTAACTACAAGCACATACAAGTATGGAATCATTAGGAAACACTTACTTGGCCATAGCTAGCTCAGGGGTCGTAGTAATTTGGCGGCAACTCAAGGTTGATATTGAAATCACTTGAGAATAATGGAAATTTTGTAAGGTAGGGAATTTTAAGCTAACTAGTGCTAGAATTTGTAAGGTCTACTTCACTTAGTTACGTGAAATTGCTGATTCGAGCTTTTTATCGAATCACGTGTAACTTTTTCGTTTTAGCTCGGATCGTTATGAACTTATAGTTCATTTTGATCGTTTTCGAGCGTATTTTCTCGTAACGAGGTCCGTTTTGGACGTTGTGACTCGTAATTTAAATTGTGATATAAAAATATGACAAAAATTATTATTTAAGTTTAAAAATTATAAAATATTAATTTTCACTTTTTCTTAACATATTTATGATTTAATAATTATTTAAATCATATATTTGATATTTTTTATTATTTTGAGTATATTTTCCTATTTTTGAGATTTTTACTTTATTATGATTATTATTATTATTATTATTATTGCCTTTATTATTTTTATTATTTCTCATTTTCGTATTATTTATGTACTTCACGATTTATACATACATATATATATATCTATATATATATTTTTGGTATACTACATACATATAGTATATGTTACACGCTATATGTATGTATATACTTATTTTATGAAAATAAATATACTCTTATGTACATATATATATATTTATATATATACTTATAAATATACTTACGTAATTCCAAATACTTAGATATATATAAATAATTTATAAGTACCTATTCTTGTATTATATATTCAGTATATATATATTTACATAGTATTTATTACAAAATATGTATACAATATATTATACATATCTTACCGCAATATATATACTCTATCTTACATATATATATATATCTATATGTCTTAATACATATATTATTACTTATGGAAATATACTTCTACATATATATTCTATATGAGTACATATGTTCACACACGAAAATAATTATACATGGGTATATATATATATATATATATATATATAAAGTTCACGGTACAAATATAATTTCCACTATAATTATTTAATACTAATTATATGTATTTCTAAAACAATACATAATACATACTCTTTCCACATAATATATCTATGTTTATACATGTATACATACATAGCCTAATATATGCATATATAATTTAATTTATGTATTTGTGCACATATATACATGTAATAGTAGTGTTTTATTAAAAATATACTATACAAATACTATATTTATACATGTATATACTATATACATACATCTATTCTAAATAATTTACTTACCTTTTTCTTCTAATTCTTTCTTCTTCTTTTCTTTCTTTCTTTCTTTCTTTCTTTTCTTTCTTCTTTTCCTTCTTTCTTTTTCTTTCTCTCCTTCACTTTTTTTTTTCTTCTAGATTTTCAGTTTGTGCAGAATTTTTTTCTTCTTTTCTTTTTTTTCCCCTCCTTTTATACATGTGAGTTAGCTTAAAATTTAAGCTAAGTAATTATCTAATTTTTTTCCTTTTATTTTCCACTCAACACGTGGCAAATTTTTTCTTCACGTGTGCAGCTTAAATTTGAATTTCATTCCAAAACGTGAAGTTGGGAAAAAGAAGAAAAGAAAGAGAAGAGATAAAATGAAAATGAAAGAGAAGGAAAATGAAAATTAATAATAAATATATGTAATTTTTCAACTCACATAAATTATAACAAATCTCATTGTAAATTAATTTTTAATTTTTCATAAAATTTTATCAATTTAATTGTACTCGTACAACTATAATTTTTACAAGTTATTATAGCAATTTCGTTATAATTTCATACGAATAGACTATTTAGTCAAAAACTGCATCGACTATAATTTTGTCACTGTTGAGTAATATTTAATTATTTTATAGGTTTATATTTATAATTTTAGGGTTTCGATCAAATTCGGGTTTAATTTTGGTTAATGATGTGTAAGTCAGTTTTTAGGGTTTTAGTATGCGATTTAGGGTTTTGATCAATTTCTAAGGTTTTTACTATTTATAATAATTTAAATTTATGATTTATTAAATTTTTATCTTATTCGGCTCTATTGACTTATCAAATCATCTATAGTATTAGAGCTCATTCCTACTCTTAAATAGCTAAATTTGCAAGGTTTACACCCTATAAGTGAACCGATAGGTGGTTATACTGATCATTATTGGAACGAAGTGATAAGAAGCTTAGATATGAGATCTAAGACCCAACGATCTAAATTGGAACAAACCCTAGGACTGTATTAAAGCGAGTGCAAATTGCGTAACTTGACCCCAATCAAACCTGTCAATTAGAACCTAAGTTATCTAATTTTGATTCCCCTAAATTTAATTTTGAAGAAATTAGATTAGTTCTATTTACCAAAACTAAAAGAAAGTCTTTCTCCCAAAAAATAAGAAGAACTCTCAAAGATAATATTTCATTCATGTAAAAATGTTCTAACCCTTATTTCAGCAGAGAGATACATATATATTTATCTATCTCGAACAAAAACGAAACATAATGGAAATAAATAAATAAAATAAATAAAAAGTAACGCATACCTTTAGCCTATGGAAACAAAAAAAAAAAGAGGACATGCATGATTAAATCAAATAACAATAACATCAATTCCTTACAATTAAAGTAAGCCTCATTCCAATTCAGCAAGGCTGGTAGCTTGATTTGATTTTGGGCAACCTTCAATTCTTTTACAAGTCCCTCAATCATCTCTAACTCTCTATGGAACTTAGCTTAAACTTGTAGTAAATTGAACTCCACTTCAGTAGCACCTTGATGTATTTTATGGGACTCTCTTTGAATAACTTGTTTTTCTTGAATTTCTAGTGTTATCCATTTAAAGCTTCTTTCATCCGTTTAGACTTTGATCTTGTCATCATACCTCTAATTCCTTGTAGTGGATCGTTGAGTGTAGTTGGTTCTTTGAAGCTCGATATCACTTGATCTCCATCGCAAAGTGCTCTATGAAATGTTATGTAAACCCCACAAATCTAGCATTTTAAGTATAGAGTTGAATGTGTGTTCTATAGATGATTCCTCTAAATTAACTAAACCAATAAGTTTAAAACTAATTAAAATTTTAAAATTGAAACTCAAAACAATTATGAAAAACCTTAACTTATTAATTGAAACTTTAATCACATATGGAAACCCTAAATTCTATACGCGTATGCATAATTTGTAATTTACCTTATAGTTATATTACTTATTATTCTAAATATTATTTATAAGATTAGAAATATTTAAGGACATTTTAATATATATTTTATTGATTTATTACATTTGATTTTCTATTTTTCCTCTTACTTCATCTTTTTCTCTATTTTCTTTTTATTTCTAAATTATTTATGTATAATACATAAAAAATTGTAAGAGTTGACTAAGTCAACATGTTTTTATTAATGTGTATTAAATAACCTTCTCAAATGCATTAACTCCTCTTATCTTTTCTTTTTCTTTTCCTTTTCCTTTTCCTTCTCTTTTTCCTCTTGTTTTTTTTCTTGGCCATGAATTCTCCCCCATTCTAGAACACTCATTTAAACTCCTTAATTATTTATAATTATATACACAAAACACTCATTTTTTTTTCTTCTCTCTCAAACCACCATTCACCCCTCTCTCTTTCCACTTGTTTCCTTTTTTTCATTTTCTCCATTTTCCTTACCTACCATTTCCTATTTTACTACAAAATATGAACTCCATTTTAATCCACTTTAGGAGGAAGACAAGAAAGGAAAATCAATCACCAAGAATAAGTAACCACATGCTCTATGTTTAAGTATATTTCTTGTATTTTTTTAAGTGTATTTATTACAATATGTATATTTAGTTTAAGTCTTTTCTTATGTACTTATGTATATGTATATTGTTATGTTTGAAGTATTATACATATATCTTAGTATTTGTGAATGAAATCATATATAGTTGTATCAAAGCTCATGGATTTGAGTATATTCCTTTTAGAAATTAAATGTACAAATATGTATATATATACTAGTATACATATAGATACCTACCATATAAATATATATGTTATAATTATATGAAAGTATATGTTATATGGTTAAATAATTAGAGATATATAAACATATATATACATATATATAATATGTACATAAACTTATATATGTAAGGAATACTAATTTTCTACATATATAAGTATAAAACCGATTATATAAATGTGTACATAAGTTATGTATATTAAAGATTCTTAGAAAACTATACTAAGAAAATACAAAAATACGTATAAATATACATGTATAAAAGTATGTATAAACTTATATATAAATACTTACAATAAAAGTAAGATACATGTATAAATACATATACATACGTATGCCACATGTATAGATATACGTATGTATATATGTATAGGTATATATATATACACTAAGTAGGTTAAGTATGAGTATAATCATTAATATATTAAGTATAATGATATAAAGAAGAGTACATATGTACGTATGTATATGTATAAGGGTATATAATAAAATACTAAATATAAGTAAATATAATAAAATATCAAGTATAATAAAAAAGTTAAGAATATATGTATGTACATAAACACATAAGTACTTTTATATAATTATACATATACAATATATACTTATTTGATATAATAGAATAAAATATATATATACATATATAATGGGCTGAAACCTATAATACGTAATCAAGGCCTAAATCTATTAGTTAATTAAGTATAATAATACATAAATATACCTAATAATAATATAAAATTTAATAAATATAAGAAAATTAATAAAATTTAACAAAGTACCACATGGACCACAAAAATAATGCCACGTTAGCAATTTAATTCCAATTGAATAACTATACCAAGAACTTCAAAATAATTCAAGAATAATAATAGTAGAATTAATTCAGTAAATGAATAATAATAACAAAATTATAATAAATAGCAAATTAAGCTTAAAATATGAAAATAATGATATCTATATAAATTATAATTAAAAACAAGAAATTATAAAAATATAAAATTTAGAAAATTAATCAAATCATAAAATAGTGAATAAAAGCTTAAAATTGATAAATAACACTAATTGGATCAAAATAATTAAATTCATAGAGATTTAGGCTTATATAGGAAAATATGGGTTTTAACGTCCAAAATGAATCCTGTTATGTAAACATACACTAAAAAACGATAAAAATCAACTATATGTTTATCAATAACAGAGTTAGAATAAAAAAGCTATACATGATTTAGGGTTTAGAGAAAATAGAGGAAAAAAGTAAATTAATTACATTATTTGAACAATAAGATCTTACAAATAAATAATTAGGATAAAACTTCAATTAAATAAAAGAATAATTAAACGTAATTACTAACAACTATACGTATAAAAAGAAACCAATAGACACATATTATAAAGCATGAATAAGATATAATTATAAGATACGAAGTTTTTCAAAAGATGAAAGTGTTATACATACACACACATGCTTAAAAGTTAAAACGTTTCAAAGAAGATATACTTATATATGAAATAATGATATGTGTTAGTATAAAACGATAATGATAATAATAAAAATAATAATAGTAATAATAATAATACTGATAAGAATAAAATAAAATCATACATTTACAAAAAATAAATTCAACATAAGTATACATGTACACACAATATAATCTTAGGATAATACTACTACATAACTAAGTTAAAGTTTTTAGTTATTTAAATATATGATTTTGATACTCCTATTTAACTCTATTACTTTAAATAACTTAATTATTTTATCTAACTTAACCTAATATACTACTAACTATCTTGTTGTACATGGAAACTACAATTAAATTTAATATAACAATATATTAATATAAAACTTGTAAAAGAGCAAGAAAATTCGAACTCGTATAATGTTACTAATTTGAATATTATTGCTTATACAATTATATTAAATACCATTATGTATAAGATAAAATAATATTTCCTAAACATTGCAATAAATAAGTTAAGTAATATAAAATAATATTGAAAAGTTTAATCAAACTTTATCACTAAAGAAGTATATCTAAACTTAATAAGAATCTGCTATAAAAATGTAAAGATAAAAGGTAAAATAAAAATGTTACAAATGATATAATACTTAAGTAGAACGAGAATCATAAGATAAATAGTAAACTAGTTAGGCTATCTAACATCGTGTCTAGATACTTATTAGGTTTCTCTTATTTCTATTTATTAGGAGATATTGATCAAGAAGGCAAGAAAATTAATGACTACTAGGATTCAAATCAGGTTTAATTAAGTAAGTACTCTCGATGGTTCTATACTTGTTTTGTACTTATAATTAGTGCACTTAAATTAAATATTAATAACTTGATGCATAAAGGTTCGGGTTATGCATGTGCTTAATATTGATTGACTATTATGCAAAATGTTGTTAAATGTGATAATTGATGATTTGGTTGTATGATTGATTATTGTATAATTTGAATGGTTTGTTGATATTGGTTGATCACCTGATAAATTGACTTAATCAAATTTGACTTACCTTAAATTAAATAAATCATGCATAAGCACGGATATTGCATATAATATTTTGGCCATCACCTCACACAGATGGCAATAAAGGGCTTTGTAGGGATGGGATTCCCATATGATTTGATTAGTATGGTAGAAGAGCACTAGTATAATAAGACTCTACACTTGGCTTACGGGTTCACTTGGTACTAGAGATGCTAATCGTAGGTGGTTGGGGGTTAAGTTTAAAGACCATCGCTTAAGCCGTGAGTGTGGACTATGAGGGCCAACTTACTGCTAAACTTAGGAATTTATATGCTACCAGATTTTGGAAATAGAAACATATTTTGTAAAATATGGGATTTCTAAATATATGTTTAAAAACCCAAGTGCTAGAATTCAGTTGTGATTGGTGTCGATGAATATCTAACCCTTATTTCGAAGGGTGTTGAATCTAATATTGTATGTAGTATTGATTAACTACATATATTGTTTAGCATACTACTTGTTTATGTATTCATATGTTTGTTAATAAATTGTTTGATAACCTACTTATCAGTATAGTACGAGGGATAACTCACTAAGCTCGTGTAGCTTACTCCCTAACAACTTTCTTGTACAGGTTGGTAGATAATTGAGCATGGGTTAAGACCCGAGCATTGAGAGTAAGTATTGAGATGTTTTAGGGGTTAGAAATAAAGATAGATTGTATAGTTTGTTTGATACTTTAAATGTAAATACTACTCTTATATTTAGATTTTACAATTTCAGTAAGTGTAAATTTTAAGTTTTTACTACCTAATTTTATCGTTTCGTAGGGGATATCGATTCTCTATGGTTCTGAGAAACCGTAGATTATTAGATATCTATAGTTATTTATATATTACGATAATTTAATAAATTAAAAATTAGAAATCTTAGTAGATAATTATTTAGAGTTTTACAATCTCTGACTTGAAAGGTAATTTTCATATTATGGGTGCACACATGATATGAAAAATTTAGGTAATCCTATTAGGCCTCTTATAGGGTCCCAAAATGTTACCCATGAGTGCGACTCATATTCCTCTTAGATGACCATAGATGTTTGATCGGAATATGGTATATGATGGAAGGAAAAACATATGTTCCTTAGAGCACAAGGGCATGAAGGTAAAGATAACCTTATGACTGTCAAACAAGTTAAAAACATGCAGACTCAACTAGTCAAGCTCTGAAGAAAGAAACTTTGGGGATAACTTGAGCACAGATGAAAGGAGAAATGAAGCTTGAAGAGCTGACTTATTGCTTGTTAAAGGGTTACTAGAGATGAGAAGATCAAAGGAGGAACTATTACTTGCCAAAGTGAGGTCCCTACTAAATGAGTTTGCTGACTTATTCTAGGTAAATTGTTGGAAAGTCTACCTTCTATCTGAGGCATTGAGCATGTAATTGACTTACAGTTAGGAGCCGCACTACCAAACAAGCCTACTTATAGGCTGAATCCTGAACAGGTTGCCGAGCTACAGAAACAGGTAGATGAGCTAATGAAGAGAGGGTATGTATAAGACTCCTTAAGCCCAATTGTCGTGCCAGCTTTGTTAATATTAAAGAAAGATGGGATATGGAGGATATGTGTAGATAGCCGAGCAATCAATCGCATTACCATTAAGTATTGGTACCATATACCAAGGCTTGATGAGTTGAATGGAGCAAGAGTATTCTCTAAGATTGATCTCAAATCTAGATACCATTAAATCTGAATACGAGAGAGAGATGAGTAAAAGATTGAATTCAAGACTTGTAATAGATTATATGAATGGCTTGTTATGCCTTTTAGATTATTAAACGTACTGAGCACATTCGTGAGATTAATGAAACATGTGCTTTAAGAAATGATAAGGAAATTTGTTTTTGTATACTTTGATGAAATCTTAGTCTATAGCCTTGATTTTTAAACTCACCATGAGCACCTCTAAGCAATTTGGTCAAAACTACAAGTTAAGAAGCTTTATGCTAATCTGAAAATATTTGACTTCTATCAAACTGAAGTGATCTTTCTAGGATTTGTTGTGAGTGGTAGTGGCATATGAGTTGATGATGAGAAAAGATGAGCGATTACTAAGTGGCTTATACTAACATACTCAACCGATATACAAAGCTTCCATAAGTTAGCATCATTCTATCATTGATTTATAAAAAATTTCAATATAATTGTGGCCCCACTCACTAAGATGTCAGAGAAAAATGTTAAGTTTAGGTAAGAGAGAAGGGACATAAGGGTTTTGAAGAGGTGAAAGAGAAAGTGACTACCTATAATACTCTAGGATTTTGAGCTAGTTCAACAACCCTAAGATTTGAGCCCTTAAATTTAGGGTACCGGACTAAGTTATCAGTTTTATTTCAAACTTCACAATAAAGTTAGAAAAGTTAGATAAAATAGTTCAAGTAAAGTCAATTTCTCAAAATAAGCTATATAAAAATATTAATTTAAGAAAGACGTCAATTTATTGATAAAGCTAGTAATTATTGAAAACGTAAAATTCGGGCTTTTAAATACAACGAGATTATAGAGATAAGTTATTTAACTTATAAAAATAATAAATGAAGTAGAATTATATTAATATATACAGAATATGCATTATTTGTATTAAATACACATATATAATAAGAAATTATTATTAAAATAAGGTAAATTAATATAAAAAATGGAAAATTAATAAAAAAATTGAAAGAATGAGTCATTCCATGATGTAGTAACCTGGGATGAATTACAATTGATGAGTCAAAAGGTAAGTAATAAGAAATTGACACCTCATGCTTTGAAAAATCAAGAAAATGACGTATAATCTGCTTGTCTAATTTTTATTAATCCTAATCCATTTGAAAATTATAAATAGGGCATGCACACTTTAAAGAAAATGCTTTTAAAGTTTGAAAAAAAAAAATAGAAAATCACTCAAGAAAGTTTCGAAACAAATTAGAAAAAAAATAAGAAAATTAGAGTAAAAATAGAGCATGGAATCTGATCATGCTAATTCAATAGGCTGTTGGTGTCCAATTGTGATAGTCATTTGGGGTTAAAGAAAGCACCATTAGGGGAGGTATTCCAATAAGGTTGGGTAGCTGGAAGCAATCGGTTCAAGTGAACCAAATTTCTAGCTGAAATTTTGTAAAAATAACAAATGATGTTATTTAATTATGAAATTTATTTTTTTGTAGTTATTTTATGTGTAGATTAATGTAGTAATTTTATTTTTGATAAATAATTATCGGGAATGTATGTTCCTTAAGAAATAGCTCTGTTTGGATGAAAATCCAATTAAATTTTAGAAATATTAAATAATGTTTTTTCAAGCTGAAAATTTATACGTAATATAATGAATATATCTATTTAATTTTAGTAACAAGAATTTTTGAAAATAATCATGTTTATTATTTATTGTGATTATTTTGGATAAAACTGGCAATTTTACTATTTTAGTGAATTAATTAGTTTTTAACAAAATCAAAGAGTAAGCCCTATGTATTATCATTTCTAGAAGTTCATAATGATGATTGGGCACTTAAATTTTATCTTGTGATTAAATTCACTTATTTGCTTAATTTTCACTAATTTTAAGCTAAAATTGCTATTTTCACAAAAATATATAATAGCTAGTTTAGTATAATTGAAGGTCAATAATTAAAGTATATATTTTTGTGAGTCTATAGGATTTTTCACGGAATTAATTGGGCTCATATGCTATTTATTATGTATTTATTTAATATAAACCTATATGTTAGTCTAATATATGATATACTAATTAGTACTAATGCGATACTCGTTAAATGTGTAAAGGATTTGCATTTTTAAGTCATAATGAATGCTAAACAGCTTGGGGAATGTGGAATTTTTTACTTTTAACTTAGATTTAGAATTTTTTTGAGTTAATTGCAAAGTTATAATAACGTACAATCGAATCGGTAACATGAATGGGTATTTTTAGAATTTTGACAAAAAATTGATAAGTCTTAATTTTTAAGATATCTTAATAGTACTCAAAATAATAATCGCGACAATATAAAGTTTTTCAAAATCGGATAAGAAATGAGTAAGATACGATTAAACGAAGTTTAAAAATGCGAAAATGAAAACTTATAATAGTTTGCGTTCGACCCATAGTTGATTTGAAGATTGTGTTATATTTTCATAGTTGTGATATGTTAGGAAGGACCACGTCATGAAGTTTAAGATTTTGCGCTATTACTAAGCTTAGGTAAGTGGATCTAACTCATGCTTGGAGTAGATATATTGCTACTCATAACACGGTATGCTATTTGATGCTGTGTTGATTGAATATGGGTATATCCTAAGTGAATTGATATGCTATTATAGTAGATGTTGATGTATTGATTTTGAATGACAATAACTATATTTTGGTTAAACTGTTATCTTGCTATGTTGGGCAATGATTTGTGCTTATGAATAATTATGCTAACTAGGGAAGTTGAGTGATCTAACTCAATATTTTAAGTATTCACTTAAGTAAACCTTAAGTGAGATACTAGAATTCTACTAGGAAGAGTTCGAAAAATAGAATCAGATCACTGGGTTGAATAAAACTGGAAGATCGATTGTGCTAATTGATATTCTTTAGTTACTAATGCATATCATGGCATGGCATGGCATGGCGTAAAAAGAGACCTATGGGTCCGAATTTTCAGAATAAGGCTTCCAAATGGTTATGGAAAAAGCATGGTTTTATGAACTCAGTTTTTGGAAGCATATAGATTACGTTGCCTGAACATTGTGACTATTTTGATAGTCAAATTTGGTAAACTACAGTATGTAGTCTAATTTAATTGTGTTGCCACTTTGATTTGGTGAATTATAGTGTGTAGTCTAATTTTGTAAAGTTGAGGGTCTTATTCCCAGGTAGCTCTTTGTTGCCCTTTTTGATAATGGTAGACTATAGTGTGTAGTTCAATTTGGTAGGGGTCCTACTCCCAAGCAGCTCCTTGTTGCCCTAGGTTCTTAGAGGTTATATCTAGATGCCCGACTATATTGACTAACTAGAAGAAAATTAGAGGGCCTAGGATATCTATACTGATGCATGCCACGTGCATGAGCATACCATACTACATTGCTAGCAGTAAATGCCCCATTGGGCAAATGCATATGTGAAGTTGAACCTGCGGGTTATAATTGAAATGTTTGGATTGTGGTATACAGTATTGTCTATCATATTTTCTATGTTATGTTGTTTGTTATCCACTTTCATTCAGCTTCAATAGCTAAGGGGATCAAAAGTTTTATCCTCAGGTTAATAGCATTATGGAGGGCCCAACATTAGGGGGGATACATATACTGAGAGCATGATTTAAAGTCAATGACTTTTGTATGGAGCTTGTACTAAGTTAGGAATCTTATTACTATAAAGATGACAAAGGAAAAAGCTAGTTCATGTTTTGATGTAAATATTATGTTGTAAACATAAGTTGTAATAGGAAATCTAGTTAAACTTCGATATAGAAACCCCTTTATTATGTAGACAATATTGTCTTTTGATGAATGAGCAGGTTAAGTTAAGTTTTCAATAGGTATTCTTGTATGATGGTGCATCTCGTGTTATGCGGGGATGTGACATTACTTGAAGGGAATTAGGCTACTGGACCTCTGATCTGTAGCCAAGCTTAAGGATTAGAAGGGCTGGCATGATGAATCTTTCCGTTCCAACCAACTCCTACCGAGGCCGAGTACTTCCTTGCCGAGTTACCCTTTATGCCATGTTGTATGACCGCCCATTTTTCTACAATTTGCCGAGTTGATGATTACTCTCCAACACTGAGCCGTCCAATTACTTGGCAGCCTCTCTGTTGAGAAGCCGAAAGAGAGAGTTTGAATTGATTAAGCCATTCTTGCTCGAATAAGCCCATCTGTTCATACTTTTTGTCTACATTTTCTAACGATCTAGCCAATGTAGCATCACTATGTGTACAGTATCATGTGCAAAATTCGTTACACCAATGATTGTTTTTTTGTATATTTATTTTTATCCTTTTATATCGGTACATTACTTCCTTAGGAAATACCCTTTTTGTCTTTTCCTTTTTAAGCAGGCTGCCTTAACTTATGAGTATAAATACCTTATACTTGTAACTGTAAGAAGAGATCATTCTTAATATACACTCTTTGAGTAATTTTTCTTCCTTACGTAAACATTGTTTGTTTACTCTCGACATCACTCTTATCCTTTCCCTTAAGTAAGGTTAAGTGGCAAGTAACCTTACTGGACTGATTTGTATGTCATATCGAATTGTGCTGTGAGTCCTCGGAAGTTCCATTGGTGTGTTATATCCTCTAGAGCTATTTATGGGTTTTGCTTACTGTTTCATTATTCGTTTTTCCCCTTTCGCACTTTCCCCATTAATCCTTTTTTGAGCTTTTTGCAAGCTTGGACCTATCTAGTGATCGGCTTTGTCTGTTCTTAGTTACGGTTCACAACACTACCACCCCTAACTTAGCTCTACCAAGCTTTGACAAAGTGTTTAAAGTAGAGTGTAACACATCTAGATTGGCATAGGTGCTATGCTGATATAGGAGGGTCGACCCATTGCCTGCTTTAGTGAAAAGCTTAGAGGAGCTATACTTAACTATTCAATTTATGATAAGAAGTTTTACTCCTTGATCTGAGTCTTGATTATCTAGCTATATTACTTGTTACTAAAAGAATTTGTGATATACGTTGATCATAAATCTTTGAGATATTTGAAGAACTAGCTTAAGTTATCTTGAAGACAAGCTAAGTGAGTTGAGTTTATGGAGGTATTTTCTCACGTCGTAAAGTACAAGAATGGTAAAAATAATGTAGTGGCTGATGCATTATCATGACGACGTTCCCTCTTGACTGAACTACAAACTAGGTTACTTAGTTTCTCTATGATCAAGGATTTGTATGTTGAGGATCCACATTTTGGTTCAATCTACATTAGATATGAAGAAGGTTGAACACTTGATGATTGTCCTAGGGAAGATGGATACTTATTTAAGAAAAGGAGATTGTATATCTTGACTTGTTCTATGTAAGAGCTATTAGTACACGAGGTGCATGGTAGAGGATTATCTCGACATTTTGGCAAGTACCAAACTTATAAGGTACTAACCTCTACATTCTTTTAACTAAGGATGATAAGGGATGTCCAAGTCGTATTAGGAAGGTATGTTACCTATAGAAGGGTAAAGAGCTAAACCAAGCAAAGGCAATATTTACCTTTGTTAATCTCAACCAAACCATGGTTTGAGTTGAGTATAGACTTTATCTTAAGGTTACTAAGGAAGTTCTGAAGGAAAGACTCTATCATTGTGGTCGTGTACTAATTTAGTAAGATGGCACATTTCGTTCCCTATTAAAAAACTAATGATATTTCAGTTATCTCTTTTCTTTTCTTATAGGAAGTCATCTAACTTCATGGAGTACCCAAGACCATCGTTTCAAACTGCAATCCAAAATTCATGAGCCATTTCTAAAGAACATTATGGAGGGGAATGGCAACTAAACTATTATTCAATATGTCTTGTCATCCATAGATAGACGGACAAACTGAGGTTGTCAATAGGATAGTAGGAACTCTACTCAAAGTTTCTATTGGTTTGAACATGACTGATTGGGATAAATGCTTGCCCATAATTAAGTTCACCTACAATAGGATTGCCTATAGCTCCATAAGCATGCTACCATTTGTGATTGCTTACATATTTAACCCTAAGATCCCATTGGGTCAGATACCCCTTCTAAGTTAGAATGAAGATCAACAAGTCATAGAAAGATCAGATTAAGGCAATGTAACAGAAGGTCATAGAGCAATTAAGCCAAGTTACCACTAAGCTCAAGAAGTGAGGTAAAGGATGAAGGGATAGAGAATATTAGTTAGGAGATTTATTCTAGATCCACCTCAATAAAGAATGAATCTTAAGTTTAAGGAAGAACAAGCTATCTCCCAAAGCCAACAGACCATTTAAAGTCCTTGAAAAGATTAATCTTAATGCCTACATGATTAAATTACCTAAAGATTATGGAGTCTTAGACTCCTTTAACGTTGCTGATCTCTATCCATATACTCTTGAAGATAAGCAGCGTAGAGCCAAGCCAAATTTGATCCCAAATTCAGATAGCCCGTAGGGGATGATAGGGATTACGGACTAATCACTCGTTCCCACGCTTGAAGACTTGCTAATATGGTTCGCCAAGCTATCTAAGGAGGGTTGAACTCTGAAGAATAATCCTTTCTCTAGTCTAACTTGCCAAATTACTCTGCTCTCCATCTCATTAAAAAGACTTTCGAGATGACGAACCTATTATCAAGCTGACCCTTTCATAATACATTAGTCTAAGGTTAAGCATCGAACTCATCTATTGCCAACCTGATACATTGCCAAGGTTGAGCTGCCCCTAATCCCAAGCCCACCAGTTGAGACCGACTAAACAATTTGCTACCCTTAAACCAATCCTTCCTTAGTTTAAAACATCCAAGCTTCCCAGTACAACCTCAACCTAATATGTTTAGAATTGTTATGCTTGGCAAACAGCATCATTGAGACTACGAAGTAGATAGTTGACATATGTCTCATTTTTTGACATCCGTACTATCCTATTTTGTACTCAAATATCTCTTTTTGTTTAATTACAACTCTACCCTTGTAATTTATTCTTTTTCCTTCTCTAGTAGGAATCTTTTTACAATTTATATTAACCTAGGACTTACCGTAATCAAGTCATATAAATGATTATAATATGTACAGCCACAACAGTTAGTAATATTAAATTTCAAACATTCATTTTCTTGCGTGAGCTAAGTATCCTTCGCTTACTTTCGTTAGCTCTTATCTAGTCTATTGCGAGCATAGATTAGTGGCAAAAACTCTTTGGCTTCACTTATGCATAATATAAAGTGTGACTTAATTTCATGGGATGCTTTAGTGCATCATATCTACCGTCGATATACAAGGGCTCTTGCTCAACCTTCGACTCCCCTTTAGTTTTTAGACCATCTCGCAATTCAAACCTAGTTTATGTGATACTAGACATTGCATGTTCCTTTACGAATCCATATTAGATAATGTATGAAAGATTCTTAAAACATTGTGAAAAGGGAAAAAATGACAAATAGTACTAGGTAGGAAAGTAAAGGATCATTCTAGGATCTAGTGTCAAAAGACACGCATTAAGGGGTGGTTGGTTAACTGATGCTTAGCTCCTCTCACAAATGTAAGTGTTTTGAAAACTCGGCACTAGTGGGAATTAACTTAGAGGAGCTTTGAAGGAGAGTAGGAAACTTAGCCGACCTAACTTGGGGTAGGTCAAGCTCGAATGCAAGGTATTGATAAAAGTCTCTTCAGATTGGGCAACGAGAAAGCTTAGCTTTAATTGGATGCTTAAATAGCTCGGCTTAGAAGAGGACTTGGCACTTGATAGCTTAATATTACAATTAACTCATTCAAAGCTTGACATTCAATTTGGATAAAGTAAAGTAATCCTAGGTCAATGATGATATCCCTATCCTTAAATGGTTCTCGAGCTAGTACTCATCGAGTAAGTCTTAGTCCTTTAGCTTGGCTACGGGTGATAAGCTTGAGGGGTTGGTTCCTATTAATATATATATATATATGTATATATATATATATATATTATAGACATATAAATAATAAGCAAAGTGACTTTTCTAAGTTAGGATTTTGTAAATATAATAGCAAAATTATAAAACTGCTAAAAAGCTAATTTTCGCATACAAACTTCGTAATTTATTGGGAGCATCTAAGATAGGTTCTAACAATAATGAGCCCCTTAGAAATAAATTATATGGACAACAATATTTATAGGATGACATGAAATAACATTTAAAAGGCATACATATACGTTTAGTATAAGTAATATATAGGCTTACGTTTAGGATGTTAGTGAAACCGACCTGATTAAGATAGAAATTTATGAGTAGGCTAAGACATTGGTCAACAAGAACTCGTGGACTTAGATCTCCAAAATATAATAAAATAATAAAAGTATGGTAAAATAGTAAATTTTTCCTATACTATTTAATAATTAATATATTCGTATGGAATAGACTTCGATAGTTAGCAAATTTTTAGAGATAAAATATATGTGTAATAAAATTATTAAATGACATGAAATAATATGTAGCATATATGAATATACGCCATGTATAATTTTCATGCGCAAATATATATTTGTAATTATCTAAAATACCCAATTAAATGCAATTGAGCTAAAATAAATATAGAAAAATAGTAAAAAACTAATAAAAATGATGAATAACTAGATTAAATTGTGAATTAGGCATGGAAGTGCTAGTGGACAGTTGTTGACTAAAAACAAATGTAATATGTCACTTAAGACTTAGTATAAAAGAGGGAATTTTGGATGGGAGGAGAGAGAAAACCATTTTGCTCCATCAAGATGCTCTATAAAATCTAGAAAACTATTTCATAAGCTCTTGCATGCAATTTAAGATCTATGAAAAATAGGAAGGTCTTAAGATGGTGAAGAAGAAATTAAAGGAAAAATTTTAGAAAATATGTGTGAAACAAAGGTTTAGGGGTATAAATTGTTATGGGATGTAAGTCACCACCACCACCACTTGAAGGAATAACCCACGTCTAGCCTTGCTAACAAAGATGTAACCGGAGCAATTAGTTTCCATTAAGTGTCCTAAATTGGCCGATTTTTTTTAAAAAAATTAAAATATTAATTTTATCCAAAAAATTCTAGAAAAATTTATTCATAAGAATTTTTACCCATAGAATCTAGGAAAATATTATTTTTGTATAAATTTTGTGGCTATATATATTGTTCTTAAGAAATCAACAAAACCAAGGTCATTTCAATATTGAATTAAATTACCTTAATAATGTAGTTTTGATGCCTAATTTTTCTTTAAGCTTTTCTATACTTAAAAGCTATGAAAAGTTTTTCAACAAAACTATTTTCTATATTTTTCAAGAATTTTTTAACCCTTCATTATGATTAAAATAGTATTTTTAGTAAAAATGAGTTATTTTTTCATAAAGACCTCACTTTGAATTTGTAACAAGTTGATTATTGGAGTAATTTATTGGTTATTGAAATGGTTAGATTGATTTTTATTAGGAGCAGTTATGAAAATCAAGAATATGCTACTTATGCATATATTTTTGTAGTATTTGGTGTTGAGAATTGACAAGAAATGATGTGTTAAATGAAATTTTGGTAGAGTAATGGAGTACTATAATGTTGTGTATACTGTGGTAAGTTTTTGTAGTTGGAATTAGGGAAAAGAGTGAACAAATCCATTAGCTATAAGGAGTTTAAGCTGAGTTAAAGGATAAATCAAAGGATTTGGGATGAATATCATACTAGGAATAAACTTATAAGTTAAGTTAGAGAAAACTTATATGTGAGTTGTAACCATGGGGAGCTTAGAGACTATGTCATAAGATGAATTTCTTAAAAAACTATGAAGTTAGTTAAACTCAAATGATAGTTTTGGGAGTATTTTGGTTAAAAGCCTTAAAATTGAGTAGATCCAACAGTTGACTTAAAAGGAACTTAGAGGGTTTTTAGAATGAAAAATATAAGAATATGAAGACTTAAAAGCTAGGTTAGAGGGTATTCTGTTAAAAAGTTTAACAGCTATCAGATACACAGGATGACTCAAATGTTAATCTAGATATGAACCTTAACTCCCATATAGCTTAGAAGGTAGCTTAGAAACTCCTTAATTTAAAGACTTCAAGGGTGCTTTGACCCATAACTTAGCTTAGAGGGCATCAAAGGTAAATTTCATTTGTGAAACAACTTTAACCTCCTATACTTACGTATACATAAGCTAGAAGTTAAATTCCAAATCAATTTAATTCTTATAAAGATGAACAAATTAATGGTATCATATGTGATGGGAATCAGGCTACCGAACCTTTAACCCGCAGCCGAGTCCGAGGACTAAAGGGATTAGCATGACGAATCCTTCTATTCTAGTCGACCTCCATTGAGGCCGAATACTTCCTTGTTGAGTAACCCTTCATGCCAAGCCGTATTACTGCCCATCTTTCTATAATGTGCCAAATTGAAGATTACTCACTAGCACCCGAGTCGACTAGTTACTTAACATTGTCTTTGCCAAGAAGTTAAGAAAGAGAGACTCTGGACTAACTAAGCCATCCCTGCTCGGACAAGCCATCTATCTGTACTTTTTGTCTGCATTTTCTAGTGGCCTTGCCAATGTAGCATCATCATGTGTACAATATCATGTGCAGAATCTATTGCACCAATAATTATTTTTCTTGTATATTAATTTTTACCCTTTTGTATCTTGTACATTACTTCCTTAGGAAATGTCCTTTTTATCTTTTCTTTTTTAGGCAAGTTGCCCTAACTTATGAGTATAAATACCCCTGTACTTGTAGTTGTAAAGAAGATCAAATCATCCTTAATACACTTAAGTATTTTCTTCCTTATGTAAACACTTTGTTTACTTTCGACGTCATTCTTATCTTAACCCTTAATCAAGGCTATGTAGCAAATAACCTCATTAGACTGATTCGTACGTCATATCGAATTGCACCGTGAATCCTTAGAAGTTCCATTGGTGCATTATATCATTTAGAGTTGTTCGTGGGTTTTGCTTACTATTCCCTTTCATCATTTTTTCCCTTTCACACTTTCCCCATTATTCCTTTTCAAGCTTTCTGCAAGCTTAGACCCATCCAATAATCAGCCTTATCTATTCTTAGTCACTATTGGCAAAATCTTGGTATCAGAGTAGAAGTTTCATGTGAACTGTAGTTCGTTCTTCTTGAAGTTCTATTATACTCTATTTTGCATGTATGAAATAGAGCAAGTTATTGTATTCATTTGACTGCTGTGTTGTTAGCTATTAATTTCCTGAAGTGTTTGTTTAAGCTTAGAATCTGTAAGGAAAAATGATAGACCCAAGTATGAACGTTAGTACTGGTGATGACAGTAAAGTTGTTCACCATAGACGATAGTCTTAGGGAACTCCCAAAAGTACTGACGATAAACTTGATGAAGTAGCTAACCTTTTAGTAGATTTGACCTAAGCTATTCATATACTATCTTACTAACCCATTGAGGCCATGTAAAACACTTTATAAGTTGCTCAACTTATTAGAGGTTAGAACCTAGCTCGACCCATTTGAGGTGGAGGAGTTGGCGGATGAATAAGGCGAAGGATAGACTTGAGAGAGCTTGATGAAGAGGAAGAAGAGCATGTATTAATCCCTAGAGCATCTAACCATGTGAAACTTCAGATTTTGAGTTTTAATGGATCTAAGAATGCTGATGAGTATCTGGAGTGGGAAGAGAAGGTGGAGTATATGTTTTATTACTATCAATATGAGGATTATGAGAAGTTGAGAACTACTACTATTGAGTTCTCCAGATATGCCGTCATGTAGTGGAAGAATTTTCAGGCCGCGAGAAGACGAAAGGGACACCGAGAGATTAAGACTTGGCCCAAGATGAAGAGAGTGCTTAGAAATAGGTTTGTCTCGGAAACTTATCTCCAAGATACTTTCACTCGACTTCAGGAACAGAGCTAAGGAGGCAAACTGTTACAAGTATGTTTAAGAATTTTAAATACTTATGATGCGTTGCGAAGTAGAGGAACCACCAGCTCGAACAGTCTCAAGATTCATTACCAGGTAAGAGGAGACATTCGAGACGTTGTGTAGCTCTAACGATTTGACATAATGGATGAAGCTATTAGGATAGCCCAATAAGTAGAGAGGTAAAGAAGGAACCGAGTGCTAGTGAGGATGCCGACTAATCGACCCGAACAAGTAAGTCATTGAACTTTATCGAGTTCCAAGCTAAGCAAAAAGGTTGATGTAAGAGCTAAGCAAAAAGGCCGACTTGATGGTGAAGTGTTGACCTGAATTTATGAAAAGGGGTAAGGGTTTGGCAGGAAGACCAACCAAATCAAGTGCTTCAAATGCTAAGGGTTCGGACACATGGCTGCTTAGTGTTTGAATCGACGGATGATGGTCATCAAGGAGACATCCTAAAGCTAGAAGTAGAGAGTACGGATGAGGAACCCGAAGAGGAGGAGGAGGCTCCTACTTAGAAAGAAGGTGTCGAGAAAGAGATGATTGAGGAGGACGTGTTTCCTGAGGACTTAGATCAATTACTCATAGTTGTCTAATGCACTATAAATGTAGAACCCTCGTAAGAGGAAGAGAGAGAATTTGTTCCATACCACCTATAAAGTAAGTGATCAGATGTGTGCCTTCATTGTAGATAGTGGAAGCTACACCAATTCGGCTGATAACTCGGATTTTAAACATATTTCATAGGGTGATTTTATAGTATTTTCCTCACATTTTTGGTTTTCTTTAAATAAATTGATACTTAATTGAGTAAAATTTTGATTTCTAGGTTTGAACGCATTCCGAGGATCGAAAACAAAGAAAAGGAATCAAATTTCACTCAAATCGGAGTTCAAATGAAAAAGTTATGAAATTTTGAAGTTGTGCAGAAAATTTTACCTTAGTGCAGAAAGTTACACGACCTGCGGACACGGTCATGTCCTAGGTCGTGTCTAATGACGAAAATAGAATCCTTTTGATACACTATTAAAGGACATATTAGGGTTTCAAAAGACATGAGAGACATTACAGAAAAGGAGAGACACGAGAGAAGAGAAAGAGACTTAAGGAGAACATCAAGAAAGAGGCGAAAACAACATTAACTTCAAGATTAGAAAGATTTTTCATCAATCAAAGGAGTTTTCCATGTTTTATTTTACGTTTTTTATGGAACTCGTTTTTAGATTCAGTATGATAGCTTAGAGTTTAAGTATTTAGGATTATGGAACCTAGGGTTTCATGTGATTCTTGGATTGATTTAGAATTCTCAATAAAGTTTCTATCTTTACTTGATTCAATTATGTCGTTAATTATTGATTGATATTTCTAGAACATCAATATATGATATTATACATGTTAATTGAGAAATTGCATGTGTAATTAGATCTTTACATAATTAAAGAGGATTACATGTATACTTAGAGATAAGATACATGTTTCTTCCGGAAAGTTAATTAATTGTATGGGAATTCATTATACATTAATTCAATTCTAAATTATATTACTAAGTGAAGAGATTCCGGTAAATAATTTAGGATTAGGGTTAATATGCTTGAGAAAAGTATTAACTTTAGTTGTGAATCCCTCCAGTCAAGAATAATAGAAACCGAATTGAATATATTTTAAGCGATCACATGATTAACTCTAGGAGAAATAATTCCTAAATACGTTATTACTTTCTTGAAGTCGTTCTTGATTTTATCTCTTTTTCAATTGCCTAATTAAGTCTTATAATTAAGTTAGTTTGTTAATTTTAGTATTTTTAATTAATTCAAACTTTCATAATTTTCTGGTTAGATAATAAAGCTAAGGTTAATATTAATACTCGAAGTCTTTGAGGGATTGACTCGGACTCACATCCACTATATTAAAACTGATAGGTGCACTTGCCTCATATCAGTGGCAGTAGTCAATCTTGTTTTAAAATTGAAGTTGCCAACTGTTGAACATCCAAGGCCGTATAAGTTGCAATGGTTAAGTGAGAAAGGAGCATTACATGTCACTCGACAAAGATTACTACCGATCACTATAGGGAATTACACTGACCAGATTCTTTGCGACGTATTGCCCATGTGTGCTTCCTACATGTTGCTAAGTAGACCGTGGTTGTTTGATAAGAGAGTTATATATGATAGCTATAGGAACATGTATATGTTCGAGAAGGATAACCGGAAGATCATGTTGAATCTAATGCTGTTAAGAGAAGTTAATAAGTTGCAGATGAAACTTGCTTGCGATGATGAGTAGAGCTAAGCTTATCAAATGAATCAGGCATTGGGATAGGCGTTGTCCTAATGAATATGCCCACCATATTCAATGCTTATCGGGATAATAAGGCTCTGGTGATGAGTAGAGTCAAGCTCCGAGAGGCCATCATTGCTACTAAGTTGACCCTCTTATTAGTCAGGTAACTATTGGAAATAATGGAGTAGGGTGAGTTATCCTAAGAGATTAAGGAGTTGTTAGATGAATATGCGCACCAATTCCTAGAACAATTACTTGACGGTTGCCCCCAACTCGAGGTATAAAGCACTATATTGACTTAATACCCGGTACTACACTACCGAATAAGCTAGCTTATCGAATGAATCCTAAGTAGGCTTTTAAGCTCCAACGTCAAGTCAATGAGTTGCTGGAGAGAGGCTATGTAAGAGAGAGTCTTAGCCTTTGTGATGTACCTGTGCTTCTAGTGTCAAAAGAGATAGAACTTGGCAAACTTGTGTGGATAGTCGAGCTATGAATAAAATTATGATCAAATACAGGTATCCAATTCGGAGGTTAGAAGACATGTTGGATGAACTCAGTGGAGCAAAAATTTTCAACAAAATTGATCTTAAATTTAGTTACCATTAAATTCATATGAGGCCAAGAGATGAGTGGAAGACTACATTTAAGACTCAATATGGACTTTATGAGTGGATGGTCATACCTTTCGGCTTATCGAATGCCCTAAGTACTTTCATGAGACTAATGAACCATGTATTAAGACATCTCATAAGGAAATGTCTCGTGGTCTACATTGATGACATTCTGATTTACAATGTTGACATGCCGAGTTATTGTGAACATATCAGAATAGTCCTAGATATCCTCTATACTGAGAGACTATTCAACAATTTAAAGAAATTTTGCTTTTGCCAGGAGGAAGTAGTATTCTTAGGCTATGTAGTTAGTAGAAGAGACTTACAAGTTAATGATGAGAAGATCCAAGCAATTGTCGAGTGGTCGACTCCCACTACTTGTGCTGACATGAGAAGTTTCCACGGACTGGCTTCATTCTATAGGTGGTTTATTAGGAATTTCAACACCCTTGCCACACTACTTACCAAGTTAACAAAGAAGAACACCAACTTCCAATAGGGAGAAAGGGAGGAGAGGAGTTTTGTCGAGATAAAAGAAAGATTAACCTTTGCTTCGATGCTAGTACTACCTGACTTTGATAAAATTTTTGAGCTGGAATGCGACACATCAAGCATTAGGATAGGCGTTGTCCTGATGTAAGAAGGTCGACCAATTGCCTTTTATAGAGAAAAGCTCTAAGGACCGCAGCTAAACTACTCTGTGTATGATAAGAAACTTTTAGCACTAATTCGAGCAATGCAAGTATTAACATTATTTACTACCAAGAGAATTTGTTATATATACCGACCATGAATTGTTGAGGTGCCTCTGAAGTCAGACCAAGTTGTCGAACTGATAACTGGCTAATTCTTTTAGTCGAGAGTGAGGAAAGATGTGCATCGAGTTATTGAAAGCTGTATAATGTGCAAGAAGGCCAAGTATCAAGCCGAGTAAGGGAAAGCAATGCCCCTACCTATTCTAACAAGGTCGTGGATTGAATTGAGCATGGACTTTGTTCTCGGACTGCTGCAAACTACCCAAGGCAAAGATTTTGTAATGGTCATCTTAGATAAGTTCAGCAAGATGGCATACTTCATGCCTTGCATGAAAACTAACGACACTTCAACTTTGCTTCTGTCTTCTTGTAGGAGATTATACGAATACACAGTATGCCAAGAAGTGTAGTCTCCGACAGAGACCCGAAGTTCTTGAGCCATTTTTAGAGAACCTTGTGGCATCAGTTAGGAACCAGACCACTCTTTAGTACCTCATGTCATCCCCAAATTGACCATTAAATAGAGGTAGTTAATTGTACTTTGGGGTCACTACTTCGAGTTGTAGTAGGCAAGAACTTAGCTGATAGGGACGTTTGCTCACTAGCGGTCGAGTTCACCTACAATCGAGCAGTACATGACATACTAAGCATATTCCCTTTAAGGTAGTCTAAGGGTTCAATCTCAAGTTGCCCCTTAACTACTCCCCTATACCAATACCCGCATAAGAGGGCCCTAATGCATTAACTAGAGCATAATCCTTTTAACACATCTATGATATGGTCACTTAGCACATCGACCAAGTTACTGGAAGAATAGGAGAAAAGATTAAGGGTAGAACAACTAAACAATTTTAGTTAGGAGATTTGGTGTGGTAACACCTCAATAAGGAATGGTTCTCGAATAAGAGGAGGAGCAAATTGTTTACAAGAGTGGAAGGACCTTTCAGAATCCTTGAAAAGATCAATGATAATGCCTATAAATTGGAATTGCCTGAGGACTATGAGGTTTCTAACATGTTCAACAATGCCGACCCCAGTTCGTATCACCCTAACAGAGAACTTAATGAACACCAATTGGATTTTATCCCAAATCTAAAACAACCTTGAGGGAATGATAGGAATTAGGCTACCGGACCTCTGACCTACAATTGAGCCCAAGGATTAGAGGGACTGGCATGATGAATCCTTCTGTTCCAATCGACCCTTGCCAAGGCCGAGTACTTCCTTGTTGAGTCACCCTTCATGCCGAACCGTATGACTGCCCATATTTCTATAGTGTGTCAAATTGAAGATTACTCACTAGCACTCGAGCCAACCAATTACTTGGCATCGTCCTTGTTAAGAAGCCAAGAAAGAGAGATTCTAGACTGACTAAGCCATCCCTATTTGGACAAGCCATCTATCCATACTTTTTGTCCACATTTTTTAATGACCTTGCCAATGTAACATCGCCATGTGTACAATATTATGTGTAGAATCCATTACACCAATGATTGTTTTTCTTGTATATTAATTTTTACCCTATTGCATCTTGTATGTTACTTCCTTAGGAAATGTTATTTTTATCTTTTCCTTTTTAAGCAAGTTGCCCTAACTTATGGGTATAATACCTTTATACTTATAGTTGTAAAGAAGATCAGATCATCCTTAATACACTTAAGTATTTTCTTCCTTGTGTAAACACTCTATTTGAGCTCAGCACCATTCTTATCTTAACCTTTGATCAAGGTTAGGTAGCGAGTAACCTCATTGGACCGATTCATACGTTATATCGAATTACACTGTAAGTCCTTAGAAGTTCCATTGGTGCGTCATATCATTTGGAGTTGTTCATGGGCTTTGCTTACTATTCCCTTTCATCATTTTTGCCCTTTCACACTTTCCCTACTAATCCCTTTCAAGCTTTCTGCAAGCTTGGACCCATTTAACAACCGACCTTATCTGTTCTTGGTAACAACTCATTATTCGCTTAAAATATATATATAGAAATAAATTGCAAATACTCTAGCAAATATATTGGGTTGGAATCGAGTAATATACAGAAAGTAAGGTTATCAATCCCTCGAGAACTATAATATTACTAAACCTATGATAGTTCTTATTAATATTCAGGCAACCAAAATTAAATTAATTAATCTAATAATTACTCTAAAACTATTGAAAAGAAAACAACTATGAAAAATATGAAATTAAGTAATCAATTGAGAATTATGAACAAAATCCACCCTAGATTATGCCAATCAAATTGTTATCATGTTATATAAATTAATAACTACATGGTCATTCAAGTGAAATTATTATACCTTAAATCTTAGGGATTTAAACTTCTAATTAATTAGTCAGCTTTTACATTTTCGAATTAACAATAGACTCTAAATTACAATCATATATCTCCCGATACTATGATTGTCTAATGTCCTAAATCAATTATCGCCAATGTCTTAATGAATAATCAATCGCCGAAGATCGCATTAATTTCTAGATAATTTCTAATTAATTCAATTAACTTTGTTTCCACATTGATTAATCAAATCAACTAAGAATTTCTAATAAACCCTATATCAATTCCCATATCATTAGGGTTTCTAACAACTATAATCAATTGAACAATTATAATCGAAATCATATAAATTACAACCATGAATCATCCATATATCTCTTAATCCTATAATATGAACACAATCATCATCTTAGCTATCTAAGGTTTCATCAATTCCCATAAATAAATTTAGCTGGCCATAGATTCAGAAACAAAAACACAAATACAAATAGAAACTGCAAATCATAAGTAATTCATATAATTGCGTAAGAATAATTGAAATAGATGTCACCAATTCTGTATTAGAAAAGATAATCTTTAATTGTAACTTCAACTTTGTCTTCATAGCAAAAGCAAAATCTTCTCAATGATCTAAGCGATTCTCCCAAAGATTCTTCAAGAACTATCTAAAGACTATTCTACCACTTTCTGAGTCTAAGAAAAGTATGTTCAAAAGTATCTCAAACGATGAAACATAAGATATTTATAAGAAAAATTAGGGTTCACTTGCGTATAAGTGCAAGGCTGACTATTAGGCTGGCGGCATAGACATCAAGGATGATGGTATAGACTGAAAAGGCCATCAGTGTAAGTATGGCCCAGCTGCCTTTAATTCCATCTTGAGTATGTTGATTCAGACTTCATTTATTTGTGTAAAACTCCTCTAAATTGTCTAGAATTCCACTCCTAAATCCTCTAATTCCTGAAATGTTCAAATGAAAATAATTACGTACCATTTCTTAATGATTTCTATAAAATCAATAATAATTCTATCTTAATTTGCACTTTAAAACATGAAAAATATGCCTTTGTTAGTTCGTAACAACATGCTTTATATAATAACTTAAATTAACTAGTTAGATAAACATATAAGGATTCTAAAAGGCAAACAAGTTGAATAACAAAGTTAATGAGCAACTGAACACCAAGTAAGTGAGATCACTGTTTCATCACACTTCAAAGTATTATTTCATAATACTTTGAGACTTTAGTATGTATTTATTTACAGTTATAATTTAGTTGAGTGTGTATATAACATATGTGCCTAAATATTGCTTTACTGTTGTGGAGCACAGAATTTTATTTATTACTTGTTTTATGCTTACTACTTGATTGGATAGTTTGAAATCAATTGATTACCTTAAAAATGATTTAACTTAACTTGACTTAATATCTAACCTAGCGCATATCACAACCCATTAAGGGAAATAATTAGGATTCTCGGGCCAAATACAGACCCTTCGATGAAGATAGCTGAAATCGTCCATTTCCCTCCTTTAGTTGAACTACGTGATAGGAAAGGAGGTTGTAACAGGATTGGTGATATTGGTTTGAAGGTAGGCTTAAGTAGAGTGTGTTCTCTATTACATAAAGCCTGGTTTGGTTTTGATTCATACATGAAATGTTAAACTCCTCAACTCGGATTACAGCAAACAACTTTGTGTAATGACATTTGCTTGAATACATATTGTATCTAACTAAAATTGCTTGAAAACCCTGGTTGCTCTATGTTAAATGCATACTTTTGTCTCCGTTCTACTTATTGAACAAGTTGTCACTCATTCCCTTATAGCGTATTTTGTAGGTCTAAAGTGGATTTACTAATATAATACCCAAAAATCAGACTTTTAGCAAATGGGGCCGAAGAGTGAAGATTAAGAAGGATTGGTTGGATTTATGTTCTTATTATTGACCTTTTTCTAGCTTTTAAGAAAACTACATAGGTCTCCTTAAGTAGCCGTAATGTTTTTGATCTTTTGGTCTATATACTAAGTAACATGTACCTATGGGTTTTACAAATGCTCTTTTGAAAAGTCAAGCTACAAGTTTGTCTTAACAATTATTTTAAATGACTAGTTCACATGTTTATGTCAAATAGATATCGAATTGGATACATAAAAGCAGTTAAGTCATTTATGCCTAGTGTAGACTAGGTCTATGGTAGTGGCTATAAGGCCAACTCTTACGATTCCACCTCTTTAGAGCATGACAATTCTAAATTGATATTAGATCATTATTCTTAAGAACTCACTCAAAGCGTGATTCTTAGGAACTTGCTTTGAAGCATTATAAATAAAATTTAATAGACATCATAGGTGAACATTGAGAGTAGGGAATAAATGGGTAATAAAAGATTTAGACTATAGGTCTATATTTAATATAAATATATGTAAGAGAAATGTAGAAAGTGTAACTGATAATATTGAACCATGAAAGATGATGAATTGTTATCAAAATTTATTTATAGAATCTTAGAGAAACACTCATATTATGTTGATTGAATCTCAAATGGTTGGGGAAGGAATGGCTTATAAAAGTTAGAATGTAATTTCAAAGGTTGTTTTGGAGACAATTGATTAAGTAATGCCTTATATGATAGGGGAATGTTTATGTAAATCTCACTTAGTAAGCATATATTTTATTCTTATGAGTATATCACATTTCTGGATGGTATCTACTAAGTTTAGACAATTAATTATCATACTAATTATTTTGATAGATGTAAAGATTCGTAAGTTATTAGGATCCAAGGAATCAAGCTTGATGATAAAATATTTATTGTACTAATGCATCACTTATAAGATTATATGACTTATAATTTGAGAAATTTAGGAGAGATTACTAGTAATTGATAAGAAGGATGTTGAAAGGCATCATTGTAAACCTTATAAAGTTTTAGTCTAAACCCTAAACTAGACTTGAGTGCCTAAGATAACTTCATGGGTCGACAAGGCTAAATAAGTTAAAAATTTTATTAAAATATAAATTTGAATATATTATGAGTAATAAAAAATCTTAAAATTTGATCGAAGCCTTAATTACGTACAAAAACTATAAACTCTATGTACGCGTAAATACCGGAAATTGAACTCAAACTTGACAAAAAAAACCATAAAATTATAACTTTAAGCTTTTAAAATGAATAAATTTAGCCCAATAGTAATAAAACCCAATCGAATACAATTATCAACTAACACGTGTGATTGTGTAAAATCGTTAACAAATGAGTTGAGATAACTCTCAAATATTATAAATGTAACGAGTAACACTTTAATTAACAAAATTTATAGAGTTATGAATATTATTTCCTAATTATTATTAATTCTATAATTTTACATTTAGAAAAGTTAATACCTATTATTTTTTTTTTCTTTTCCTACTTTCCTTTTCCTTTACCTTTTTCCTTTTTCTTCCTTCATTTTTTTCCCTCCTCTACGTTGAACTTCTAGAATCATGTTCAGTTGGATTTTTGCTTGATTTACTTTACACATATCTTCATTAAGTGGATAAAACCAAAAATATTGATAAGTCACAAGTCAAATCAAATTATTACACATCTTATCTTCTTTTCTCTTCTTTCACTTGTATTGTTTTCATTTTCCTCCTTTTTAGTCGGTTGCATATCCTTTACATTTGACTTATTTCATTTTGCTTTTCTATAAAAATCCAACTCAAAATAACACAAACACCTATTCCTTTTTTCTTCCACTAAAAACTCTCTCTCTCTTTCCCTCTTCTATTCACTTTGTTTTTCAAAATTTTCCTTCTATTTCTCAATACGTTATAAGAAGAAGAAGAAAAGCTCTTAGTCAATCACTTTTCAAGAAACCAAAAGATGTAATTAAGTAGTATTTTAATGTATTTATTTTGTTAATTTATATATACTCTTGTTATATATGTATATGTTGTAGAAATACATGTATTTAGGGAACACGTAATATAGTTGATTTTGTAATTTCCTTCCTTTGTATTAAAGTATTTGTACATGTAATTAAAGTTATATACATATTGTTCATTGTATTTTCTTATACATGTATATAGGTATGCTCCTATGTATATATATATGCATATAACTATATGCATACATATATAATAGGATCAAATACATATAAAATTAAGGTATATTTTAAAATACATAAAGTTATATGCATATGGTATGTATGATAGTTATTTTCATTTTTCTTTATAGATATATACATATGTATATGTGTTCCTATATATATATATATAAGTATAGTACATAATTATATATGTATAGTATATAGTATATTTAAGTGTATAGTGTGAATTTACATATGTATTTATGTATAAATAAGATAAGAAAACAAAAGTATACAAGTTTATGTATAAGTATAAAATACGTATACTAATAGTATAGTGTGCTATTTGTATATATGTATACCTAAATAGTATATGTATAATATACTAAAATACTAAATTACTAAATAAAGTAAGATAATATGTATATATATATTCATGTAGTGGGGTTTAAGAAAAGAAAGTGGATTAATTTATAAAATTTAATAAATTGTAATAATATATATATGTATATTAAGTAATGTTACAAATAGGAAAAATAGGGAAATATGGAAAATTCATAAATTGACACATGAAACACTCTTATATTGACATGTAGGCATCTTATAATTATAAATAATTTCGTAATTATTAATAATAATAAAATGATTAATTAGTTAGGAAATTACTAAAGTAGTAAAAAGCATATTAAATAAGTATTTAACCTTAAAAATAGCAAAATAAGTAAATTGTTATAAAATAAACCTAAAAATAATAAAATTACAAAAATATAAAATTTAGATATTTATTAAATCATAAATATATAAAGAAAAACTTAAAATAATAATTTATAATTATTTAAATCAAAATAATAAAATTCCTAATATTTTTAAACCATCATGAAAAATGTAGTTTACAATGTCCAAAATAAATCTGGCTATATAAAAATACATTTAAAAACGATAAAGATAGACTATAAGTTCATAAAAATTGAAACTAGAATGCAAAAGTTATACGCAACTGACAAAAAAGCTCAAACTAGAGATTTTATACGAATAGATAACTAATTTAAGTAGTTAGTACTAAATATGTAAATAGTTTAGTTATTTTACTCAAATATTTACTATATTTCATATTCCCTAAATGTTAGGTGATCATGATATACCAATCGACCTAGGGATTATTACGATCCTTGACTATTATGATGGTTGAGTAAGTATTCCTAATGATTCCATACACGTTTATACTTATTGTAACCCCCTAAATTTTTCTACCTAACATCTGAAGTAGACTTAAGTATATTAGATATTTATAGGAGTTGATAAGATTAATGAAAGAAAAAACCCTAAAATAACTAATCAATCCCATATAAAATTTTTTTACCCTAAACATATGTAAACACTAAAGATTTCAATCAAAAGTGATAAAAACCCTAAACTATAACTTTCAGGATATAAAAGCATTAATTCACCATAATTTATTCTCAAACCTTAATTGATAATATAACCTTAATATTATATCAAATCATTGGTAAGAGATTTTAAATAACTTTCAATCATTCATAAATACATATAATACTAAAGTAATCCCTTAGAAACAAAGATATTACATCATAGATCACATTCATCTTCTAAGTATATAAATAGGTTAGTATTATATAGAGTTAAGAGTTTAGTTAATGCTTATGTTATATGTAGTAAGTATTAATACCCGAAATGATTCTTTTCATGATAATTACATTAAAAAGCTTACTAAATGATTTATATAGGATATAAATACCTAAAGGAAGATCTCATTACCTATTCTTACTAATCATTTCACTAAATCCCATGTTTCCTCACATTTCAGTAATTTTCTTCCTCATTTCCCCTAGTTCTTTCATTATGTACACTTATATTACATGTCAATTTGAAATGTTGACCAAGTTGAAGGTTGACCAAGTTAAAGGTTGACTAAGTTAACACATGATGACTAAAGTCAACTTATTGCAAAGTCAACAAAATGTCATTGTCATCTAGAGAGTTATTTCCCTTCTCTTTAGCTTTCTACTCATTTTTCTTTTCCAATTTTACCCCTCCTTTTTGCTATATACTCCCCTCCCCACTTAGACCCCACTTGTCTTCATCTTTTCAAACATAAAACAATACAAAACCAAGTCCTTTTCTCCATCCCAAACCGTGAGCTTTCCCCCTTTGCTTTGTCACTTTCAACTTTTCCAATTTCACTTTCACAACTCTACTTACCAACACAAACCAATAACACATATATACTAGCTTTCCTTTTCATATTACAAGTAAGAAAAGGGTATGTTATTATGTAATTTCTTATCTTATTTAGTAGTTAGATGAATAGGATATGTTAGTGTAAGAAGCTTATGTGATATGTGCATATATGTTGTTGAGAGTGGAAGTTTCAATTTTTATGCTTATAAGTGTAGGAATCCTTAGATAATTGGAAGAAGAACACATGTACATATGCTTAAGTATATGTGTATAAGAGTATACTTAATAAATATATGTATGAGGACTCTTATACATAATTATCCATTATGTACATGACCAAAAAAGAGGTATATACTAATTATACATACATATACTTTGCTAAATATAACCTTAAAAATGCAAAAATATGAAATTTGTGAAGCTTTTTTATAAGCGAACATTAGGCATATGAAAATACGTATAAAAATACATATGTCACTGTATGTGGATATGGGTATGTACATTAGTATACGTATAAATACACAAGTGTACATACTAATATGTTAGAAGTATAAATATATATATATATATATAACATATGTATAAAGTGTATGAATACATAAGGATAAGAGTACATATGTAATGGATGATGATGTAAGCAATGACATAATAAAATAATGATGTAAGCAATGATGTAATCAAATGATAATATAAGCCATAACATAAAAAATTAATGACATAAGCAAATGATGACATAAGTAATGACATTAGCCTCTAAGATAATAAACTATAAGATCATTTAATTGTAAGAATTTATGGCTCATGAAACCATTAACTACTAAAATAGAACATAAAACTAACCAATAAGAATAATTAAGCTTCAATAGTTAAAATTTCAATAAATTTAGTTTATATCGTAAAACACGGGTTTTAACATCCAAAACAGACATTGCCGTGTAAATGTATATCCGAAAACAATAAAAAGCGACTATAAATTCGTAAATATCATAAATAGAATGAAAAAATTACATACAATTAGTGATAAAGTCTAATAAGATAAAAAATGATAGTAATTTAAGTAGAATTAGGTAAATAGATATCTAGATTTACTAGTTAATTCAATTCTTTACTATCGTTATTATATCGTAATGATTAATTGATCTCGATGTGGGCGAGGATCTCCTAATTGATTACTACGACTAGAGCAAGTCATCATAGCCGAGTGAGTATTTACCCTATAATTCTATCCTTGAATGTGATTGTAGATAAACGACTTAAATGATATTATTAATTGATTGTTGTGTAGGTTCGGGAAATGCTTATGTATGTTATTATGTGTTGAGTGGTGAATTTACCTTAAGTACAAATAATACTTTGTTGTTGTATGGTAGTATAGATAATAATTGTGTATACCATTTGATGGTCATATCATAAATGGACTTAACTATACGTGACTCATGAGAAGAAACTGGTATATGCATCAATATGCATTGCATAGACATAATTCTGGTTGTCGCATCACATGGAGGTAGAGAGAGGCCATTCAGGGGTTGATATTATAAATTTATTGGTTCTGTACGGTAAATTCATACAAAATGACCTTGCCTTAGCCTGCAGGAATACTAGGCATTGGAGGCACCAACCATTTGGCTAAGGGTTGAGTCTAAAGGCCTCCGTTAGGAGTGAATGTAGATAGTGGGGGTCTACTGACGATTATAATAGAACTTGGTTTTTACGAAAATAAAGGATTTATTTGATTTAAGTATGGAATGTAGAGTTCCGTAGTAAAGTAAGTTCTAGTATAATACCTGAATCTGATTAGTGCCGTGTATATTCCAATATTGACTTTAAAGGACGTTAAATCTGAGTTACTTATATTTACTAGTTAATTATACGTATTTTTTGGCATTCTATTTATCCATTCATTCATATGCATGAATATAATGTATTTATAACTTGTTTGTAGTGTGGCTAAAGGTTTTGCACACTAAACTTAGGCTTACACCCCCTTAGACTTTTGCTGCAAGATGACTTATTTGTTAAGGCTGGCCAGAGGATACCATTGGTTAGCTTGGGGACCTGGGCAAGAGCAGGCTATTCGGTATGGTGAGAGAACTGACTATGTAGACTTGTACTTATGTTTTGTTGTTTTGTTAGTAATATAAAACTAGAAGTACTAAATTACTCCTCACTATAAACTTTGTAGTTTAAATTTTATATAAACATGCTTATGTGATGATATCATATGGATCTATATGTTTTTAAGAAGCTAGCTGTTGTAGAGTCTTGTATATTGTGTGAAGAGTTCATGATTAGAAGGGTAACTAATCAGGGGTTCTTCATACAATAAACAGCATCTACCACGACTAGACCGGCCTCAATTTGTGACACTTGTAGTTAGTGAATGTTAATTATTATTAATAATTGGATGATGTGTGGGGCTAGGTTATGCATGTGTATGATACTATTTGATAAATTTTGAAAATACTTTAAAGTATGATAATGTATTGTTTATTACGTAGTAGATCTAATAAGAATTGATTTGTCTATGATTTTAATACAATAATTAGACTTAATGATATCATACTTGAATTAACTAAATCGAAACATGCATAAACATACATTGCATAAGTAATTCTAGTTGCCACATCACACGGGTAGTAAGAGGTCATATGGGGGTTGATGAATTATGACTATAGTGTTTTAGTACGGTATATACGTACAAATGACCTTACCTTAGCTTGTGAGATCACTAGGCGTTGGAGGCATTAATTGCCTGGCTAAAGGTTAAGTCTAGAGGCCTCTATTCAGGAGTGAATGTGGACTATGAGAACTTACTCATAATCATGCTTAGAACTTGGTTTTAATTAAAACTGAAAATGGATATACTATTTATTTTTTAATACGAAATGCAGACTTTCATAGTTGTATAAGTTCAGTTATGATATAAGGATCTACTTAGTGCTTTGTATACTCTAGCCCTGATTTTGGAAGGTGTTAAATTTGAGTTGCATGTGGTACCCAGTCACTTATATGTATTTTTTTGGCATTCTGTGTGTTCATGCATTCATATGTTTGAAAATTAGTCGTAAATAACTTGTTTATTGTATGGTTGGGGGATAGCTTGCTAAGCTCTTTAGCTTACACCTTCATGGATTGCTTTTGTAAGAGGACTTTTTTATTACACTTGGCTGCGAGATGCCTGAGGTTAGTGGGAAGCTTTTGGGTTAGTGTAAGTTTAAGCCGAAAGTTGAGAAAATATTACACTTACTGTAGAAAACCTTTCAATAGAGACTTATTATCTGATATTATGTGTTATTTGGTATATTTACTAGTTTATATAATAATACATTAAAGACTTAGTATATTTGTTTATGTATACATTGTAGTTGTATGATGAAACTCATGTTAATATAACTATGTTGTGATATTATCTATTCCTTCATAATTCTTAGGTATTTAGTTGTAGTAGTAGCTTTGTATGTCGTATGAAGGGTAATCGATTAGAAGGTTAACCAATCTACGGTCATTTGTATAATATATGATGCGTACCATGACTAGGCCACCCCTCAGGTCATGATAATTATGATGAAGACTAGGGTGTAATTGAAACATGGAGTGTAGTTGTGGTCCAATTTTGAGGTGTAGGTTTTATTAAACTCAAGGTAGCAAGTAGAGTATAACTTGACTCAAAGGGCACTATAAAGCTTGATTTAGAAGGTTAAGTAGAATATCTTAGGGTGAACATAAGAAATTAATTAGTTGAGAGTGTTAATACTCAAAATTGGTATTTTAGGAAATTGGACAGTTTGCTTAGGATGATTTTGCAAGATGAAAAGAAAATAAGGCTATAGGGGTTGCCGGGATGACTTTGGTATAGCCACTTAAATGCCTAAGTTAGGTTAAGTACTTTTAGGTAAGTAAAAAGATTAAAGAGAGTTTGAAAGCAATTAAAAGAACTTGTTTGCTGCATTTCAATCGCCTTTTATAGCCAAGGGTTTGTTTCAACTAGTAAGCGTTGCCTCCAAAACCTAACATATGCATTAGATTTAAATTTAGGACCACTTCTTGATATTAGGGGATGTAGCTGATGCCATAGCAATCAGTGGATGGTTATTTAGGCAAAGAACCTAACTATTCATTCAAATCTTTTAGAGTTGACTGAGTCAAAGTCCAATATGTTGGTAATTACTCTAACCTGAACAAGGCCAATTTGATATATTTTGGTTGGGTGCATTTAGCTCATCAGCCTTCTCAAGCTAGTCTACAAATTCGTAGTGATCTAAAGGAAATCAGGATAGCAAAAGAGGAGGATGTAGATGTATAATAGATCAAACACCACTCTATTTAAGTTAGTCTTGACCTTAGGGAGAATTTGCTACCAACATTTGCCACCCGACTCCCCTTGACGGGCACATCAATGGGAGTAATGATATTCTTTTATTTGGGTGCTTTGATCATAATCCTTCAATTGTAAAAAGTAACTTTAGGAGGTATTTTGGCACTTCAATCTAAATCGTGGACTTCATTTCTTGACCTTAGCCATGATGGTTGCAAGGTATTCTCTAGATATTGGACTATTTTTTCACTTAGCTTATTGGAAAAGCTTTCTATATGCTAATCATAACGTTTCACATCCTATCATGGGGATTTGCACGACTGTATCAGAACCTATGCATGCCTCTTTGAAACACCGTTTAATATGGACTTTCTAATTTAAGTAATGTGTGCCTATTCATATAGATTACATTAGTTATTAACTGCAACCTGTACAGATCTTAAAAAACCCTAATTCCACGTATCCTTTATTTCTTCATTTTTGTACTTCCTCTCCTATCTTCTTCTTCTTCCTTACTGTTAATTTACTTAATCCTTTGTGCAATACCTATTTATAATTGTCCTTCTTCCTTAGTCTACACATCACTCATTCCCCTACTATTGCTTGTTCTTTTTAGTTGTATTGCTAAGGTATGCCATGTTGACTACTAAATCTAACAACTCAATACATGTACAACAACGGAGCTAAGAATTGTCCACTATAAACCAAGTGGGCAATTCCCCTTCACATGAAAAACCCACTTCTTAGCTTAGCATGGAATGCACTATCATATAGGAATACTTGTTAAAAACTTAACTTAATATGCTCTTTCATTAAAAAAACAACTTTATTTATGTGATAATGGGGGTACTATAACGGAGTTTAGTTGGATATTTGGTTACAACTTATATATATAGCCTAGTATTTACATCAAAACATGAACCATTTTTTTTTTCATCTTCAAAATAGTAGGACTTCTGACTTAGTACAAGTTCCATCCAAAAGTTGTTGACTTCCAACTAACGCTCTTAGAATACATCCCCTTTGGTGTTGGGCTATTCAAGATCTTATTAACCTAAGGATAAAACATTTTATTCCCTTAGCTACTGAAGCAAATAATATCACAACTCAAACATTTCAATCATAACTAACAGGTTTAACTTCACACATATATTAGCCAAACCAGACATTTATTGCTATTAATGCAGCATGTTATGCTCATACATATGGTATGCATTGGTATTGATATCCTATGCCCTTTAGTTCACTCATCTCATTAGTCAACATATCTTGGCATCTGAATACAGTGTCCAGGAACTTAGAGGCAACAAGGAGCTACTTAGAAGTACAACACCTAACTTTGTTTTTCCTAAATTAGACTATAAAATGTTGTTTACCAAATTAAACTACAAAGAATAGTCAAGTTACTTAGGCAATGTGAATCTATATGCTTTCAAAACTAAGTTCATAAAACCATTGTTTTTCCTTAATCACTTAGAAGCCTCATTTTGAAAAGTCTTACCCATAAGTCTCTTTTATGTCTTTCCATGCCATGCAACAACAATTTAAGTATACTATTTCACACAATCAGTCTTTAAGTTTTATTTAACTTAATTATCTAAGTCTAGTTTTTGGTCTCTCCTTACTAGAAATCTAATATCTTACTTAAGGTTTACCTAAGTGAACACCTAGAAGATTGTGTTAGTAATCACTCAACTCTTCAAGTTAATATAATTATTCATAAATAACACATGAACATTCAACATAGCAGCATAACAATTTAACCAAGCTATAACTACCATTGTTCAAAATTACTACATCAGCATCTATATAACATCATATCGGTTTAACAAAGATATAGCCATATTTAATCAACATAGCATCAAATAACACGCAATGTTATGAGTAGCAATATATATACTCTAAGCATAGGTTAAATCCACTTATTTGGCCTCCTAGCCAATTGTTTCCAAAAGTCTCTAATAAGGTTACGGATCTGGCCTATTCAATACAAAATAGCATAAATATTAAAATATAATATTTAGATGAGACATACTTAATATATTAGACATATCCCCTTTAGTTTAGTCTAATGTAGTCATGTATACTTATTTTGTGATATCATTGTAACTTAACTTTATTTTTGAAATTTATATAATATTTGTTTTTAATATTATTTAAAAAGTTTATACCTTTTCAAAAAATTTTACTTTAGAAATTTCTACTTTTTGCTAAAAATTATATATACTCAAATTTTACGATAGCAATGATGTTAGATTTGTAAAGCTATAAAATTCAATTTTAATAGTTCTAATAAAAGATTACTACTAGAGATCTACTCATTTTGAGAATCGATGCTAATAATATGCAAGTCTTACAATTATCAATATTCTAAGTTTAAAATTCGAAAAAGAAGAAATTTATAAAATTATAAAGATAAACTACTCCATTTAGGTAAATAGTGAGACTATGGATATATTTCTTATAAGATCATTGTATATCAATAATAAGATAATATTTATAACTATGGAAACGAGGTTACTTGAAAATATTAGTATTGGAAAAATTAAATTATCGAATTATCCCTTTTTCCTCTTTTCTTCTTCTTCTTTTCCTTTCTTTCTTCTTGCTCATTTCCTTCCTTTCTTTCTCTCTATCATTCTCTCGTCTTCTCTCTCTTTCTCTTTGATTCTCTCATCCATCCTAGGTGAATTGGCCATATTTGTAGGCCAAGTTCCTACTGCCTTAATTCAAGGCAATTTGGTTCTTCTTTTTTTTTTTTTTAATTCCTTTTTCCTTTAAGATATTTTGGGAAATTATTATATTTTATTTAATACTTATCCTAATTTCTAGAATATTAAAATAATATTCCCTCTTTTCACTGCCCACATGATTAGTAAAGAATAATTTAAAGTCGCAATTTTCTTCTCCCATATATTGCATTTCAGGTAAGTTTTAGCAAACTTATATTTAGAAAATATTAGTAATGTAATAAATAGATAAGTTTCATTAATTGTTTGGTAGTTATTCTTATTCATCTTATATGAAATTTTACTCACTAATATTAAGATTAAGATTACATAGTTGATTATAAAAGATTCGCCGTAAGCTATATAAAAAATTATGAAATTCTACTTATATTGATGAAACCCAATAAACTTAATAGTTTATGAAAATTGTATGTAGATGGGCCTAATTTGAGGTATTAAAGTTATAAAGTTGTTTCTTTTAATTTTTATTACTAGTCATGGAAGTCTAACTTAATTCTAAAAAACATTATTATAAATCATAATTTCTAGAGTGTACCTCAAGCATTAACTTTTCATTTTATTTCTTATTAAGTTATATAATTGCATATCTAAGTTTAGGTATAATTTAGACATTCCCATATCTATAAATGCTTTTAATGGATCCAATGGAGAGGAGATATCTAGCCAACTAGGTGTCATTTCTAAATGATCTCACATGCCAATAAAATCCTATCAAGTGCTAAATGAATATAAACTACCATTTTTTTAAATCACCGTTTACTAATGCTAGGAGTTGTTATGCTATATTTATGAACCATACATTTTCTTTGAAGCATCACTTAATAATCATTCATTCATTATCTAGCTAATATAGGTTTATAATATATGTATATATATATATATATTTGTGGTTTTATTAATTTATAGGTATCTATTTTACTATGGTAGTCAAATATAAATTACTTTTACATTTTATCTTATGTCACTATTAATATTATTATATTCATTATTCTATTGCATATTCTCGTGGTCACTCTTAAAGCTAGTATAAACCGTTTTATACCTATTGACTTAACTTATAAATATATATTTTTCTATAAAGGATATAAACTACTTCAAAGCTAATAAGATGAGGTTATAGGGTATTACATTCTTCCCCCCTTTAAAAAGTTTCGTCCTCAAAACTTCTTTGTATTGATATTAATATGGTTTATTTTTCCAAAGTTACACATGTTAGGCCTCTATCTAAGCTTTTATTTCTAATTACGAATTATATGCTTTTTATTTCTAGGAAATATATAATGTCGTGATTGACCTAAGAAATGATAAGGCTAACAAGGTTGGATTTACAACACCATTCCTATTTGGATTCAAGCCAATGGTATAGTGAAAACATGGTGGCTAAGTTTCTATTTGGCCATTAGTGTCTACCTTGTAATTATAGGAAAATTCGTTTATAAAGTATCTAATGCTACCTAAGTTTTTAACGTTTAACTAAATCCATATAGATTCCTCATTTAAAAAGTGAACATTTATCTATATACCCACTTATACATTTTAGCAATTGAAATGTATACCCTTATGTAATAACTATTGATTACATAGTTTATAAAATATTTTAAGTCAACATTTCTCAAGTCAATTATAGATCAAGAAAATATCTTATAGTGATAAGTACGTATACAGTTTAGGATCTAATTCTTTTACTTACTATCTTTTGCTAATCTACCTAAATTTTAGCCCATCTCACTATTTATTAGCTTCGTCCTATCTCTATCAACCTAAAGTTTTGATATCACTCCTTTATCACCATCAAAACTAATATTTTCACTTAATCCTCCTTTCTTTCCTTTAGTTAGTTTGGATTCTCATATTATTAGTCCTATAGAAGTCATAGTCATTCTTTTCGTTAATTCATTATCTATCCTATAGCCTGCCAACATATCTTTTCACCTCATCCCTATTTCCTATACATGGTCAAAATCCTAATTTGCACTTAAGATGAACATAACAAATTCAATTTCTTCAAGTCTACTAGTTTTATACTGCAATTGTTGCCTAATGGTCATAGTTAAGATCTTAGGTACTTGCTATAGTTAACACATATATAAGAAAGAATGAGTTTGGGAAATCTGAACTTTCCATCAACTTGTACATGGGGGAGATAGATAATGACTCAAACCAAGTGAACTCAACTAGATTTGACATAAATTAACACAACTCTTGATGAGCAAGGCTCACAAAGATACCAGATACTTTTTTGGTTGACAAGTGATAGAGGGGCTTACAAGGATAGGAAAATTTGTTATGAAAGATACAAGAGTCCTAACAAACATGAGTTATTTTGACAAAAAATTCATGAAATGCATAGATTTGCCATTCTCTTCTTACTTATCACATGTACCAAAGGTATATGAAAGGTATGCTCTCATAATGCTTACCATTACACTTCTTATTAACTTCATATACGTCATTGTCGTTTGACTCTAATCTCATAATTATTTATTACCTTATGAATCATAATTTCATTCTATACAAAATCAACCTCTGAATTAAGCTCTAACTGTACCTCTAATAAAGATTCTAATTGTTCTCTGAACTTACTCCTAATTATCCATCTTTAACATTTTCTATCATTCTATTCATTCTAATAATAACTTTAGCTTGCCTTACTATAACATGCATATCATCTTCAGGATCCCTCCAAATGTCTACTTTCAATTCCTCCTCTTCAGGTTCCTTTTTTTTTCTAGCAACTTCTCTTAGCACTTAAATTTCTATGAATCTTCTATGATTCCCTTCTTATCAGGTTAATTAAATGCTACTATCCTTTCCTCATAGTAGACATTTGCTCTATGGTTACCTAATAAGAATAAGCCTAAGGCTATCTTTAAGCCAAGGTCGATCAACTCTTGCTGAGACCTAGTTGAAGCCCGAAGGATTAGGGCTAGAAAAAGAACCACTTGACAACAAATCTATTGTTAATCAAGTTGTTGAGAGATCACGTTGCCAAGAGTTAGATCCACTCCATTTGGTACAGTACGAAGAGACTAGTGCCAACTAACTTTAGAACTTGACAATTATAGGTTGAACTTTCAAGTGTCTTGACTAAAAACTGCGAGACTCTAGTACTCCTCCTTAAACCTTGACATCCAATTGTTAACTACATCCAATTCAGATCATGTTCCTTTCAAGACTGGTTAAGCGACTGCATGCTGACTTCTTCTATTAAATCTATAGTTTTTTATTGTTGTACATGTGTTTTTTTCTTTGTTTTATTTATGGGCTCAATTCTTTAGGGTTTAAGGTCTTGTACATTATTTATAGTTTTGCTACTAGGGTTTAGGACTTGCTATAAATAGCAACATTTGTAATTAGCAGACAGAAATATATAGAAATGAAGACAATCATATTTTACAGTGAAATTTTCTTCTTTCGAGCAAGGTCACACTTGAGCTCTTAGAGCTTGTTTTGCTGAATTATTGAGTGTTGATTAGACTTTTTAATATTTCCTATGTTCTTATCATTGTTATTCTTAAGATTGTAGTGAACCTTTCATTTGAGCGAGTTAGTGAGTTGCATCTAACCTTTTATTTGAATCCCAAGTGACATTTAGTGTTCATGAGTTGTATTGAACCCTATTTTAAGCTCAAACCCTTGATTGTGTTTGTGTCTTGGTACGTGATATCCATACACATTCACACTCCAAAACCCCTGTTTTACTCCCTATTCTTCATACTCCTCTTGAACCTCGAATACCCATCATTCCTTCTAAGATTCATTGCCTGCTATACGCATCAGTTACCTCCAGTATTACATCTAATCATTTTATATATAGGATAACCAACTTTATAATCACCGCATGAGTGTCTAGATACACATTCCTTTTCCTTCAATTTGTATTACACCACTTGTTCTCCTTCAGGAGGGGTTGTAACTATTAATTCATAAACTAAGGTTTCTATAGAAGGTTTATTTCTATTAACGTACTCTTTTGAAATATACGAATGAGTTGCCCTAGTATCAAATAGAGTATAGGCATAACTATCTCCTATACGAACTAGTCTTAAAACAATTTGTGATAACTATATTACTACTTTCAAGTATTTCTTATTTATCAACTACCAATTATACAGATACTCTGAGTTATCAAGTTCGAAGGGTCATACTTGCCATACCTTAATCTTCTCTAACTTCATCTTGTTGAACAGCATATACCCTACCTTGCTCCCTCAGCCTAGGTTCTTACCCTCAAGGTTGATTATTCTTATTAGCTAGTCCTGGTCTATTAGCTTGGTTTTATGGCTAAATTGGTCCTTCTTGTTACCATCCTACACATTGTCAAGCAATATGCCCTCGTTGATGGCATCGGTAACAGTATATACCTCTTAGATTAAGGTTTTCACACTACTTAGCTAAATCCTCAGTTTCATCGCACCTATAATGCTTCTCCCTCAATTTTAGGCTTTCCCAAGCTCGATGCTTACCATTACAATTCCAATAAAGTTGTATTTTCGGTAGAGGCCTTATGTTTCCCTTTATAGATCGAATGAACTTCTTTCCTTTAGCCAAATTACTTTTGTTGCTTGAACCAACATCTAACTTCTTTTTATTATTCTTAATCTCATCTATGGCCCTGTCGAAGATTACGAGCTTATTTGATTGAATGAGTTTTTTTAACGACATTAGTATATCTTTCCAACCTACTCCTCTTCAACATTTCCTAGTAATAAAGATCAAGCCTTACCTTGAACTGCTTAACTTTAGAAACCTCATTGTTCTGTATAGCTTTAGGAGCAAACTTTAGTAATCTATTGAATTCCCTCTCATATTCTTCAATTGTCCTGCCCTGTTGCCTTAGCTTGTAGTATTCTTTACACATTTTTTCCCTTTAGCACTTAGGAAAATAGTATCCCTAAAAAGTATCTCTAAATGTAGCCTAAGCAATAAGCTTCGATAAATTATGTCTCTTTCCCTTCCACCAATTATTTGTACCTTCATCTAACAAAATAGCAGGTATCTTAACTTGTTTATTTTCTTTAACCTAATGAACTTCAAAAGCTTTCTCCAGCAAATCAATCCATCCTTTTGCCACTAAAGGATCATTGTTCTTTCCATCAAATGGTTTCATTATTCGCTGCACCTAAACTAACTTATTTCCACCTCTACCAACTCTTGCCAATGCATTTGTAAATTTTTGTGTCAATTCCACCATATGTAGTGGTTAATTAGGATTAGGTTGAGGATACTATAGTAGTTCCTCTCTTTGCTCCTTAGGTACTCTATTCATCAATGATCCTCTGTGTCCCCTACGAATCATCTTTCTACATAAACATCACATAAAATTCTATTGATAACTTCTACAATTGTTTTACTAAACTATGACTATTAATTACCTAACTACCTTACGCATCTCACATGTACTTAAAGGTTATGGTTCCTAATTAATGCTCTGATACCACCTAAAGGTTGTCATATCCTGGCTTAGTACAAAGTACACCATCACACAAGAATACCTGTTAAAAACTTAACTTGACTTGCTCATTCATCAAAAGACAACTTTATTTATATGATAATGGGGGTACTACAACGGAGTTCAATTAGATATTTGGTTACAACTTATATGTACAAGTTAATAATTACATCAAAACATGAACCCTTTTTTTTTTCATCCTCAAAATAGTAGGACTTCTGACTTAGTACTGTTTCTACCTACATGTTGCTAACTCCTACAAATGCTCTCAAAATACATCCCCTCTGGTGTTGGGCCCTTTAAGATCTTGCTAACTTGAAGATAAAACATTTTATCCCCTCAGCTACTGAAGTTGAGTTAGAGTGGATAACATACAATACAGTACAGACGATATCACAACTCAAACATTTCAATCATAACCAAAAGGTTCAACTTCATACATACATTAGCCAAACTAAGAACTTATTACTAGTAATGCATCATGCTATGCTCATGCATATGGCATGCATCAATATCGATATCCAATGCCCTTCAGCTTGCTCATCTAGTTAGTCATCATACTCGGGTATTTAGGTACAACATTCAAGAACTTAGAGCCAACAAGGAGCTACTTGGGAGTGAGACACCCCAACTTTGTTTTTCCCAAATTAGACTAGAAAGTGTAGTCTATCAAATTAGACTAGAAAGAGTAGTCAGGTTACTCAACCAATGTGAATCTACATGCTTCCAAAAATAAGTTCATAAAACCATTGTTTTTCCTTAATCACTTGGAAGCCTCATTTTGAAAATTCTAATCCATAAGTCTCTTTTGTGCTATGACATGCTATGTAACAATAATTCAAGTATACCTTTTTGTAAATCAGTCTTTAAGTTTTATTCAACCTAGTTATCTAAGTCTAGTTTTCAGTCTCTCCTTACTGGAAATCTAATATCTTACTTGGGGTTTACTTAGGTGAATAACCAAAAGATTAGGTTAGCAATTACTTGACTTTCTAAGTTAGCACAATTATTCATAATACTTTATCAACATTCAACATAGTAGCATAATAGTTTAACTAAGATATAGCATCATTCAAAATTACTATGTTAGCATCCACTATAGTAGCGTATCAGTTCAACTAAGATATAGCTATATTCAATCAACATAACATCAAATAGCATACAGTGTTATGAGTAGCAATATATCTACTCAAAGCATAAGTTAGATCCACTTACCTAGCCTCCTAGCCAATTGTTTCCAAAAGCCTCCAATAAGGTTATAGATTTAGCCTATTCGATACAAAATAATGTAGAAATTAAAATATAATACTTAGATAAAACCTACTTAGTATATTGGACTTATCTCCTTTGGTTTAGCCCAATCTAGTCATATATACTTATTATGGTATACCATTGTAATTTAACTTTAGGTTTGAAATTTATATAATATCCATTTCTAGTATTATTTAAGGAGTTTCTACCTTTTCAAAGAACTTTTACTTTAGAAACTTCTACTTTTTACTAAAAATTATATATACTCAAATTTTATGAAAGAAACAATGTCAGATTTGTAAAAATATAAAGTTCAATTTTAATAATTCTGATAAAAGACTACCACTAAAGATCCACTTATTTTGAGAATTGATGTCAATAATATATAACTCCTAAAACTATTAATATTTTAAGTTTAAAATTCAAAAAGAATAAATTTATGAAATTATATGGATGAAATACTCCATTGAGGAAAATAATGAGATTATAGATATATCTCTTATAAGACCATTATTTATCAATTATAAGGTGATAATTATAATTATAGAAACAAGATTACTTGAAAATATTCGACCTCAGAAAAATTAAATCATTGAATTCTCCCTTTTTCCTTTTTTCTTCTTCTTCTTCTTTTCCTTTCTTTATTCCTCTTCCTTTCCTTCTTTTCTCTCTCTCTCTCTCTCACTCTCTCTTTCTTTCATTCTCTTGTCTATCCTTAGCAAATTAGCCATTTTTGTAGGCTAAGTTCCTACTAACTTAATTCAAGGTGGTTTGGTTCTTTTTTTTTTAATTCCTTTTTCCTTTAAGATACTTTAGGAATTTATTGTATTTTATTTAATACTTATCTTAATTTCTAGAATATTCAAAGAATATTCCCTCTTTTCAATACCAACACCATTAGTTAGGAATAATTCATAGTTGCAATTTTCTCTTCCTGTATATTGTTATTTTGAGTAAATTTTAATGTACTTACTTTTAGTAAAGTATTAGTAATATAATATCTAGATAAGTTCCATTAATTATTTGGAAGTTATTCATACACATCTTATATGAAATTTTACTTACTAAGATTAATTAATAAGATCACATAGTTGATTTTAAAAGATTTGTTATAAGCTATATCTAAAATTATGAAACTTTACTTATACTGATGAAACCTTGATAAACTTAATATTTCTATAAAAATTGTATATAAATTGGCTTAATTTAAGATATTAAAGCTATATAATTACTTCTTTTAATTTTTATTACCTAGTCGTGGGATTTTAATTTAATTACAAGAACGGTGTTATAAATCATAATTTCTAGAAAGTGTCTTTAGTACTAAGCTTTTCATTTTATTTCTTATTAATTTATATAATTTCATATCCAAGTTTAGTTGTAATTTAGACATTCTTACATCTATAAATGATTCCAATCAATCTAATGAAAAGGAGATATCTTGCTGATTAGGTGTCATTTCCAAACAATCCTAATTCCCATATGCCAATATAGTTCTATCAAGTACTGAATGAATATAAACTACCATTTTTTAAAATCACTATTTACTGTTGTTAGGGGTTGTCACACTGTATAAATGCACCATACATTGCCCTTAAAGCATCACTTAATAATGATTAATAGATTATCTCACTAATATGGGTTTATCATATATTTATATATATATATATATTTGTGGTTTTATTAATTTATAGGTATGTATTTTATTATGGTAACTGAATATAGATTACTTTAACATATTATCTCATGCCACTAGTAATATTATTATATTCATTATTTTATTGCCAAGATCCATATTCTTATTGTCACTAGTAAAGCTTATATAGACTATTTTATAACTATTGACTTAACTTATAAGTACAAAATTTTCTATAAAGGATATGATCTACTTGAAAGCTAATAGATTGAGGTTGTGGGGTATTACATATTCTCTAGACAATGAGAATAATTCTCAAGCTCTCCCCTTGTACACAAGAATTAAGTATGACATGAGCCCAAATGGTGTTGCTAGTATAGTAATCAAACAATAATTTAATGCTTTAAGGCTCAACTTTTATGGTGTACCTTAAGCTTGGACAATCGAAAGGCCTAAACCATATGAGCGAATTACTGCACTCGGGGATCAGGATTTCATCTTCTTCAAGAGATATTTTGTGGTTGGTTTGATATTACCTTTTTCTATTTTCTAAAGGTCTTATTTTACTTAACACCACATGTATCCTTTTATGCTTACTCCAAACTCCTATAGGCTGTTAGTAGCATTCAAGTGTATTTGTGAGGATTTGGAGGTTAAGGTTATAGTTACCTTATTTCAATACTTCTTCACATTACAAAGAAGGATGGATAGCTTTCCATATGCACTTAGCATCGTAAAAAGTTCTTAGTTAAGTTAAAGTCCTCAATTCATGATTGGAAACAGAAATGGGTGGTAGTTAGGTTAGCCTCTCGACTTGATTTCCTTATTGTTTAGAGTTATTTAGATATCAAAGATTTGCTTCCCAATGACTAGAAGGCTCATGACACAATCATGGAGGCTTACAACAATAGATATTTTCTCTAAGATGCAAATGTCATAATTTCTAAATATTCAAATGATGATCCAATATTCCTTAAAGATGAAGCAAGAGTAGCTGAAGTTGTTTGTAGTACCTATAGATAAAGGTACTTATTGATAGTAGGATTTCATCCGTTACATTTGCTCGTGCACTTGGTTAATGAGAAGCCGAGTAATTCACCTCTCAGGAGATGCTGACCAAGATGGCCATATCTGGTTTAAATTTAAGTAGCGTGAATAGTTATTTCCTGAAACGGTTCCATTACATAACCACCCACTACTCCTACATTTTAGGATTGCACTTAATTGTAAGGTCTCCATGTGTCCCAATAATCATGTTATTAACTGTTGTTTCAGATACTTGACATTCACCTAAATACAAATAAGAAGCATTGTAAGAACTATTTGATAACCCATAACTACTCACTCTATTTTCTCTTAAACTCACTTGTTGACTCAGGCATCAGAGTGGCTGCACCGGATTGGCCCTGGTACTCTTTAGTTTTCTGTGCTTTTGCAAGAACTAGGTCCTATCTCAAAATCACCCTACAGCAGTATTGTTATTGACCAAGGTACAAGCTTTTGTAAGCTTGCCATGCTGGGAGGGGTTCGTAAGAGGAAGGACCTCTATAAATACTTCAAAAGCTGATTAGTCTTCCTTGCCTATGCTTAGCATGGCATTTGTAAGTGTTTTAACTTGTATTTTATTATTTCTTAACCTAATCTTTTGAATGTTTTATCGCAAATATGTCATTTAGGGATTATAGCTCAAAGGACTTATTCACTAAGCTAAAAGTTGGTAGGTCAAAAGGGATGGAAGACCCTAAGAAGACCTCCGTCAAGCAAGCTCTTGTAAAGCAACTAACCAAACACCCAATGAAGGCACTACCAAAGGTAGTTGTGAGACGAATGGTGAGGTCTATTAGCTCTCAAGTCACCAAGGAGGGCCAATATGCTAAGGCTACTACGGATACTCAATAGGCAAAAATTGATGCTAAAAGAAAGGTTGCTGAGGTTGTCGAACTAAAGAAGCAACCTAACACTCATGATTGTCCATCCTTAGAGAGAGAGATCCCTAGAAGGGGAAATCCCTTAAGAATGATAAGTTTAGGGGCAATTTTGAGAATCCAAAGGAGAGCAAGGAGGCCCCCTTTAGGATCTGAACCTCCATCACTCCCCCTCAAAAGCGAAACATTGAAGTCTTGCAATTTTTCCCCTACTAGAATGTCAACACTACCGACTATGCTTTATGGAATGGTTGGGTTGCTTCAGAGTTGATAAGGGGTATTTTTCTACCCCAAGACATTCAACCCTTGAGAAATATTGTCAAATTTTGATAGAATTCATGATCTAACAACTTGTTGTGGCTAACTACCTCTAGCCTTTATGATGTAAGGTCTTATATGGCCTCTTGTGTTCAAATTTAGCAAGCTTATTTTATAGCTTTTGCTCTAACCTTGCTTTAATTTTCTAGAATCCTTAGTAGCTCGTGATGATTGTTGAACCTTTGATGAAAAAATATGAGGCTGTAAGTTCTCTCTTCCAGTCTATTTTTTATCTCCTTATAACTCTCTTAAGCTAATAATTGCTTCTTCCTCTAGATTGCTGAAGAGGCTAAGAATTAAGAGGCTAGTATGGAGATAGAGAAAAAGAGACTCAAAGAATGGGGTACCAAGAAGGTTAAACATGAGGAGGAAAAGGCAAAAATAGAGGAGGAGCTTAAGGTCTAGAAGGAAAATGTAGAGAAAGAGGCTAAAGCTTGGGAAGAAAAAGAGACAATTTTAGTGGAGGAGTAGAAGAAATGTTATTTAATTGGTGTCTAACCTCCAAGGGGTACAAAATAAGGTTGAAACCCTCAAGAGCAAGCATAATGAGGAGGTCGCTCATCTAGAGAGGTCATGATACAATTCAGAGTATGTAGCAATCATGAACTACAAATGGATATTCTGAGTTTGATGGAAATGTGAAATCAATAAGTGGAATGGAGTTTTAAGATGTGAACATGTATGGATATTATGCACCATGACACAAACACACTTATGGGCTGAGCTAGAAATGGATTTCAATACGACTCATGAAAACCAAACCAAGGCTTAGGTTTTAAATGAGAGTTAGATGCGACTCACTAACTTGCTCAAGTGAAGGAGTTCACCACATTCGCATGAAGAAGATTAATAAGAACATACTAAGGACGAAAGAGCAAATAACACTCAATAATCAAGCTCGGCTTAATTAAGCTTACAAAAGAGACAAGGTTCTAAAGAATACTCCTTGTAGTTATGATGTGTTCGGCCGAGCTCCAAATGAGGTTGGCCTACAGTTGTAGAATTTGTAGATTTCTCGGCTCTATATTCCTGATGTTGTGCTAAGCTGGTCTTTGGACTTAGGACATCAGCTGTTTGGTCCCTAGTTTGCTCGATAGCTTACAAAGCCATTGCTAAGCTATCTTTCTTTCCATTCTTAGCCTTCTAGCATCAGCTTGGCCTTGAGTGGAGTAGGTTGGCCTTAGCATAGAATAGGTGGGCTATGGCTTGCAGATGGTCATAGCCTAATTCCTATTAGCTCATATGAATAACTAAAAATAAAGATGGCTAAGGTAGAGAAGGAATAGAGTTTTACCTACCAGAAGGCCTATGATAAGGCTTACAACGATATCTAGGAGAGCGAGGAATATAATGTGGCAAAAAGTGTTAAATGGGATAAATCTACTCAAGGTAGGTCTTCATTCACCATCCTAACTATGACCTAAGCTGTTTGAATTTTTCTAAACAAAGTCAAGAGAAGGAAGCTTATGTTGACAAGACCAATGTTGGAGAGGCCAAAATAGAAGAACAACTAAGTAAAGGTGTTGACACTCTTGTAGCTAACAACACATAAGAACTACTCAAAACTCCTAAAGTGCTCAAGGTGCTTGCTTCTGATTCCTTTGCTAATCCTCAACCTACCTTTATTGAAGCTTTAGACAGCCAAACTCTTGCTGCTGATCAATCTCATGAAGAGTGATTTTCTTTTCTTTTCTTTCTTTTTTTTTTTATTTAACTGATTGTTACCTTTAATACCTGTAAAGATCTTTTATCCAGCCTTTTGCTTAAGACTCATGTTAGACCCTTTGGATGATCCCAATGCTATTGAATATTTATGTATCTATTTATTAATTTCTTTGATGAATTCTTTTGACGATACTCATTAGCTTTCTATTCACTTATCGAATGACATAAACTATCACTTAGCTCGTCGTTGATCATATTGGTCGATTATATGATGGCAGACTTTATATTTGGTTCTCATCACCATTTGATAGCTTAGGACTTTCGAATGGATCATAGTTTATTTGGTAGACCTAGGGCAATTAAATTGAAGACAGCCCTGCGTCTACACATTAGACTTAAGGCATTATTCCTGTTGTTGGCTGAGGACTTAGGGACTTATAAGTAGCTCATCATCCTTATGAGGACTTGTAGCTTCCATGCCTATCACTCTTAGAAGAGCTTAAGGCTTTTACATCTCGTTACCCTTTCTTAAGACTTAAAGATCCATAGATATCCTTTTTCTATCATCTATTGAATATACGACTTATGGATTTAGTGCTTTATAGTTCACTCATTGCCCTTTAATAAGGCTTAGAGATTTTCAAGCTCTCTCTTATCGAAGAGATCAAGTGAAGATCAGATCTTTATTTATCTTTATATTTATGCTTTTGTGATAAGTATTATACCAAGACAAAGTAAAGTATGAAATAGAACAATGTTGGACAACAAGCAAATACGTCATTACATGAAATTTTGGAAAGAAACTTGATCGATTCATTAGCTTCAACCTTTCATAACATAATTATATCACATATGTGAAGAAATAAACAGAACATGTTAATCGAAAAGAAACAAACATTCCAACAAGTTTGTAGAATAAATCCACCTACAAACACATCATAATTCACACAAATAGCAACATTAGAACATGATAATAGCAAAATATGTAAACAAACAAGCAAACATATCCTCTTTTCCTCTTCTAAATGCTCATTACTCAAAATATGGCTAAATGTTGTCAACATTCCATGCTTAAGGGATTGGTTGTCCATCAAGCCTTTCCAGCTTATAGGCATGTTCATCCCTTACTACCTTCTTCACTCTAACGTGATCCTCCCAAGTAAGGGTAAGTTTTTGTTGGCATTCCCTTGCTCTTATGATTTAAGTCTCTTATAGACCAAATCATCAGGTCGTAAGTACTTATGCTTAACCTACTTATCATCGTGTCGAGTTGCTCACTGTTGAAAGGCAATAAGATAAACCTTTAGCCAATGCACATGTCTCATGAATAGTATCTAGATTAGCTTGGAGGCCAATGTCATTACACTCAGGGTTGTGTGCTTAGACCCTTGCACATTGTACTTGAAGTTCAATTGGCAATACAACCTCTGACCCAAAGGCCAATTACGATGGGGTATGACTCGTTGAGATCCTCTATGTAGTCCTATACCCCTATAAATAAACTTGTTACGTATAGTAGCATCATTGAATTTGATAATGAACTCTACAACTAATCACTCCTTCTCTAAGGAAACTAACTCCATCTAGTGCTTTAAAGTCTTTTTACCCATGTGATGTGATGTCTTATTTAAATTTTTTTCTTAACTTGAACATAAGATAACTTATCCCCTTAGTTTAGTATAAGCTGGATGAGAGTAGATGAGAGACAACAAACATAAGCACATGTCTAAATTCCTTTCCTAAACTAAAGAGAAGATAACTTATCCCCTTAGCTTATTGTAAGCGTTGTGAGAGTGGATAATAGACAACAAACACTAGAACTTGTAATACCAAAATCGTACAAGCAATTTGTTAGTTAAATTTTATTATCCTATATCAAACTTACTTAATTTGGACTCCTCTTACCTAAAACTCACTTTCCCTTTTTTGATAGCTTTCTTTATGCAAGATGCAATGAACTTTCAAGGTAATCTCCTAAATTTAACTATTGACTAGATTAAATTGTACATTCAGTAATTTTGATTAAAAAGTTGTTGCTAAATCAAAATATAATATCAATCTAGGTAAGTCTTATTTAAATGAACTTTTAGATTTTGAGTGCTTTCCATTACACTAAAAAAATTCTCAAACACTAAACTAAGGAACTAAATGTGGGGAAGAAAGAAAATCCTCCTAATACAATCCATAGGACCAAAAACTACTTGTTGAACCACTCATAGGAACTTTTCTTAACCCATTTTGAAAGCGGATCTACTAGCCATACTTCCATCTCACCTAAAACACATGTTAGAATTTGACCATGTCAATCACAAGGCTCATTATGAAACCCTTACTAAGAAAAATTTTTTCCATTCAAACTTCATAGATTGGAAAATTCTGAAATTAGCCAATGTGGAACTAAAAATCTATGCCTTAATGGAGAGAAGAGGTCGAGAAAAACTCTTTAGCATTCAAGAACTAGTATATAAGGAACTAACTTTACAGTTCCTCACAACATTAACACCAAAACACAATTAAGTACCTTATGGAGCTTGAAACACCATCTCTTTTCAACTTTGGAACTAAATTCAACCTCTCAATAGTGAAATTCAACATTTTGATGGGGCTCAATGATAAGGACTTTATTCGTTCTCTTGAGTTTTACACATTATCATATGAATTATCTCGCGATGTTACTCTTACGAACTATTGGTTGAAATTAAGTGATGAGAAGATCTATAACAAAAAATTGACACACGGATCTTACCTAAAAACCTAATACACTAGGTCCTCTATTAGCTACTCACTCACACCATTAGCAAGAGAGGGAAAAGCACTAGCATTGTGGCTATGCCTGAGGAGTTATCCTATGTAGCTTGGTTGAGGTGTACTCCATCAACTTAGCCATCATACTTGCCTTTTATATGAGACACAAGCAACCGACACTCAAGTAAACCAAATATGATGTAGACTATATGTGATGATTTTGGCTAACCAAATCAAACTCCTTATCAACAACCTTCGATTGACCATCATTAGAGATATCACCCTAATGTCTTTATCTACCTTTCGCCAAACGGGACTCCTCTTATATGACATTGATAAAGTACCCACAAAAAAAAATAATAAACTGAAAACTCCACTAACCAAGATGTTTTGATACGAGAAGTCAAGAAATTGAAAGTGGAAGTTCAAAAGTTGGTTACTTGAAATTTTTTAGCAATCCATCAAAAGGTAGTTTAGACTCCAAACAAGGATGATAGAGTTCTATAACAACCTCACCGAACAAGTCAAGGTGGAGGAATTGACTGATGTGGCAAGGTAGATGGATATAGGTGATGATAAAGAGGAGGCAACATCTAAGGAACACGACAATACATGAAGGGGCAATGAGCAGAATGAACTAATAAACATTGAAACAGAAGATGAGAACAATAACAATGACAAATATTTGGATTTCTTCTAGATATTTAGTGTTGACTTGTTTTTGTTTTATTGCTCTACAATTTTGATGTTTTTATGTTTAGTTTGAATAAGTGTTAGTTGCAATCTTTAGTTTCCATGTTTTTAATTTTTGAATTTATGATCAAGAAAATAGTGAAATTTCCCATTTTATCGCATATGCTCTTGTCCTTTGTTTTTAGTGTACTTGTTTAAATCTCTCTTAAGCTAACAAATCAACATCATATGCAATAAATTCTCATGGACAATAATGTAACTCCAACTCTTTTATGGGATTATTGCTTGCCCTAATATCTTCTTCTCCATTATATTATTTTTATGTGCACCTATTTTTCTTATAATTTAGAATAAAATACATTAAGGACAATGTACTAAATTAAGTATAGAGAAAGGGTACACTGTTATCATTCAGTAATCAACTTGTTATATTTTTAGCCCTAATTTTTTTTAAAGTTTGCACTCTTATCCTAATAAGGGAATAGTACTTATATCTAAATTTTTCTTAAGTCATTATTGCACATTATATACATCACTGGAATTGAATAATAGAATTCTTATAAAGCAAAAGTTACATGTTATTTAGCTCAAGATTCGAAGGCATTAATTAAAAAAAAAAAAATTGTGATTGAGTTTTAGTCATTTGCTACTTCTAATGTTTACTTAGATGTATGCTTATTCCTTTTTTATTTTTAGAACTCTATAATCCTACGTAAATAAGTAAATGAAGCTTGTCTCTTGTAATTTCCTGATGAGCTGCTGACCATTGGTCCTCTCACTCACATACGACTCCAAGGCCTCCAATCCCTCATCCAAAGAATCTTCTCTCGATAACCCATTGATGACAAGAAACTCTATGCAGAAGAAGGATGGCTGAATTTCTTAACAATTCTAAGAGATTATACCCTACTCTATTCTCTCTCTTATGCCAATGCCGATTATCTACTTGCCGAATGTTTTGTACTGAATGATCAAACATTCAGTTGCCAAGAGACTCCTTTTGAGTGATGAGATATTCTTCTTTGGGCCGACTACTTTCTTCCAACTTCTTACCGACACTTATTATACCCCTTCCTCACTAGACAGTCCCTAATGCGGCAGCATCTTAATTCTATGTAGCTACTGTACCTAAAGGGCCTTTATACAAAACCAATGTTGTGTTGCCACCTGTCCAATTCATCTAATACTATACTATTTTTCCCTTTTTGTCGTTTGTCCTTTTTACCCTTTTTTGTATGTACTAAAAATCCCCTTTCTGTGTAATTTTGCCTTAGGGACTGACTATAAATAGTCCCTTCTTCTTATAAGATGGAATCATCTTACCTTACAGATATATATTGAATATATTGTTCTTATGAGACAAACCTCTCTAAGTCCTTTTTCATACATTCTTATCTAATCTTGACGAGTAGCTTAAGATTAGTTACGGGTAGACCTTAACATCAAGTTGTATGTCATATCAAGTGAAGTATCAAGTTGTGTTGTGCTCGTTGGTGTGTCATATCCTCCAAGTAGCTTCACATCAGCTACTCTAGTCAATTTGTAAACCTTTTCACTGTATTTTCTTCAATATTTCAAAGGACCCATCTGTTCAAATTTGCTACGGTAAGTCCTAGTGATAACAAAGCTCCTAGGCACATCATTTCCTTTGAAACTTTTAAATTGCTGAAGGTATAACTAAGAATAATAAAATAAAAGACAATTGATATGGATCGATCTTAGTACCTCAGAAGAGTAAGACTCTTTCTTACTACCAATTTTTTGGAAAAAGAAAAGCTAACAAAAGAAAATTGATATGGATTAGCCTTAGTCCCTTAGAAGAGTAAGGTATTTTCCCATTATCAATACGAAAGCTAAGAGAAGCCAAATTAGTAAGGATCGGCCTTAGTCCCTCAGAAGAGCAAGGTACTTTCTTGCTACTAATAATCTTTAGTGATTAATTAAATTAAATAGCCTATCAACAAAAGTACATGTTAGGGGAATAAGTGGATACAACATGTATTTACTCTTGATTATGGTGCTTAGTGGAGTTGGGAAGAGATTCGTATACATCTTAGCTAAACATAAGTGAGTCGTATATGGTTTTTGCTCAATTAAATAAAATGGAACTAGTTTAGGAGAGAACCTTCGATTAAAATTGCATGATTAAACATTGATTTATAGGAATGACCATTAAATTCTAGTATTTGTATCTAGGCTATGTTAAAAAGTGCGAAGGAAGATCACACAAGTTACTAATATTTTTTTAAGGATGAATTATCTATTGATGGGGTTAATTTGATTTTTTTTCTGATTCTTGAATAATAGTAGTTTGATTTGAAAGATTTTGTCCTGAATTATCAATCCTACTTAAGGAGAAGCAAATGTGTAAGTGTGGGCACTCATCCATTAGGTTATTTTCTTGAATATTTTGAGTTATTTTGATGAATTTGTTGTTGATTTAAATCATTTCTTGATTTCAAGACTTAAATGGGGCAATAAGGCAAAAATATGAGAATTTAGGCTCTTTTTGAGGGAAGAGTTAAGGATAGCAAGTGTCGAAGGGAATTCATCCAAGGAAGCCCACAACCGATCTTTACGGCCGTATTCCTTGGATGTAAAGTCTACATCCTCAATTTTCAATCGAAGTTTAAAGAATTTTTAACCTAGTATAAGACCATGGTCTAACTCCATGGCCATGTTCTATACCTGTAATCCTCTCAACATCTAATTCAAGACAATTTCTCAAAAATTATTGCAAGGAGAAGTGTACACCCAAACTCTATATCCTTATATTTACTCATAGACTTGTCATGATTTCAAAACACTTTCCATTTAAAGATTATTTTGTTTAGATAATCTAAATAGATGTCAGAAACATTTACAAAAAGGGAAAGAAACATCATAGATACAGTAGGAGCCTTTTTCTTAAAGTTTTAGTCATTTTCTATCATGAAAGATCTTATTTTTATCATGTTTGTAGCATAGAAGTATTGATATCCAGACCTGTAACCTTGAGCTAACATGTAATGTACTTTGATTGTTATTATTCGAATAAAATTCTTTTGTTCTTATAGATTCAAGCATGTGTTTTGTATTGATTAAGTTGTTATTTTTGGGGTTTCAACTTAATTATTAGATTTTATGTATTGAAGTCACGAGGTCAATACATAAATGGATCTACCATAATTAAAGAGATTTGTTATAAGCTTAGAAATAAGTTATAGGTCAATACATTAATGTCGTTCTAAGGAGTTCTATTCTAGAAGCGATTTAGGTAGAATGTAATTAGGATTAGAATTTAATAGAGAAGCGGTTCTTATTAAATTAACAATTGAATTCCTTTGGTTAGTAAGAATAAGGAATACATTAGAATCCCTAAGCTATTACAAATTAATTTCTTGGTGATCAGAGTTTAGTTATCACTTTCGTAGTTAACTACTTTTTGTTGATTAATTGCATTTACAATTGTTAATTATTAATTAGTTCTTATTTCACAATTTCCATTCAATTTATCATCACTATTACTATTAATTTTAATTAGAATAATTTAGTGCAAGCGAGTATGTGTCCAGTCTTGTGGGATCGACAATCCTAGATCATAATTTTCTATATTATTACTTGATAGGTGTACTTGCCCAAGCAACGTAGTATACACTCCATTAAATATGTAATTTGACATGTTGTATGTATACTTGTCTTAGCTCTCGAATATTTCCTACATCCTTCATTTCATAGGACACCTACTCTGGTCCCATCACACACCTAATGTGTTTTAGGGATAATACATTCCTCCGTTAGTATTCTAGCCTAACCATTTTGTATCTTATTATTGGTGACCAAACAATATGGTAGACACTCAACAAAAATGTGAGAAGTAAACATATCTTATCATATCAAGCACTAAATACTTAAATGCTCAATCAAGTGAGGTCAAACACATTTTGTCACGACCCGAGGGGGTTAGTCGTGGCAGCCACCGTATACTGTACAAAGGATTGCAGATTGAATTCCCTTACAATCAACGACCCTTTTATACAAGACATAAGGTTACAGTTACTACTAACAACCAAGAGTGTGTAAGCTTAAGCAATATCATTTCATGATAAATAATAATATTATAAAAACATAACACATAATCAATTTGCATAAAAGTTTACAAATATAGAGTTTGAAACGTGTCTAAAGTCAGACTAATATAAAAATTACATATTCAAATCTACAATTAATCAAAAGTACTCTCTGTCCTCATCCAACTCCCATACTGAACCCATGTAGAAAACTAACCTTGGGCATGCGATGGCCCGACTCTACAAAAATATCAGCTTGCAAAAGAAGACTACAAGGGTATAAGCTAATTAGCTAAGTAAGGTAATTTCCCTCGACCATACAGCAATCAAGTTATACAATAGTTAAGTTAAACCAAATGAATGCATAACAAACAGTATGCCAAACAAATACATGCAGATGAACAAGTACTATATGCAACTCAGATTTAATGCTCTCCAAAGTTAGGGTTAGAAATTCATCGGTATAGTCAAATCCGAGTATCATATTAGAACTTATTTCAAAACGAAACTCCATGTTTCGTATCTAAAATGTAATGGTACATCCATCACCAGCTTAATTAAAACGAGTTCTACATATGATTGTGAGTAAGTTCACTAGCCCTCACTCACCCCTAAACGAAGGCCTCTAGACTCAGGCAGTTAGCGCCTCCAATGCCTAGTCAGCCCGCAGGCCAAGGTAAGGTCATATCGCACGTGTATACTATATGAAATCAATAACAATCAATAATCAACCCACGCATGGCCTCTTGCTACCTCCGTGTAATGTGACTGCCGGAATTAGTTATGCAGTACATGATTTATGCACGATTCAAGTTAACTTTTTCTAGTCAAATAAAATTTATTCTTATTTATTTAGTGATTATTCCAAGTCACAAACAATCAATCTAGTGAATCTACTGTGCAACAATCATTATATTATTGAATTTTAAAGTAAATTCACCATCACCAGCAATTATCATGCACAAGCATAACCCAACCCCATACATATTCATTTATAATTCATAATTTATATTCACTAACTACAAGCACAAATAAGTATGGAATCATTAGGAAAAACTCACTCAGCCATAGCCAACTCAAGGGTCGTAGTAGTTTAGGGGTAGCTCAGAGTCGATATCGAGATCACTTGAGAATAATAGAAATTTTTAAGTTTGAGAATTTATAGCTAACTAGTGTTGTAATTTGTGAGGTCTATTTCACTTAGTTACACGAAATTGTTGATTCAAGCTTTTTATCGAATCATGTGTAACTTTTTCATTTTAGCTTAGATCATTATGAACTTATAGTCCATTTTGATCGTTTTCGAGTGTATTTTCTTATAACGAGGTCCGTTTTGGATATTGTGACTCGTAGTTTAAATCATAAATTATTAATTTTCATTTTTCTTAACATATTTATGATTTATAATTATTTAAATCATATATTTGATATTTTTATTATTTTGAGCATATTTTCCTATTTTTAAGATTTTTAGCTTTATTATGATTATTATTGCCTTTATTATTTTTATTGTTTCTCATTTTCTTATTTTTTGTGTACTTCAAGATTATACATATATATATATATATATTCATATTGAAAACCCTGTAAATTTAGCTATTTAAAATTAGAAATGAACCCTAATACTATAGATGACTTGAAGAGTCATTAAAACCGAGCAAGATAAAAATTTAATATTCATGAATTTAAATATATTATAAATAGTAAAAACTTTAGAAATTGATCAAAACCTTAAATCGCATACTAAAACCCTAAAAACTGACTTACACATCATTAACCAAAATTGAACTTAAATTTGTTCAAAACCCTAAAGTTATAAATATAAACCTATAAAATAGTTAAATATTACTCAATAGTAATAAGATTATAATCGATTGCAATTTTCGACTAAATAGCCTATTCATATGAAATTATAACAAAATCGCCATAATAACTTGTAAAAATTATAATTATAACTGGTACCAATTAAATTGATAAAATTTTACAAAAATTTAAAAATTAATTTACGAGGAGATTTGTTATAATTTATATGTTTCGAAAAATTACATATATTTATTATTAATTTTTATTTTCCTTCTCTTTCATTTTCAATTTATCTCTTTTCTCTCTTTTCTTTCATCTTCCCAATTGTAACATTCTGGAAACCAATAGCCGCTACCTAAGAAAAAAAAAAAAAGAAATGCCAAGTGTTGATTAACCAAAGAAATAAAAGTCTTAAAATGATTATTTTTATTTATCATCATTAATGCAAAAGAATAAATAAAATCTTAGCCTAAACTTTAAATTACCTAATCACGTGAACAAAGAAGCAAATAAAATCTAGAAAAAAAAAAGAGAGAAAGAACATTCTGCACAAACCAAAACCGTGAGAGAAAGAAGGAAGAAAAAGAAGAAGAAAAGAAATTAAATTACTAGGTAAGTAAATTATTTAGTATAGATGTATGTATATAGTATATACATGTATAAATATAGTATTTATATAATAAAACACTACTATTACATGTATATATGTGCACAAATACATAAATTAAATTATATATGCATGAATTAGGTTATGTATGTATACATGTATGAACATAAGTATATTATATGGAAAAAGTATGTATTATGTATTTTTTGTAGAATACCTATAATTAGTATTAAGTATTGTCATTTAATAACTATAGTATATATATACATATTAGTATTGTAAGCTATATATATGTATCTATGTATAATTATTTTCTATATATATACATATGTAATCGTATAGTATAAATATAGTAGTATGTTTCTATAAATAATAATATTTGACATATATATATATGTATAATATATAGTATCCATAGTTTATAACAGATGCTACTATGTAAATATGTATATACCAAGTATATAATATAAGAATAAGTATTTATAGATTATTTATATATTAAAGTATTCGAAAATTATATAAGTTTATTTATATATATAAATACAAATACATGAATATATATATATATATTGTACATAAGAGTATGTGTATTTTCAATAAATACATATACATATATAAGGCGTATAATGTATAGTATATATATTTATGTAGTATACCGAAAATATATATAGATATATATATGTATATATAAATCGTGAAATACATAAATACTAAGAAAATGAAAAAAAATAATAATAATAATAATAATAATAATAATAATAATAATAATAATAATAATAATAAGGCCAAAATCTCAAAAATAGGAAAATATGCTTAAAAGAATAAAAATATCGAATATATGATTTCAATAATTATTAAATCATAAACATTTTATGAAAAAGGAAAAATTAATATTTTATAATTTTTAAACTTAAATAATAATTTTGGTGATATTTTTATATCACAATTTAAATTACGAGTCATAACGTCCAAAACGGACATCACCGCGTGAACATACATCCAAAAACGATAAAAAACGACTATAAGTTCACAAGTATCAGAATTAGAATGAAAAAGTTACAAAATACATAAAAGAAGTCTCATAATTTACAAATATAAGAAAATAGTTAATATTAACCCCATTGAGTATGATAAACCCTATAAATATAAGACTTAGGGTATATTGAGGAACTAGATAAACTACAATAGACTTTTAGTTAATTAAGGAGTCTGACTTCTCAAAATACTTATAAGTTTTACTATTTTGATTTAGGCATTCAATATCGACTTCTGAAAACCCCAAAGTTTGGAGAATGAGCAATAATCCAGGTAAGGGAGTTCTGATGACCTGCTACTTGCTTGTGCGTATTACTTGTATGATGTTTTGCTGCTTGTTGTTGCTTATATGTTTAAATGACTGTTCTGCTTGTATGCTATCATCTGTGTGATCATTTTTTTTAAATTGATAAATATAAATATATGACCCAAATAACTGGTTCTATTCGTCGCATGTCTATGACCTAGTAAATGTATGGATGGAGAGTGCTAGCTTTGCAAAATGTTGAAAAGGCTATTTTTGGAAAAAGGTTTTCCTAATCTTAAACGTATTTTGTACGATTTTGACAAGGGCTGCAATGCTAGAAATGATATTTTATCGTTAAGGCAAAGTTAGCATGAATTCTCTACTTGATAGCGAGAGGACTCGCTTTATTATACTTGTAAGGCCTTAGTTAATTTTGGCTGCGAGATAGACTTGCAAATTTGTACCCTAGGGGCCTTAGAGGGTAGATAATCCTAGATTGGAATCCCTTTATTTGGATTGAAATCTTTTCTCGACTAGGGTAATAGTTGAGTGCTGCCTAGAGGGTTAAGGCCCCTAGGTAGCCTCATGCGAGTAAGCTGAGGTGCCCTATGCAGGTAAGTACAGGGGACAATCGAAGTGTAGATGACGTAATTCTACACCTTCCATAATTCTGGACTCCTTTAGATGTGTTGCTTGCATTCATCGCGCTTGCATCCATTTTATATGTAGATAGCCTGCTTGCATGTGTAATAATAATGTGTGATAACTTGCTTAAACGGTGGTGCTAAAGAACGAACTCACTGAGCTGTTATATGCTCACTTCCTCATAATTTCTCTTGCAGGCTTACTTACATTGGGATTAGGATAAGTTTCGAGTGCCGAGTATGAGATGAAGATATGTATCTTAGTATTAGGAATAGCTGAGTACCCTTTAGATGATACATAAACATCCTTTGTTGATAATTTAATTTTTCTTATATTTCTTTTATAATATTAGTATATCATATCTTATTATTTGGTAGGGGATACCGATTCTTTATGGTTTTGAGGAACTATGAGATATCGGACACCTATCGTTATTTATATTTGTATTCTACAGTCAATTAATTGCGAGATATCGATTCTCTATGGTTCTGAGGAATTATGGGATATCAAACACCTATAGTTATTTATATTTGTATTCTATAGTCAATTAATTACTTAAAAATCAGTAACCTTAGTAATTAATCACTTAGAATCTTGTAATCTCTGACTTGCAAGGTGATTTTCATATCATGGGTACACATATGTTATGAAAATTTTAGGTAACCCTATTAGATCCAGTTAGGGTCATGACACATACACTTATAATATATTTTCTAATTTATTTTATTGAAAAATCCTTAATTACAATAATATATATATATATCTACACCTTACATATTCATGAATTTAGTAAATATTATATATCATATATTCTAATAGATATTAGGCATACTACTTATATATATATATATATACATTTTACGCCTTATATATGTATATGTATTTATTGAAAATAATCATACTCTTATATACATATTCATGTATTTGTATTTATACATATAAGTTTTACATGTATACATAAATATAAATACATACATATATATTCGGTATATATATATTTATATAGTATTTGTTATAAAATATATATACTAGATATTATATATGTTTTATATATGTATTATACGGTATATGCCGTATACCACCATATATATACTCTATATTATATATATATATATATTTATATGTCATATATTACCACTCATGGAAGTATACTACTATATATATATATATATATATAGTTTATGGTACAAAAAAAATATACATACATACTATAGTTATTTAATGAAATACATAATACTAATTATATGTATTCCTAAAAAAAAAACATAATACATACTCTTTCGTATAATATACCTATGTATATACATGTATACATACTTAGCCTTATACATACATATATAATTAAATTTAAGTATTCATGCACATAGACATCTAATAGCATTGTTATATGTAAAAATACCATAAAAATACCATACAAATACTATATTTATACATGTATATTCTATATAATATACATCTATACTACTGAAATAAATTACTTACCTATTATTCTTAGTTTTTCTTCTTCTTTTCTTCTTTCTTTTTCCTTTCTTCTATTCACGTTTTGTTTCTTGGTTTTGGTTTGTTTAAAATGAAAATTTCCATATTTTTAGTTGCTTCAATTTCAAGTCCAGACATTCACTTTCGGCTGGAAATATTATATATACATATCTTACACAAATCCATTTGATTTAGCATTTATGGAGAAAGGACAACCTAATCTATTTGTATTTGATTTGCTTTTTCCTAATTGCAACACTTATAATTTTAATTCCTTACGTGGGCTGCTAGTTAGGATTTTTTTTTCCAAGACGTGTAATTGAAGAAAAAGAAGGAAAGGAAGAAAAGAGATAAATAGAAAAAGAATAAGAAGGAAAATAAAAATTAATAATAAATATATGTAATTTTTCAAAACATATAAATTATAACAACTCTCATCGTAAATTAATTTTTATATTTTTGTGAAATTTTATCAATTTAATTGGTATCCGTTACAATTATAATTTTTATAAGTTATTATAGCAATTTTGTTAAAATTTCACATGAATAGGCATTTTAGTCGAAAATTGCAATCAACTATAATTTTATCACTATTAAGTAATATTTAACTATTTTATAGATTTATGTTTATAATTTTAGGGTTTCAAACAAATTTGGGTTCAATTTTGATTAATGGTACATAAGTCAGTTTTAAGGTTTTAGTGTGCGATTTAAGGTTTCGATTAATTCCTAGGGTTTTGTTATCGATGTTATATTTAATTTATTAAAATTCATAATTTTTTATTGTTACTAACCTTATTGACTTATCCTACAGTTTAGGACACTCGGACTTAAATTAAGGTTCAACTACTGATTTTCTAGGGTTTACATTCTTCCCCCCTTCAAATAAGTTTTATCCTCAAAACTTGAGTGCATACCTGGTTCTATGAATAAGTGTGGATATCTCCTCTTTACTTCATCTTCTGCTTCCTAAGTAGCTAATTCTCATTCATGGTTTCTCCATAATACTTTAACATAATTAATCTGTTTATTTCTCAACTACTGTACTTTTCTATCTATAATTTTCATTGGGTGTTCTTTGTATATCAAGTTTTCTTGCAGTCTTATTGGTTCTAATGCAATGATACGGTCGAGATTGGAAATGTGTTTCCTCAAAACTGACATATGGAAAACGTTATGAATTCTCGACAGATTAGGTGGCAACGCTAATCGGTAAGCCAGATTCCCAACATGTTTTAAAATTTCAAATGGGCCTATATATCTTGGACTTAGTTTCCTTGGGCTTTAGCACGATGAATACTTTTGATCGGTTTTACCCTTAAATACGCATGTTCTCCCACTTGGAATTCCAATTCTCTTCTTTTCAAATCAGCCCAGCTCTTTTGTCTATCTTGGGATTCTTTCATCTTTTGTTTGATCACTACGATTTTATTTACTGTCTCTTGAATCACATCGGGTCCTATTACAGCTTTCTCTACATCATCCTAGAATAATGGAGATTGAAACTTTCTCCCATATAAAGCTTCATAAGGTGGCATATTCAACTCCTTATAGGTAAACAAATACTTAAGGCTCTTATGATCAGTAAAAATTTCGCATCTCTGTCCATACAGATAGTGTCGCCACAACTTTAATGCAAACACTACAGCCACAAGTTCCAAATCATGAGCTGGATAATTTTGCTCATGTAGTCTCAACTATCTCAAAGCATATGCAATCACTTTTCTACTTTACATAAGTACATATCCCAATCCATTTTTAGAAGTATCATTATATATAGTGAAAGGCTCTTTATCATTTGGCAATACAAGGATCGGGGTGGACACTAATCTCTTCTTCAACTCTTGAAAACTCTTTTCTTGTTTTTCACCCCACTCAAATTTTACATTCTTCTGTATCAATTGGGTGAGTGACCTCGAAATCTTTGAAGAGTCCTTAACAAACTTCCTAAATACCCAGCAAGTCCAAAAAAACTTCGAATCTTAGTAACCGTCTCTGGTCTTTTCCATTCCACTATAGCCTTAATCTATTCAGGATCCACTGATATACCATCTCCTGTTATGACATGTCCAAGAAAAGATATTTCCTTCAACCAGAAATCGCACTTTGACAACTTTGCATATAACTTGTGTTCTCGTAGAGTCTGCATCACCATTCTCGAATGTTCTTCATGTTGCTTAGATGTAGCAAAATATACCAAAATATCATCGATGAACACAATTACACTCTTATCCAATAAAGGTCTGAACACACGGCTCATTAGATCCATGAATGCGGCAACACCATTTGTTAGACCAAAAGGCATTACCATAAATTCATAATGACCATATCTTACTTGAAACGTTGTCTTCAGAACATCCTCTAACTTAATTCTCAGTTGATGATAACCTGACCTTAAATCAATCTTAGAAAAGACACTTACACCTTGCAATTGATCAAACAAATCATCAATTCTTGGAAGTGGATATTTGTTCTTGATGGTCACCTTATTCAACTCTCTGTAATCAATACAAAGTCTAAGTGATCCATCCTTTTTCTTGACAAACAATACTGGTGCTTCCCAAGGTGAAACACTTGGCCTTATAAAGCCTTGATCCAATAATTCTTGTAATTGCTTTTTTAACTCTTGTAACTCAATTGGAGCTATTCTATATGGAGCTTTAGATATCGGCTCAGTCCTTGGAATTAAATCAATAACAAAGTAGATCTCTCTTTTTGGTGGTAATCTAAATAATCCATCTGGAAATACATCCGAAAATTCATCCACCACTAAAATTTCTTCTACCTTTGACTTTTTTAGAATCAGTATCCAAAGCATTCAACCAACCAACATCCGTGATCAATTCTAGAGTATTTAGCTTTAGTACTCTTACTGCTGCATAATTCCCTTGAAATATAGCTTTATTTCCTTCTGAAACCTCAAACAACACTTACATTTCTTTACAGTTAACAATAGCTTTCATACTTACCATCCAATTCATTCCTAATATAGCATCATACTTATCCATATCTAAAATAACCATATCTACTTTACTATCAAAGTTTTAGATCTTTAAAGGACAGTCTTTCACCATTTCTCTTGTAATTACTACACTTCTAGTAGGTGTTCTCACTCCCAAACTCAAATCTGTAGCAGTTGCAACTAAACCAATTTGCTTCACTACTCTTGGAGCTATGAAAGAATGTATAGCTCCCATATCAAATAAGGCATAAACTGAATGTCTAACTATGTCGATATTCCTTGAATCACAAAATTCTTAAGTCTTATTCTCATGTTATCGCATTATAAGTTTTCATTTACCACTTCTATTTACTTATTATTATTCCATGCTTTATATATATCATTCATAATAACTAAAGCAATTTAACAATAAGAATTTAGGATACATACCAGCTATCAGCTTGTAATCCACAAATTTTTCAATCCCTTTAGGTACTTCCAAATCTTCTTCTATATAGTCCTCATAACTCCAATTACTTTCCAAATTATATACTCTAGTGGCATTTGCTGCACCTGGACATATTTCCCACATTTGGTCCTCCAATCGCTCTTCCAATGGTAGGACGTCCAACAGCTGGTGGTAGTTTGGTAACTTGAGCATTTGCAGTTGTGCATTGTGGACAAGTAGTAGAATAATTTCCAACTTTGTTGCAGATGAAACAAGTAACAATATTCTTTTTAGGGCAATCTGTTACCCGATGCAAGCTTTCACCACAATAAAAGTATTTCCCTTGTAATTGGGAATAATCTCTAGGGTAATGAGTCCCTTTACACTTCCAGCACTTTGGTGGTTCATTACTCCTTCTTTGAAATCTTCCTAGTAGTCTTACAAATCTTCTTATCTTGTTACTACTAGCCCTTCAAAAGGTCTATTCCCAAATACACTTATCTTATGTTTTCCTGCATCCTCACTTTGCCTTTTTGCATTATTTAATACTCGTGCTTTTTCCACCATATTGGCAAAGTTTCTTGGTTCAAACTCCATAATTCTTCTTCTCATGTCAGCGTCAAATCCTCCAGAAAAGATTTGCATCTTCAATCTATCACTCACTTGATATTCAGGTGATGCAAATTGCAACAACCTATTAAATTCTGCTTCGTACTGCTCCACAGTACGCGTCCCTTTCGTAATGTCCAATAAATCTTCACTATACTTCAATCTTAAACTTCCAGGAAAGTAATACTCCATGAATTCATGTCAAAATACTTCCTAAGTTATCGGATCCTCTCAAATTCCTCTGTTTTGATTCCCACCAAGTTCGCGCTCTCATTTTCAACATATATGTACCATAGATAAGCCCAAGATGTGGTGTAATCTCGAATCCCTCAAATGATCTTTCAATCTAATGTAACCAATCTTCTGCTTCATTAGGTCTACTGGCTATACCCTCAAAATATTTGTTACACCGTATAAACTCTGGCAAAAGGCTACACTGTTGCCTAAGATCCATAGGTACCTGAAGCATCACTCTTACTAGTACAATTGGTGGTGGTGGAGGTGGTAAAGGAATCTGCTAGTCTACAACGGGAGGTAGTGCTTGTATAGGTGGTACTAGCTCTCGAGCCAAATATGTTCTTAACAATTCATTATATACATGGATAGCCACGAGAATCTCATATGTTCTATCTCAAGGCCTTGCCGATAGTCTTCCTTATACAGGTTGTTCCCTTTCTTGAGTAGGTTGAGTTTACTCATCTGGTTGTCGTCTTCTGCATCTAATTTGATCAAGAAATTCATTACCAATTTTCAATTATTTAGTTATAACGGTCAACTTATTCTAAATAATTGTAGAAACCACCAATACTAAATGAAGATAAAACATATGTATATACACATCATAACAATAGTAACAAAGGCTGTAATCTTTCATTTTTGATCAATATAGTAAGGTTCCATGTAGTGGTCACTTCTAACGAGTGAAACTCCACTGATATATATACAAACTAAATCAAAATACAAAGTTTTCAAAGTACAAAAAAGCTCCCATAATACATAAGTCCTCACCATAAATAAAGCTCTCGAGTACATCAAAACTCTCAAAATACAAAATAACCTTACTACATGAAAACTCTAAAAAATGATCAGTCATGATCCTAATACATACAACAAAAAGAGCATGCATGATCACTCCGATACTAGAAACCAAATCAAAATACAACTTAATCATCCTAAACATCTCTCAATGTCGAGAAGAAGGTCCTGCAGCTGTATCCTCCTCCTGTCTATGTCCAGAAAAAGTTGATCCAACACTGGAATATATACCGGACTCCTCACTAAGGGTCTATCAAGCCTACTCTCTCGGCAGCCAAAAATCCAATGGATCCGGCATGATGGTAAGTATATCAGATGAATCATCGCCTACTAAAACTATAGGTGGAAGTCCAAGGTCCACCTGATAACACTTAAACTAGTCAGTTGGGGGTATGTACTGTAACGGCTCGGCCTGTATGACAAGGGTATCCAACAGTAAACCAAGTCTATCAAATCCGAACCTCGGCTGTAGCATAAGAACATCGATGCCATGGGTAGGATCAAACCACAGCTCCCTGCTAGTCCCTATATTAGCTATAGCTCTGGCTTGATCTTAAGCAATGATAGAAAAATGATCGGTACGGTGGTCTACAGCTAGGGCAATCCTATGTCCAACTATCCTACTATGGCCAAAAATTGGTGGTAGTGGGAGGGAATCAGCATCAACCAGAAATATAATCTCCTGAGTACCGTCTGTACTCTCCTCTGATTCTAAATAATAGATCATCTCCTCATTAGTAGGGAAACGACCAACTAAGGTAAAGACCCAATAAATCATCCTGCCAATCTAATTGGGGCTCAGTCCTCAATACCAAGTAGATAGTACCTTACCGACAGTACGAGATCGGCCTACCAATACCAATTCCTCGCAAGTAATACGGAGTCGACGCCAATAGTCTCATAGACTCTTTCCCTCTCGAAGATGGAACAGAGCAAAAGAAGTCCGTAGTTCCAACTTAGTCCTCTAAATCAATAAGGCACAAAGTTACTTTTATAATTTCTTTATCGTAACTTTTAGTATGTAAATTAACGCTTAAATATTGAACCCGGTTCTACCCCTCTCCATCTTCCCAGGTAAGGTATCCTATTATCTAGGGTTAGGTTTTATTTAACCTAGTTTGAGTCATGTTCTGATACCACTTAATTGTCACGACCTGAGGGGGCTACTCGTGGTAGTCACCATATACCGTATAAAAGATTGCAGATTGAATTCCCTTACAATCGACGACCGTTTATACGATACACAAGGCTACAGCTACTACTAACTACCAAGAGTGTGTAAGCTTAAGCAATATCATTTTATAATAAATAATAATATTATAAAAACATAACACATAGTCAATTTGTATAAAAGTTTATAGATATAGAGTCTGAAACGTGTCTAAAGTCAAACTAATATAAAAATTACATATTCAAATCTACAATTAATCAAAAGTACTCCTTGTCCTCATCCAACTCCCACACTGACCCTGTGTAGAAAACTAACCTCGAGCATGCGATAGCTTAACTCCACGAAAAGGTTGGCCTGCGAAAGAAGACTACAAAGGTATAAGCTAATTAACTTAGTGAGGTAATTCCCCTCAACCATACAGCAATCAAGTTATACAACAGTTAAGTTCAACCAAATGAATGCATGATAAACAGTATGCCAAATAAATACATACAGGTGACCAAGTACTGCATGTAACTTAGATTTAATGTCCTCCAAAGTCAGGGTTGGAGATTCATCGGTGCAGTCAAATCTGGGTATCATAATAGAACTTATTTCATAACGAAACTTTATGTTTTGTATTTAAAATGTAATGGTACATCCATTACCAACTTTATCAAAACGAGTTCTACATATAATTGTGAGTAGGTTCACATAGCCCTCACTCACCCTTAAACAAAGGCCTCTAGACTCGACCCATAGCCAGGCAGTTGGCGCCTCCAATGCCTAGTCATCCCACGGGTCGGGGTAAGGTCATATCACATGTGTGCACTATACGAAATCAATAACAATCAATAATCAACCCACGTATGGCCTCTCACTACCTCCGTGTAATGTGACTGCCGGAATTAGTTATGTAATACATGATTTATGCATGATCCAAGTTAACTTTTTTTAGTCGAATAAAATTTATTCTCATTTATTTAGTGATCATTCCAAGTCACAAACAATCAATCTAGTGAATCTACTATGCAACAATCATTATATTATTGAATTTTAAAGTAAATTGACCATCAACAACAATTATCATGCACAAGCATAACCCAACCCCATACACATTCATTTATAATTCATAATTTATATTCACTAACTACAAGCATAAACAAGTATGGAATCATTAGGAAAAACTCACTCATCCATAGCTAACTCAAGGGTCATAGTAGTTTGGGGGCAGCTCAGAGTTGATATCGAGATCACTTAAGAATAATAGAAATTTTTAAGTTTGAGAATTTATAGCTAACTAGTGTTGTAATTTGTGAGGTCTATTTCACTTAGTTACGTAAAATTATCGATTCGAGCTTTTTATCGAATCGCGTGTAACTTTTTCATCTTAGCTTGGATTGTTATGAACTTATAGTTTATTTTAATCGTTTTCGAGCGTATTTTCTTGTAACGAGGTTCGTTTTAGACGTTGTAACTTGTAGTTTAAATTGTAATACAGAAATATCATAAAAATTATTATTTAAGTTTAAAAATCATAAATTATTAATTTTTGTTTTTCTTAACATATTTATGATTTAATAATTATTTAAATCATATATTTGATATTTTTATTATTTTGAATATATTTTCCTATTCTTGAGATTTTTCGCTTTATTATGATTATTATTATTATTATTATTGCCTTTATTATTTTTATTATTTCTCATTTTCTTATTTTTAATATACTTCACAATTATACATATACATACTCATATACTTATAATATATTTTATAATTTATTTTATTGAAAAATCCTTAATTACGGTAATATATATATATGTAAACCTTACATATTCATGAATTTAGTAAATATTATATATCATATATGCTAATAAATATTCGGCATACTACTTATATATATATATATATATACATTATATGCCTTATTTATGTATATGTATTTATTGAAAATAAACATACTCTTATATACATATTCATGTATCCATGTATTTATATTTATACATATAAGTCTTACATGTGTATATAAATATAAATAAATACATATATATTCGGTGTATATATATTTATATAGTATTTGTTATAAAATATCTATACTAGATATTATATATGTATTATACGGTATATGCCGTATACCACCATAAATATACTATATTATATATATGTATTTATATGTCATATATTACCACTCATGGAAGTATACTACTATATATATATATACTATACGATTATATGTATATATATATATACACTAAAATAATTATACATGGATACATATATATATATATATATTTTACGGTACAAAAACATATACATATATACTATAGTTATTTAATGAAATACATAATACTAATTATATGTATTCCTAAAAAAAATACATAATACATGCTCTTTCGTATAATATACCTATGTATATACATGTATACATACTTAGCCTTATACATACATATATAATTAAATTTAAGTATTTATGCATATAGACATGTAATAGCAATGTTATATGTAAAAATACCACAAAAATACCATGCAAATACCATACAAATACTATATTTATACATGTGTAAACTATATAATATAATCTATACTACTAAAATGAATTACTTACCTATTATTCTTAGTTTTTCTTCTTCTTTTCCTTCCTCTTTTCTTCTTTCTTTTTCCTTTCTTCTATTCACGTTTTGTTTCTAGGTTTTGGTTTGTTTAAAATGAAAATTTCCAAATTTTTAGTTGCTTCAATTTCACATCCAACATTCACTTTCGGCTAGAAATATTATATATACATATCTTACACAAATCCATAAATTTAGCATTTATGGAGAAAGGACAACCTAATCTATTTGTATTTGATTTGCTTTTTCCTAATTGCAACACTTGTAATTTTAATTCCTCACATGGGCTGCTAGTTAGGATTTTTTTTTTCCCAAGATGTGTAATTGAAGAAAAAGAAGGAAAGGAAGAAAAGAGATAAATAGAAAAAGAATAAGAAGGAAAATAGAAATTAATAATAAATATATGTAATTTTTCGAAACATATAAATTATAACAATTCTCATCGTAAATTAATTTTTATATTTTTGTGAAATTTTATCAATTTAATTGGTACCTGTTACAATTATAATTTTTACAAGTTATTATAGCGATTTTGTTAAAATTTCACGCGAATAGGCATTTTAGTCGAAAATTGCAATCGACTATAATTTTATCACTATTGAGTAATATTTAATTATTTTATAGATTTATATTTACAATTTTAGGGTTTCAAACAAATTCGGGTTCAATTTTGTTTAATGGTGCATAAGTCAGTTTTAGAGTTTTAGTATGCGATTCAGGGTTTCGATTAATTCCTAAGCTTTTGTTATCAATGTTATATTTGATTTATTAAAATTCATAATCTTTTATTGTTACTAGCCTTATCGACTTATTGTACAATTTAAAACACTCAGACTTCAATTAGGGTTCAACTACTGATTTCCTAAGGTTTACACATTCATTAAGCACGTACAATCAATCTACGAATAAGCATAGGCATGAATTATAGCTCATCACCTTCAAAAAAAAAATGCACTTGCATTTCATCAAGCCAACTTACTTAGCCTCTTACTTAATTACTCTACCAAGCCTCTAATAGGATTGTACATCTAGCTTGCTAATCTTAAACAAGATTGTAAACCTTAGGAAATTAGTAGTTGAACCTTAATTCAAGTCTGAGTGTCCTAAACTGTACAATAAGTCGATAAGGCTAGTAACAATAAAAGATCTTGAAATTTAATAAATCAAATATAACATCGATAACAAAACTTTAGGAATTGATCGAAACCCTAAATCGTATACTAAAACCTTAAAACTGCTTTAAGCACCATTAATCAAAATTGAACTCGAATTTGTTTGAAACCCTAAAATTATAAATATAAACTTATAAAATGGTTAAATATTACTCAATAGAGATATAATCATAATCGATTACAAATTCTCGATTAAATCGCCTATTCAAGTGAAATTATAACAAAATCGCTAAAATAACTTGTAAAAATTATAATTATAACCGGTACCAATTAAATTAATAAAATTTCACAAAAAATTAAAAATTAATTTACAATGAGAATTGTTATAATTTATATATTTCAAAAAATTACATATATTTATTATTAATTTTTATTTTCCTTCTCATTCTTTTTCAATTTATCTCTTTTCTTCTTTTTCCCAATTGCCATGTCTCGAAACCTAAATAAAAATTTGAAAAATCAATAGCCCATGTAACCAAATTCATTTGCCATGTGTTGAGCTTAAATGAAAGAAAAGATTACAAATGATTACTTTTGTTTTATCCTCATTAATGCAAAATATTAGACAATATCATAGCTTAAATTTTAAGCTACTATTCACATGAACAAAGAAAAGATACAAAACAGAAATCTAGAAACCAAATTGCAAACAAAAAAAAAAAAAAGGAAGCAAAAATGTGAGAGAAAAAAAAAAGAAAGAAGGAAGAAAAAAAGAAGAAAGAAAAGAAGAAGAAAAAGAGGAAGAGAAATTAAATAAATAGGTAAGTAATTTATTTTAGTAGTATAGATGTATGTTATATAGTATATACATGTATAAATAAAGTATTTGTATACATATAACATTACTAATACATGTCCATATGCATAAATACTTGGATTTAATTAAATATGTATGTATAAGGCTATGTATGTATACGTGTATGTATATAAGTATATTATACAAAAGAGTATGTATTATGTATTTTTTTAGGAATACATATAATTAGTATTATCTATTTCATTAAATGACTATAGTATCTATGTATATTTTTTTTATTGTAAACTATGTATGTATATGTGTACCCATGTATAATTATTTTTGTATATATATATATATATAATCGTATAGTATTAATATATGTACATAGGACATATATATATATAGGAATAATATAGAGTATATGTATGGTGGTATATGGCATATACCATATTAGACATATATAATATCTAGTATACATATTTTATAACAAATATTATATAAATATATATACCGAATATATATGTATGTATTTATATTTATGTACACATGTAAGACTTCTATGTATAAATACAAATACATGAATACATGAATATGTATATAAGAGTATGTTTATTTTCAATAAATACATATACATATATAAGGTATATAATGTATATATACATGTATATAAGTAGTATATCGAATATATATTAGCATATATGATATATAATATTTACTAAATTCATGAATATGTAAGGTTTACATATATATATATATTACCGTAATTAAGGATTTTTCAATAAAATAAATTATAAAATATATTATAAGTATATGAGTATATATATGTATAATTGTGAAGTATATTTAAAATAAGAAAATGAGAAATAATAAAAATAATAAAGGCAATAATAATAATAATCATAATAAAGCTAAAAATCTCAAAAATAGGAAAATATACTCAAAATAATAAAAATATCAAATATATGGTTTAAATAATTATTACATCGTAAATATATTAAGAAAAGGCAAAAATTAATATTTTATAATTTTTAAACTTAAATATTAAATTTTGTGATATTTTTATAACACAATTTACACGACGAGTCGCAATGTCCAAAACGGACCTCGTTACGAGAAAATATGCTAAAAAAGATCAAAATGGACTATAAGTTCATAACGATCCTAGCTAAAATGAAAAAGTTACACGCGATATGATTAAAAGCTCGAATCGACAATTACGCGTAACTAAGTGAAATAGACCTTACAAATTATAACAGTAGTTAGCTTTAAATTCCTAAACTTACAAAATTTTCATTATTCTCAAGTGATTTCTATATCAACCCTGAGTTGCCACCAGACTATTACAACCCCTAAACTAGCCATAGTCAAGTGAGTTTTTCTTAATGATTCCATACTTGTTTATGTTTTCAGTTAGTCAATATAAGATTGATTTATAAATTAATGTATATGAGGTTGGGTTATGCTTGTGCATAATAATTATTATTAATGGTGAATTTACTTTAAACTTCAATAATATAATGATTGTTGCATAATAGATTCACTAGAATTGATTGTTTGTGACTTGGAATAATCACTGAATAAATAAGACTTAATTTTATTCGACCAGAAAAAGTTAACTTGGATCATGCATAAATCATGCACTGCATAATTAATTCCGGCAGTCACATTATATGAGCTAGCAAGAGGGCATACGTGGGTTGATTATTGATTTTGTACAGTGCACACGTGAGATATGACCTTACCCTAGCCCGCGAGATGACTAGGCATTGGAGGTACTAACCACTTAGCTATGGGTTGAGTCTAGAGGCCTTTGTTTAGGGATGAGTAAGGGCTGCATGAACCTACTCACAATCATATGTAGAACTCGTTTTGATAAAGTTGGTAATGCATGTACCATTACATTTTAAATAAGAAACGTGGAGTTTCTTTATGAAATAAGTTCTAATATGATACTCGGATCTAACTATACCAATGAATCTCCAACCCTGACTTCGGAGGGTGTTAAATCTAAGTTACATGCAGTACTTGGTCACCTTCATGTATTTGTTTAGCATACTGTTTGCCATGCATTCATTTGGTTGAACTTAACTATTATAGGACTTAATTGCTATGTGATTGAGGGAAATTATCTCACTAAGCTAGTTAGCTTATACCTTTGTAGTCTTTTCTCGCAGGCTAATCTTTTGTGAAGTCGGACCGTCTCATGCCCAAGGTTAGTTTCTACACAAGGTCAGTATGGGAGTTAGATGAGATTGGAGAGTACTTCTAATAGTTTATAGATCTGAATATGTAAATGTTATACTAGTTGAACTAAAGACATGTTTCAATCTTCATACTTGTAAACTTGTATACAAATAGACAATGTATTATGTTTTTATAATTTTATTATTTATCATGAAATGATATTGCTTAAGCTTACGCACTCTTAGTAGTTAGAAGTAGCTGTAGTCTTGTGTATCATATAAAAGGATCATCGATTGTGAGGGAATTTAATCTATAATCCTTTGTATGGTATATGGTGACTACCACGACTAGCCCCCTCAGCTCGTGACAAAGATATAGTAAAGCTTACTAACCTTAAAGAAGATATAGTAAAAATTAAGCCCTATACACTGCTTACATAAGGTTAATCTAATATACCCTCTTTCAAGGGCTAATCTAATATACTTGCCCTCTTTGTGTTATTGCCACATATATTTAATCAAGCAAGATTAGGCCTTTTAAAATTCATAAGCATTTTAGGATTTAAGTTAGAAAAGGTTTTAGGATAATTAACAGTTTAAAATATTATTTTAATTGATTATTATTTTGTTAAAGGTAAGGGTTATCTAATTAATCAATTGTCCATATGGTATTGTTGAAAGGACTTATATTATCCCAAGAAAGTTAATGAAATACCAATATATTAAGTACATATATTATTCTATTAGATATATCAAATACATGAGCTCCTTGTATATTTGTTAATCATTTCTCATTGCTTCTACTTTAATGTATATGTATATGGTTAAGATTGTTTCTTTTTAAATGGCCATTATATATGTGTACATACATACATACATAGGTCATTACACTACCTAATTCATGGTAGTTTATGTAAATATATATATACATATGTATACACACATTCTTAATATTTTACTTAATAGGATAATAATAAAATTAAGAAATGGTGTTTATCTTAATAGTGGGCAAAAGCCACAAAATGAGAATATTTCAAGGTGTTAATTAACTTTTCTTTTTAAACTTAAAATTTTTAAGATTATTTTATCTAACTTTTATTGTCACATCATAAGATTTAATCTAATATGAAGTTTTTCACCAACCCTAATTATTAAGTTGAACTTGATGGAATTATGCTTTTAAATGTTGGTCAAGTTTATATGTACTAACTATAACTAAGCTAAGATGTCGAAAATATGGAACATAATACTTTTCCCCCATTTAAGAAGTTTTGTCCTCAAAACTTTTTATCTTATCTACTTCACATCATAAAATCTTATATTTAGTTTTTAGATTGGATTCTAGTGAAACTATAATGCTTTTATGTTAGAATTTCTTAAGTTATTCGTAGGACAAGTTTTGTGAGATACCTACTCTTTTAATTCTTTTTCCATACAAGTCACATCGTTAAAATTTATGTTATGAATATTGTTGTGTTTCTTTTTTAGTATGTCGATATATACAATTCGTTAAGGTTTACAGTAATCTATTTTAACATTCTTATTTTGGATGTGTTTAATAGCATTAGTAATGGCCCCATCTTTCCCCTATTTATCTAATTAAGTTCCACTACTTAATTTATTTTTTTTAGTTTACTTTAACTTAGAATATAGTTACATATGCTTAGCATGTAAATGTTATTGTTGTCATTTTGTTTGCTAATATTATTTTTATTATTAATCTATTGGTATATGTATGATTTTTTTTAATCATCATTATTTATTTATTATTGTAATAGTATCACTAAATTTATTTACTTATCTTAATACTAAAATCGGTATTTCTTACTACTTAGCATGAATATTCATACAAATAGGGATGACAAATCGAAACATGGCATAATATAGACATGACTAGTGACTTGACTTGAGATGATATCCAAACAAGGATAGCCCCTAATTTGTAAATCTATTATGGTATCCTTAAGCCATAGGTGATGGAAATCTAATTATTGAGTCACATTTTGGTATAGTAGCTTACAATGTATTAGACTCTAAAATTAAGTATAATGAAGTTAGATCAGTCACCTTAGGTGACTTCCTAAGGAACTATTGTATCATGAGACAAACCATACAACGTCCCACATCAAAGTAGAAAATATCTCATTAGGAGGAGTTCCAATTTGGTCATTACAAGTTGGTATCAAAGTGGTTTCCAAGTTGGAAGATAGGACTCTATGCTTAGCAATGATGTTAGACCTATGCAATGAAACTAATGAAGACATCAGTTTTATAAGGAGGGTGGCTTGTAGTATTCCTTATATATTAGGTAATGAAATTCTAATTGTTGAGCTACTGTTTGGTATAATGGATTAGAGTTTATTGAAACTTCAAAGTTAAACATGCTTAGGAAAAGTTAATCTCAAGATGGTTGACCTCATAGGAAGCTTTTGCATTTAGAGACAAAACTATACAACATTACATGCTAAAGTAGACAATACCTTGATGGAAGAAATTTCAATAGGATCATTACATCTAGTATCTTATATACTTTGTTTGGCCACACTAATAGGGATTACGAACCAATCACTTGGTCTTGAGCTAGAGAACTTGCCCACATGGTTTTCCGAGCTATCTAAGGAAAGCTAAACTTAGAAAATTGATCCTATCTCCAGTCTAACCTATCGAATCACTTTGGTCTTTACCTTGTCAAAGAGACTACCAAGGTAACTGACATGTTGTCAAGCTGACCCCTTCACGACACCAACCAAGGTTAAGCACCAAACTTTCTTATTACAAACTTGATACATTACAAAAGCCGAGTTACTTTGAATTTGAGCCAACTATCTTAAGATGACCAGGCAATGGGCCATCTCCAAAACCAATCTTTCCTCAATCTAGAACATTTGACCTGCCAAGCATTCAATTCAGATATGATCTGTTGAAAACTTGCTCTACTTAGCAAACAACATCACTATGACCCCAAAATGGATAGCTAACATGTACCTTATTCTTCTAACATTCATACTGTCATTTTGCAACCAAATATCCTTTTTATCTGGTTACAACTCTACCCTTGTAACTTATTCCTTTTTCCTTTTCTAGCAAGAATATTTTTGTAATTTAAACTAACCATAACTTGTCCTAATTAGGTCTTATAAATACTAATAAATTGTAACAACCGCAATAGTTAATGACAATTGAATTTCAAACATTCCTTTTTCTTACATGAGCTAAGTACCCTTGCTTACTTTTGTTTGCTCTTATCTAGTGCATCAAGAGCATAGATTAGTGGCAAGTACCCTTCTACCCCCACTTGTGCATAATATCAAGTGTGACTTGAGCTCGTGTGAGGTATTGGTGCATCATATCCATCATTGGTGCACAAGAACCTCTACTCAAGCTTCAACTACCATTTACTCTTTAGACCATCTCACAGTTCAGACACTCATTTGGTTCATGTGATATTGGACATTGTGTGTTCCTTTCTTAGCAATTTGTATCATCTTGGTAGCAAAGCGCTTGGTTACGTTCCAATAAGTTTCTGTTATTTTATACTCCAATTATTACTACTTTTGTATGTTTTAGAAATTCTATTGTTGTCATGAGAGTCTAGAAGGAGTGTAGTGCTAAAGGAATTTAGTGCTTTGTTTTCCCCTATTTCCTGTCTACAGAATAAAGTGTTGGTATTGGATTGATTTTGTGTGTATTGGTTGTAATAGTTGATGGTGTATTAGGCATTGCTTTATTATAATTGTGAAAGGAAAATTTTGAGTTGTCTCAACTGTTAATCTATTATAATAGTCAACAATGCTTGATTCTAGTGTACAAGGAGCCATTGATAACTAATAAAGTGATACTTGAAATAGCCAAGGTCAACAAAGAAGTTCTATACCCTAATCTACAAATGATTAACTAGATTGACTCACTAACCTGATGGCTAATCCAATGACTGCCATAAATGAAGATAAACAAGCTAGAAATGATCCTTATTGAGGACGAGCTAATGAACAACTTAGGAAAGGCAATAGCTAAAATCCTTGAGCTAATACCCCAGTCCCACCACATCAAGCTGAAGGAGTAGACAGAGTTGTTGGATGCAAACTTACGTTATATGAGATAAAAGAAGAGGATGGGGAAGAAGGTGATGAAGTGGGAGGGTATCATGAACCCAAGGAGAGGAATATCCTATCTTCTAGAGTGGAAGGGTTGAGGATGCATATCCATAGTTTTTCTAAGAGTAGTGATGTGGAGGACTACTTAGAATGGGTAGATAAGATTGAGAAGCAGTTTGAATGTCATGAAGTGCTCAATAACACTAAGGTGAGATTTATTGTGCTAGAGTTTATTGGTTATGCTACCTTGTGGTGAAAGAATTTGTAATCCAACTGTAGAAGAGAAGGAGAAGGAGAAGCTAGGAGTTAGGATAAGATGAAGGGAGTCATAAGGAGGAGGTTTGTTTCAAGCTATTATTTACAAGACGTCTTTAAGAAGTTACAAGAGTTGAGGCAAAGAGGATCAAGTGTTGATGCATATGCGAAAGAGTTCTAGATGTCAATGATACTATGCGAGGTTGTTGAGCTTGAAGACTGAAATGTATCTCAGTTCATCAATGGATTGAAATATGAGATTGGAGATAATTTGGAGACAATGGATAGTAGTTCACTTGATGAGGCTATCCAAGTTGCCTAGAGAATCAAAAGACATTGAATATGAAGATTTCAAGCTCCTATCAACCGACTTACCACCGAGTAGACCTGTGCAATCGAAACGAAGCAAAGTTGCTCAGGTTTGACCTACTTAAACTACTTAAGCAAAGGAGGAGGTTCCAAGGAAATTCAAGAAAGGCTAGAGCTTAGGTAGAAAGATGAGCAAAATCAAGTGCTTCAAGTATTAAGGGTTTAGACACATCGTTGCTTAGTATCCAAACAGAAGAACCATGGTAATTTGAGGAAAAGTGCCGACCATTGAGGTAGATAGTACTGATGAGGAAGTAGAAGAGCTAAAACAAATTGGACACGTCTATTCAAGGAGGAGGAAGTCATCTATAGTAAGGAAGATAATTTCATGCCTACTACCCTGGTATTGAAGAGAACAATGAATATGAGCCTTATACTTGAGGACGAGTATTGAGAGAATTTGTTCTACATTAGCTGTAAGGTGAACGAGTCGTTATGTGCCTTAATTGTTGATAGTGGCAGTTTTACTAACGTAACATCTACTTTCATGGTCTAGTAATTGAAGTTATTGACTAAACACCATCCCAAGCCTTATAAACTACATTAGCTCAATGATAAGGGAGCCTTACAATTGAATAAGCAAGTAATTGTACTGATTAGCAATGGAAACTACCAAATGAGGTGCTTTATGATATGTTACCCATGAGTATGTCTCATATTCTACTTAGACAACAATGGATGTCTGACTAAAGTGTGATGTATGATGGAAGGAAGAACACATGTTTAGTAGAGCACGAAGGTAGGAAGGTGAGGTTGAGCCCTATGACTACCAAACAAGTTAAAAGTGTGCAGACTCAATCAAGTCAAGTTCTAAAGAAAGAGGCTTTAGTGATGGCCTAAGCTAAGCTGAAAAGAGAAATGATGCTTAAAGAGCTAGCCTATCTGCTAGTCAAAACGTTAAGCTGAGAGGATTAGAGGAGGAGTTGTTACCCGCTGAGGTAAGAACCTTGTTGAATGGTTTGTTAACTTATTCCCAAGTGAGCTACTAAAAGGTTTGCCTCCTATTCGAGGTATTGAACATGCAATTGACTTACAACCAAGTATACTGCCGAACAAGCTTACCTATAGGCTGAACCCTAAATAAGCTATCGAGCTACAACGATAAGTAGATGAACTGATGACAAGAGTCCGTAAGCCTATGTACCATGCCAACTTTACTAGTACTGAAGAAAGATAGGACATGGAGAATGTGTTTAGATAGCTAAGCAATCAATCATATCACCATCAAGTATAGATACCCTACACCAAGGCTTGATGATATGCTTAATGAGTTAAATGGAGCATTATTAATCTCCAAGATCGATCTCAAATCTGGATACCATCAAATTGAATGAGAGAGAGAGATGAATGGAAGAGCACATTCAAGACCCACAATAGATTATATGAATGGCTTGTTATGCTATTCTGACTATTAAATGCCTCGAGCATGTTGATGAAGCTGATGAACCATGTACTCTAAGAACTAGTTGGAAATTTTTTCATGTATTTCGATGATATTCTTATTTATAGTCTTAACTGGAGACTCACAAAAAGCATCTTCGAGCTATTTTCTCAAACTCCAAGCTGAGAAGCTCTATGCCAATATGAAGAAATATGACTTTTGCCAACTTAAAGTGATCTTTCTAAGGTTTGTTATGAGTGGTGGTGGCATCCAAGTTGATGATGAAAAGATATGAGTGGTTATTAAATAGCCTATATTGACCTGTTCAGCCGATGTGCAAAGTTTCTACGGCCTAGCATCATTTTACTGTTGATTTATAAGGAACTTTAATACCATTGTAGCCTTACTCACTGAACTATTGAAGAAAAATGTTGAGTTCAGGTGGAGAGAGAAGGAACAAAAGAGTTTTGAAGAGGTGAAAAAGAAGTTGCCTACTACCTTTGTCTTACCTCTATTGACCTTTGACAAAGTGTTTGAAATGGCGTGTAATGCATTTAGACTAGGCATAGGTACTATGCTGATGCAAGAGGGTCGACATATTCTGTACTTTAGTGAGATACTTAGAGGAGCTATACTTAACAACTTTGAATATGATAAGGAGTTTTACTCCTCAATTCGAGCCCTAATATTTTGGTAACATTATTTGTTACCCAAAGAGTTTATGATCTATATTGATCATGAATCTTTGAGATATTTGAAGAGCCAACCTAAATTGTCCCAAAAATAAGCTAAGTGGGTAGAATTCGTAGATGGATTTTCTTATGATATGAAGTACAAGAATGGTAAGAATAATGTAGTAGTTAATGCCTCATCAAGATGATATTCCCTCTTAACCAAGTAGCAGATCCGATTATTAGGATTTTCAATGATAAAGGATTTGTATGTTGATGACCCACATTTTGGTTTGATCTATGCCTAATGTAAAGAACACTGAATACTTGATGACTATCATAGGGAGGACGGATACTTATTTAGAAAGAAGAGTTTATATATCTTGACTTATTCTACGAGATTGCTGTTAGTGTGCAAGGTGCATGATGGAGGCTTGTTTGGACATTTTGGCAAGCACAAAACTCATGAGATATTATCCACTAGATTCTTTTGGCTAAAGATGAGGAAAGATGTTCAAGTTGTATTGGAAAGGTGTGTTACTTGCAAGAATGCAAAGAGAAAAGCTAAGTAAGGACAATATTTACCATTATTGATCTCAACCAAATCATGGTTCGAGATGAACATGGACTCAAACTTCTTTAACATTGCTAACCTCCATTCGTATGTTCCTAAAGAAGAGCAATAAGCAATCAAGCTAGATTTGTTTTTAAATCTTAAATAGCTTGGAAGGGATGATGGGGATCACAAACCAATCACTCACTTCTGAGCCCGAAGACTCGCTTATATGGTTCTCTGAGCTGTCCAAGGAGAGCTGAACTCAAAAGAGTGACCCTATCTCTATTTTAACTTATCGAATCACTCTAGTCTCTACCTCATCAAGGAGACTACCAAGGTGACCAACCTATTATTGAGCCAACCCCTTCATAACACCAACTAAGGTCAAGCACCAAACTTTCTTATTACTAACCTAATACACTATCGAAGTAGAGCTGCTCTAAATCTGAGCAAACCATCCAAAGCCAACCAAGCAATGAGCTATCTCTAAAACCAATCTTTCCTTAATCCAGAACATCTGAGCTATTGAGCATCCAACCCAACCTACTTTGCTTAAAACCTACTCTGCTGGGTAAACAACATCACTAGGACTACAAAATGGACAATTGACTTGCGTCTTATTCTTTTGACATCCGTACTGTTCTTTTGTAACCAAATATCCTTTTTGTTTGGTTACAACCCTACCCTTGTAAATTATTCCTTTTTACTTTTCTAATAGGAGTCTTTTTGTAATTTAAACTAACCTAGGACTTACCCTAATTGGATCCTACAAATATTAGTAAATTGTAATAGTTGCAACAGTTAATGACAGTTAAATTTCAAACATTCATTTTTCTTACATAAGCTAAGTACCCTTGCTTACTCTTGCCTATTCTTATTGAGTCCATTGTGAGCGTGGATTAATGGTGAGTACCCTTCGATATACTTATGTATAATATTAAGTGTGACTTGAGTTAGTATGAGGTATTGGTACATCATATCCACCGTCAGTACATGAGAATCCTAACTCAACCTCCGACTATCATTTACTCTTTAGACCATCTTGTAGTTCAGACCTATATTTGGTTCATGTGATATTGGACGTCGTGCATTCCCTTCCTAGCAATCCATATCACGCTCCATATAGGCATACTTAGGATTTAACTTCAATATAACTATAATAAAGGAAATAACTATCAAAGTAGATCTAACTCTTTTAAAACCTTTTAACTTACTTCTTGGTCAAAGTGTGACCTTTCAATATTTGACTCTTCCTTGTAAATTTTGTCAAACCAAATTTCTTCTTCTTCTTCTTTTTTAATTAAGTCTTCAAGTGACAAAAATAAACCCTATGAAATGTTATGCTCTAACACCAAGATGATATGATTAGATTTCTAAAGAAAATCTACTCATATGATTTTTAGACAAATCATTCTCTAGGGTTTTAAAATTGATTTTTTTTTATATTTTAGATTAAAGAATACTGAAAATCCAAAAGGATATGAATAATGAATTTAATTGGCAAGTCTATGATGCCAAAATTAAATTAATTGAATTTAGATTTTGCTTAGTTTAATTGATAAGTTTATGGATGCCATAATTAAGATAAACAAAGGTTTACATAATTTCATTTGATAAGTCAATGATGCCATAAATCAAAATTAAACAATATAGGTTGAATGCCACAATTCTTAGAGAATTAATAAATTTGTGAGGAAAAAAAAACAAAGGTTTCTTTAGGGTATCTATAGTATCACTCAATTGAACTCTTGAATAATGTCTCCAAAAGGTATTCATAATCAAATTTTGATAATCTCAAGACAATTAGGTAATTAGCTACTAATGATAAGGACTAAGTTGCAAAAATATAAATAAAATAATGTAAAGCCTAATAAAATAATATAAAAAACCCTGATATTCTAAAATAATGAAAAATATTAAATCTTACAATTAATTTGTTTGAATTGAGCAATATGATCCCTAGCATCTCCCTCAGGTTGTAGAAGATTTACATTTGAATCTTAAACAACGTATCCTCTGTGGTTGAAAACTAGCCTACCAATAGCCTAGCCACATCTTAAATGCTATCATTAACCCATGCTCCTTGACTTGTCATATATTCTATTAACCACCACCATATTTATTAGTTGAACACGATAATCCTATAACAATACCACTATTGGTTAAATTCACAACAAAAGATATTCGATTATCTAAAGTAGCTTCAACAATCAACTCATTATTGATAGGAACAATAGTTTTGTCTTTCTTCAATGAATCAATTTTCACCTTTCCAACAATAGTCTAATAGTCTCTACTTTCCCTACTATTTCCTCCATAAGTTTGTATCTAAACTGAAATTTTCCTTAGAAATAAAATCATCCTTAGATTGTAATCCTTTCGTAATAATGTAATGGAAAAACTAAGATTGGGACATTAGAATCACTTAGGAACAAAATTACATGCATAATACATATATATATATATATATATAGAGAGAGAGAGAGAGAGAGAGGGGGGGGGGAATTGTCTATAAGTTTCTTTTCTTTCATAAAGGAAATGATTTTAAATGTCCTGTTAACTTGTTCCTGTTCTACAATATAAAAAGGGATATTATGAATTCAATTGAAACGTTAAGGTAGAATTATAGAAATGCCCTTTGTTTTGAAATATTTTTTTAAGGCATTTCCATTATGCTATGTATAGTAATTTATCCAATTTAATATTGATTTTTTGATAATATTTGTCAATGAATTAAGTAATCTAATAGTTGTAATCAATGAGAGAGAGCATATTTTTTAAGATTCTTGTTTTTTGTGTGTAAATATATATTTTAGTGGTTCATATTTCATTTACATTTCATTGTAAAGATTTTTACTTTAGTTGTGCATTCACTCTTAACTAGTTTTCCTATATAGCCCCTCTATTCTCAGTTTTTCTTTATTAAGTTTAGTTGTAGTACATCGATTTATATTTCAATGAGACATTCTAATGATATAATCTAAAAATAATCAAAATTGCAAAAATGCTATTCCCATAACAACATATTCGTATTTAGGGTAAGCAGTTACATGGTAGGTAAGGTATTGGTCCTTATTCTTACCCATCCTTATGGATACTGATTTTGAAACTTTTCTACCCATACCTTACCTTGTAGCATCTTGCAACTGCCCTATACCCTATATATTGTATAGAGTATCCTATAGAATTTATAAATTTTTTTTTATCTTCCTTATAAATTTCAATATGTCTATTCTTTCAAAACATAAAACAAACCTGGCTTCTTCTTCTTTTTTTCTTAAAAGCAATTACTCAATTTAGTCATTCTTTCATATGTACTAATGAATGTAGTATGTTAACGGGCAATTTTCTATTATAGATTGTAAGGCCCATTCCAACCTCCATGTATCACGGGTTGAAAAACCTTAGCTCACAACTGCTCTAAGCAAACCTTGGCTCATGCCAATGAACAAAGTCCATTGAGGTTTATTTCCAACTAATTTTTTTCTTAAATGGTTCTTTGACCATTATTATTATTGACAAATTATTGTAGAAACATTATATAAAACATTTCATAAATAAAATAGTCATATTGTAAAGATAGTCAAGAAAATAAGCACACTGCTTTTAAGAAATGAAAGCAGCAAACATTACACTCAATACAGGCTCGACAAAGTTTACAAAATGTGAATGGAAGATTCACAAGATCCTTGCTTTAATAGCCAAACCGGTCAACAAAATTAACTCGAAATTGTAGTCCTCATCATGTTAAAACATCAAATACACGTATTTTTTTTAAGGCAAGGTAAGTAAGTAACAAATAATACCCAAAATAAAATCATAACACCTTAGAACCTGAGGAATCACATCCTCGCTACATGTTGACCCTAGAGGTTGATACACTAAGTTGTCTAGAAACTTGTAACGTATTCAAATTCCACAACTAAGTGTGAGTCATCTACCAACACATGTAAATGACCTCCATGATCCATAAACAAAAGTGGGTCAAGAACCATTTAATCCATAAGGTACAATTAAGATTAACATTCCATTTCTACAAGTAACCAAAAGAGTTTATAGCTTAGATAACATAGCAAATAATCTAACCAAGGAGTCTCTATGCTCCAACAAGTAATTAACAAATATATATAAATAGCAACAGGAGTCATAGGTAACTCCAAACAACGGTTTCACAAGTAACTTGAAAAACATAACTAAAACGTAAATAGATTAAGTGTCTCCTTTAATCCAAGCCTATCGAGTAATATACGCGACATCTGACCCTTCATCGTCAAAGTAGTAATAATCACCATCCTCATCATAATACATATAATCATAACTGAAGTCGTCATAGTAGTCAACATCCTCATAACCTAAACTTTCAAATGAAGAACATAAACCCCTAAAGGGTGAGCTAATTCCCAGAGTAAGATACCAACCATATGCACTTGATCAATCTATCACAAACTCACACATGCTTACATTAGTATTTACATTAACATACAACAAACACTGATTGTTATCTTATTTAACAAGTCTAGTAAGCAACATAGTTATAGAGTCCCAAAACTTGGCTTGACTCCTGACCCCTAAACAAACATGTATAAGATGCTACATAAATATTAGTGTTAAGTCCTCTTCGATACCTAAGTAGCCCTCTTAAATATATCTAGGTCATCTAAATACAAGATTCCATTTAGGATAACATCGCATAAAAATCACCAAATGCCCTACCAAAATCATTGAAGCCTACTAGTAGGAGGTCAAAACTAAGCATAACCAACACATTTGTTTAAAGTTCGAATATATTTGAAGTCCAATTATATTAACCACTTTAGCTCACACAACCAAGCAAACACATATCTCATACATGACTCTAACAAAATGCTCAACATGTATCTTAGTGTTTTACAACTTGATAAGATACTATATAAATATTAGTGTTGAGTACTCCCCAATACCCAAGTAATTTACCTAATCGAGTTAGGTCATCTCGATATAAGACTCTACTTAGGATAGTGTCATGCAAAGATCACCAGGTACCTTACTAAAACCACTAGACCCTACCAATGGGAGGTAGAGGCCAAGCACATGTAGCACATTCATTTAAAGTTTGAATATATTTTAAGTCCAATAATATTAAGTACTTTAACATGCATGACCAAGCAAACATGTATGCCATACCTGACTCCAACGAAATGCTCAACATGTCTCTTAATGTTTTACAACTTAATAAACCACATAAATAACCAACTCAGTCCTTATTCTAAGTCATTAACATCATTACTCACATCTAGCATCACTACCCTTCACCTACACTTCAAGTCTTTACCATGAATTAAGGATCAATCGTCAAGAATAAGAAGTTTCAAAATCATTTTCATTAGAAAAGATTTGTTTGAAGTGTTGGGGATGTTTTAGAATAAAAAGAAAGTTAGAAAAGCCATAAGAAATAAGTTAGGAACTTTCTATTCATTGCTGCAAACATAACGTCCATATGCTAGGACAATTGGCTTCGAACACCAACAAGAACTCATGCTTTGTCAGTTTTTCTTGCCGACAACGTCTGATGCTAGCAAGCATGGTATTCAGGCACCAATTGTAATATGCAATTTTCTATAAAATGCAGTCTACGACTCTTTCCATTCCTAACCCCAACATTGAACCTAAATGTAAATACCCTCTTTCTAGGTTTCTGCCTACATCAATTTACCATGATTCCACTTCTCAAATACCTAGTAAACACCAATACAAATCCTTTTAACCATCCTTTATAATTTCAAGTCAATTACAACATACTGTTACTAAGAATTCTATCTTTAATAAAGATAAGGGTTCAACTCACCTTTAAGCTTGAAATAACAATACCCAACTTAAATCACAACATTCGAAAAGCTATAAAAATGGGCTTTCCTTCATGTTTCTTCCCATCTATTAAAGTAAACAAATTATCCATACAATCATTTAAGAACTTCATTTTCCTAAACTTCCTCTACAAAGGAAGCTCTAACCTAGATAGTAACCACTCAAACAATGCAAAAATGAAACTCTCTTTGATTTCTCAACATCTTCCTCAAGAAAAACAAGAATACATTGAAGAATAATGTAGATTCTTACCAAAAGACATTGCTACTTTGTGTTTCTTGAGTTTGCCTCACTCTTGATGAACAAATCTCTCCAAAACTAAACCTTAGGTTAATCTTGAGGGGCCTCTTGCAAGTTTTTTATTTTTCCAAAAGAAAGAAACATGAGGGAGGAGAGAGGGAAAGTGGGCATGAAAGAGTGGGATGTTAGGAGTTCAAACTTTTCTCTAAACCATTATAGCCTTACTGTCCAAAATTATTTACATGCCTTACCTGCCCCTTTTTAACTTATAAATATTCATTACTTCCTTCTTATTTTATTATTATTATTATTATCTTTTTTATTTATTTTTTGCAAAAATTTCCAAATGGCTCATTTAGATGATGATATTAAAAATAAAAACATGCTATCAACATCTCCAATCTTCAAAATACGACTTGCCTTTCCCTTCAATCAATATTTAAAATATCTTCATCAATGGTTGTCTCTACAAGATAAAAAAAAAACATTTAAATATGAATATAAGGAGCTTACATATTTCATATCTTTCGATATTTTTGAAGCATTCTTCTATAAAAATTAGTCTTGGACTATTTCTCAACCAATTTTATGCAAAAACCAAGCAATGAATAACTCTTATATCACATTTGGTACATGGAAGTGTAATTTATAGGTAGACTCGTGATTCTATGGAATCTTCAATTCTGCTTGTAAGCTCTGCAATTTGGCGTTTGAGGTTCAATCTGCAATATTTAAGACAATTGGGTAAGTTATTCGAACGAGCTCAAATTTTTTAACAAAGTTAAGAATATTGGTAAAAGTGATCCCGTAAGTTTGGATTTAAGAAAATAAATAACAAAATAATTAATTATTATAATATAGAATTATATGTAAATTTTTCGTTATTTATTGGAAAAGTATAAAACGAGTTTCGATAATTAATGAATCAATAGAGATAAATATATGTATACTAAAAAATCATAAAATAACATAAATAATATTTAAGAGTATTTATTTATATCATATATGTATCTATGTGTAGGTAAAAATACACAAAACTACTTAAAATACCTTAAATATACTAAAATAATACTAAATAATTAGAGAAAATTCATAAATAATTAAGAAAAAATGAAGAAAAATCAGAAAAAAGAAATGGGGTGTAACCAATTAAAATCAACCAACTATAAAGTAAAAAGATAAGAGATAAGGGACATTTGTCACCTTAAAAATTAAAGAAAATGTCCAAATTAGCCTTATAAATTTGAAAAGCTTCTTCTAGAATTCATTTGGACATATTAAGAGTTTAGGAAAATTAAAGAGAGATCAAAAAGAGAGGAAAGGATAATTTTACCAAAAATTAGAAGATTAATGTATAATTAGGGCCTTAGAAAGGAACCAACACTCGACGACAAGTTAGGAGTTGACGATCACCACTACTAGACAATGGTGGCAGTGCCCAAACCGGTTGACAAGGCCATGGTGGTCGAAGTTGGCAACTCTAATGAATCAAAAATTTTCTTTCGATTTTGCTTTATTTATTAAAAATATTAAATAATTAGAGAAAATTATGAAACTTGGCATTATAAGGTTTTTATGTATGTAGATTTAGGGAAAAATTTTAGTTTCAAGATTTTATGTTTGGAAATATACTATGCTTAAGAAATCTCGCAAACCCGAGTTTTATTCGATTTAGAAATAAATAATCTTAGAAGTGTAATTTTAAGTTCAAAATTTTTGTGTCTAAAAATTTTTTGTAGGTTATTTAGAGTTTTTAAAACAATGCAATGAAGGGATTTTTCAAAAATATATTTGAAAATTTTAGATAATTTTTAGGCCTTAAAATGATATATAAAATGGGGGATTTTAAGTTAAATAAGTAATTAAATGGGTAATTACTAATTTAGTGTATGATTATATGTTTTAGGATGTTAAATTTTGATGTAACATGATATTTGTAGCATTTAGGGTATTAGATGTAATTATTATGTGTATTATGTAGTAATATGTAATAAGTAAAATGGTATATTTAAGTTAATTTTGTAATTTAGGGTAATTAGGTATAAAATGCTGATTTAGGATATAATTACACATTTAATATGTTATTGGATGATGAATGATGATATATGTAGTGTTAAAAGTATTAAATAAGTGATTTATGAGTAAATTATGTAATAATACATAATATGTAAATATAGGAAATTAATGAGTAGAACATATTATGTCAAAATTGATAATATTATAATAATATTAATATAAAATAAATCTGATATGAAACTTAAATTTAGATAATAATATGAAAAATATAAAATTTTCCTATATCAGAAGTAAATTCGATAGTTAAATTAGGATTATAATATACTGAATGGATTAGAGTATTAGTCAAAGACCAAATACAATATTTAGGATACCCGAGCATAATATGATTGATTTTACATTATGGTTAGAAACGACATCTTAAAATTACATATAACACCCGTTGTTAGAACTAATCTAAGTATTCAATTGTATCACTAGAACCATTGAAGCTCAAAATTTAAAGTTTTACATGGTCGGATGCTCGAAGTGCTCGAGCTCATTCTTCTACTTCATAATATTCTTCGTGGTCCTCTTCTCCCAAATCTCTTAAGGCAATCCTTCTCCTCACTCATCTACCCTGAACTTATCAAGATGGGTTCTGACCTTTAGCAGATCAAACAACTCATAAGGTGTTAAGCATGGCTTTAGTAGGTTGACAAGCCAATGTATAGACAGCTTGGGTTAAATCTACTAAGAGATTAGCCACCTCATCAAGTCTTTCGTCAGTACTTCTTAAAGTACCTTGAGATTGTTGGCTCTGGTGGAGTACACCACTATTGTCATCCCCTACACCGACGTTAACACTTAGGTCCGTCATTCTTTTAAGTTTCAAACTCCTCAATTAGGTGTTACAACTAATACTACTTCTCCAAACTACACTACACACTTTCTCCAAACCAAAAGCCTAACAATTAGCAAAACACAATAGCTAAATGAATACGGTAACTTGCTCTATTTTACACATGTAAAACAGAGTATAGACAGAACTTTGAAACAAACTACTACGACTTAAATGAAACCTCCACTCTGATATTAAGATAATGCGCACGCAGCTAAGAACAAATAAGGTCGGTCGTAAGGATGAGTCCAAGCTTGCTGAAAGCTTGAAAAGGGTAATAAGCAAACTTATAAAAGGACGAAAGATGAATGAAAGAATAAACAAAACCTACGAATAGTTTCAAAGGATATGATGCACTAGTAGGACTTCCAAAGACTCATGGTACAACTGGATATGACGCATGAGTAGGTCCAATGAGGTTACTCGTTACCTAATTTTACTTAAGGGTTAGGATAAGAGTGAAATGAGGGTAAACAATCAGTGTTTACAAAAGGAAAATATTCAATGTATTAATAATAATCTTTGCCTTGTGGCTATAAGTACAAGGGGTATTTATACTCAAAAAGTTAGGGCAACTTACCTAAAAAGGGGGAAAAAAAGGGAATTATCCCAAAAAAGTAATATACAAGAATACAAAAGGATAAAAAATGATTATTGTAGTAGATCCTTCATGCAGTCCTATACATGTGGTAGAGATACATTGGCGATGCCATTGGAAGATACGAACAAAAGAGTACAAGTTGATTAGTTGTCCAAGTAAGGATGATTGAGGATTAGTCTAAGGTAGCTCTCTTGGCATCTTCGCAAGAGTGATGCTGGGCAAGGGGTCGGTTTGAACATGATTGAGCAAGCGTATGAGATTTGGCTGCTATCTCGGCATTCTGCAAGTTGGCACATAACTTTCGAGAGGTAGGCAGTCATACGAATCGGCATATAGAGTTGATTAGCAATAAGGACTAACTTAGCCTTGGTAAGAAATGACTGGAGCAAGAGGATTTACCTAGCTAGTCCCTCTAACCCTTAAGCTTGGCTATGGGTTAAAGGCCTAGTAATCAGATTCCTATCAGATTATTCCTTTGAGGGGGAGGAATCACAATTTAATTCCATCCTCATTAATTATATTTGTAATCCATACTTTTAATAGGCCCATGATTTAACTAAGAGTACTTCCTAAACATTCCCAAGGATAAACTAAACTAAGAACTCAAGTTTACATTTAAAAGGGAGCTTACTTTTCCAATTTGAAAGTCTATTATTGATGAAACCCAAACATGAAAAACTGCAAACCCTAAAGTCATCTAAAACCCTAAACCCTAAAACAATTAAGGACTTTTAATCCTAGACGACTAATCGATAATTTAATTTGAATAATTTTATTCAACTCTAGAAAATTTCATAATTTTATAAGAATTGAATCATCATTTACAAAACAATTCAAGAAGTAAATCCTAAAACAATTTTCTATAAGACAATTCCCTTATCTTCATGTGTAAAGCTTTATATGTGAATAAATAGACCAATTAATCAACTTAAATAGCTTATTAATTAAGAGTTGGAGTCATTTATCAATTGATAACCTATAAAAAGCTAGTAATAAGATACTTTCCGTATCACCCATTAACTTGTACTGCATATGGACAAATTTTTACGAGATTTCACATGCTTAACTTTAATAAAGGAGACAAGACATTTCCATGCCTAAAAGGAAACCTAATGGCCAGTTCTTACATGACTATAATGGGGGCCATACTCTTGTCTTTCATCTATTAATCACTTTATCTTATATTCTACTATTCACCCCTTAATGCTTATATCATCAAGAGTTGTAATTGTTGACTTTTGTATATGCTACAAGACAACAAAATCAAACTTCTTAAACACACTTCTACCCTCATTCCTAACCAGCCACTCTTTCTGCCCTTACTCTCACTTTCAATTTCATTTTCACTTCCTTTTTCACTTAAAAACAACAAAAAAGAGGAAACACAAAACCCCATAAAATCCTTCACTTGCCACCACATTCCATATACACACATACGACACTTTCAACTTCTTCTTGTCTTGCTTTTGCCAACATTCAAAGCTCGTTTAAGATCCTTAGAACACTACTAAACCCCACTTCAAAGGACCATAACTCAAGTTTTCGGAAAGGGTACAAGAAGGAGGAAGTAAGACAAAGAGCATAAGTAGAACCTTAGTGCACAACCACCATATTTTTACTTTGTGGATGAGTAAGCATTTCTTTGTGATAGTAGCCTAGTGTTACATGTTAGGAGACCATGATTTCTTGAAGCAAACTCATGACAACCTTACATGAAAATTAAAATATGAGCATGTAAAGTTGGTGTTTTGTAGAGATACTTGTTTAACACTTTGAATGGAAGATTTTAAGCTAAGAAAATATTGAAATGAAAACTTGAAGGAAAGGGAAGCATGCTGGACATGAGGTTTTAGGAGTCATTTGGATGTTGTTTTCACTTCTATTAATCTAAACATGCTCAAATCTAGACTTAAGTAAAAGAAAAATTCATCACATAAAGTTTTATAAGAAAACCAACTTTGTAAGACATGGACTATGATATGAGAGTTATGATAAGTATGAGATTTTCTATTTTCATGTAAACTATGAGTCAAACAATCATTTCATGAAAAAGAAGTCAAGTTAAGATATAAATACAAGTAGCTTAAGTTCATGATCTAACACCTAAACTTAAGAAAATGATGAAACAAGTCGGAAAACCAAGTTGGAAGCCCTCATACTCAAATTGACTAGATCTAAAACCTTCCTAAAAGACACTTAAAAATATGATAAAAGTAAGTAAACAAAGTGAAAAGACTAACCAAAGCAAGTACGATAAATGTATTAAGCCTAAAACTCAAAACTGAACTTAAAACTTCCAAAACTAACATCAAACACCAAGTTAAACTACCCTTAAGTTTCTTACCAGCAACTTGACACAACAATGAAAATTGTCTTGAGACTCTGAAGAAGCCCGCAAGGCACTCCCTAAATCTAAGAAAGTGACTATCTTTGAATTGAATAAAAAACAAGCCCATTTGACAACTTAAATTATACTTGAAAACGATGAAGATTGATTATAAGATCATAAAAATTAGATTTAAAACGAAAAAGTTATATATGATTGAACTTTAAGTAAAAAATCGGGAAAAAAGTGAAAACTAGTCAAAAGTATAACTTAAAGAGTTTTAACTTAGTTTTTTAAATCATATTTCAAATCCTTATAGTATTATGATTGCGATGTCTAAGGGACCCAGTGTTTGGAGATGACTTAGCCCTAAACTACTTTGATTGACCTACATGGCTGAATGAGTGAATTCCTGATGACTCTTTACTTGATTTCACTTATAAAATAAATACACCTAAACTTATATATATATATATATATATATATTGGATGCTTGTGGGATATGGGAAATGCATGTGTATGAATTTGTGCTTGAATGCTATGTCTTGTTAATCATATAACAATGGAAATTGTTTATGATAATTTATACATGCAATTATATGGAATGAAATTGTCTAATCACCATGAAAAATTGGATTTAACCATTTATATGATTAAGAAATTAAATGTATCATGCATTCCCCATAATTGTATTCGGATAACACCAACTGCCACTTCATGTAGAAGATGGGAAGAGACTTACTAGAAGAGCGCCTCATGTAAGATTGAGTACTAACTATGTCACCATTTTATTGAGTCTCTATCTTAAGATGATGGGTTTACTAGGCACCGGGAGATGCCAACCGTCGACAAGGAACCGTGTCTTATAGCTTTTGCTTAGGGTGTGTGTTTGTGGATTATGGAGGCCACCATACGGCTAAACTTAAGATTTTTGAAAATATGATTTGTTATTTAGTAAAGAAAGTATATAAATACTTATAGTTTTGTTTTGGCTTAAGCACAATAGTGCAAATGATATAAAACCTAAGGTCTATAACCCAAATTTTGGTTTAAGTTGATTAATTATCTCTAAACCTTGATTATAAGGAGGCGTAATTCTGAGTAGTATGCAATTCCTAAGCCACTACATACGTTGTTTGGCATACTGATTGTTCATGCATTCATATGATTAGACATCTAATAAATTTCTACCATGTAGTATTGACGAGGGTATTTATCTCATTACACATAAGCTTACACCCCAACAGATTTCTTTTATGGCATGGAAACCTCTTTGTTCATCCGGACTGAAGCATGCCCAAGGTGAGCTTCTTTTAGAGACAGGTTGGAGCAGAAAAGAGAGGAGAGGAGATTTTGTAATAACTTTTATAGATAACTATTTACCTTTATTTTGTTCATAATATAGTTTGAAATTTATGATGCAGTTTGCTTTATCAACTGCATTTGTTGTAATATTCTTTTAGTGGAGAACTTAACAAGTCCATACGTTTACTTAATTAATTTATGTCTTAGAAGTTAATTTTAGTAAATTGCTCTATATTACTTATCTATGAGCTTAGTGGTAACGTAAAATAGAAAAACCCTAGTGTATTGTATGAAAGGCCTGCGATTAGCAAGGGGGTTGATAGTAGACCTTTATACGGTACACAATGATTTACCACAACAACAATACTATTGGGTCGTGATAGTATTGACTTAAGATTACTTATTTAACTTTCAAATAAATTATAACGTGCAATAATTAAGGATATTTTTTTAATAATTAATACTATTTATGCATCTAATATCATTCCATTCCATTATATTCCATAAGCATTTCCAAGCAAGGTAAAAGATTTATCCTTTTAGCTCATTTCATTCTATTCCATTCCTACTTAAACCATTCTTACATATCAAACATGACTTTGCTGTCAAAGAGCTACAAAATTAATCAAGGTCATGACTAGAAGTGCTAAATATAAACTCTGATGCAACAGTTGATACTAGAATTGGGAAAATGTCCTTTGCTATTCGAGAAAGAAGTTTAAATTTTGAACTATTAGCTTTCCATCAAGCTAAAATGTCAAAATCGTCATTATTCTTCGAATTTATTGATTATTTGTTAAGTAGATTTAGTTGGTTACTGTATGTGAATTATGAACTCAAGAAGAGGTTTTCAAGTACTATATATATAAACCCCGCAAATTTAGCTATTTAAGAGAAGGATTGAACCCTAAGACTATAGATGACTTGAAGAGTCATCAAAACCAAGCAAGGTAAAAATTTAATAAATCATAAATCTAAATATATTATAAATAGTAAAAACCTTAGAAATTAATCAAAACCCTACATCGCATACTAAAACCCTAAAAACTAACTTACACCATTAACCAAAATTGAACCTGAATTTGATCGAAACCTTAAAATTATAAATATAAACCTATAAAATAATTAAATATTGCTCAATGATGATAAAATTATAGTCAATTGCAATTTTCGACTAAAACGCTTATTCGCACGAAATTATAACGAAATTGCTATAATAACTTATAAAAATTATAATTGTAATGGGTACTAATTAAATTGATAAAATTTCATAAAAATTTGAAAATTAATTTACAAGGAGATTCGTTATAATTTATATGATTCGAAAAATTACATATATTTGTTAATAATTTACATTTTCCTTCTCTTCCATTTCAAATTTATCTCTTTTCACTCTTTTCTTCATCATCACAATTGCAATATTCTGGAAATCAATTGCCGACCACGTGAAGAAAAAAAGTTGCTACGTGTTGAGTGGAAAACAAATGAAAATGAAAAAAAAAATTGGATAATTACTTAGCTTAAATTTTAGGCTAACTCACATGTATAAAAGGAAAAAAAGAAAAAAGAAAGAGAAAGCAAAACCATAAGAACAAAAAAGAAAAAGAAAAGAGAGAAAACAAGAATCCTGGAAGCAAACCGTGAGGAGAAAAAAGAAGAAAAAGAAAGAAGAAGAAGAAGAAGAAGAAGGAAGAAGAAAAGAAGAAGAAAAATTAAAATAAATAGGTAAGTAAATTATTTTTTAGTATAGATATATATTATATAGTATATACATATATAAATAAAGTATTTGTATAGTATTTTTATACATATAACATTACTAATACATATTTATGTGCATAAATACTTAGATTTAGTTAAACATGTATGTACATAAGTATATGATACGGGGGAGTATGTATTATGTATTTTTTTTAGTATACTTATGATTAGTATTAAGTATTTCTATTAAATAACTATAGTATGTCTATGTATATGTGTGTACCGTGAGTTATATATATATATATATATATGTAACCATGTATAATTATTTTCCTACATATATATACATATATGTAATCATATAGTGTATATATATATATAATATAGAGTATATGTTTTATGGTATATGGCATAATATATAGTATATGTACTATATAACAAATACTATATAAATATATATCTACTGACTGCATAAAATAGGAATATGTATTTATAGATTATTTATATATATTTAAGTATTCGAAAATTACATAAGTAAATTATTATATACAAATACAAATACATGAGTATATATATATGTACATAAGAGTAGGTTTATTTTTATATAGTAAGTATATACATATATATATAGCATATAACATATATTATATGTATATAGTATACCAAAAATATATATAGATATATATATATGTATGTATAAATCGTGAAGGACATAAATACTAAGAAAATGAAAAATAATAAAAATAATAACAATCATAAAAATAATAATAATCATAATAAAGTTACAAATCTCAAAAATAAGAAAATATACTTAAAATAATAAAAATATTAATTATATGGTTTAAGTAATTATTAAATCATAAATATATTTAGAAAAAGCTAAAATTAGTATTTTATAATTTTTAAACTAAAAGAATAAATTTTATGATATTTTTATGTCATAACTTAAATTACGAGTCACAACATCCAAAATGGATCTCGTTACAAGAAAATACGCTAAAAAACGATCAAAATAGACTATAAGTTCATAACGATCCAAGCTAAAACAAAAAAGTTACAAAATACATAAAGAAAGTCTCGTAACTTATAAATATGAGAAAATAGTTACTATTAACCGCATTGAGTATGATAAACCCTATACACATTATACTTGGGTTGTATTGGGGGAAACTAGATAAACTACAATAGACTTTTAGTTAACTAGGGAGTCTGACTTTACAGAATACTTACAAGTGTTATTATATTTTAGGTATTCAATAGCGAGTTCTGGAAATCCCAAAGGTTTAGAGAATGAGCAATAATCCAGGTGAGGGAGTTCTAATGACCTGCTACTTGCTTGTGCGTGTTACTTGTATGATGTTTTGCTGTTTACTGTTGCTTGTATGTTTGAATGACTGTTTTACTCATATGCCATCATTTGTGTGATCATTTTTTTTTTAAATTGATAAATATAAATATTTAACCCAAATAACCGGTTCTATTCGTCGCATGTCTATGAACCAGTAAATGTATAGATGGACAGTGCTAGCCTTGCAAAATATTAAAAAAGGTATTTTTGGAAAAAGGTTTTCTTAATCTTAAACATCTTTTGTACGAATTTGATAAGGGTCGTAGTACCAGAAATGGTATTTTATCGTTAAGGTAAAGCTAGCATTGGTTCTCCACGTGATAGTGAGAGATCTCACTTTATTGTGCCTGTAAGGCCTTAGTTAATTGTAGCTTGCGAGATGGACTCGCAAGTTGTACCCGAGGGGCCTTGGAGAGTGGGTAGTCCTAGAATGGAATCCCCCTATTTGAATTGAAATCTTTCTCTGCTAAGGTAATAATCGAGTGAAGCCTAAGGGGTAAGGCCCCTAGGTTGCCTCATGCGGGTAAACTGAGGTGTTTTGTGCGGGTAAGTATAGGGGATAATCGAAGTGTGGACAATATAATTCTACACCTTCCATAGTTCCGGACTCCTATGGATGTGTTGCTTGCATTCATCGCGCCTGCATTCATTTTATATGTAGATAGCCTGCTTGCATGTGTGATATAATGTGTGATAACTTGCTTGAATGGTGGTGGTGAGGAACGAACTCACTAAGCTGTTATATGCTCACTCCCTTGTAGTTTCTTTTGTAGGTTTACTTACATTGGGATTGGGTTAAGTCTCGAGTGCCGAATGTGAGATGAAGATATGTAACTTAGTATTAGAAATAGTTTAGTACTTTTTAGATAATACATAAACAACCTTTGTTGATAATTTAATTTTCTTATATTTCTTTGGTAATATTGGTATATCCTATCTTATTATTTGGTAGGGGATACCGATTCTCTGCGGTTCTAAGGAACTGTGGGATATCGGATACCCATAGTTATTTCTCTTTGTATTTTACAGTAAATTATTTATTTAAAAATCAGTAACCTTAGTAATTAATCATTTAGAGTCTTGCAATCTCTAACTTATAAGGCGGTTTTCACATCATGGGTACACACATGTTATGAAAAATTTAGGTAATCCTACTAGGCCCCCTGTAGGGTCATGACAATATATAACATATGAATACTTATATATATTTAATATTATTCTCTATTATACAAAAATAAGAAAAATATTGAAACTCATAAGATTATATAATTCAATAATTATGAATGCATAATAAAGGGTACGTTGATGCGGCCACTTTAATACCCAAGTCAACCTTTTAGTCATGAGAGATTATAAAGTAATAAGAAGAGTAAGAGAATGAAAAAGAGGATCCCCTTACTTAGGGGTCTCGCTATTATTTATAACGGGTCATGCTGGTATTTATAATAAGTCAATAGAAGTTGTATCCAGACTGGATTGTTGGATTAGACTTAAATACTAGATCGACTAATATAAGCCTATAGAACAATTATAAAAAAATCCCCATCAACACTTGCCTCCTACTCTCTTTGGTGACATGGTCGACAAAGAGAGTACCTAGGGAGGTTGATTTAATGGGATCTCTAGAAGCATCTATAATCTAAGGCCAGAAAAATGCTTAAAGAAGCAATGGATTATAGATGCTTCTAGATATCAATATGCTTGAAAAGGTGAGAGCCTAAAAAGGTTGAAGTGTCTAATGAGGTGAAGACATGAAGAGACTGGTTGGTCCCGATTCCATTAGTGACATAGATCATTAGGCTTTATATTCGTCATTCGTGAAAGTTACAAGACTTAGAGTATTTATTCCTATCACTCTTAAGGGAGCTTAAGGCTTTATACCCCGTTGTCTTCTCATAGGACTTTGACCATTTTATACATCATTGCATAATGGCTTAGGGATTTCAATCAGCTCATCAACTATTTATTAGACAAGGCAATTAAGTTTATACTAGTTCAACATTCGTAATGAGTAAGATTTAGAGCTATTAAGGAGTAGCCTGTTAATGCATTATACTTGCATAAGCTTAAAATAGATGGTGCTTATATAGCCCCAGTTCAATTTTAAGCTTTCATTCTTGTTTCAAGAGGTGGTAGAAATAAACATGCTAAGATTTTAATAAATCGTTTCGAGTGTTAAATAGTTAATACTCTTCATTATCAAGCTTGTTGGGATTCAAATCTCAAAGTATCATGTAGATAGATAATACATTATCTATGAATCAAATGTTAATATTAAGAACAGATTAGTACAAAGCATAACGTAAAATATACATCTTGAAAAATAAATAATGGACAAATTATAAATAGCAACAGTAAGATTTCACTCATCTTTCATCAATGTGTGAGCGAGTGCCCAAAGCTCAATAGCTTAGTGTTGCTTACTCAAAATTACCACTTAGTAATGGTAAGTTATGGAGCTTTACTCAATACACATTTGTGCATCAGTTTTTGGCTACTTAATAAGTCATTCTGGACTTGTTGCTAACGGCTATCAAGACTTATATGCACTCATTTGGAGCTTGGTCATATGTAATGCTTGGTTAAATTATTCACATCATTTGGCATAGTGAAAGTATGATCCGTCTAAGCATGAGTCACTTATATGATTAGACACCAATTGAGATTTGTGCTCAAAACACGTATACTTAAGCTTTTTTACCTTTATTAATTATTCTCCATTTATTAATTAGTCTCTGAGCATTCTTACACTTGGCTTTCATCCTTTTCCTTTTTTTTTTTTTTAATATACTCCACATGCTTACTCTACGAAATTAAAGACGTTTTGTTTTTGCTCTTTTAGTCACAAATGCATGGAGATAAATAGGCTACCATTTAGTTGCCTTATCAATTCCTAAACGTGGTCTAAGCATTCTAGTAAAGGCCTCCAATTTTTCCTTTAAGGGCATGTACAAATAAATAAAGAGCTGCCTTACTTATAAGTGTACATTGTCATTAAGTCTAGGTTCATTTGCTTATACTTGAGTCTGTAATGAAGAGCTCAGCTTATATTGAAACTTGACTCAGCTACTTGACCTCATGTATTAGCAATTCAATACTTATAGTATTGCTCAGCACAACATATCATTGACTACTTAGCTATGTTATTGTGACCATCCTCATTGTAGATTACTTAAGTTGATTTGGAGTTCGGTTTTATCACTTGGATTTAACTATAAACTAAGCTTAGTCTTGAGCATGTAGTTTGGCCACCAATGGAATTGAACTTGGATTTCATCTGGTCATGTTAAATCTACTCACAAGTACACTTATAGTGTTGTGTAAAGAGTAGCCTTGCTCTAGTTGATGTATAAAGCTTAACTGGAGATTGCAACAATGCTCTATGATGTTGAAAAAAAATTCCCTCGAGAAGTTTATATATCAACTTTTAGTTGCTTGAAGTTTTTGAACAAGGAACTTGTAATTCTTGTACTCTACCACTCAGTTATTTTCTTGGTTCCCAACTGTATGTTTGATAACACTTTAATGTGCACATAACATGGTTAAATCAGCACATATATGAGGCTCTAAGGTTGCTAAGTGTTGTTCGGCTTCTAATAAGCTGAGTTATTACTTTTGAAGTTACTAGTATAGTTGCTTTTTAAAGTTGCTATAGGATTAATGCGTCTTTGAGGTTGAACATATGGAGAAACACCACAATGAAGCAAGCAAAAAAAGAAAATAAAGAAAAAAGCTAGCGAATCCCAAATAGCTACCAATAGATATGATGCACCAGTTAATCCTACTTAACGTACAATCTGTTAGATATGACTTACCTGTCCAAATTGAAGGGTTATTTGCCACTACTCCTTACTAAAGGGAATAAATAAGAGTTGAAAGATAACAAGAACATTAGGGTTGCTTAAAGCAAACTTGATTAAAATCTGATATTGAGGATTGATTGTTTGCATATAATTAAGTGGGGGGTTTATATCCCCATCAACTAAGGTTACTTTACATGTATGAAAAGTTAAAAGGGTACTCTTATAATTAGGTTATGTAATACATACTAAAAAGGGTAAAAGAAACAAAGAATAAACAATATGGAAAGTAAAGAATTCTTTTGAAATGTTGTATTAGAAGATATGTGTCACCCGGTGGTTGGATGTTAGAGATATGGTACAAAGTAAATGAGAAAAATAATTTGTAGTCAGGACTGACCGATTTGGATCAGGTCGAGGCCTTATCAATCGCACTATAGAGTAGTTAGCTGGGTTGGGGTCGAACATCTGTTGTCAGTTCAGGAGCTCAGTTCTGATGGTCTTAGGGCAATTTGCTCAGATATTTTGTCATGGCACAACTGTTCGGTAAGTTTATCGTACGTGAAGGCTTGGTAGTTAAGTCAATAGAAAAGGGAAACATAGAGGTTGGGATAAGAATTTCCATCTCTGATAAGGCTTCTAGCTAGTATTTTTTGAGTGAGTCCTTAAAGTCCTTTGACTCAGCTTTATATGATTGGTCTAAGGGGTTAATTTCTACCATCTGCCTGAGGGTTAGAAAGATTTATCCTCAAATTTGAAGTGGTATTTGGCTCTTCTTTTGGGACACTCATGAATCCCTCTACTAGTTGGTGAGGAATAAGGTCGGACACATTGAAAATAGGGGAAACACCATAGTCATCAGGTAACTCAATCTAGTAGGCATTACAGTTGACCTTCGTTTGGAACTTGAATGGACCTTCAGCTCAAGGAGATAGCTTGCTTTGTCTTAAGTGCGGAAATTGTTCTCTATTGAGGTGAATCATACTAAGTTTCCTAGTTGGAAAGAAATAGTTCAGCGGCTTTGATTACTAATCTCTTGTTGTCTCATATTGAACTTAGCAATCTTCCTAATTACAAACTGGTGTAGCTCTTGTAATTCTTGAGCTTGATCAACTCTGAATTAACTCTCTTCAACTACTGTAGGGGCATCGATCATATCAAGGGGATATTAAGATTGAGGTCATCGACCACCTTGAATGGGCTCTTCCTAGTGGTGCTATGAACAGTTATGTGAATTCCACAAGTAGTAGACACAGATCCCACTCCCTCAAGTTCTTTCCCTCAATAACTCTAAGTAAGTTTCCTAGCATCCTGTTCACCACTTTAGTTTGGCTATCAGTTTAAGGGTGGATACTAGAGCTGAACATAAGTTTAGTTTTAAGTCTTCTCCAAAGAGTCTTCCAAAAATAGCTTAAAAATTTTGTTTCCTGATCTGAAACAATAGTCTTCAATGCTCTATGTAATTGGACAACTTTCTACAAAAACATATCAGTAATGTATAAAGCATCATTAGTTCAATGACTCAGAATTGGTCAACTACAACAAATATAGAATCTTTTCCTTTGGATGTTTGGGGTAACCTTAGGACAAAGTCCATATTAAGGTTGACTTAAGGTAAGGTTGGTGTTGGTAGGGGCATATATTCTCTATGGGGCTATCTCTTCTCCTTAGCTTGCTTGTACACTTCATAATTACTAATTATCTTATGGACATCCTTAGCTAAACTGGGCTAGTAAAAGTTTTATTTCAATAGTTTAGTTGTCTTAGTCTCTCTAAAGTGACTAAATAATCCACCACTATGAGCTTCTCTGACTAACAGCTTATATGTAGAACAGTTTAGTATATGCAGTTAATAAAGGCATATGTTATTCATGTTTTAATGTGCAAATTAGATATAATTATCATTAATTTTATAGAAATCATTAAGAATTGGTACTTAAGAACTTTCATTTAGACATTTTAGGTATTAAAGGATTTGGATTGGAAATATGAACAATTTAAAGGAGTTTTATACAAATGAAGAAGCCCAAATAGAGCCACAGCACGATTAGAATTAAAGGTAGCTAGCTTACACTGAACATCGGTAGCCTTGGATTTCTACGTTGTAGGCCTTAGAAGCTACACCGCCAACCTTCATGAAGAAAATGCCATCCGAAAGAAACCTTAGTTTTCTCTATAAATAGTCATGTGTTCCATAGTTTAAAGAGAACTTTTACATCTTTTTTAGAATTACAGAGTCTTAAAACAATTAGCAGATAGTTCTTAAAGAATTCTTCTATAGAATTGATTAGATCATTGAGAAGATTTCACTTTTGCTGTAGAGATCAATTTTGAAGTTGCAATTGAAGTTTACTCTTTCAAATTACAAAATTGGTGACTTTTATTTTATTTATGTTTATGCAGTTTTGTGATTTATTCCTACTTTCAATTATGAACTTCTTTGCAAATTTAATTAGTAATTGTGCTTTCATTTCAAATTTCATAGCTGGCTAAGTTTATTTAAAGAATTGATGAAACTTTAGATAGCTAAGATGAGAATTGTATTCATGTTATAGGATTAATAAATATATGGATGATTCATGATTTTAAATTTTTATGATTTTGATTATAGTTATTTAATTGATTGTAATTGTTAGAAACCCTAATAATACAAGAGTTGATATAGGGTTTGTTAGAAATTCTTGATTAATATGATTGACTAATGTGGGAACAATGTTAATTGAATTAATTAGAAATTATTTAGAGATTAATACGATGTTTTGCGATTAATTATTCACCGAAACATTAGAGATAATTGATTTAAGACATTAATCATATCATCGGAAGATGTATAATTATAATTTAAAGTCTACTGTTAATTGGAGATTTGGGAGCTGATTGGTTAATTAGAGGTTTAAGTCCTTAAGTTTAAGGCATAATAATTTTACTTGAATGACCATACAACTATTAATCTATATAATATGATAACAATTTAATTTGCATAATTAAGGTGGATTCTATTTTTCCACAATTCTCAATTGATTGCTTAGTTATAGATATTTTATAGTTATTTTCTTTTTTATAGTTTTAGGGTAATTATTAGATTAGTTAATTTACTTTTGATTGCTTAAATATTGATAAGAACTAGCATAGGATTAATAATTTCTTAGTCCTTGAGGGATCATAACCTTACTTGCTTTGTATTACTTGATTCTAACCTAGTATACTTACTAAAGTATTCGCGATATATATATAGTTTAAGCGAATCAGCAGTCTTCGATTCTTGAATAGATAGCCATCCTTAAGATAATATCTTCAACAACTACTCCTTCTTAACATTGCTTAATAATGGGACCGAAATGAGGTTCATTAGCATATTACTTGGTGATAAGTAAAAATCCCAGTAATTTTGTCTACAAAGTGGTAAGCAAGGTTTTCTAAAGTGATAAAGCATCGACAACCACATTTGCACTTCCTTTCTTGTACTGGATCACATATGAAAATCCTTTCATAAACTCCAACCACTTGGCTTGTCTTTTCGAGAGTTTGTTTTGACTCCTAAGATGTTTTAAAGACTCATAATTTGTGTAAATAACACACTCTCGTAACAACAAATAGTTTTATCAAACTGTAAGGGCTTGAAAAAGAGAGTATAACTCTTTCTCATACATAGAGTAGTTTAGGACAGCACACCAAGCTTCTTACTATGGTAAGTGATGGGTTATCGCTCCTACATTAGGATGATGCAAATTCTAAGTCTCGATGCATCACATTCCAATTCAAAGGGTTTATTAAAATTTGGTAGTGATAAGATAAGGGCAAAGGTGAATTTCTCCTTAGTCTCCCTAAAACTCTGTTTAACTCAATCATTCTGTTTAAACCCATCACTCTTTTTTGTCGGCTCGATCAAGGAGGTAGTTATGATATTGAATTTTTTAATAAATTGCTTATAAAAAGAAGTTAAGCTATGAAAACTTCAAACTTCAATGGCATTTTTCAATGTCGACCATTCCAAAATTGCTCGAATCTTCTCCTCATCTACTCAAATTCCTTCTCTTGACACTATAAACCTAAGAAAAATCACTTCATCTTAGCAAAATGTACATTTCTTCAAATTTCTATATAATTCTTGATTTGCAAAATATCAAAAACTACTTGGAGATATTGAACATAGTTGTTCAAGTTGATACAGTATACCAATATATCATCGAAGTATAAAACCACACATCTTCCAATTAAAGGGCGCATCACATGTTTCATTAACCTCATGAATGTGCTCGACGAATTAGTAAGTCTAAACAGTATAACCAACCATTCGTAAAGACCATGCTTAGTCTTGAAGGTAGTCTTCCACTTATCACTTAGTCTTATGCGAATTTGGTGGTAGCCACTTCGTAAATCAATCTTCAAAAGTATTTTCATATCATGGAGCTCATCCAACATGTCATCAAGCCTCGGTATTGGGTACATGTATTTGACAGTGATTTGATTAATTGCTTGGCTATTGATACACATGTACCATGAACCATCCTTCTTAGGGATGAGTAGAGTTGGTACAATGTAAGGGCTCATCATCTCCCTTATGCATTCTCGTCTATGAGCTCATCTACCTATCATTTTAGCTCGGCAGCCTACTTAGGATTCATTTTATATCCAGGTTGGTTTGATAGGACGGTGCTTGGCTGTAGGTCAATATAATGCTTTATGCTTTGAATTGGGGGTAGACCCTTAAGCAGCTTCTCAAGAAGCATGTCGGTAAACTCATCAATCAACCTTCAAATTTCATCTAGAACATCCTTTAGATCTGTCATCTCCAATAGTCTTCTAATCCACATAAACATAGGCTCTTCGACCTTCTCAGTAGCTTAGAGCTCTCTTTGGCTCATCATTAAAACCTTCTTCTTACTACCTTGGGTGAGCTAATTATAGGTCTTATTTACTTGGGATGAGGTCATGGGCTACAACACAATTTTCTTTCCATCCTTAACAAAGGCATAAGTATTCTTATATCTATCATGAATAACATGTTAGTCAAACAACTAAGGTCTTCTAAGTAATGAATATGAAGCTCCTATGGGGATGACAATGTACACTACCTCATCCTTGTACACATTTCCAATACTGAATGGCATGGTTACTTGTTCAGTCACATGTAAAGCACCCTTATCATGAAGCCAATGTAGCTTATAAGGTCAAAGATGCGTTGAGGTCAACAGACTTAGCCTCTCCATAAAGGATTGTGCAACTACGTTGGTATAGCTTCTTCCGTCTACTATGATAGGGCATAATTGTCCTTTGATGGTACATTTAGTATGGAACAAATTTTCTCTCTAATCATTCTCGGAGTTTGGAGGGAACTCAATACTTATCTTAAGACTAGAGTCATTACTTCTCCTTGGTCGATATAGGTACAGGTCTCCTCTTCCTCCTCGACTTCGGCTTTTCTAACATCCTTCTTATCATCGGACTCGCTCTCATCAGTGCTATCTATTGCATCTCATCGAAGCACCATGACATGTCAGTTCGAACACTTAGCAACCATATGTCCGAAGCCTAAATATTTAAAGTACTTCACCTCGTTAGTCTTTCATCTAGAGGTTTGTCCTCTCTCATATGTTCTCAAGGTGAGCCTAGCTTCGATTTGGCTCTACTCATCTGTCTTATTTGTTGGCCTACTCAACTATAGTCAGGTCAGTCATTCCTGTCATTGGCTCGGTATGGCCTCATCGGCTTAGCTTAAACAAGTTGGTACAAAACAGGGGCCTAAGAGAATGTTGGCTTAAGTCAGCTCGGACCATTTCTCTTCTACTTTTCGACCCTCTACACTATCTTAATCACATCTTCTAAGGTATAAAACCTTTACACTTCTACTATGTTGCGAATCTCATACTTGAGCCTAGAAATGGACCTTGATACTGTGCAAGTCTTTAGTTCTTCTATGTTGGCTTAAATCATAAGCATCTATAAATCTCTTAAATAGTCATCAATAGATCGGCCTCCTTAGCGAAGTTCCTGCAACTTTGCAAATGTATCTTGTAAGTAGATCTCGGGTATAAATCTACTCCTTAATAACCTTTTTCATCTCATCCTAGGTCCTTACTCCTTATCTTGCATCCTTTGCTCTAGATGCATTTAGATTCTTCCACTACATTATGGCATATCTAGTAAACTCCAATACAGCAAGTTAGACCTTAACAGCATCTGTATACCCATAATAGTTAAACACCTTTTCGACCTTCTCTTCCTACTCCAAGCATTCATTTGCATCTCCACTTCTTCTGAAGGGTGGTATTTAGACCTTAACATTATCTAGTCTTTGAGGGGCTCGACGTCCTCATTCCTATGCTCAGCAATAATCAACCTCTTCTTCTTCCTCACCAAATTCTTTGGCATCTATCTCTTCATTATCTTCCTCAATCTCCTCTAATTCCATTCTTCGTCTAGTAGCTCAATTTACAACTCCTCTAGCTCGCTACAATCGAAATGGGTGATTGACTCAGCTACCTTAGCCATATCTTCTCTCTTGAATATTTTCAAGTGGGTTATGCGGTTACATACCATGAGGTTATTACCTATTTACTTGCATCACAGTGACCAGACTTTTAACAAGATTAGTGAGTCTATCAAGTTTGTTATCAATTAACTAAGGAGTGTTACTTCCATTTTGACTACAATCGGGTTGAGCACTACCACTCTAGTCTCTAATAACACCTTAAAGACTAGAGTCCGACATAGTATAATACTTTCAAATAGAGTAACAACATAATACAAGTTAAAACAATGCTATCGTACTCCAATTCCAATGAAGATGATGCGTCTTCGGGGTCAACATAAAGAAAAACACTACAACCAAGCAAGCCAAAAAGAAAACAAAGAAAAAGCTAACAAAATTTAGGTAGCTACCAACTGGCTATGATACACAAAATTGATCCTACTTAGCCTACAATCTATCGAATATGACTTACTGGTTCAAATTAAAGGATCACTCACCATTACTTCTTGTTAAAGGAAATATATAAGAGTTAAAGGGTAGTGAGAATACTAAGGTTACTTAAAGGATTAAATTCTAATATTGAGGATTGATTGTCTGCATACAATTAAGTGGAGATTCATATACTCATCCACTAAGGTTACTTTACATGTATGAAAAGATAAAAAGATATTCTTATAATTAAGTTATGCAATACGTACTAAAAAGGATAAAAGAGACAAAGAATATTCAATACGAAAGTAAAGAATGCTTCTAGAGTGTCGTGCTAAAAGATACATGTCTCTCGATGGATGGACGTTAGAAATATAGTACAAAGTAAGAATTTGTAATCAAGGGCCCGACTTAATCTGGATCAGGTCAGGGCTTAGTTAGTCTCATTGTAGAGTAGTCAGTTGGGTTGGGGTTAGACATTTGTTGCCGATTTAGGAGCTTGGCTCGGAGGTCTTAAAGTTGTCTACTTTAATATTCTATCATAACATAGCTGTTTGATAGGTCTAGTACATGTGAAGCTTCGATAGTCAGGTCGGCAGAAAAGAGAAACACAAAGGTTAGGATAGGAATTTTCGTCTCGGATAGAGCTTCGAACTAGTATTCTTTAAGTGAATCCTTAGAGTCCTTTAGTTCAACTTCGTATGATCGGTTCAGGGGGTCGATTACTATCAAGGATTGCATTCACTTTTAGTGTATAAAGGGACCTAAAGTGCTTCTTAACTTGTGTATACTACTATTAAAAATGTAGATTTGCTTGGTTTGCTGCTATTGATTGAAGCCTTATACATCCAATATTGCATTAGAGCTCAGCCTTTGCTTTAAATGAACAGTTTAGCCATGAAGGAATTTTTTGTCCTTTTTGGTTTGCGAAAAGAACTGCTAAGTGAGTTGTTAATTTCTGGGCATATGTTCACATGTTGTAGATTAGGCAATTGCTGCTCTATAAAGATAGATTAGCCTTGGTTGATTTGCTTGGCATAGGTTACAAAATAACAGTACACACAAGAATAGGACTAGCTTGGCAACTTAACTCGTACTATGGATGGCAGCTATCTGAGCTCAACGCTTCCTTCCTTATGTTTACAGTAGTTTAGATTTTAGTGTTCAAGAGGCTGTAACTTTTTGAAGCTGAGCTCGATCAGCTTATTACTTAAGGCTAAGTTATCCGCGCATGAATGTAGCAAACTTTAGCTTAGATTCGTGCATCCCAAATAACTGGTAATACTGAATAATGCGCAAGGAAAATCAACTCATAAAGTAAGTAAGATGCCCCCTTGTTACTCGTTGCCGACTACTAGTTGGGAATGTGAAGTGCAACCAGACAAGCAACCATATGTAGCTCGGGATGAACCGGTTGTAGTAAGAGATCGATAAGGAGCCCGAAAACTACAATTGGTTATTTGCTCTTGTGAAATTCAACATAAGGGTCAGACTTCTACAACTTGAATCAATTCATGTTGATGTACAAATGAACTCGAAGCATTTCTTAGTTTGCATTGCTACTACACATGTAGGTCTATTCAGTCTATTGCTACTAAAAAAGACGCTCAGATTTGATTTCAATCAAGTGCCTCAGCATGCCTTTCACCATGGCTTGGCCATTGTTACTTTCGGCCAAGTGTCTTCCTCACTCCTTATCTAAGAACGGCTTAGCCTTTGACCCTAGAGCTCGGCATGTCGGAAGCTTGGCCTTCGCTTTGTTGAGATCACAGATAGCCTGGCATGGAATCACTTAAGTCGGTAAGAGATTAGTATAGCTCGCCTTCCTTATTTATGTCTTTTGATTTGGCAAGCTTGGATACGGCATTCACAAATAGCTTGGAGTAGCTGAATTACTCAGCTATTCACATTGTTAGGTGAGCTCTGACTCGTAAAATGCAGTTGCTTGGCAATTTTAGCCTATATTAGCTACTAATAAAATCCTGTACAATTCAACTCAACGTTAGTTTGAGTTGAATTTCTACAGTTCGAGTTAGCTTGCATTGAGTACATAAAGGAGATCGAAGTACTTCTTAGTTCATCATTCGGTTCTGTTTGATTACAATAGCCACTTAAAGCTTAAAATTGGGCATGCCTACTGAGGAATTGCTCGGGCATACTTGTGTTTGAATTTAGCCGAGGTCTTCACTAAGGACGAAACCCGGATAGTATGCAACTCAATAAGTGCTTGGATTTAATTGCGTGGAGCATGTGACTACTGAATGGTTAAACAGGTACTTAGATGGTAGCCAAAATTTTCTAGAGCTATAGTTGATGGCATGGAATTGTAGTTTCGAAGTTTCTGCTCTACCAAAATTGAGCTTGGCCCGGACAGTGAGGGATGTCCAGCATCCTTTAGTTTGTTGGCTAAATCATGTCACACTTTTTTGTTTTTCAATATGACAGCAACTATATGCAGTGAGGTAGCTCGGCATAAACACCACTTCAATTTCACCTCATAAATTCCCCGATTAACTTAGCTCAACATTTGGTTGAGTCTAAATTTCCTACACATGATTGGGGTAATCATCTAGTCACAATGTCTATCCTCATTGTACGAAGCTTAGGTGATTGGCATTATGGCTCGATGTTGTCAATTTTAATTCTTTATGGAAGAATTGAAGGCCTTGTGTCAAAATTTGGAAGCCCTGCTTGTTGTATGTGAGGATAAGTGTCACCACTTGAAGTGCGCTAACTATAAACATCATCTTCTATCAAAGCTCGACACTTGAGCTAATGCAAAAATAATAGCTCATCAGCAACTAAACATAATAGTACGGCTTGAAACAATTCACAATTAATGATTGGCACATGCCAAAGAATAGGATTAGCAAAATGTGCACTTTGCACAAATATACAGTGAGGAGTTACTACTAATCTTGCCCCATTACATGCTAGGTGCTCAATAGCTATTATTAAGCTCACTTTGGTAGACATAGGAGCGGATTGTTGGAGCTCGAAACTCTTTCAACCTAGGCATAAGGATCGGCCGCTACTTAGGTGCCCAGAGATCAACTCAGAATTGGTTCTCCATGGCAACTGTTATTAAGCTACAGCTATTACGTAGGGAAGCTGCTTGGTCATGTGTAGGCTCAGTCATGTAAGCTACCATACGCTTGGCAATACGAGCTGCTATCAGCTCGACATCGGCATGATTTGGGTTCTAGCAGTTCGGCATTCGCCGTCTCAAAGCATAAGTAGACATTATACCAAAGAGATAGGAGTGGACTCAAGTATTAAGAGCTTGGCCTCGGCAAAACATGCCCAGCTTAGTTTGTTAGTAAATTCAGTAGAATGTCATGACCAATAGCCATTCATACATAAATCATAGCTTTGCAAGGTATTACACAATTGTGAGGAGAGAACAAACATGTTTCAAGCTCGAAGCTCTTGAAGTAGATCTCAACAAGGATTAAAATCCTCTGCTTGATCATGAAACATGTCATATTAGTGACACAACGTGGGGCTTACGAATAGTACCAGCCTATTGAAAGTAAGTTTTGGATGCTCCATCATTGATTCTAGACTAAAAGTGCTGTTCCTCATCCAATTCCTGTGCACCTCAAATCTTATACTTCCCCTTGCCCATTACGAAGAGTTATGTCTAGAAATCGAACATGTAGCTGTTAAGCGAAGTAGCTTTCCCTCCTTAGGTTGCAAATTGCTTGATGTGTGAACAAGCCTTGAGAAATATAGTAACCGCTTGTTGATTTAGAAGAAACTATAACAAGTATTGATTAGTTTTTACCTGAATGAGGTCCCAACCCCCTGCACTGTGTTACATAATGGCGGTTATATAGTAGTTTCTAAACCTTAATGTCACGAACAAAGCATGAACAGCAAGGAAGTCACACAAAAATATCAAGCTTGCAAACCGATACATCTTCAAACATCAAAACATGAGGAAAAAGCTATTAATGTTAATTTAAAGCCAAAGGGAAACAGCAATCGTTTGAGCCTAAATAAATTAGTAGATTATAAGCATATTTACTTGAGACTAGAGACCAAAAATAAGAGATAGACACTACGATAAATTAGACTGGAAAGATCTATAAATTAAAGAAATTCTTTGCCACAAAATTTTGATAAATTCGCAAAAAGCATGAGGATAGATTGTTTGCTCCCATAGATGGCGCTAATTGTTGATTGGCGATTTTCGTTTCGATATGTGAATGCCTGCAAAATAAGAAAATGGTTATGGTTGGATACCGGAGGGCGCTCCAGCGTGGTTACTCTAATGCTTAAGCTAACTCTTTAGTTATGAGAGTAAAATTGTAGAGTAATAAGAAGAGTGAAAAAATGAAAAAGAGAATCTCCTTATTTAGGGCTTTGTCTGATATTTACAGCGAGTTAGTAAAAGTTGTATGTAGATTAAATTGTTGGACTGGACTTAAGTATTGAACGGACTAATATAAGCCCATAGAATAGTCATAAAAAAATGCCCGTCACCAATGATAATATAGGATCAAACGATTAACTATGGAAAAATGAAAATAGAACATGAAAAATAGAACAAAATATAAATTTAGACTAAAATATTCTTCTTCTATAAGGTACATGTATTAGTAAAATAATTTTCCAATACTTTAAGAAGATTAAATTTCATTCTAGTAATAATATCAATTTTTTTGTCAAATATAAAGTAAAAAACTATTCTATTATAAAAAATAAGTAATGGATGTACCTTATAACTTGCAGGTGACACTAGAGGTAGAAATTAAGAACTCGGATTCCTTTTTTCAAACTCTAATAGATGATAGATTTGGTAAAGAAGGAAGAAGTAGAAAGAAAACGTTGATGGCATAAAGACTAAAGACTAAAAATGGAATATAAGGGACTAACAAGAGATTAATTTAGGGTTTCCAATAGGTTAAGCTTTGTTTTATTTTAGTAAGATCATGTTTTTGTTTATTTCATTACTATTACAAAGTAGGTATTAAGGTACCATAACTTTATACATGTACCCTACTATGTGAGAATATGTTTCAGGAAATAACAATCAAGAATCTAACCTATGACCTTAATTATCTACTAAGATTTTATTTAGTCAAGCAAGATTTGAATAGGTGCCTTGTACAATAAGGTTACCTACTCACTCCTATTTTATGTCACTTATAAACTATTGATATTGTAAATTTTCTTCTCTTATCTACTTTTGGGTTAGTTGTTTGTATTAAATTATATACTTATTTATCATCCAATTTGATTTATGTTAACATCTTTTTTTTTTTAAATTTGATAACTGCAACTTAAGAAGAAAGATTTGAATATGATTTATCTCATTAAGAGACTAGTATTAATACTATTAGATTATGATAATTTTAACGTTAATATATAAATTACTAAATTAGAGAATAAAATTCACAATTCAAGTCATAAATCAATCTTAAAAATGATTGTACATATATAATGATATATAATATATTACAATCGTATTATAGTTTTAGGAAATTTTTTCAGCTTTTAATATTTTTGGAAGGGTATAAATGTGCCATTTTAAAAATTCAGAACATCTCCATAACATAATACTAAGGGCATGTTCAGTATATGGAATTATAATTTCATTCCCTTCTTATTCCACCATTACCATGTTTACTTAATTTTTTGTTATGAAATCGCAACTCTACAGGAATCTTAAGTAATAGGGATTCCTCAATTCAACCAAAAAATCACGATTCCTCATCACTACCATCATCATCACTGATATCGCTGTAGTTACTGTAAACCCCTAAAATTTTTAATCTAGCTTTTGAAATAGACTCAATTATGTTAGATAATTTAGGAGTTGATAAAGCTAATGAAAAAGAAAATCCTAAAAGAATTAATTAATCACGTAAAAAACTTTTCTACTCTAAATGTATCTAAATACTAAAGATTCCATTTAAAAGTGATAAAAACCCTAAAATGATCACCTTAAAGACATATGTGCACTAATTCATCATAATATACCCTAAAACCCTAATTGATAATGTAATCCCCATATTTTGTCAAATCATTAGTAAAAGGTTAGAAATGACTTTCACTTATGCATATATGTTTTGAATCCTCTAGTAGTTCTTTAAAAACTAAGATAATGAATCATAGATTACATTTATCTCTTTAGTATATGACTAAAATAATATTACATAGAGTTAAAGGTACAGTTGAAAATTAGGATAAATGTAGTGAACCTTAATACTCTAATTAGTACTTTTTGCACTAGTTACACTAAGTAGTTTACCAAGTGATGTATATAGACTATAAATACCTAAAGTAAGACCTTATCAATTATTTTTACTAATCAATTCACCAAATATCACATTTCCTTAATTTTTCTTAATTACTACATTATGTGTACAAAATGGTATAAGCTTAAAGAAAGTTGACCAAGTCAATACATGTTGACCAAGGTCAAAGGGTTGATTAAGTCAACACATGTTGACTAAAGTCAACAAAAAACACTAACGCACAAGAAAAATATCTTAGCATCTAATGATTTCTTTTCTTTTGATTTTTCTTTTCTTCCTCCTCTTAATTGCCATCTATTCGTTTCCCCTTTTAAACCCCACCATTTCTTTTCTTCCATAATCAAAACAAAGCAAAAGAAACAAAACAAAAAACCTCTCCATTGCCGTAACCCTTCTTCTTCCATTTCACTTTTAATACTTTTTTTTTGTCTCCATAATTCTAATACAAACTAAGGTATGTGATTAAGTTACTTTATGTTGCTTTATATTATTCATTAGTTAGGTAATTAGGTAGATTAGATAAGTAGACGTGTGTTATATGTGATCTTGAAGAAGAGGACATAAAGTTCCCATCTTTAAGTGTAGGAAGTTAGGAAAGATGAAGAAGAGGAAAGGAATACATGTGTATATGCTCTTAAGTATATATACATAAGAAAATACTAAAAGAATACAAGTATGAAAATCTTTGTACATAGGTATTTACCATGTACATAATCTAAATTAAGACAAAACCTAACTATACATACCTATACAATGCTAAATACACACTTAAAAACACAAAATAATGAAATTAGGAAGATTTTCTTAAGAGGAAAATTAGGCATACGAAATTGTACAAAAATACATATATGACCGTATAGGTATATGAGTATGTATATAAATATAAATACGGTATAAGTATAAGTATATGTATAAGTGTACTAGTATCTATAAAAGTAGAGGAAAGATATAAATATATGTATATTATGTATAAGTGTACATAAAACACATAATCCTGAGATAAGGCTTAGGTAAGCAAATGATGATTCAAGTAATGATATAATTACATGATAACATAAGCCATGACATAATCACATGATGACATAAGACATAAGCGAATGATGATGTAAGCAATGACATAAGCATAGATTATAAAATAAGAAAATAAAAAGAATGTATAATAATTAAGTACCTAAATTAGTAAACCCTAATACACTTTCTAAATTGGATTATACTTAATTAAGTACATGAATTAGTAATAGCAAAATAAAAACCTCTAAGTATAAGAATTTAAGGGTTAACTAAATTATTAAGTATAAACAAAAGATATAAATATAAATAATAAGAGTAATTAAGTTTTCATAGTTAAAATTTCTATAACTTTAGTTCATATCATAAAATACAAGTCATAACGTCCAAAACGGACATTACCTTGTGCACGTACGTCCGAAAACGATGAAAAACGACTATAAATTTATAAATATCAGAAATCAACGAAAAAGTTATATACGATTAATAACAAGGTTTAACCGGATAAAAATTTATAGTAATTTAAGTAAAATTAGGTAACTAGATTTTTAGAATTATTAGTTAATTCAGTTACTTACTAGCGTTATTATATCATAATGATCAGGTGATCTCGAGGTGAGCGAGGATCTCCTAATTGATTACTGCGATTAGGGCGAGTCGCCATGGCTGAGTAAGTATTTACCTTATGATTCCATGCTTATTTATGATTGTAGATAGTGGACTTAAATATTATTGTTAATTAACTATTGTGTGGGGTTTGAAAAACACTTGTGTATGATATTGTGTGTTGAGTTGTAAATTTACCTTAAGTACAAATAATGCCTTGTTTATTTTATGGTAGTATAGAAAATGACTGTGTGTACTATTGGATGGTCACAGCATTATTTGAACTTAACTATGCTTGGCTTATAAATAAAAACCGGAACATGCATTAACATGCATTGCATAGATACAATTTCGGCCGTCACATCACACGGAAGTAAAGAGAGGCCATTCGGGGGTTGTTATTATTCATTTATTAGTTTTATATGGTGCACTTATACAAAATGATCTTACCTTGGCCTACGGTAACACTAGGTGTTGAAGGCACCAACCGCCTAGCTAAGGGTCGAGTTTAAAGGCCTCCGTTTAGGGGTGAATGTGGACTACAGAAGTCCACTTATGATTATACTAGAACTTGGTTTTTATGAAAATAAAATAATTATTTGATTTGAGTATGGAGCGTAGAGTTCCGTAGTAAAAAAAGTTCTAGTATAATACCCGGATCTGATTGGTGCCATATATACTCTAACCCTAACTTCGGAGGACGTTAAATTCGAGTTACGTATATGAACTAGTTAATTGTACGTATTGTTTGGCATTTTGTTTGATCATTTATTCATATGTGTGAATATAGTGTACTTATAACTTACTTGTAGTATGGTTGAGGGTTTTGCTTACTAAGTTTAAGTTTATACCCCTTTAGACTTTTGCTAAGGATAGCCTGTTAGTAGAGGTTGGCTGAGGGATACCACAAGTTAGCTTGGGGATTTAGGCAAGAGCGAGCTGTCCTGTGTATTGAGAGAAAACATTTTATATAAACTTTTACTCATGTACTTTTGTTTTACTAGTATATTAGATTTAGATATACTCAATTACTGTATATTGTAAGTTTTGTAGTTCGTATTTTATATAAATATGTTGGTGTGATGATATCATGTGAATCTATGTGTTTTTGGGAAACTAATAGTTATAGTGTAAACTCCTAAAAGTTTCGATCTAGTTTTTGAAATAGACTCAACTATAGTAGACAATTTAGGAGTCGACAAGGCTAATTAAAGTGAAAACCCTAAAAGACTTAATTAATCGCGTAAATAATTTTTCTACCCTAAATGTTTCTAAAAGCTAAAGATTCCTTTCGAAAGTGACAAAAACCTTAAAAATGATTTCATTAAGGACATATGTACACCAATCCATCACGATATACCCTAAAACCCTAATTGAAAATGTAATGCTTATATTTTGCAAAATCATTAGTAAAAGGTTAGAGATAACCTTTATTCTTACTTATATGATTCAAATTCTCAAGTAATCCATTAGGAACTAAGATAATGAGTCATAGATTATATTTATTCCTTAAATATATGATTAAGATAGTCTTACTTAGGGTTAGAGTTATAGTTGAAGATTGGGTTACATATAGTGAACTTTAATACCCAAATTAGCACTTTTTACACTTGTTATCCAAAGTAGTTTATCAAATGAGATATATGGACTCTAAAGACCTAAAGTAAAATCTCATCAACCACATTTACACATCAATGCATCATATACCTCAATTCTTCTCAATTCCTTCATTTCTCCCCTAATTTCCGTTAATTACTACATTATGTGCACAAAATTACACATACTTAAGGAATGTTGACTAAGATAATACATGTTGACCAAATTTCAAATGTTGACCAAGTCAACACATGTTGACTAAAGTCAACATTTTGAAAAGTCAACAAAGGTTAAGAGATAAGAAAAATATCTCTTATGTAATGATGTCTTCCTTTTCTTTTCTTTTTGATTTTTCTTTTTCTCTCTTTTTCTCTTGTTGCCGTCCACAAATGTCTTCCTTAACCCCACCACATGTTGTTTTACATGAAGAGAAACAAACAAAAGAAACAAAACAAAAAGTCCTCTTTCATGCCGTGAACTCCCCTCCCTTCTTTCCCTTTCATTTCTTCCCTTTTGTCTCCTCCATTTCAACATCATAAAAGGTATGTTTTTAAGTGCTTTATCTTACTTTCTATTAGTCATTAGTTAGTTAATTAGGTAGATTAGATAAGTAGTTATGTGATTAGTTTTGTCTTGAAGAAGAGGAAACAAAGTTTCCTTCTTTAAGTGTAGAAACTTGAAGTTTGAAAGAGAAGAAAGAAAGACATGAGGATATGCTTCTATGTATGCATACATAAGGAAATACCAAAAGAGTATAAGTAGAAGAACCTTTGTACATGAGTATTTAACATGTATATAACCTAATTTAAGATCAAATCTTACTAAACATACCTATACTACATTAAATATGTACATAAGAATACAAAAACATGGAATTAGTGAGCTTTTCTTAAGGAAAAATTTAGGCATACGAAATTTTAGTATAAAATACGTATTCTACTGTATAGGTATACGGGTATGTATACATGTATAAATACGGTATAAACCTAAGTCTAGGTATGAGTATAAGTATGTATAAAGTATATGTACATAAGTATAAGAAAAAGAGATAATATGTACATAATACATATATATATAACATAAGCATGATGGAAGGCTTATGTAAGCATATGATGAGGTAAGTGATGACATAAGCACATGATGACATAAGCCATGACATAAGCAAGTGATGACATAAGTAAGCGATGATGTAAGCGATGACATAAGCATAAGATTAAAAAATAAGAAAAATTAAGAAAAGTGTAGGTAATTAGATAACTAAATTAGTAAAACCTAATACACCTTCTAAATTAGATTATACCTAATTCAATACATGAATTAGTAATAGCAAATTAAGATTCTTTCATTAGAAGAATTTAAGGAATAAAAGATATAACCATAGGTAATAAAAGTACTTAGGTGTTCATAACTAAAAATTTCTATAAATTTAGTTCATAACATAAAATAGAGGTCTTAATATCCAAAACAGATATTACCATGTGAAAATATGTTCAGAAACGATGAAAAACGATTATAAATTCATAAATACCAAAAATAAAACGGAAAAATTACATACGATTGAAATTAAAGTCCTACCGAGTAAAAAAAAATTAATAGTAATTTAAGTAGAACTAGGTAATTAGCTGTTTAGAATTACTAGTTAATTCAAACACTTATTAACATTATTATCACATAATGATCAGGTGACTGTGAGGTGAGCGAGGACCTCCAGATCGATTACTACGATTAGGGCGAACCGCTATGGCCGAGTGAGTATTTACCCTATGATTCCATGCTTGATTGTGATTGTAGATAGTGGACTTAAATATTATTGTTAATTAACTGCTGTATGGGGTTCGGATATGCTTGTGTATGTAATTGATTGTTGAGTTGTGAATTTACCATAAATTCAGAAAATGTCTTGTTTGTTGCATGATAGTATAGAAAAGGATTGTGTGTATTAATGGATGGTCACAGCATAATTTGAACTAACTTATACTCGGCTATAAAAAGAAACTGGAACATGCATAGCATGGATACTATTTTGGCCGTCACATCACACGGAGGTAAAAAGAGGCCATTCGGGGTTGATATTATTGAGTTATTTGGTTATGTATGGTGCACTCGTATAAAATGACCTTATCCTGGCCCGCAGGAACACTAGGCGTTGGAGGCGCCAACCGCCTGGCTAAGGGTCAAGTCTAGAAGCCTCCGTTTAGAGGTGAGTGTGGACTGCGGGGGCCCATTCACAATTATACTAGAACTTGTGTTTTTCTGAAAATAAAAAAGTTATTTGATATAAGTACAGAACGTGGAGTTCCATAGTAAAGTAAGTTCTAGTGTAATACTCGGATCTGATTGGTGCCGTACAAAACTCCAACCCTGACTTCGGAGGGCGTTAAATCCGAGTTACGTATATGAACTAGTTAAGTATGCGTATTATTTGGCATTCTGTTTGATCATTCATTCATATGCGTGACTATAATGTATTTATAACTTGCTTGTTGTATGGCTGAGGGTTTTGCTCACTAAGCCTAGGCTTACACCCCTTTAGACTTCTGTTGCAGGATAACCTGTTCGTAGAGACAGGATGAGGGATGCCACAGGTTAGCTTGGGGACTTGGGCAAGAGCGCGGTGTTCTGTGGGATGAGAGGAAAACAGTTTATGTAGACTATTCCACATGTACTTATGTTTAACTTGTGTTTACCTTATTATTATGAACTTAGACATACTTAACTACTGTGTAATGTAAGCTTTTGAGCTTAACTTTTATATAAATATGTTGTGTGCTGATATCATGTGAATCTAGATGTACTTTGGAACTAGTAGTTGTAGAGCCTTGTATATTGTGTGAAGAGTTTTTGATTGGAAAGGTAACCATTCAAGGTTCTTCATACAGTATACGGCATTTGCCACGACTAGGCCGTCCTCAGTTCGTGACATGTAGAGCTTTGTATATTGTATGAAGAGTTCTTGATTGGAAGGATAACTAATTAGGGGTTCTTCGTACTATATACGACGTTTGTCACGATTAAGCTGTCCTCAGTTCGTGACAGTTGCCGCCGCCACCATCATTGTCGCTACCTCCATTATTACTGACTATTGTAACGACCTCCACCATTACTGTTGTTGCCATCACTACCATCACCGCTGCTATTACCACCATCGTCAATCACCACTATCTATTACTTTAGGATTAGTCGAGGAAGAAAATGGATTAAAAATAATTTAATCATTAAAATTATATTATATATTTATTCTTAAATTACTTATAAATCTATTAAATAAAGTAGTATATATTATATCCTTATTTCATTACTTATAGAATTTTCATTTCATTACCTCCTCATTTTATTACATAAACTAAATGCACCGTAATAATTTAAGTAATTTTTTATGTATGGTTGTGTACTCGTTGTCATCACCACCACTATTACCACCGTCATTGTTACTATCGCCTACCACTATCATCTATTATTTTAGAACTAATTAAAAAAAAGGATTAAAGATAATTTAATCATTAAAATTATATTATATATTTATTTATAAATTACTTATAAATTTATTAAATAAATTAATATATATATATATTATATTCTTGTTCCATATCTTACGGAATTTTCCATTTCTTTTTCATTCTATTTTATTGAGTAAACATTCTGTAATAGGTTAGGTAATTTTTTATGCATACTTGCCTAATTGAGCGGTAATATCGCTGGTGCAATACGGATATTAAAAAGTAAATAATAAGAAACAAACAAACCAGAGAAGCAACGTGCTTCAATCTGGTTAGGTCCGACTTTGGGTTCGAACCATCCGCTCTTGGGTCAAAGCCATCTGGACTCTCGGCGCCGCTGTTCTCCGGTATTCATCACCATACTCTCTCTGTGTCTCTCTCACACACGCGCGCGCACACTTCCATCATAAATTTCTGTAGTACTTACTCTACCTTTCTTCATTACACATATTGTCATGTGAGATTGTTGTAATGCTTCGATTTAGATGTATGATAATCGATCTTTTGGTGCTTGTAGAGAAGGTGTTTGACAAAATGCTTATGCTTTGGTAGGACGATTATTTCAATTCTTAGAGTTGGAGACTCATTGTTTGCTTCTTCTGTCCATATGTTTAGATTTTGTCTATGAATGGAAGCATTCATTAATGAGTGCACTGACACTTCTTAAAATATTGTGCAAATCTCAAAGTACTTAGGTAAGCTGATAGTTAACAAGGACTTGGAGCCACCTGCAAATGGTTTCTCTATTTTCAATATATGACTCTACGGCATGATTAGTCTAAAACAGGGTTGTGGGTGTGCAATACAAGAGTCGGGCTGCTAGGTGAAGCAGTGGAGTGCTGTAAGTTTTCTTAATGGTCAGATGCTGGACTGTATGGTCCTGCCAATGGCACTTTAGAAGTCCTTTGTTCTATGCTGTTGCTGATGAGGACGGGAAGTTTTAGTGTGTTCAAGTTTCCTTACTTAAGTCGTGATTTCTACCTTTCTGTGCCTCTTTGTTATTGATATTGGGAAAATTACCAATTTCATGCATATAGTTATATTATGTTTTGAGTGAACTAATTACTATTCGAGAAAAGAAGAAGTTTAGCTGACTGAATGATAGAAAATCATCTTATGTCTCAAGCAAAGTTTTTGCATGTTTGGTTTTCAGATTCATGACTGCTTTCTAATAATCAATAGCAGCTAAGATCAGGGGAACTTAGGAATTTTTGCTGCTTGTAATGCAGTTATGTTGGGTGAACTGCAGGAGGATGTGGATGAGATGTTAAGGCAACTAGGACATTGTTAATCTCAGAGAAGATATGCAGAAATTTTTTTCCAAGAGATTTCCCTTCTCCAGGGGAACTTGTCTGAGGTCGTTTTTTCCCAAGCCAAACTACCATATTAGTAAAAATTTCCATCTCTTGTCAAGTCAAGGAGATGGTTATCTGCAAGTCGCTACTCCTTTCTTGACAATTCACTCAGCAGAGATCAATCTGGGTAAACAATTTGCAGAACCTTCCAGCCATTGTTCTCAGTCAAGAGATGCAGCAACCACATTTGTGCTTCTGCACCGTGAAATTGACTCTGAACATTGTGCATCTGAAGAAAAGCATGATGAGTTTTCAGCTGATGTGGAAAAGATATACAGAATTCTCAGAAAATTTCACTCTAGAGCTCCCAAATTGGAGTATGCTTTACAACTATCTGGTATAGTCATGAGATCTGGTTTAACGGAGCGTGTATTGAACCGATGTGGTGATGCAGGGAATATGGGTTACAGCTTCTTTGTGTGGGCTTCTAAACAACCAGGATACAGACATAGCTATGAAGTTTACAAAGCAATGATCAAGGTTTTAGGCAAAATGAGGCATTTTGGTGCCGTTTGGGCATTAATCGAGGAAATGAGAAAGGAAAGTCCTCAGTTCATATCACCTGACCTTTTTATCATCTTGATGAGGAGGTTTGCCTCGACAAGGATGGTGAAGAAAGCCATAGAAGTGTTAGATGAGATGCCCAAATATGGTTGCGAGCCAGACGAATATGTCTTTGGTTGCTTGCTGGATGCACTATGTAAAAATGGGAGTGTGAAAGAAGCGGCTTCATTGTTTGAGGACATGAGATTTCGATTCACACCAACCATAAGGCATTTCACATCGCTGCTATATGGTTGGTGCAGAGAGGGGAAGCTTATGGAAGCAAAACATGTGTTGGTGCAGATGAAGGAAGCTGGCCTTGAACCAGATATAGTGGTGTATAACAATCTGTTAGGTGGATATGCACGGGCACAGAAAATGGGTGATGTGTATGATCTGTTAAAAGAGATGAAGCGAAAGGGTGTCTTCCCAAATGCAATGTCTTACACACCTGTGATACAATCCCTTTGTGCCCAAGAAAAGATGGAGGAGGCGATGCGGGTCTTTGAAGAGATGCAGAAAAGTGGTTGTGAGGCAGATGATGTTGCTTTTGTTACTCTGATAAGTGGATTTTGCAAGAGTGGTAATGTGGAAAGAGGTTATGTTATTTTAGATAAGATGATACAACAAGGTCATGCCCCTGCTCCACTGGCTTATTTGCATATCATGCTAGCGCATGAAAAGAGGGAGGAGCTTGAAGAGTGTCTAGAGCTTGTTGAGGAAATGAAAAAAATTGGGTGTATACATGATCTTAATATATACAATGTGGTGATTCGTTTGGCCTGTAAACTGGGAGAGGTCAAGGAAGCAGTTCAGCTGTGGAATCATATGGAAATGAGTGGATCTAGTCCCGATCTTGATACTTTTGTCATCATTATTCATGGATTCATAGCGAATGGTTTTCTAATTGAAGCATGTGATTATATGAAGGAAATGGTTACAAGAGGTCTTTTAACTGCCTCCCCATATGGTATTTTGAAGGACTTGTTGAATTCTCTGCTGAGAGCTGGAAAACTTGAAATGGCAAAAGATGTGTGGGGCTGTATTGTCAGCAAAGGATGTAATCCCAATGTTTATGCCTGGACAATCTGGATTCATGCACTCTTTTCCAATGGCCATGTGAAGGAGGCCTGTTTGTACTGTGTGGACATGTTGGATGCAGATGTAATGCCACAACCAGATACATTTGCTAAGCTCATGCGAGGTTTAAGGAAGTTGTATAATAGAGAAATTGCAGCTGAAATAACTGAAAAGGTGCGAAAGATGGCTGCAGATAGGCAAATTACCTTTAAGATGTATAAACGGCGTGGTGAGAGAGACTTAAAAGAAAAGGTGAAGGCGAAAAAGGATGGAAGAAAGAGGAGGGCTTGGCAGCACAGGTGGAATAAGGGGCATGCTCAAGCATGCAAATTTCCTGGGCTTGGTTGACAAAAGGTACTTGGTATGGAGGCGCGAGTGCTTAATCTTGTTATACAAATGCAAGGTTTTCATTTTCTGTGCCATTCAAGATGTCAAGCTCATTCAGGTTGAACTCATTTTGTAATTTCTTCTGCTAGTTTAGAGTGTTGAGAACATCATGGTCATGAAGTTGTTCATCATTTTTTTTTTTTTACTTGCCAAAAAAAAAAAAAGAAGCACCAGGGAATCATAGTTAAGCTCTGGTGTTAACACAAGTTTATTCATATCATCAACCCTTGGATGCTACCACATACAATATCAAAAACCATTATTTAGTTTTCTACTTTACCATCTACATTTAATAATGTAATGCTAGTTTGATTCTTTGTATGTGCGTTTGCACTTTTCTCTCATCACTAATATATCATTTTGCTTAACATCTCATCTTTGGTAATCGGCATTGCAATTCATCAAAAAGGAACGATATGCCATAGAAATCTTTGTTCTATCCATTACAATGTTAGATCTTTATTGGATGGTCAGATGGCTTGTTAATGTGAGCAATGCATTTGTTTTGGCAAGATGCTATTGGAATGCTTTCTTGTGAATGAATTGATCAGATATTCAGCAACAACTTGGAGGTGAAGTCTCTTCTCTGCAATTATTTCATTACATCAATCATATGCAGCACTTCATTAAATCGATCACATGAACATCCTTGGTGCTTGTGCTATTGAGTGATAAAAGCTACTATGCTGTTATGGGATCGTGCTTGTAATCATGTTATAGCGTAATTTAGGGTGAAATCCTTGCTGGAAATGCTCTTGCCCTTGTTTACTTTCATCTGGAATTTACCTATTTTTGTGGTTTGTTTGAGATGCTTAGAGAGAGCCCTAGATTTCATAAAGTTAGGGCTACTTGTGAGAGAATACTAGATCACATAAGGAAATAACATACAGTTTTTTTCTAAGAATTTTGGACTACCCTTTATCTGTTAATTTCTGACAATAAATACAGAATAGTGCTATATGCAGTTATGCAATTGCTGTGCTTCCCACAATTCCCTATTTTCCTGACCACAACACATCCTACACACCACCACTGGTAACTACACTTAACCACATCCCCGCTACACTTGGCAAGGTCAATTACTAACAGAAATTACAGACACAGTACTAGTAAATGCAGAAACGCTACAACAAAATCAGAAACAACATGCATGACCCAAGATCCTAACACTAAGATGTACTGCATAAAAATAAATAGAATAACAATAACCAGTGAATAAAATAACAAAAACTACTGCTGATTTTAGACCCATAACTCTGCCATCCCCCTTGAAGACATGGCTAACCTGAGGCGCGAGTTATGGGAAGTGTTGGATTTTCTTCCTCATCCTCCACACTTGCTGATTCCTCCTCCATTTCAAACTAAAAAGGCTTCTTACATTTATGGCCAACTGTGAATGACTCATCACAATTAAAGCAAAGTCCCTTCATTCGACTCTCTTCCATTTCTTCCTTAGTCGGCTGCTTAACTTCTCCTATGGGAAACTTTTGCTTTTCATATAATCGAGCTAGGCTCATTGCGTGTGTTAAATCCTTGGGATGGTGTAGTTGTGCTTCAATGGCTATGGCCTCCTTTAAGCTACTAATGAAAATGGCAACGTCCTGTTCAGCTGTTAATGTGCTAGCTTGCACCACAAGCTGTTCGAAGCAGCGTTGGTATGTGTATACACTCCTCGTTTGCTGCAACTAGGCCATTTCTCCCAAGTAATCTCCTCTTAAAGGAAGCCCAAACCTAAGATTGCATGGATTTTTGAACTCTGCCCAAGTTAAATGTGGTCGATTTCTTTCGAGTTTCAAAAACCATATTTGTGCATCTCCTTCTAAATGGAAGGAAGCCAATGCCAATTTATCCTCCTTGAAAGTCCTTTGATGGTGGAAAAAATGTTCACACCTATTAATCCAACTGATAGGATCCAACGCTCCATCATATAATGGAAAATCTAGCCTTGCAAATTTTGGCACCAGGTTCCCCCACTTCCTGGCTGCCACCCTATCCACCCATGTAGGCCTTGCGCCTCTTTGCATAGATACTGTTGTTGCAGCTCTCTTCACTTTCATATTCATCGGTTCTTAATCCCATCAAATCCCATGGTAATTGTTGAATCTGTTGGGGAAACTCCTGCTGTTTCGCCTCTTGCAACTTCTTTTTGTGCTCTCTCTGCCTGCTCCTTGTTCTCGTCTTCTTGGTACATCGTCATGAGAGCTTCAAATTGCCATTGAAGGGAATGAAAATCATCCATGGTTTCCAGCTCTGATACCAAGTTACAGGATCGTGCTAGTAATCGTGTTATAGGGCTATTTAGGGTGACGTCCTTGCTGGAAATGCTCTTGTTTACTTTCCTCTTGAATTTACCTATTTTTGTGGTTTGTTTAAGGATGCTTAGAGAGAACCCTAGATCTCATAAAGCTAGGGCTACTTATGAGAGAATCCTAGATCTCATAAGGAAATAACATATAGTTTTTTCCAGAGAATTCTGGACTACCCTTCTTCTATTGATTTCTGTCAATAAATACTGAGTAGAGCTATCAGCAGATGCAAATACTGTGCTTCCCACAATTTCCTATTTTCCTGACCACAACACATCCTACACACCACCACTAGTAACTGCCCTTAACCACATCCCCACTACACTTGACAAGGTCAATTACTAACAGACATTGCAGACACCACACTAGTAAATGCAGAAACACTACAACAAAATCAGAAACAACAACATACATGACCCAACATCCTAACACTAACTTGTACTGCATAAAAATAAATAGAATAACAATAACCAGTGGATAAAATAACAAAACTAATGCTGATTTTAGACTCATAATGATGGGAATCGGCCTTCGATCATATCCAAGCCAAAGCTTATCAATGCTTGTCAAGGCTGAGCTGCAGTTAGAAGGATAAGGGGAAGGAAAATAAACACTTGGTATCAACTCTATCATCAGTTGAGGTGTCGTGTACTCAAGACCAAAGAACCACTCGGCATGACCTCAAGAGACTAACACCGACTGCCAACTTTTCTAGTGTCTCGGTCAAGCCATGTAAGACGTCGGGGACCTCTTCCTGAACCCATACATCCAACTGCCGATCCATTTAATTTGGATACTATTCCTTCCAGAACATGCCAAGTGATTACATATCGAGTTCTGTAAAACGCATAATTTTGTATTTTTGTACATGTTTTTCTTTTATTTTATTTATGAATTCAAATTTTTAGGGTTTAAGGTTTTATACTTTATTTACAGTATTGTTACTAGGTTTAGAACTTATTATAAATAGTGACATTTGTATTAATAAAGGATGGATAGAGACAGATACAAGAACTTATTATAAATAGTAACATTTGTACTAATAGAGAATGGATAAAGACAGATATAAATTCAGATACAAATAGATATACAGAGAGTGAAACTTTTCCTTTTCTAGCAAGGCTACAGTGAGTTAGTATTTACCGGATTATCGAGTGTTAATTAGACTCTTTAATCATCCTTATGTTCTTATCAATCTTGTTCTTAGATTGTGGTGAACTTCTTCATTTGAATCAGTTAGTGAGTTATATTTAACTCTCATTTAAAACCCCGAGCAACATTTAGTATTTATGAATCAAATCGAACTCTATTTCGAGTTCAAACTCCTAATCGTGTTTGTGTCTTGATCCGCTGCTGTTTCTTTTCGAATCGATCCTTAGATTTTTTATCACATGACATATGTTGTCGATTCCTTCTGCCTCTCATGAGCATTACTACATTTGAAGTATATCTTTACAGGCCTTTCAAATTTTTGAGGATGAATCAGAAGCTCCTAAGGAAAATACAAGTTTTCCTTATCACGTACTAAAATAGAGTACATTTGAAGACATGTAACCCTTGGTTTTATCATAGTTAAGCTCTGGTTTATCTTAAGTTTATTCATATCTTCAACCTTTGGATGCTACAGCATACAATATCAAAAACCCTTACTAGGTTTTCTACTTCAACATCTGGTGATGCAATGCTAGTTTGATTCTTTGATGCATCTATGTTGGGTTTCACTCGAATGTGGTTTAAATTTGACCTTTTATCAAAATATTAGTTCAAGAATTGAAACGGGTGTGCCTTTTTCATTGGAATGTCAGCTGTAAATTCAAGTTTTTAGTGGTGCTTTGATACTTGACGCAATGTTTTACAGAATAAAATTCATTTTCAACTAGGGATCGGCAAAACTTGAGAGTTCATGTCCATGTCTTAAGATTGCACCACAAGCAGTTAGGTTATAGCTAACCTGCATCTTATTCAATTGAACCATTGGAAATCAGATCTTATTTGTCTGTGTTCATTCCGTGGTAGCAATAACATAAGTTCCTTCATCTTTTCACGAGTAAAACTTATAATTACAATGTATACTTATAGAAGATTCTGGAGTATTTCACCTAAAGTACTAGTAGTTAATGCTTTAACGGTATAATTGGCATGTATCATTGAACAAATTTGCTGCAGCATAGGAAACATCCGTATTAACAATCATCATTTTTTTTTTTCCTCCTGCAGTTAGAATTACCAGTAAATTGTTGTTGGTAATTGCTAAAGTGATTGGATTATTTTGCCTGAACCATTTTCCGTTTGAACACCTCTGGTAAAAAGATTTTCAATGGTCTGGCTGATATATAGTTGCAAATACGGCCTAGTCTTGTTTGTGCCTGTAGTGGTACTTGCAAAATCCATTTCTTCCATCTTGATTTATATTATATTTGAGCACTGCTCTGACGGATAGATATTAATGTAAAGTGGAAATGGTGCTGGTATTTATTCTCTTAACATTTATAAGATGTGAATTTGTTTGGCCTTTTCTTTCCACTTGCTTGGACTGATATCTGACCATACTTGATAGGTATCATTTCTCAATTGTTCTATTTACTTTATCATAATATTACAACATTATAACAGCGTTGGGTTTCTTTGAATTATAAGTTACAAGTTTCATATCTCTTTGATTTTTCCTTTTCTATTTGTTTGTGCACTATAGCTATATTCATCTCTGTCAAATTTCCATTCAGTTTAATGCTCTTTGGCTTTGGCTGCGTATCTTACTATATCCATTAATATGTAAATAATGTAGCTTTGTCTCTTTTGTAATGGATAATCACACAGTCAAGCAATTCTGCAAGTCTAAAAGCTTATTGGGAAAACTTTGAGATGCAATCGGGAGCTTCTATAAGCCATTGTGGTGCAGGATACGTGTAGGTAAATTATTTTCTTGGACGTCTTCCATTGATATGATTGAGCAAGCAAAATGTATACTTCAAAAGAGAGTTGTGAACTAGTATGCTTTTATTAAATTCTCTTAGAAAAAACAAGTCCAATTGCAATAAGGTTTTTATTGTTTTCTAGATTTTTATTAGTTAATAATCTTTAATTTTCAGCATACTAATTTCATTTTAGATGATTTGCTTTGGAATACTCACTACCCTATTCAAGCGTCAGTGAAGAGATCAATCAATCAGTGAGGAGATGTCAAAAGGATCCCGTTTTAGAAGATACTTGCCTAGCATTGTAGCTAAGCAGATGGAGTTGGATATGCTGCCACTAGATACAAAATCTGCAAATTGGCAAATGAGAAAAAGAATGAAAGCACAAGAAGCAAACTGTCTACCAATCAAAGAAACAGAAGAGAGCGACGCTATCATAGCATCTTAGTGACATCTTTCCCTCAGCTAGAATCCAATTCCTTGTATTGTGGCCCAGATAGTTGAGCAAATAGATGAATTGTTGACTATGCGGGAAGGCTGATGCATTGAGCAATGAGAACATCCTCAAGAGGAAGAACTGGAAATTTTTTGTGCATTTGAAGTTTGGCAGAATTTTTGCCTTTCTTGTCTTTAAAGTTCATATTTTATAAGATTGAAAGTGCGGGATTTTTAATGCATCGCTGGGTGTAAAATAAAACATAGAGCATGACATTCAAATGCGCAGGACTTAGCAGTCGTGTGCTTCAGGTCTGATTCATCATACTTATATATTGTTATCCATGTGTATCTCGCTATGGAACCATTTTTTCTTCCAAATTACTGTTTGAGGAAGCTAGCTGTTAAAAAACTTTGTTGGTAGCAAAATTAAGCTGCAACGGTTGAAAAAATGGTTCAACTAATAATTATTGTTCAAACGGTACTGAATTAACAAAGACAATCAAATATATTACATTCAATATTGTTCAACTAATAATTATTCTACAAAGATTTGCAAATTCACCCACATATGTGGGAAAGGATTTCCAGAAAAGATCAGGGCATTGTATTACACACGTATTATTTCACTGTTGAACTCACTTCAAAATAGCTGTCACAATATAATATTAATTGCACTAAACTGCAAAACTGATACATTAACACAAAATTTGAAATCTGATAGATGGCTGCTGTGCAGCTTAGAACGGCTCAACCATAGGCTCCTTCCTAATGTTGGTATACTTCCAAATAATAAGAGTAACCCTGTACTCCAATCTCATAATTTTTCTCGACCAACATTTGCTGTGTTAGCAATTTACCAAGCACTCAAAGATATGATGTGCTTGTCTGTCAACCTGAAGGAAATATTCACACCTGGGAAAGAATATATCAGCTTGTCAAACATTTTTGCATATCAGCTACTCTCTCTTCCATCCATGTCAGCATGTGGTCTTCCTTTTTCCATTGATAGATGCAAAATCAGGGTCTGATTGGGATGCCTACTAAATGTGTGAAGCATGGACCGGTATTAACTTGCAATATGTAGATAATATGACAGCTTGGCTCTCATTTTTGTCTCCAGGTCTAGCATCTTCATATGAAAACTAGGGCTGCTCTCACTCTATCTCAGTCGCTTTTGGATGTTGCCACTATCACTGTCATTTGCAATTGGATCTGCCCTATCTACTGAAATTTGGAGAGTAAGCATACCTGCTCAGCTGTCCATTGCTTGGTTCCGTGAGCTCCTGTGTCTTTTCCTTCCAATGCTCTAAACCAACTCATCAACAGCCTTTGTTTTCCGTCGAGGTTACTTGAACCTGGAAAGAAAATGAAATCAACCCCAGCTACTATGACAATTAAACTCAGAGCCTACTGTCCCAAGATGAAATGAAATTCAATTTGTTTAAATAATGGCTTCTTTTCATGATGCATGATTGGCAAGATAGCCGCCTAAACGAGATGGATATCCTAGTTAATTTATCGACCACAAATGTGCAAATAAAACATTAGCCTTTTGCGGCTTAATTGTTCGATCCTTTTTCTCAATCTTTAAATAGTTGATCCAAAACACATGCATTTTATCAATTCTTAAGCAAAATTCCCCATAATCTCTTTCTAATACCTAGCAAGCAAGCAAGCAAAGCATACAAGGTTTGTTCGGTCGCCAAGTGCAATTAGGCATAAATGATATTCTATTTAGAGCATCCATAATTAATACTGATATGATAATTGGGAATCAATTTCAGTTCCTAATAAAATCATATAGGGGAGAGGAAACCCTTCTCCCCTCCTAGTGGATACTTCTCTAGAGGGTATTGCTCTCATCTATTATTATTATCAACTTAGGTATGTATTAGATTTAGCAATTTTGTTAAAATTAGTATTTGTAGGATTTTATGAGTTTACGATTTTAGAAAACTCTTTTAAATTAATTTGTATATAAAATATTATTTATTTAAAACTTACCTTTTTAATTAATTTTATATGTCAACTTAATAAAATTTATGTTCTTAAGCAAGTTTAACCATTTTACATATATGACCTGAACGTGCCAAAATAATTAAAAAAATAAAAATTATAACTAGGCTTCTATTCTAATTTTTTTCCTCTTTTTTTCTCTCTTGTTTCTGTTTTCAATATTCATAACTTTCATCCGAGTTCTAAATCCAGTGAAAAAGTTCATACAAAACCATATATTTAAATTTATATTATTAACGAGTCAAAATAATTTGAAACATTTATTTTTCTTCAATTCATTGCTTTTTGTAAGCAAAATAATGGGAAAAAAATAGTTGGTCTCGACTCTATTGATCCATATGTTGAGAATCTTAAATTATAGATTATGAATTATTTTATGGAAAAAAAATTTAATTTCTTTATTTCATCATGTATTTCAAGTTTTTTAGAACTATCATAAGTATATTTACCGTTTTCTAAAAGTTATTTTACATAAATTTTAAAAATTTATATTTTTACGTTTCGATTTATATTTTGATTTTACAATTCTTTTAGTAATTTTAGGTAGAATCGCGAGTTTGATAACTTTGTTTATTACAATTACATGATCAAATAACTTTTCACTAAAGAAATCAAACCCATGAACCAAAATTCAAACTTAGGAACTGTTTTCGTCAATCATCCAACAAACTCCAGTGAAAGGAAAAAGAATGGAAAAACATGATCAAAGTTAAAACAAAAATACAAGACAAAACAATGGTTAAGTTAGGGCACTACCATATGATACTTGCTATAACTACTCATTGTAACAACTTTCAAACAAAGAAACCAGACCCAGATCACAAAATTCAAAGTAGAAGCTCTTCTAAACATATCTTCATAAAGAACCAAAAGAACAAAGCAAATCGGAGCAAAGTTAAGGCAAAATTATACTAAAAAGTGGCGGTGAGCAGTCTACTCCCGATATGCTGACTGCCAATTTCATGTTTAACAAATCAGCATGATTTTTTTTATCTATAACAGAACTTGTTAAATTGTAGAATCTAGGGCTTATGATGCCTTGGCCACTGGCTCCAGCAACGGATGGTCAAGGCTGCTCTAACAAATTATGAGAATCAATTTCTCAATCTTTGTTACATTCCATTTAGAATTACTGCAGTCGACAATCCAAATTCTTACATTGACATAAAGGGTCTCATTGCAAATCAGACTCTCACCAACTTGTAAATTGAAATTCTATAGCATTATCGATTTGTCTTCATCCTCATCTGAAAGTGCTATTATGGAAGCATAAAAACATCAAAAGTACCATAGAAAGCTAAAACCAGACCTTATATACAACACACTAGCCTATGCATGGAGCAATCTCAATCATCTTGCACCAATTTCATTTGGAACGGGCTCCTTTCTTGTCCTTAAGTAGCTCTACAACACGTCTCATGGTTGGTCTATTGATGGGAAGGGTGGAAATGCACGAAAGAGCTATATCAAAGACCTTCTCAATCTCCTCATAGTCGCTCGCAGAGAGATCCATCCTTTGGTCCATAATCTGGTTCAGCTCACAAAAGCAGCCCTCAGTTTCGCATTTTCCTTCTCCTTGCAATGTTAGAGCATTTTCTGTAACCCATTTGACGATGTCTTTGTTTTCACCAAAGGAAGGATCATTTGGCCTTCTGCCAGTAATGAGTTCTAGCAGCACCACACCAAAGCTATAGACATCACTCTTTTCATTCACTTTGAGAGTGTAAGCATATTCTGCAAGAAAAAATTTTGATACAGCTAAGTGGAGAAGTAGCGTCATAACTTAAATATAGCATCATATGTCGATCACATTTCGGCTATAAAAAAAAAAAAAAAAAGAAAAGAAAAGAAAATATATTATCCATTTGATTTTCCAGTATATCGCAAAAGATAATTTTAACTAATTTCTGTTGGATTGGATCTAGGTCTTCTTTGTCCCCTTTGCCTACAGAAAACTTGATTGATCTAATGTTATATTCAAGTTTGATCAACTAGGGATGGAGTTGTCGGCCTATCATTTAGCCATCCGCTTAATATCGTTCTTTCTGAAAACAAGAGCTGTAGTTCAAATCTATCTCTGATCTATTTAACAGCTGACGATGATGGGTCATCGCTTCCACTATATTTTAGGATTCTGTCAATCACCAAACTTGAGAATAGAGTAAGCTAAACTGAATATATTAACCCCATTTATAGTAGTTGTTGTTGTTGTTGAGCAACCTCCGGGGACCGCCAAAAATAAATAAATAAATAAATAAAAGGGTGCTGTGTTATGTAAACAAATGGAGCAATTGTTAGCAAAAAACTTATAAAATCTGCAATTAAAAAAATTATAAATAACAGAAAAATTAGGTCAAACTATACTAGCAAATACACTATAATTACAGATAAAATCCTATAAACTCCAAAAAGTGTCATGACTTTTAAAAATGTGCATGTATACGCTAAATAGTTGTTAAAACCCAAAACTTATTACTATTTATGAACTTTTCAGGCAGCTATATTTTGATTTTAAATAATGGTTTGGGATTATTTTTATATTTTTAAAATCATGACATTTTGGGATATATAGGATTTAAGTAATAGTTTAAAATGTAAAAATTACAAGATATGTATAGGATAAGCTGTGGTTACAAAAAGCCGTGGGTTTGGTAATGTATCCTTACATATACGTATAAGCATGAAAAGGACAAAGCTATCTCATTTTCTCACTGGCCACTTTGATTGATCATCACAGCAACGAGAACGATATTCTAATTTCAAATCATTATCTGAAAACATGGCCATAAAGCATAAGTAACTAAGGAATCACAGTTTTTTAAAAATGGAACCGAAAGCTGAGAGAGGAAAGACAATTTGACGTGATAGGGTTTGAGTAATAGAAAATTCAATTTCGCGACGACATATGGACCCATCGCGCACCCACCGTTACCAAACAAAACAAAGACTGCTGCCTGCTACTGCTATAAACAGTGAACTTGTGATATTATTACTGGTACTTATACCGTCTAACGTCGTTGGGTTGACCCAATTGGCCATTGCAATGCCACTGACAAAAAAGGATTCAATCTAAAACATAAATGACAAACTATATCGGACAGAAATTTTACGAATAGAAAAATAACTTATTCGCGTTATGTCATCTCCACGCTTCTAAGGAACGTAACCTCATTGTTCTACGTCTACAATTTTCTTTTTCCCTTTTTTTTTTTTTTTTTTTTTTTTAGAGGAGTATATCTTCTAAATAACGTGATTTTAGCATGGGCTTACTCCTTTTAGAAGCACCTCTTTTACAATCTTATATTACAATGAAAGAAAGAATTGGATATTTCTCCAAAAATGGAACCTATTCTATTTCAGTGAAAGAGTAGAAATTATAGTTCTGAGCGAAACAAAATATATACATATATATATTAATAATAAATTTAATTAAGACGCTATATACATTAACATGTAAATTTTTTAATTTTTCAGAAAAAGAAAATTATAAGCAGTTAATTGGAAAAGCATCGCTCGATCAAAACCTTTTAACTTTATGGCATGATGGCTGTGGCATGGACGCATTCTGGATGAATTCATCCGTCGTAATATATGTAATAGTTTAAAATTAAAAACAAAAAGAACATAAGAGGAAAAAAAAAAACACCATCGAGAGAGTCTCGATTTCATCAACTTACCAGGTGCAATGTAGCCAATGGACCCAGCAACCTTTGACATGACATTGCCACACTCGGAGACAGCCACCCCAACGTGCTGCAATGCTTTAGCCAACCCAAAATCAGCCACCCTTGGCCTAATCTCCTCATCCAATAATATATTGTTACTCTTCACATCCCGGTGCACAATAGCAGGTACACAATCGTGGTGCAAATAAGCCAGCCCTTGGGCAGCACCCAATGCTATCGTGAACCGCTGGTGCCAATCCAGTAATCTTCCACCCTTCTCCGCATGTAACACGTCACCCAAGCTTCCATTCTCCATGTACTCGTACGCCAAAATCCTACACTCCTCTCCTACACAACTGAACATTAATTTAACTATGTTCCCATGACGGATCCGACCCAACGTCTCCACTTCCGATTTGAACACGGACTCGGTTTCCGAACTCTGGGCCTTGGCCCATAGCCTCTTAACCGCCACGGTTTGGCCCGATTTCAACATCACTTTGTAAACCTTCCCTGAACCACCCGAACCGATACAGTTGTCCTCGGTCAATTGATCGAATAAGTTTTCCATACTCGACCCGACCCGTTGGAATGTGGTGATTCTCCATAGACTCTTGGATTTGCCTCCAAACATATTTGTATGTTTCCTAACGAACCAAATAAATGACACGAGCAGAACAAAAGCAAATAACGCTAACAGTAACACTATGTAGAAAGAAGCGGGTCGGTGGGTGGGACATTCCGGTAGGGGTCTTAAATCCGGGCTGCATAAATTCGGATTACCCAGTAAGCTCCAAATGTACAATTCATTGTTAAAACCTGGAGGGACTTTTCCGTTGAGTTTGTTATCGGATAAATTAAACGCGTTAAGTTTAAGCTTAGTCAACTCGACTGGAATTTTGCCAGAGAGCGAGTTTCCGGACAGGTCTAAGTAATTCAACACCATTAAACTTCCTAATTCCGGCGGAATGTCCCCGGAGAATTCGTTGTGCGATAAGTTCAACTCTGTCATATCCGTCCACGAACTCACCGAGTTCGGAATTGGACCGCCGAACGAGTTCTCTTGCATTTCGAGCTTCTGCAATTTCCTCAACTCCGTCAAACACTCCGGCAGTTCGCCTGTAAATCGGTTCTTGCTGACATCGAGAACTAAAAGGTTTGGCAATTCGCAAATACTCGCCGGGATTTCACCGGAGAAGCTGTTCCCAGCGAGCGAAAGCGTCTCAATCTTGTTTGCGCTGGAGATTGAAGGTGGAATATTACCTTGGAACCGGTTGTTGTGTAATTCGAGAAGAACTAATCCTTGAAGACCCCAAAACTTGGTCGATATCTCGCCAGAGAACTGATTATCCCCAGCTCGAACGTAACTGATCGAGTCACAATCACCAAGTTCACTCGGAAAACTTCCATCGAACTTGTTAGTGAATAGAATTAGATGTGATAGCTCCTTATTATGACATAAAAGCCGAGGAAGTTCACCGGTGAAACAATTTGTCGAAACATCGATCTCTTCAAGTTTTGAGTTTTTTCCGAGATTTACAGGTAACCTTCCGGTGAAACTGTTATTGAATAGCCTCAAGCGAATCAAATTGGGGTTTGAAGCGAGACTTTCAGGAATTCCTCCGGTCATGAGATTATCGTTCAGTTGGAGGTAAATCAACGGCAATGCTGCGATATTTTCCGGCAATGTTCCATTAAGATTATTCTGCGACAGATCGAGGAACCGAAGGGCAGTCAAGTTTGCAATTGATGCCGGAATCTCGCCGGTGAAACTGTTGTGATAGAGCAATAGATTTCTCAAGCTCCGGAGCTCCCCGATCGCTGCTGGAATCTCACCGGAGAGTCCGTTCGAGGAGACATCCAAATTCATTAGCCGAACAAGATTTTCGATAGAATGTGGGATTCCACCGATGAGATTTGTACTGGCAAGCCATAAGTTTTCGAGCTTCGATAAGTTTCCAATGCATTGCGGTAAAGGACTGCGTTGAAACGGATTGGACGCAAGGTCCAACCGAGTCAACGCAGTCAAGTTACACAACAGTGAAGGAAAAGGAGTTACATTTAGCAAGTTGCTGACAAGTACAAGCTCTTTGAGCGCTGGCAACTTCGCGAAACCCTCCGGAATATCGCCACTGAAGTTATTAAAAGACAGGTCCAAAACTTCGAGATCGGTAAACCGGGACGAGAAATTCGGTAATTCTCCGACGAAGAGGTTTTCGGTGAGGTTGAGGGTTTGGAGGTGAGAGCAGAGGGAGAGTGAAGGGAAGGAGAGAGAGCCGTTGAAGTAGTTTCCGGCGAGGGAGAGGGATTTGAGGGTTCTGATCCGGCAAAAGGTGTAAGGAAAAGCCCCCGCAATGTTGAGGTTGGAGAGGTCGATGGAGACGACGGTGTTGTTTGGGGATTCGCAACTAATGCCGGTCCAGTTGCAGGGGTTGAGTTCAGGGTTTGGGACCCAGTCGGAAAGGGATCCATCCGGGTCGTCCAAGAGGGCAGCCTTAACCCGGGTGAGGATTTGGTAATCCCCGGGACTGGACAGGACTATTCCTAACTGAAGATATAAGGTGATAAAAAGACAGAGAAAGAGAAGGGTTATGTGGACTGTTTGGTTTTGGTTTTGCTTATTATTCATTGTAGGGGAATAGTGTTGGGACTGTGTGTCTTCTGGTGGGGTGTGTGTGTTAGTCAGAGTAGAGTGTATGTGTATGTGTGTGTTTTAGACATGGTTCCTGGATTTTAGTTAAGAGTCACATGGAGAAGAGTAGAAGATGATGTTTTGAAAAGGTGGGAGAGAAAAGAAAGGACAAGGAGAGGTAATGTGATTATTGAGTGTGGAGGGAGATTTGATTCGATTCCCTTGAGTGGAGGAGAGAGAGAGAGGTGTTTCCGTGGCGTCAAGCCCATAGCATAGGCCCGATGACAACGACGGAACGCTGGTTCCAATAGTGGGAAACGGTGAGAGCAAAAGTAGGCTTTCACTTCTATATTGAGAAACAGATCTTCTATGGTTGTTTTGTTTGGCCATCTACCTGCAGGCTGCAAAACCAAAACACAATTTACTATAGACGGCTTGCTTCTTGCGTTATTATTAGCTGTAATCTTTTTATCCATTTCTTTTCTTGACTTAACGCATTATCTTATATCTTATTCTTATTGTATGTTATTTGCAAATAAAATGAAAAATAAAATACCATTATTGAAATAAAAACAAAATGTAAAAGTAGACAAGTATCAAAAAAAAAAAGAAAAGAAAAGAAAAAGAATACACTTTTTTCATATTTTTATTTTTAAAATATTAAATGTATCAATAATTATATGAATTGAGATTGTTTAATGATGACTTTATATCCTAAAAAAATTTATCATAAGCCAGTTCGTAGAATAATATCGAAAAGATTATAAACGAAATTTGTATTTCCGCTGGGAGAAATACTATATACAAATGGTACTCAATAAATTATGAGGACGTTGGGTTGAATAGGAAATGGGAGTTTGAACTTATATCCACTAAATGTACAAATTTTACAGGAATATAATCAGTAAAATAAAGTGCTCGTCCATTCTAAAAAGGAATGGAAGAATATATTTGATAATACACTACCGATTTGCATTTTATTCCTTGAAGGGAAACGACGGATGAAGTAACTTATTCATTAACGGTTTTCCATTTTTTTCTTTCATTGGAACATATTAGTACTTTACTTTCAATGACTACGTGTGGAATAAATCTATTTTTCTTACCTATGGACATAAGAAGCCTATGCATCCGTTCATAATAAGGGATGGCATGTTTTAATTTCGTTCAATTTTAAGGATTTTATAGGACTCATCAAACTTTACGTTTTGAAAGTTTCAAACTAAAAGTAAAATAAACCATAATTTGTTAAAGCAAATCAAACCAAATCAAATCAAAAGTTTTTATTTGGGTTCAACTTTGAACCAAATAATAAATAAATTCACAAATAAATAAGATATATATTACATAAAATAGTATATGTCATGTATAATTGTGCTCTTCGTAATTTATACATTTTTTAATATACATGATAATTTTGTGGCATTACATATGTTATAGAGACTATACATGTACAAAGTTATGTGATGTATGCATAATTGTTCTGGACACACTTTATATACGTAGAGTAATATGCGTAATAATAAGTTTTAGGGTCGGTCAAATTTTAGAGATATCCAATATCAAATATTTTGCTTTCAAAATTTTCAAACGAAAACCAAACTACAAAGCATGGAATGAAAACCAAAAGTTGGATTTAGTTTATGTTTGGTTGTGGTTTTTGGTTTAAAGTGCCCACTGGTACCCATTGCAGCTCAAAAAAACTGAAATACAATATATAATAACAAGGAGATCAACTGTAAAAAAGGAAAAAAAAAATTGAAAAAAAGATGGAAAGTATAATAGAGTGGTATTTTTATCTAATTTAAATACTTTCTGATAAGGCTGATAGAGTTAATCCATCTCTTGAAATAAGTAGATTTTGTTATGCAAAGTTTTTTTCTTTTTTTAACCATTTGAATAAGAGCATGATAGACATAATACCTCATATGTTTTGGTTTCTATCGGTGTTTGGTTTATTTCAATACAATGAAATGCCAAACTTGACACTGGCAATTGCTTTCTAAAATAACATATCACGTGGTTTAGAGTTTTTTTTTTTCCTTGGTGGTATAGCACTTCATAAAAGATTAACAATCAATGCATCCACCTTGTTTGTATAAAAAATATAAAATAAGGAGAAAGAAATATATGTGCAGTTAATGAGAGTGTGAAAAAAGAGAGATATTGGTACAATCAGTGGACATAAGTAGATAAAGATATATGTGTACTCTCTTCCATTTATATATAATTATATGTATGGGGACATGTATATATACATTATTATATGTAGAAGATATGGTATATGTATATATATATATATGTAAGTATAAATAAGAATACATGTGCTAAGTATTTAGTATTTTCACTAATTAAGTATTGATATATATATATATATATATCTATATGCATGTACACAAAATTATATATATGTATATATGTATGAATAATTAGTATTTGGTATATTATATATATACATGTATTAGATATTTTTGTATTTATGTATTCAAGTAAGTATTTTTTTTTATGTATAATAGGCATGTATAGTTGACGTGATAGTATATGTGTATATATATAAATATAATATTTTATATTATATATATGTATATGTGTATATATATAAAAGTATGTATGTGCATATAAAATATAAATACATTTATATTGTACTTATACGTATAGTATATAATACATAATTAAAGTTAGCATAATTTATCACATAAAGTATAGTATATGTATAAATGTATGTATATGACGTAAAAATATGCGTATAATTAAATAGTACACATGATATATGATAATATTAATTTCATAAATAAAGTAAGTTAATAAATATGTATATATATATATATATAGGTATTGTAAATTAGGAAAAGAGTTAATAATTAAGTAAATTAGGAAAGATATACATAATAATATGTATATATATGTATGTGTGTGTGTGTGGTAAAATAATAGAAAATAATAAATTAGAAAAAAAATCAATAAGTCTAAAATCTAAAAAATAGATAGAAATAAGTAATTAGGGTAAAATAAGCTTAAAGTAATAAAATTATCACTTATACGATTTAAATAATTATTAAATCATAAATATACCAAGAAAAAGCTCAAATTAATATTTTATAAATTTTTAAATTAAAATAATAAATTTTGTGATATTTTTATATTATTATTCAAACTACGAGTTATAACGTTGAAAAACAGACCTCGCTACAAGAAAATAAGCTTAAAAACGATCAAAATAGACTATAAATTGATAACGATTCGAGTTAAAACAAAAAAGTTATACGCGATTTGATAAAAAGCTCGAATCAATAATTTCACGTAACTAAGTGAAGTAAACATTACAAATTACAATACTAGTTTAGCTTTAAATTCATAAACTTACAATTTTCTATATTTCTTATTTTCTCACCTTGACTTTAAGCTGCTATCGGATTATTACGACCCTTGAGTCGATTATAGCTGGGTGAGTTTTTCTTAATGATCTCATACTTACTTGTATTTGTAATTAATGAATATAAATTATGATTAATAATTGAATGTTGTATGGGGCTGAGATATACTTGTGTATGATAACTGTTTGTTAATGGTGAATTTACTTTAAAGTACGATAACATATTAATTGTTGTATTATAGATTCGTTAGGAATTGATTGTTTGTAACCTTGTTGATTATTGAATAATAAGACCTAATTTTACTTGACTTGAAAAAGTTAACTTGAAACAAGCATAATCATACATTGCATAACTAATTCTGGCCGTTACATTATACGGAGGCAGCGTGAGGCCATACGTGGGTTGGTTATTGGATTGTTATAAATTTCGTATAATGTACATGTACAATATAACCTTACCCTAGTCTATAGGATCACTAGGCATTGGAGGTGCTAACCGCCTGACTAAGGCTCAAGTCTATAAGCCTCCGTTTAGAGGTGAGTGAGAGCTACGTAAACCTACTCATAATCATACGTAGAACTTATTTTTGATAAAACTGAGAATAGATATACCATTACATTTTTAATACGAAACGCAAAATTTTGTTATGAGAAGTTCTAATATGATACCCAGATTTGACTGTACCGATGTATCTCTAATTCTGACTTCGAAGGGCATTAAATCTAAGTTGCATGCGGTACCTAGTCACCTGCATGTATTTGTTTGACATACTGATTGATATGCATTCATTTAATTGAAATTAATTGATATATAATTTGATTGCTGTATGGTTGAGGGGATTATCTCATTAAGCTAGTTAGCTTATACCCTTATAGTTTACTTTCGTAGGGTGAGTTATTTATGGAATCGAGTCACCACATGCCCGAGGTTAGTTATACATCAAGGGGTTGATGTGGGAGTAAGATATGATCGCAGCGTACTTATGATAGTGTATTTAGATTATGAATCTTTTTATGTAACAAAATGTTACCAGTTTGAGTTAAGAAGTATTAGGGACTTCCTATCTGTAAATTTCTATATAAATAAATCGTATTTTATATTTTTTTAATTTGTTATTATTATCATGAACTGATGTTGCTTACACTTGCGCAACTCTTGGTTGTCGGTTGTTAGCTGTAGCTGTAGTTATATATATCGTATAAAGAGTTGTCGATTGTAAGGGAATTCAATGTATAGTCCTTTGTATTGTATACAGCGATTACCATGACTAACCCCCTTAGGTCGTAATAGTGACCCTATATAAATGAACAAAATGAAAAACAAAAAAGAAGTTACGACAGGTAGATAAAGTTGGATGACATAAATGTAGATCTACGTGTATGTCTTGAAGCCAATCAAAAGCTTATTGTGAGTTTATTTCTATTTCAATGGCTCTTAATTTGAGTTTTTCTGCTAACTGCAAACCCTCATATACTACCTAAAGCTCAGCTTCTATTAGCAATACTTGTTGAATTTCTTTATTGAGGCTACCTAAGACTTAACCTTCCTCATTTCTGATGATCACCCCTATTCCCGCATGTTTGCTATCTGCACTTATGACCCCATGACTATTAATCTTAATCCATCCCTACACACGTTTCTCTTAATGTACAAAAAACTTTCCTATGTTAGTTTATTGTCTCTTTCCTCTTTGCATAGCTTACCATTCCTGTGCTTTTGCACTAATTGTACTAACACAATCTTGTTGAGGAGCTTTAAGGTTAAAAACCCTTTTATTTCATTTTGCTCCATATATCTCTCAGTCCAAATAAGACTAAGGATGCCTCAGGTGTTCGCGATTGATTCCACTACTTCCTCTTCCACAATGCATTCTTCTTAATCCAACCTCTAGAGGTAGGAAAATCCATATCTTGATTGTTTAGTGCAACACCTAGTCTTTGCCAAATATCCTTTGTCTACATACAATTATGAAAAATATGTAGTATATTTTCATCTTCTATCCCACATAAAGGGCATATTGATTGCAAGTTCATGCCTCATTTAATGAGGTTATCTCTCATAGCAAGGCCATCATGTAAAGAATTCCATACCAACAATTGGATTCATGGAATTATAGGCATCTGCCACACTTAACTCCAATCCTCATTGCTACATGACTACCCTTGTTCTTGGTACATAATGCTATAGGTAGATTTTGATGTTACCTGACTAGAAATGTTAAAAATGCCTTCTTCTTATGTTTTCTGCTTCATTATGTGTATCTAACACAACAATACCCAGTTTCCTTTTAACATGTTCATCTCTAAGATGGTCCATTAGTTCCTCATTCCATACATTAGGCCTTGACCATGCTTGGTGGACTGAGATTAAATCATTAAATTTGTTAAGGGGCTCATATAACCAGGATGAAATGCTCCCATGTTTTGTCTATGAGTTACACTAGAATTTTGTGCCTTTTCCATTTCTCAGTTTCATAATGAGCTTACTATGGAGCTAGTCAGTAGCTTTTTTCAATTACTTGTAAAATGAAGATCCATTTTTTTGTAGCACTTCTTTAGTTTAGTTGATATTTTTATTTCATAAGCTTTGTTAAAAGAAGGTCCTTAGATCGTACCTACCATGATAGAAACATAAAATTTGCCTTGTTTCATCTCCTAATGTCTAACATCCCTATTCCATTATGTTGCTTTAAGACTTTAACTTCCTCCCAGCCAATCTAATGGGTCTTTCTCCATTCTCCCATTGATCCCTACAGAAAATCCCTGTATAAAGCTTCAAGCTTCCTTGTAATCCTGCTGGAATGGGAATGACTAGAGAATAATAGTTAGAAATGCTTTTTAGGATTGATGAAATTAGAAATTTTGTCCCAACCAAGCTAAAGAGTTTTTCCTTCCAACTCGAAGGCTTCCTTCTCACCTTTTTCAATGATGAAATGGAGGTCTTGGTTTTCAAGAGTTCCTCCGAAATACTTAGGTATTTCCTTAGGTTAACTGTAGGCCTTATTCCAAAATATTTTATAAAGTACACTTTTCGTTTTATTAGCAGTGTTATGTGAGAATAATATATAGGATTTCTCGAAATTAACTTTTTGACCAAATATTTTGCAGAAGCAATTCATAACTTTCAACATTTGCTTAGCATTTTCTATAGTAGCCTCACCTATAAGTAACAAGTTACTGCGAAAAGTAGATGTGATAACTTCAGGTTCATCCCTCTAAACTTCGAAGGAACCCATTTACCCTTTGCTACCATGGAATTTATCATACAACTTAAAGCCTTAAGCGTGAGGATGAAAAGGTATAGAGATAGAGGATCCCCTTCCTTAAACCTCTATTAGAGGAAAATTCTTCCAACATGGCTCCATTTATCACTTGGCAATATGTTACCATCCGTAAATAGGATCCGATTAGTTTTACCCAACTCTCTGGGAAGTTTAAGCTCTTCAAAATTGCCTTAATGAAATCCCATTCAATTTTGCCATATACTTTCTCAAGATTAAGTTTCATAAACATCCACTGCCTTTTCCTATTCCTTTTGTTGAGCATACGAAAGGTCTCTTGGAAAGCGATAATATTATCTTTTGACAAATGCGTTAGGATGAAACTCGACTGTTTTAGGCATATTAGGTCATTTAAGAATGGTCTTAACCAATTCGCCAAGAGCTTTGTGATGATTTTATAGGTCGTAGTGCATAGACTAATAGTTTGAAGCCGTTGACCTTATTAGCTCCTATCACTATAGGTCTTAGGATTAGAACAGTTTTACTTAACTCCAAGAATGACACCCTTAGAGAGGATAGAGTGTATAGTTGATCATACCTTAGAACCAACAATATCCTAAGATCATTTAAAAAATTCAGCTTAGTAACCATCGATTCTTAGTGCTTTACTGTTTCCAATGCACCGGAGAGCATTTTTGATCTCTATATCTAACTAGCTTTCGTCCAAAGTTACCTTCTCGTCATGTAATAAGACCTTTTGAACCCATTCCATAGAGTACTATGCAATTCACTGAACAATTGTTCTGATATGTAGAGGTCTTAGAAGAATTTGTTGAAAATTTTTTTAGATATCATGGGCATATGTAAACCAATTTCCAACCGTATCAAAGAGACTTACTATTCGATATTTTGATTGTCTTTTTATAACATTAGCATGAAAAAATTTAGTGTTTGGTTCTCCATCTAAGATCCAAGTTGATCATACTTTCATGACTGATAATTAGACTTGAGCAAGAACTGATTTCGAACTGTAAATTGATCGGGACCCTAAGGGCCCAAGCATTCAACCATGACAACCCGCTAAAACAATAGCCTATCAAACTAGTGGGCTGAACTACCTTTTAAACTAGCGGTTTGTGTAAACCCTACTTTTAGTAGGCCTAAGACTCAATTAAGAGTACTTTCCGAATGTTCCTAAAGATCAACTAAACTAAAAACTTAAGTTTATATTTAGAAATGAATTAAATTTTTACAATTCAAAAGCTAATTATCGAGAAAACCTGAGCTTGAAGAACTACGAGCTCTAAAGCTACTTAAAATCGTAAACCTTAAAGCCATTAAGGAATTTTAACCCTAAATAATTAATCGATAATTTAATTTGAATAATTTCATCCAACTTTAGAAAATTTCACAATTTTATAAAAATAAAATCATAAATTATAAAACAATGTAGGATAAAAATCCTAAAACAATTTTCTATAAGGCTATGTCCTTATCTTCACGTATAAGCCTTATACATAAATAAGTAGACCAACCAATCACCTTAGATAGCTTATCAATTGAGAGTTGGAATCAATTATCAATTGATAACTTATCAAAATCTAGTGATAAGACAATTTCCTTATTATCTCTTCACTTATACAAAATATGGACAATTTTTCACAAGAATTAATAAGCTTAACTTTAATAAAGGAGACAAGACAACTCCATGGCATGCAAGGACTTAAAATGGTAGATCTAAAAAGGGGAGAAAGGAGGGCCATGCATTGGTCATTCACCCATCAATCACTTTCTCTTACACATCACTATTCATCCCTTAATGCTTACACCATCAAGAGTTGCAATTGTTGACTTTATGTAAGCTACAAGGCAACACTTCCAAGACATTTAAACACTCCTTCTCTCTCCATTTCCAACCGGCCATACTCTTCCCCATTTCTTTCACTTTCAATTTCACTTTCACTTCATCATTCTCTCTTTTGAAACAAACATAAAAAGGGGAAACAACCTTACCCCACAAAATCAATTTTCTTCCATTTGAAAGCTTCAACTCACGGCATTTTTTTTCCTTTGCTCTTGTGCCATTTTCTTTCATCATTTAAGATCATTTAAGACCATTAGAATCTTCCATAAACTCCTTTTCAAAAGACCAAAAGATTCAGGTTTCAAAAGGTAAGCAAAAAGGAGGAAGCAAAGTTAAAGGCTTAAGAGGAACCTTAGTGCACAACCACCAAACTTTGCGTTAAGGACGAGTAAGTATTTCTTGTGATGTATGGGTTAATATTTATGTTAGGAGACTTAGATTTCTTGAAGATGTGAGAAAGGTTTAGGTTGTTAGAATGTCCAAAAATCGTTTTAAGAAACAAACTATAAAACCCTTGCATGAAGTTGAAATATGAGCATATAAAGTTGGTGTTTTGTGAAGACATTTGTTTAATGTTTTGAATGAAAGATTTTAAGCTAAGGAAACCTTGAAATAAGAACTTTAATGGAGGATATGCATGCTGGACGTGAGGGTTCCATGGCCATTTGAATGTTGATTTTGTTTCCATTTAGTTAAACATGCTCAAATCTAGATTTAAGTTAAGGAAAAATCCATCACATGAAGTTTTATGAAGAAACTAACTTTGTATGACATGAGCCATGATATGAGAGTTGTATTAAGTACGAGACCTTTTATTCCTTTATGTGGAACATGAGTTAAAGGATCATTTGATGGAAGGAAACTTAAGTTAAGATTGTACACAAGTAGTTAAGTGCATAATCTACCCCCTAAACTTAAGGAAGTGATGAAACAAGTTGAAAAACCAAGTAAAGACCCCTTAGGACCAACATGAACAGATCTGGAACATGAGAAAATGAGGCCTAAAAATATGATAAAAGTAAAAGAACAAAGTGAAAAGATTAACTAAAGCAAGTATAGTGATCATATAAAGCCTAAAACTCAAAACCGAGCTTAAAACTCCCAAAACAAGCCTAAAACTCTAGGATGGGCCTTCAATAAAAATCTGATCAGCACCTTAAAGTACCAAGAAAGGTTGTTTTGAAGCCCATAAGAAATCTACCTAAGGCCCCATAAGCCCACCAAAGTCATAAACCTTAGTTTGAACTAAAAACAAGCCCATTTGATAACTTAAGCTCACTAAAGGGCCCAAGAAGTGGTTGTTAGCCTTAGGAATATAAATCAAAGTTGTAAATCTGATCTCAAGGAGTATTTTAAGCTTAGAATAAAATTTAAAGGCCAAGCCCAAATTATTCCTCAAGTTAACAAAAGCCCATTTAACAAACAAGGCCTAAAAACACTCCAACACATGAGGAACGCTACTGTTCTGACCCATGGAAAGAATTGCATACCTCATTTCGAAAATTTAACCTTACTACGTTAAAGTACACTCGAAAATGATGAAGATTGACTATAAGATCATAAAAATCGGATTTAAAACGAAAAAGTTATATGCGATTGAACTTTAGGTAAAAACCGGAAAAATTACGAAAATTAGCTAAGAATATAACTTAAGGAAAATTTACATAGTTTCTTAAGTTTGCTTCAATTCCTTATAAAAATTATTTCAATGATTAGGGGATACTGTTTTCGGAGACGACTTGCCTCCGGACTACTTTGATTGAACCACATGGCAGAGTGAGTAAATTCCCGATGTCTCTTTACTTGATTGTGCTTGTAAAGTAGATGCACCTAATCTTATATTTATAAATTTGGATGCTTGTGGGATATGGGAGATGCATGTGTATGAAGTTATGGATGAGTGTGATGACTTGTTAATTATATATAATAATGGGAATTGTTTGCATGAATATATACTTGTGAATTGTATGGAATGAAATTGGTTGATCATCCTGAAAATCAAGTTAATCACTTATACGATTAAGAACTCAAAATGAATCATGCATTCCCCATATTGCATACGGGTAACACCGACTACCGCTTCACGCAGAAGATGGGAAGGGACTCATAGGAATACGAGTTTCCTGTAGGATTGGGCACTAGCTATGCCATCATATATATTGAGTCTATATCTTAAGCTGATGGGCTTACTAGGTGCTGGGAGACGCCAACCGTCGGCAAGGGACTGAATCTTGTGGCTTCTGCTTAGGGCGTATGTTTGTGGACTGCGGGGGCTACCACATCACTAGACTTGGGATTTTTAAAGGATACGATTTGATTTTGGTAAAGGAAGTATATATATATATATATATATGTATATATGTAAAGTTTTGTTTTGGTATGAGCACGATAGTGCAAATGAAATAAAACCCAAGGTCTAGAACCCGGATTTTGGTTTGGGTCGGTTAATTATCTCCAAACCCCGACTTCAGGGGGTAAAATTCTGAGTCGTATGCAGTTCCTAGGTCATTGCATGCGTTGTATGGCATATTGTTTGTTCATTGCATTCATATGATTGTGCATCTAATAAATTTCTGTCGTGTGGTACTGATGAGGATATTTATCTCACTAAGCATAAGCTTACTCTCTTATAGATTTTTGTTGGTGCAGGAGAACCTCTTCGTCAATCCGGGCCGAGGCATGCCTGTGGTAAGTCTCGGGTAGAGATGGATTAGAGCGATCACAAAGCGAAGAGGATATTTTGTAATAGATATTTAGATAATTTCATGTATTTATACATAACTTAGATTTTATGTAGTTCCGTTATGAATTGTATTCGTTTTTAATATTGTTTTGGTGTGGGTCTTACGAGCCCACACAATTAGTTAATTTATAACATAGAAGTAATTTTAGTTAAATTTCTCTATATTACTTGTCTATGAGCCTAGTGGTAACGTAGAGTGGAAAGAGTCTTGTGTGTCGTATAAAAGGCCTATGATCAGCAAGAGAGTTGATAATAGACCTTTATATGGTACACGGCGACTTATCATGACAACGATACTGTTGGGTCGTTATAGTTTGACTTGATGATTTTAGACTAGCCCAACCTTGAAAATTAAATATTTATATATATATATAATAAATTACATATTATATGTAATATACATATTTACTATATATTATACTATATGTAATTTACTATGTAATATATATATATATATATATCACATAATATTGCTTATTCATGCTTACTTAGTCCAAATGAATTATTTTAGAATTGAAAAAAATGAACCGAAAATAAAATTTTCCATTCACAAGTAACAACATAAAGTTTTGGATTTATTTATGAAAAAAAAGAGATATAGTTCACGATTTATTTATAATAATTAAGGGAAATTTAGAAAAAAATAAAAAAAAAATCCCATAGTTTAAGTGAACTAGCCTTTCAAACATAGGTTTGATTCACACTTCATGTTCTAAGAAATATTTACTATTCAAAAAGAGGAAAAAACAGAGTCTTTTTTTAAAGAAATGCATTAAGAAAAGGTAGATGTATATAATCTTTTAACGAGATAGTGTCTTTTCAACTCTCTCAAAATAGAACCTATTCCAAACATCTATTCCATGGTTCCACACCTCGATAGGGTATAAATATCTAAATTTGTTATTTTTTAATATTTTTTAGACCAATTGCTAATACTAAGTAGTAGTAAAAAATTTGTCACTCTCTTAAGGGCTAAACCCAATTCACTCCCTTGCCAACCTATGAACTAACGATTCAAGGCTAGGTTGAACCAATACATAAGTTTACCCATAGCTTCTCTTTCTAAGCTAACACTCACTTCAATTTGTCCTTGAGAGCTCGTTTTCTAGTCAACATATTTTGAGAGGGATTAGAGTAAAGCTTATTTTGGACCTCTTCTAGATAAGCCAAAATGCTTTTCTTTCTAGGGTGGATAATTCCAAAATCCTTTTTATTCCATTTCCTAAGGTTAAAAGTGAACATTTCAATATCTTTAAAAATTCTGAAATTCTGGTTGCACCAATGATTAGCAATAAAAGAGTGGAAATCAAGGTGATCTTACTACATAGGTTGGAAATGAAAAGGTTTTATGTAAACTCTATAAAATTTTAGTCTAAACTCTAAATTGGACCTAAATAACTTTATGAGTCGATAAAGTTGAGTAAGATAAAAATTTTATTAAATTATAAATTTGAATATATTATGAGAAATAAAAACCCTACAATTTTGATTAAAATCTTAATCATGTATAAAAACTCTAAATTCTATATACACGTAAATATCCAAGATTGAACTTGAACTTGAACTTGAACTTGATAGAGACCCTAAAACTATAACTCTAAGCTTATAAAATGAATAAATTTATTTCAACAGTAATAAAACTCTAATTGAATACAATTATTGACCAACACGTATAATCACATAAAATTATTAATAAATGAGTTGAGATAACTCCTAACTATTATAAAAGTAACAAGTAATAATTTAGTTAATAAAATTTATAAAATTATTAATATTACTTTTTTTAATTATTATTAATTCTATAATTTTATATTTAGAAAATTCAACCTTATAGTTTTTTTTTTCCTTTCTCCTTCTTTCCTCTTTCTTTTTCCTTTTCCTTTTTCTTCCTTTTTTTTTTTCATTTCTATGTTGATCTTCCAAAACTTACTTCGGCTGCCACTTATATTATTTGTTTTTACCCATGTGCTAATTAAGAGAACAAAACAAAAGGATTAGATAAGCTAGTTGTCATATCAATTAAATGTCCATTTTATCTTCTTCTATTTTTCTTCCTCTTTTATGTCATTTTGTTTCCTTTGGTCGGTTGCACTTCCCGTGTATTTCACTTTTCTCATTTCTTTTAGCAAAACCAAATTCAGACACATCTCCATCGAAGACTCTCTATCATTTTCCCTCTTCTATTCACCTTGATTTTCAATTTTTCTTCTTGTTTCTCAACAAATTGAAGAAGAAGAAAAGCTCTTGGATTAACAACATTTCAAGATATAAAAGAATTAGTTAAGTGGTATTTTGATGTAATTATTTTTATTACTATACATATACGTTTGGTATGTATGTATATTTTGTTAAATTACATGTATTTAGAGATTATGTAATATAATTAATTTTGTAATTTCCTTTCTTTGTATCAAGGTATTTGTACATGTAATTAAAATCAAATACATATTGTTCATCTTATTTCTTGTATACTTATATGTATGCCCCTATGTATATATATGTATTTATAAAACTATATGGATATATCTATGTATAATAGGATCAAATACATATAAATATATGGTTTATTTTAAAATACATATGATCATACGTATATAGTATGTATGATAGTATTTTTATTTTTCTTTATATATATGTATACATATGTATATGCATTTATATATATATATGCATATAGTATATAACATATTTAGGTGCATAGGGTGAATTTACATATATATATATATAAATAAGATGAGAAAAAAAGTGTGTAAGTATAAAAATACGTATACTAATAGTATATTATGGTATAAGTACATGTATATACTTAAATAGTATATGTACAGCATACTAAATTACTAAATAGAGTAATATAGTATATATATATATATATATTTGTGTTATGAGGTTTGGTAAAAGAAAGTGAATTAATTTATGAAATTTAATAAAACATAATAATAGATATATATGTATAAATATTAAGTAAATTTACAAAATAAGAGAAATTTGAAAAAAAAAATGAAAATTCATAAAAATAACACATGGAGCATTTATAAGTTACCAAATCAACATTCCAGATTTTTAATTAAAATTCGTAATTATTATTAATAATAAAATAATTAATTAATTGGAAAATCATTAAAATAACAAAAGTGAATTAAATAAGTATTTAACCTTAAAAATAGCAAAATAAGTAAATTGGTACAAAATAGAATTAAAAAAAAAAGAAAATTTCAAAAATATAAAATTTAGGTATTTATTAAATCATAAATATATAAAGAAAAGCTTAAAATAATAATTTATAAATATTTAAGTTAAAATAATAAAATTAGTAATATTTTTAGACCATAATGAAAAATACAGGTTACAACATCAAAAATAAACCTTTCTATGAGAAAGTATGTTTGAAAATGATAAAGATGAACTATAAGTTCATAAAAATCGAAATTAGAATGAAAAAGTTATACATGATTAACGAAAAAGCTTAAATTAGAGATTTCATATGAACAGATAGCCAATTTAAGTAGTTAATACTAGATATATGAATAATTTAGTTATTTAAGTCAAATACTTACTATTCTTCGTATTCCTTAAATGTCAGGTGATCATGATACCGAGACTAATCTATTGGTAGATTATTACGATCTTTGATTACTACAATGGTTGAGTAAGTATTCTTAATTATTCTATATATGTTTATATGTGTAGTTAGTGAATATTAACTATTATTAATAATTAGATGTTGTGTGGTGCTGGGTTATACATATGTATGATATTGTTTGATAAGTTATAAAATTACTTTAAAGTATAACAATATATTGTTTGTTGTATGGTGAATTTAATAGGAATTAATCTGTTTATGATTTTGATTGGTTATATAATAATCAGACTTAATGATAACAGACTTGAACTAACTAAATTGGAACATGCATAAATATACATTGCATAAGTAATTTCGATCATCACATCATATGGAGGTAGTAAGGAGCCATATAAGGGATGATAAATTATGTTTAATATTTTAGTACGGTGTCTACGTACAATATGACTTTATCTTGGCCTATGGGATTACTAGGTATTAGAGACGCTAAGCGCTTAAGTAAGGGTTGAGTCCAAAGGCTTCCGTTTAGGGGTAAGTGTACATTGCGAGAACCCACCCAAAATCATATTTAGAGCTTAGTTTTAATTAAAACAGAAAATAGATATACCATTTTATTTTTATAAACGAAACGCAGAGTTTTGTAGTTGTAAAAGGTCAAGTATGATACTCGGATCTAATTTGTGTTGTGTATACTCCAATCTTGACCTTGAAGGGCATTAAATCTAAGTTGCATACAGCTTGCATGATATTCTATGTATTCATGCATTCATATGATTGAAAATTAATTATTAAATAACTTGTTTGTTGTATGGTTAAGAGATAGCTCACTAAGCTCTTCAGCTTGCATCCATATATATTACTCTTGGAAGAGAACCTTTTTGTTACTTTAGGTTGTAGGATGCCTAAGGTTAGTGAAAAGCTTTTTTGGCTGGTGTGAGTTTGAGTTAAGAGATAAGAGTATATTACTGTTACTGTAGTAAGTTCTTAGAAACTTATTATATAATATTATGTATTATCTAATATATCCGATAGTTTATACAATAGTATATTAAAGACTTAGTGTATGTATTATATATATGGTAGTTATAATATGAAATTCATGTTATTATAACTATATTGTGATATTACCTACGCTTGCATAACTCTTGGGTTATTAGTTATAGTAATAGCTGTTGGTGAATTTTGGTAGTTGGAAATGTCCTATAAAGAATAGAAAATTGCTGGGTACCAAGGTCAATTTGGTGTGGCCACTCCAATGCCTAAGTTAGTAAGTAGGAATGGGGAAAATAAAATAAGTAGTTAAGAGTTATTGGATGTCTCTTACAAAGTTTTTTTCCCCGTATTTATAGGGGACTTATTGTGTCTATAGTAGCAATTATTGGAATAACTGTTGGGATACATGAAAGTTTCTTAATTAGACATCTTTTTTGAAATTTAGGGAAAATAGACGGTTATATAATATAATTGTGCTTGTAATAACTGTTTACGCTATGAACTTGAATTCAAATTAGGAATGGATCTATGTTATTTAGTGAAATGATGAAAGTGTCAATTACTTAGTGAGATGCCGAGAATATAGATTATCCGGTTTGTTAGCAACCGAATGGACGAATAATTGAAGTTATATCAACACTTGTTAAACTGAGTAGATGAAAACTAACTGTTAACAGTAGATTTGTATGTCGCATAAAGGATTGTCGGTTGGAAAGATAATCAATTTACGATCCTTTGTAAGATATAGATATTTGCCACGATTTGGCTACCCAGCAAGTTGTGACATCTTAGCTCTATGGGCTTGACTTATACTTTTTAAAATGTATCTAATGAAATAGGTAGGTGGTCAAAACATGATAAAGATAAATGAAATACTTTAGCTTTAAAAAACATACTTCTCTAACTATAGTTTGCCCAAACCTTATCTAACCTTGTCTGCATAAGATCATGTAACTCTCTTGAACATTTGGACAAAGTGAACTTAAGCCCACTAAAACCAAATACTTATACATTGTTCACACTTATTAGTAGGTGCTTGACAAATACTTATTTGTCTCCACTTCTCTTCACTTGATATAACTTCATTAAAATCTTTGGTCATGATCCAAGCCCCTTCAATATAGTTCAACCAATATTCTAACTCCTCCCAAAAACAAAAATGTTCCTATGTCTTAGGACTAGCATATATTGTAGAAATATACCAAGAGAGGGAAGTATTACATACGTGAATCTCCATGAGAATCTGTTGGCGTGAAATGAGCCTCTCATGAACAACTGCATCCTCTGCATTCCACATCACAATAATACCCACGCTGAGCCCTTCCACCTCAGAACATAACATATGATTAAATTGGAGGTGATCTTGTAAGGCATTTACCATAGAAGCCCCCATTTTGTCTCGGATAGAATAATCATTCGAGGATTATATTCTCTAATCAGATTTTTGATGGCTGTTTTCCGGCTCTTAGAGTTAGCTCCCTTGGTGTTCTAAGCTAGTATTTTGAATGGATGTGGCCTTATATTTGAGCAAAGGGTGTCATTCATTTCATTGTTCATCATGGAGAAGGACACATGGTAATATTGGTCGGCATAGAAAGCTTTGTGTATTAGTTCAATTTCCACCCTCCAATTGGAGGGTGGAAAGTTGCTCGGATCAATGCAAATTGCATCTCCGCAGCTGTTAAGAGCAGTCTCTCTACTTGATCTTCCATCAGTGAAACTGTATACGGGACCCTCTCGATGTCCAATGGGAAAATTTCCCTAGTCATCACATTTTTTACTACTGATTCGAGAGTCCATTCCAGTAATCTCAAGATGTTCCCCCCTGTGATATCTGGTAGCACCATCAGTATTCATTCTTTCCATCATTGTTAGGAAATCATTCCGTCTTTGTGGTGTGCTCGGCTATGGGGGCATGTTGGACTAAAGAAAATCTCGAGTGTTTTCTCCCTCTTCCACTTTATGTCCGAAATCTATATGTTGTTTACTTCGGCTAGAACCTGCCTAGAAAGCAATTCCGTCTGCATTTCCCATATCATTTGATTGGAATGGTCAGCTGGAACTTGAGATAACGGGTGAATTAGAAAAAATGGAGACTTCTACCTCCAGAAGATGCACCATTTTGTCTTGTGATTTTTTTCAGGTAGGTGAGATTTTTCCTGTCATTCTTTTCAGAGAGAGAACTACTTCAGATGTTTGGGAGGGGTTTTTCATCCTCCTTCATTTCATTATTTAATGCCTTCAAGGTGTCTGTTCGTTTTTCAATTAGATCATTATGATCCTTCACTCCTCAAGATGACTCCACAAGGTCTACTGTAGAATTTTTTGAAATATTGTGTCCTTGAATGTCATCCGTTGCAAATTACTGAATTATATAAATTAGTGTATGGATATAGTATTTTCTGTTAATCACAATATAGTATGGAGACAAAAGAGAGTGCACCCATCTCCTAGATTGGCTGATATGTTATGAAGTTATACACACTGAAGAGCTTACTTATAATTGTAATAATATCATCATGGCAAGAAAAGACAGTAGCTCAAAGTCCTCTAAACAATAATAATGTACTTGAAAAGATGACAGTCCTAAATATTAGAAGCATGAAATTGTACTGCCATTTTCATTTTAAAAGTTGTTTTAGAATTTCAACTCAAAACCAATAAGACTTATAGACTACTTAAGCTTAGTTTTTTATCCTTTAGTTGAGATTATTGAATAGTTGACCCAAAACATGTATTTATCAATTTTTTGAGGATAGTTTGCAATAATGTTCTAATACATGTATGAATGTGCGTCATTTTGGTAGAGATAGATGTGTAATTCTACACATTTATCCTATTTGCACGCCAAAGGTCTAGGGGCTTGGACGAAAGGGTGAAAGAGGCTATGCATTCCATATCTCTTGGTATCAGTAGCGTCGAATTCGTCCCCAACAAAAAGGTCGATGAGTACTTCATCCCTTGTTAGAGCTACCAAATTTTGTACATCGACTTAGCCCTAGGAGACAGAACGAAATCTTTAATTTAGCTTTTTTTTTTTTAATTAGGTTTTTTCAAAAATTGGGAAAGAAAAACTAGGGTTTTTCTTAGGACTTTTCTTAATAAAAAATAAACGAAGAAAAATGTAAATCTAGCTATCTTTCAAAACATAAAAATAACTAACAAACTAAAGTTTTAAATATATATATATATATATCTATATCTATATATAAAAGACTACTTTAGTTTGATTTTGATTAATAGGTATATTGGCACTCTTAAGATAACCATAAAAATTCTTTTGTAATTGTGTCAACTCCTTAAGAGATATGCTTCTTCCCTTACAGAGATCATACATCTAATTACTTCCCAAGGATTTTTTGTTTCTTCTCTGCATTGCTTTTTAATTTTAGACTTTCATCATCTAATCCCCACAAATCCCCTCATTCATATCTTGCATAATATTTTCATCGATATTTTCAAGAGGCTTCCTTATTTCATTTGAAGAGCCTACTGTCACTTCGTCTACATTCAATTCTTTTTAACCTACCACCTTTTCTCCACTACACTCCCTATCCATCACATCTTTCTCACTCTATTGGACACTTGGTGTGCCAAACATATTCCTTCTATTCACAACTTCTTCAAATGATGCTACCTTTAGGTAAGCCAATCTATTATGGTTGATCTATCCACAAATTTTACATAAGTTTAGAGGTCCTTCATATTGAATTTTTATAGTGGAATTTATTTATAATAACAATATTTTGAGTAGAACATTCATATTTACTTACATGCAAATATGAGCAAAGAGTGCCCTTTCCAATCCCAAAGTGTACCAATCATAATGGAGAACTAGACCTATTTTTTCCCTTATTCTTCTAATTGTGAGAGGGGAAAAATAGTCTACTGGTAGCAATGTGTATACATAGAGCCATTGATTCAAACCTCGATACTTCTAGTATAAATCAGGTTCCCATCTCTTTAGGGTAAGGTAATACTTCTTTATAACCCATGAACCACTTTTAATGATCCAATGGAAGTTAACTACACCATCTAGAGAAATCAGATAAAATCTAGATTCCACATAAATAAGCTTAGAAGATGTCAATGATTTTCAAACTATCGTTTCTCAGTTCTTGCCTGTAGTTAGTTGAGGTTTGCATGTATTAAGCCTGCAAAATAGTGCATAATGATGGGACGCTAGAGGGTTGTTCGACTTGCTTACTCTGATGCTTTAGTTAGCCATAGGCTTTTTGTGGAATAGAGTACTAAGTGTGTAGGCTTAGAATGTAGAGTTTGTAGAGAGAGTTACTGTTGGGTAGATGTTTAGTATTTATAGCAAGGTGAAGTCAACCGTTAGAGATAAGTTGGGGGGAGAGATCTTCTCTTGTAAGTATGGGAGAATGGGGCTTATCGTGTTCGATGTATCCCTCATATTTAGGACATGATTGCTTTATCTTTATCTTATAGTTCATGGCCGTTATAATTCTTCATGGGCTTAGGTTACTAAGGGCCATGCCCAAGGCGTACAGAGGTGAACCTAGGGACTCAAGGCTTGGTGGGTATCCCCCCCCAACAGTCTTATTACCGAGGAAGAAGTAAGGAGAAGGAATGAATGGGCTGCTTAGGCGTGATCAATTCGATTTTAAAAAGTTTGATCTGATGCCATGATGGCAATGTGATGAGGTTGTAGATCTGAAGTGATGGATGATCTAAAGTGAGAAGCCTCGAAGTGGTGAGTCAACCTAAGCAGTAGTCTGCCAGTCTGAAAGGTGTTTGAAGCTAGGTGAATAGTAGTGCTAAGGTGCTTTAATGCTATGGATCGGTTTGCTTGGATAGGGCCTGATAGGGACGAACGGAGTGCATCATGTCTTTCTAACATCGACCAAGTGCAGATTGGATGGGCCCTAAAGAAGCTTCCTGTTAAAGGGACTTTCAAAATGCAACTTTTGCTCACTTATATTTCGTGTATTAAATGCGACATGATAGGTATCGTATTGCAGCAGACTAGCGTATAGTAACATGCTTTCTACCCTTTTAAATGTAGTCATTTGATCGAAATGCTTTCCATATGTTTGCTAGGTAGCATTCCAAGGGATTTGTATTTATACGTATCCCCATAATAGCCTTTACGACATCCTAGACGGTTTTCCTATAAATAGGAGGATTGTAAAGAGAGACCACATTTCTGCAATCTTTTTGCTCAATTGTCATAATTTCTATGTTCATGTTCCAACTCTTAATCTTCTTCAAAAGCTTCAATTTTTATTTTCAAGAATCATAAGCATGTCTACCAATAGGGGTGAAGCTAGCTCTTCTTTGCTAAAACTTACCTCCAGTTCAGATTCTAAAAGGAGTGATCCTCTTCGGGCGTATGAGGATGAAGCATCATTACTAGCACAACTAGACCAACCTATGAGGATGGTCGTGGAAGTGTTAGATAGGGCTAAAATCATCAATGCCTTCCCTAGAAACGTGTATGCGGATATCCCTTTACTTCTTGGTAAGGATTTGTTCAATGCTCTTGGTACGGGAAAGGGGCTTGACGACTTCCTTGTAGGGGTGATACTGGGGTGGCATATTAGGTTGCCGTGTAAGGACGAATGAGTGGCCTTGTTATCGGGGAGGTGCTTCGTGGTTTTTGAGAAGTGTCTAGAGTTTGGGGAGCACCTTCCTAAGTCGTTTTGAGAGGGAGCTTTTCGCTTACCACTGTTGCATCCTGTCGTAGATCCCTCCTAATAGGTCGAGGGTGTTGAAGGCATTCTAGGTGCTCTATGAATACTTAGTGATAAGGCTACTCCCGAGCTTTTTTGCCACTTTTACATATGGACAAGTGTTGGGGGGTGGCCTTATCTCCAATAGTACCTAAGAAAGAAATTGTTTGCGGCCCTATCAACTCGATCAAAGGCTGGCAGGATGAATATGTGGTGGTGGAGCTACCCGTAGTGACTACCTTCTAAACTCAGTAGACCGAAATGGTCTGTATTGGAATGAGAAGAGGCTTGGTTCGAGTGACACTGAGGCCATCTAGGAGATTTTTGCCTTCATGGAGCTGCGAGGTGGTCAGAAGATTAATGCTACGGAGACCGTAGAGAGGTATTTCTTGCTCTTGATCTCCGAGCTCTTCTCTTGTATGAAGAGAGCTGTAGCGGAGAAGTGGGTTGAAGGTACTGGTTCATTCTTACGTGCCTATTTGTTGTGTTAGTATTGGGGTGCTTTGTCTGATGCTTGTAAGATGGGTAGACTTCCTTGGTCGTGTTGGTCACGGTGGTGTTTTACAAATGGTAGTGGTAGTTTCCTTTTATTTCGCCTTATTTTATTTTTCCTTAATTTTAGATCGGTCTTCTTGTAGGCAAAAGCTTGGCTTTGAGGGTGCTTTAACCGTCTTTGGATGATCTGATGAGCCAGTGCCAAGTGTGGTCAAAGGCAGGTCAATTGACAAGGAAGGCGGCAAAGTTAAAGCCAAGGCTTGATGAGACCAGCAAGTTACGGTCGAAGCTTATTCCTCAAGGGATTCCCCTCATCATCTAGGATGAGCCAACGGTTGTGGTGCCATTGAGCATAGCTTTGCCCATTCCTGTTATCCATTTGTTCGAGCCCATCCTCATAGGCGATGAAGGTATCGAGGCGGAAGGGCCTGGCATGTAGGTACTTTCCCTTCCAAGGGTAGTTGAAGAAGGAATCAGGGAGATAGCCACCCTACATGTAGTCATAGGTGAGAAACGTAAGGCTCCTAAGGTACCCAAAGAGCTAGGTTTAGGGACGAAGAGGCAGAAGGCCTTAGCAAGGGAACCTTTGGCCAAGGGGAAATGGAATGAATGGCCCATAACTCATCCCTTCAAAAGCGTGGATGATGTTGGGGATGAGTTTTTAGACGTCCTCAACAATTTTCAAAAGATAGGGCTAGGGACAGATTCATTCATAGAAGCACCATACACCTCCATAGACGAGGTATTGAAGAGGAGGGTCCCCAAGATGGAGAAGAAAAAGGCTTGGAGGAAGATCTCGTGGCCTAAATGGGAGGTACGTGCTAGCGACTTGATGCTATGGCACCGGACTCTTAGTTACCAGGCTTCAATGGGGTTTTACACGTTTGGTGACTGGGCTATGCTGGAAAGGATCTCCCAAGAGGGTGTGAGCAATCCCATACGAATTGCAGGCCACTTGAGTAACCTAATGCGGTAGGTAGGTTTTCCATGTTGTTTGTTGAGCCCTATTTTGATTTTCTTAATTTAACTTATATTAAGCCCAGCTTACTTAATATAAATTACCTGACATTAAATTAAGGAAATATTTTTCTTAAAAAATTTAAAAATTAGAATTGCCAACTGGTAAAAATAAAATTAAGATTTTCGAGCGGGAAAACCCTAATTTGACCCCTAGTCTGCGAGTTTTCTAAAAAAATTGATTTTTAGAGAAATTGAACCAGAAAAAATCAGGTTTGGAGGCTAACCTATTAAGACTAAGTCACCATCTGAAAATTAAAAGAAATTGATGGGTTTTTTTAATAATATTTTCTAAAAATACTAAAACTAGATCTAAATAATTAAAAATAACTAAAATGATTTTTTTATTATGAATTACTAAAAAAAGGAATTTTTTTTAAATTTTTTTAACGATTGTCCTTAAGGTGGCTACTTACCCACTAATCGATATCAAACCAGCCATGGTTCTTTTTTTTTTTTATAAAATATTTAATTGGTGGGTTATTTTTATTTTGAAAACGAAGTTAAGTTTAAGTTTGTTAATTTATTATAAAAAGAAAATCTAATTTTCCTAAATTAAACAAAAAAACCTAAGTATCTTTCCTAAAAAAAAAATCAATTAAAAATTTTATTTTTCCAAGAAAACCCTAAGTGCCAAAAATATTTTTTTAAATTAAAAATGACTTTTTAAGAAAAACCTTAATTTAGCTAAAAATTTGCAAGAAAATAATTAATAAAAAAACCCTTGCACTTAAACAGAAAAAGTAAATAAATAAAAAAAAACAGAAATACATAACTAATTAATAAAAAAATAATAAAAAATTATTAAAAATTTACCTGGGTCGAGTCGCGTTGATGTTGGGTGAGTAAGTATGACAATTGGGTGATGGTAGGCGAGACGCAAGTGAGAATGAGGGTGACATGAGCGATAGTGGGCGAGACTGAGGGCGTGTTGGGCGAGACGCAGGTGAGCGCGAAGGTGTGTTAGGCGAGAATGAGGGCGACTCGGGCATGGATGGGCGAGAGCGAAGGCATGCTAGGCGAGGTGCAAGTGGGTGAGGGCGACTTGAGTGTGGCTAGGCAAACACTTGGATGAATGTAGGCGAGCATTGGCGGGAGCTCGACAATGGTTGGGTGAGAGAGGGGCGTGCTTGGACAAGAGCTTGAGCGAGTGATGGCCATGCATGGGTGAGCACCTAGGGTAAACAATGGGCGATTACGGGCATGTGGCTAGGTGCGTGCTAAGGCGATCATGGGCGAGAGCTCGGCCGAGCAATGGGTAGTAGATTGGTAAGAGCTTGGGTAAGCAAGGGGCATGTATGGGTGGTGACCTAGGCGATGTTCTAAGCAATGCGATGGGTGATGCTGGGCGGTAGTTGTGGCGCATTAGTGGTGATGGGCTTAAGCGGTGCTATGGGCTAGGACTTTAGGTAGTGGCGGAGCATGTAGTGGTTATTAGGGGGGAGGGGGGGGGAGGATGTGCGGTGGTGGTGTGACGGTATGGGTGGTGGTGGTGTATGAGGGAGTATGGTTGCACGTTTATGGTGTTTTACGTATGTAGGGAAGTGCATAATTAAAAAGAAAAGCCTTCTTTGAATTACTGACCAACGTGTTATTTATAAGTTCTAAAATCGAATCTTTTATATTAAAGATACAAAAGATTTGTTTGTGATTTAACCTAGATTCACCTTAGCTTCTAGAAACCCTAGCTAATTCAGGCTTTTCTTTTAAGGCCCGGCTCGATCAAATTTAGCTTAATTAATTTAATTTTGAGCCGTTAAATTGGTCTAGGCCAAAACTAATTGATTCAATCCATCTCAATAATTGATCTAACAATTTAATCCAACTTGACACGACTTGACTTTTGACTCAGCTTCCTAGACCTAACTTAACTTTCATTTTTTCTATTTTTTCTAACTTATTTTTTATATTTTTTATTTTTCTTTTTATTCATTAACTTGGCTCAATTAACAAAAATTACCAAAAATAAGATGTCTACAGTTATCCTTCTTCACAATAAAATTCGATTAGAACTTTGCTACAAAGACAAAAGAGATACTCATTTTTGCCAAAACCTACTTTGAACTAATTAACTAAGCTGTGTTTTATTTTGATGAAGGATATCAACTTGAAAGGTTGATGTAATGAATAAATTGCCCATCTTGAAAGGATGGGGCAAATGAATGCTTGTCTTGAAAGAAAGAGCAAAAGGTTGGGGGGCCTATCTTGAAATGATAGAGCTTAATGGTGTCTATCTTGGAAGGATAGAGCAAAAATTTCAAAGAGGCCTATCTCAGAAGGATAGGGCTTAATGGGGTCTATATCTTGGAAGGATAGAGCTTCATGGGGTCTATTGTGGAATGATAGAGCAAAAATTTCAAGAAGGGTCTATCTTGGAAGGATAGGGCTTAACGGTATCTATCTTTAATGAATAGAGCAAAAATTTCAAGAGGGCTTATTTTTGAAGGATAGGGCAAGAACTGTTGGAGGTAAAATTAACTCATTTTGATGGATAATCTAAAGAGGATAGATCTCTTCAAGATTTCTTTTGATTTGTGATATGAAGAGAATAAATCCCTTCGAGATTTGTTTTGGTTTGTCTAAAGAGGATAGATCTCTTCAAGATTGATTTTCAGAACTAGCTTAATTCCTCTAAAATTTTCTTTTCAAAAACTTTTAAGATTATTTTTCCTAGGACTAAAGGATTTCTCAGATAGCAACTGATTATCATGCTTACGCTGACTCCGGACATTCACACATTCAATGAGCAAAATTTCTCCAAGGGTTTGTGCTTGCTTCTTCTTTCTCTTTTCCCTTTTTCTTTTCTTTTCTTTTCTTTTCTTTTCCTTTAAATTTTGTGACTGAACCATGCCCGCATCTTGAATTTTCTTGGTCTAATTTCAAGTTCTATTCTTCATGACTTTTGAATTATAAATCTCTTTTTGAATGAATAAGATTAAATTATTAAGAACATTTGATTTTAATTCTTTTGGTGATTTAGATTCACTGGTAAGGATCTACTATTTAAGTTTATGAGGCTAAGAAACAGGGTGCATCAGTGGAGTGTTTGTTGGTCAATGACCGTCTGAATTCGAAAACATTCATAGATATCAACTTTACTTGTAAACAATGAAAGATTAACTACAAACTATTCAAGAGAAATTGAAATCTTTGTTAAATCTCCATTTTCATGGATAGTATAACTTGACTACATCAGAATTCACTAGTTCTCTCAATTTTGGGTTATCTATCTCTGTCAACACTAATGTACCTTCTGATAATATCCTTTTCACCACATAAGGGGCTTCGTAATTCGGAGTGAACTTACCCTAGGGTCTTTTGCGTTCGGTAACACTTTCTTCAACATCAAGTCTCCTTGTATGAAGTACCTTGAGTGTACTTTCTTATTAAAAGCTTGGATCATTCATTGTTGGGGGCATTGACCATGACATATCGTTGCAAGTCTTTGCTCATCCAAGAGATTCAAATACTCTATTCTCTTCTCCACCCACTTTGCTTCATCAAACTGAGTTTTTGCCAATACTCGAAATGAAGGTATTTCTACTTATACTAGTAGTACCGCTTCAATTTCGTACATTAATGAATACAGGGTTGCACTAGTAGAAGTTCTTATTGAAGTTCTATAAGCCACGATAGCAAAGGGAAGCATCTCATGCTAATCCTTATATATGATCGCCATGTTCTCAATTGCAAGCATGGGCGGTGTTCTAGGTGGTGCGATGGGCGATGCTGGGCAGTGGTTGTGGCATGTTAGTGGTGGTGGGCTTAGGCGGTGATATGGGCTAAGGCTCTGGGAAGTGGTACGTGTTTGGGCAATAGTGGAGCGTGTGGTGGTTATAGGGGGATGTATGGTGGTAGCATGTATGTGGTGCAACAATATAGGTGGTGGTGGCGTATGAGGGAGTGTAGCAGCGCGTGGGGGAGTGTGGTGGTACGTGTGTAGTGTTTTTAGGTGTGTAGGGAAGTGTGTGATTAAAAAGAAAAGCTTTCTCTGAATTACTGACAAACGTGCTATTTATAAGTTCTAAAATCGAATCTTTCGTATCAAAGATTTGTTTGCAATTTAAACTAGATTCACCTTAGCTTCTAGACACCCTATCTAATTTAGGCTTTTCTTTTAAGGCTCAGATTGATCTAATTTAGCCCAATTAATTTAATTTTGAGCCCTTAAATTGGTTTGGCTTAAAACTAATTGATTTAACCCATCTCAATAACTGATCTAACAATTTAATTAACTTGACATGACTCGACTCTTGAGTCAACTTCCTATGACCTAACTTGACTTTCTTTTATCTATTTTTTTTTATTTTTTATTTAATTTTACTTTTTCTTTTTATTCATTAACTTGGCTCAATTAACAAAAATTGGCAAAAATAAGGTATCTACACTGTTGTGGTGTTTTGTTTTAGCGTCTTAGTAGTGTCTTATAGTAACCTATGGGTTCTATTTTCTTCTTGCAGTACCATAGCCAAGTGCTCCTCGAATTGAGCATATCCTATGCCATCCAAAAAGAGGTAACTAGATTGCAAGAGGAGTTACATTAGTAGAAGAAGTGCCTGCCAGGGGTGGAGACTTCTAACAAGAGGTACTTGAGAAGATTTGCTCAAGTTAACAAATACCTTTGCCACTTTGTTATGCAGGTGGCAAGGCTTCAGGCGAGGCTAAAGTATGTAGAGCAGGAGAGGGGAAACATAGAGAGGGATGCTTGGAAGGTCACGGAACTGAAGGCTCAGATGGAGATCGAGTAAAAGATAAAGATTCATCTATCAAAATGACTAAAGGAGGAGGGCACAACTAGGGCTCGACTTGAAAAAGAAAATGTTGAGTTGAAGGCTTCTATGGCTAAGTTGAAGACTGAGTTAGCAATGAAGGCTTCCAAATGTGATGGTGTTAGGTCGCATCGCTCAAGTTGGCTAGTTTGATGGCTACTCGAGAGCAACAGGTCAGGGAGCTGCAGGGCAGGGTTTTGGAGATAGAAGAGATCATCTCTAAGATGGAGAGTGGGAAGGTCCTCAACGATGCTGCAGCAAGGAAGGCGATCGTTGAATACAAGGATATTGAAGAGTAGCTAGAGGAGTTAAAGGACCTATCTATTGATTACGCCTACTTCACTAGGAGAGAAATCCTCTCCTATTATCCAGATCTGGACCTAAGCTTCCTTAACTGTCTGGACTCCCTTACCTTCAATGAGAAGAGGGAAGCCCTAACGAGGGAAGAGTCTGCTCAGGCAGCTATTGAAGATGCAGGTACGTCCTCTAGTACCGGGGCAGTGTAGGGCACTTCTACCTTTAGCCCCGCCTAGGCAACTTAGCAGGTAGATGCCTCAAAAGCTGTCCCTGGGGAAAATCTACCAGTGGGGGGTGCTGCTGCTCCTGGTTCGCATATCTCGTGCTCCCTTACAGCTTAAGGTATACCTACTGAAGTACCTATGGATTAGTGCTCGGAGCAAATTGATGCCTTAGATTTTTCGGAGTTACCCAAGCTAGCTGATCCTAAGTTGCCAGCATCTCTAATTAGGCGTTAATTGAGTTGCTAGTGCTTGGCCAGCTCCTAGAGTGCTTGGCCGGCTCCTAGGATGCGAGCCCCCCATAATTACATTTATGATGCCATTGGGGCCGCGATCATTGCAGCAGTTTTTATGCTAACCCACTTGGGCATCCTCAATCCATTGCCTCTGAGTTGCCCTATCAGTGTTATTGTTAGAATGGTTGTCGTTCCTCTAGTGTGCTACATATTCGTTGAAGAAACTGCTTTGAATGGCGTATTCGATGGTGTTCTTCAACTGGAATTACTTTTTAGTTATATGGTCATAATCGTTGTGGAACTAACAGTATTTGTCGGAGTTCCGACCACTGGGGTTTCACCGCATTTTCTACGGCTTCTACAACAAGTTTTAGTACTTCACCTTAGAGTAGACTTGGGCTATGGGTTTATTTAGAGGCATGTACTAGTTGTAAATGGGAAGGGGAAGAGGGTTGTGCTTTGCTCGATGTTTCTTCTTCCCAGAGCTTTCTCACTCAAGCTTGCTTGGCATCCTTCTACTAAGGCGATCTTTGATGGACAATTTCTCCTTGTCCTGCTTTTTGCCCATCCTTTCTCGGTCGATATTATGCCTAGTGCAAATGTTATCTTCCTGCTTGATGTACTTCTAAGCTTTTGTTCTAGAAGTCGACAAAGGTCTTTGGCTTGCTCTTTGCAAGCGATTGGAAGAAATCTCCTGAAGGTCTGATGTTGAGTTATATGGCATGGATAGTGACTCCTTCATCCAGCTGAGGGATCTCGACCACAACGTTATTGAACTAGGCCACATAATCGCGTAGGGACTCGTCCTTACCCTGTCTTACCAGGTATAAAGACGAGGTGTCCTTGGACGGGGGCTTACTAGCCCTAAAATGGGGGTTGAACTTCCTAATCAGCTCGTTGAAAGAGTTGATCAAATAATCGGGGAAGTGGTTGAACCACGTCTGTGCTGCCTTCCTTAGCATGCTCGAGAAGGCTTTGTATAGTATGACATCTCCATGATCATAAAGGTTCATGAGGGTATGGAAGTGGAGGAGTTGGTCATTGGGGTCACCGTACCATCATACTGGTCCAAGGATAAAATTTTGCCATTAGGGGGTAATTGTTGAGACCCAAGCAGGCTAATCGTAGTAGTCACTGTATATTGTACAAAGGATTGTAGATTAAATTCATTTACAATCATTAACCCTTTATACGATACACAAGGCTACAGTTATAACTAACAATCAAGAGTTGTGCAAGCATAAGTAATATCATTTCATGATAACAATAATATGATATAGAAATATAAAACACAATCTATTTATATAAGAATTTATATATATAAGGTCTTTAGAACTTTTAACTCAAACTAATATTAGTTTATCACATATTCAGATCTATAATCTAGATAAACTATCATGTAAACACTCTGAACGCATCCTGCTTCCACATCAACCCCCTGATGAACAACTAACTTTGAGCATGCAACGGCTCGACTCCACGAACAACTTAGCCTGTGAAAGAAGACTACAAGGGTATAAGCTAACTAACTTAGTGAGATAATCTTTTCAGCCATACTATAAACAAGTTATTTAACAATTAAGTTTAATCAAATGAATGCATGTCAACCAGTATACCAAACAAATACATGTAGGTGACCAGGTACTGCATATAACTCAAATTTAACGCCCTTCGAAGTTAAGGTTGGAGATACATCAGTAAAGTCAAATTCGAGTATCATATTAGAATTTATCTCATAATAAAACTCCACGTTTCATATTTAAAATGTAATGGTATATCCATTATCAGTTTTATCAAAAATGAGTTTTACATATGATTGTGAGTAGGTTTCGTAGCCCTCACTCACCCCTAACGGAGGCCTTTGGACTTAACCCTTAGCTAGGTGGTTGGCGCCTCTAACGCCTAGTAATCTTACGGGCCAGGGTAAGGTTATATCGTACGTGTGCAACATATGAAATCTATAATAATCAAGCTACGTATGGCCTCTTGCTACCTCCGTGTAATGTGACGGCTGGAATTAGTTATGTAGTATATGATTATGCGTGTTTCAGTTTAACATTTTCAAGTGGAGTAAAATTAGATCCTATTATTCAATGATCAAAAAGGTCGCAAACAATCAAGTCCTAACAAATATATTATGCAATAATCAATACGTTATATCATCAACAAGCAATCATCATACACAAGCATAACCCAGCCCCATACAACATTCAATTATTAATCATCATTTATATTCACTAATTACAAGCACAAACAAGTATAAAATTATCAGGAAAACTCACTCAGCCATAGGTGACTCAAGGGTTGTAATAATCTAGTGGTAGCTTAGGGTCAAGGTCAAGATCACCTAAGAATAAGGAATATAAAATTTTGTAAGTTTGAGAATTTAAAGTTAAATTAGCATCGTTATTTGTAATATTTACTTTACTTAGTTACGTGAAATTGTCGATTCGAGCTTTTTATTGAATCGTGTATAACTTTTTCATTTTAGCTTGGATCGTTATGAACTTATAATCCATTTTGATTGTTTTCAAGCATATTTTCTCGTAACGAGATCCGTTTTAGATATTGTGACTCGCAGTTTGAATTATGATATAAGTTCATTTGTTATTTTCTTATTATTTATTTGTATTTTACGATACTCACATATATATATATACATATATATACTTATTACTATATTTGATTAATTTTTATAGTTTATTGAATTAATAATTCCTAATTTACAGTAATATATATATATACCTACTTCTTACATATTTATGAATTTATTTTATTTAGTAAATATTATTGTATTGTATATACTACTTAATATATGGTATACTTTATATACTATATATTATACATATATTTATGCCACATAGATATATACATGTATACATATATGTACATAAAAATATAGCTTACATGTATATATGAATATATAAATATAAAATACATGTATATAATATACAAATACTTATCCTTATATATATACACATATGAAAATAAAGATTGTATACATATATACATAAATAATCATTTTCACATGTACACATATATGTATATATATCTATATTTATTTTGTGAAAATAATAAATACTTACTTGACATATTCTTATGTACACATACACATATTCATGTATTCTTATTTATACACATATGTATACTCATATACTACATATTTTACCTAATAGTATAGATATATATATATATATATATACGTGTCTACATACATATATTTATACATACATATATATATATATATATCTTAAGTTATCTACTTATGCATACATACATGTATATGTAAAGAAATATTTAGTAAAATATAACAAAAATACTTAGTATATACATGTACATACTATATGATATACTAAAATAAATATACTTACCTAACTATGTTGATAATATATTCTTCTTTTTCTTATTCTTCTTAATCTTTCTTTCTTTTTCTTTTCCTTTGTTTCCAATTTCGTATATGTGTGTGCGTGATAACTTGTTGGACTTTTCTTTTTTTGTTTTAATTTTCTCTCTCTTTTGTTCTAATTTTTCCAGACATCCCCAACTTGCTTAAGGAATTAAATTAATTAAGATGTAAACAAATCTAATAGATTTAGCATTTATGGAGACAAGACAATTTAATCCATTTGTAATTGATTTTCTTTTGTAATTGCAACAATTGGAATTTGAATTGTATTACGTAGGCTGCTATTTCCTCATGAATTTTTTGTTTTCTTTTTGATTTCCAAGATGTGGCACTCGTAGGAATTTAGAAGAAGGAAGAAAAGAGAAAAAGAAAGAAGAAAATAAAAATTAAAAATAAATATATGTAATTTTTCTAAACCTAAAAATCATAAAAATAATCATTGTAAATTAATTTTGGAATTTTATGAAAATTTATTAATTTAATTGGTATCCGTTATAATTATAATTTTTACAAGTTATTTTAACGATTCCTTTAAAAATTTTATGCGATTACGTGATTTAGTCAATAATTGAAATTGACTACAATTATATCACTATTGAGTGATATTTAACTATTTTATAGGCTTAAAGTTATAGTTTTAGGGTTTCGATCAAATTCGAGTTTAATTTCGATTAATTGTGCATAAATCAGATTTATGGTTTTAGTACGCGATTTAGGGTTTCGATCAATTCCTAGGGTTTTTATTATCAGTGTTATATTCGATTTAGTAAGTTTTGTAATCTTTTATTGCTACTAGCCTTATTAACTCATTACATAGTTCAAGACATTCAAATTTAAATTAGGGTTCAGACTATCGATTTTCTAGAATTTACAGCAATACTTCGTCCTAGACACCCTTGGTGAAGGGGGTCTTATTGCTGGCAACCAGCCCGATTTCGCCAACAAGTTTGCTCCCCTGCTGCTTGAAGAGTTGCCTTACCATCGCATAAAGCTCACTTAGGTTAGCATTGTCTGCCGAGTGAGCTCGTTGTATAGCTGAATGAGCTTGGACTCCCTACAAATTGGCTTCCTGCTCATTGCTAACTAAAGCTTAGTCACTGGTAGTCGCAGACCTTATTGTTTGCTGTTGTAGTGGCGGGTCGGGTTGCTGATTCCTTCCATTTTGTAGCTGTTGCTAGATGTTATCTTGCCTAATGTGGGCATTCGAAGCTTCAGGTTGGTGAGTTTGTTTGGTGTGGCACTTTACCTCGTCTAGTTGAGCTCGAAGCTCCTTGTTCTACTCAGCAAATTGCTTAACCAGGTTCGCCGCGTGCTCCAGACGTTCTTCCAACATAGCTCTTTGGATGGGGTGGTTGCCCCCAGGTTGGTTGTTCACCGATTGTTGATTTCTTTGTCTGTCACGTTGAGAGATGATGTATAAAGGCTTATTATGGGTTATGTATTTGCTTTGTTTTGGATTTTGGTTGTAGGAATATTCGTTTCCCATAGACGACGCTAAATGTAGTTTCTCAGTTCTTGCTGGTAGTTAGTTGAGGTTTGCATGTACTGGGCCTACAAAATAGTGCACAATGAAGTGACACCAAGGGGTTGTCCGATGTGGCCACTCCGATACAAGAGGCAATAGGCTTTCTGTAGAATAAAGTAGTAAGTGCATAGGTTTAGAATACAGAGTTTGTAGAGAGTGTTATCATTGGGTAGATATCTGGTATTTATAACAGAGTGGAGTTGGCTGTTAGAGATCAGTTGGGGGGGAGAGATCTTCTCTTGTAAATGTGGGAGAGTGAGGCTTACCATATTCGATGTATCCCTCATATTTAAGATGTGACTCTTCATGGGCCTAGGCCACTAAGGGCTAGGCTTGAGGTCTACGAAGGCGAGCCTAGAAACGCAAAGCTTTGTGGATTTGGTCAGACCCCTGAGAAATCCCTGCCCAAATGGCCTGTCAATACAAACCTTTTTCAATCGATCCAATATTAATTTATACCCTAAATATGGACCCATTACCTTAGCAATTAAGGTATTTTGCCATGGTGTATACCTTATGTCCCTCTCAGCTTTAGAAAAATTAACATAGCAAACATCCACTTTAACATTCTCATTCAAAGCCCTTTCTTCTTCTTTTATCAAATTAAGATCATGGTCCATACCCTCTTTATCTTTTGTTTCTTTTTTCTTTTTTGGGAAAATAGAACTTTTTATACGCTCCTGGAATGTTTGATAGAATTATGTCTCTGGAGGATAGTTTCATCGGGAAGGAATTCTAATAATGAAAATTGGATTTTGTTTCCACCAATTCTTCACACGCATTTCTATCATCACCGGTTGATCTTTGGATGTCAGCGGAGGGCTCAACTAGGGTTTTCACGGAGAGGCATCAATTCGCTCTAGTATTGTTGATAGTGATTTTTCTACGTGGTTTAGTTAGTAGCAGTTACGAATACATAAAAAATAAAAGATAAAAAATTAGTGGATCAAGGATATAAAAATATCAACTCCATGCAATATACAATCAAACAATCGTAATTCATCCACTCATAAATTTTGTGATGAAAAACATATAGTAGTTAGAGTACTAATTATATGTCTTAATACATTTACTTGCTTTTAATAGTTTGAGACAATAAATATAGTATAGATAGGAGTGAGAAAAAAATAATTTTGTAAAATTCCTTTTTAAAAGGAAGAAACATTTGAGTCAATAAATTTGGTATAAGTGGGAGAGATAAAGAAAATGATTTCATAACATTACCTATTATTTTTTATATTATTAAGTTAGATTATTGTAGCATATATTTTAACTGTCTTTCTTAATATATTTTAAGAGCAATTGATAGAAATATAAAAAAGAAATCAAAAGTCTGTTGCAACTTAAATAATATAGATATAGGTAACATGTAGGAGATTTTGTAATTAATAAGAAGGTTTTCCTAACATTACGGGTGTGGGTCATTTAGTTATCATTTATTATCACTTACACTCGTATTATACTATTACATGTTACTCCTAATGAAGTTTCTTGGATGAAAACACACGATTAACTATTGATTAAGCAAAATAAATATAGAGTTTATACACTGTAACCGTGATCAACTTAAAGACTCAAGAACTCATGAAAAAGATTGTAAGGACTAAGGCACAAGTAAAGTTAACTCAGTTTCAAAAATCAAAAGGCATCCCTCCTCACAGTATTTATTATGGTCTTCCAACGAAATATTAGCCATCACTGTAGCTAGTTTGTTATAAAAGAAGAGCTCATTGCTTCGGTCCAGACCCAACTTTACAAGACGATCAACTACCTTGTTGGCATCTTTCGGAATGCTACAAATTTTAGGATAAGACTTCCTCAATCTCCTCCTCACTCGAACTAAGGAAGATGTTTCCCCGCATATTCTTTTTCAAGTTGTTTAAAGGAGACGAGATAACTTCTTCATTCCACTCACTTAAAAACTTTCTAAGCTTGAGATAAGATGACAGCATGCCCATTCCTCGAAAGTGGACTATGGATCCAGTTCCTCGTTGCCCCCTTAATATTCCATCTCGTAAACTAGAAATTCTCATTTTCTCTAGATCTGGTTTGGACCACCAGGTTATTCTTTAGCCGTTCAATTTCCATCTAAAGATGTTTGAATAGTCTAAAACCAGACTTCACTAAAATACCTTCCTCATTAAATCGATCTTTCTTGTTGATAAGCTAAGTCCATAGTAGGTTGTTTCCCCTTGCACCCAAACCGATTTAATTAAGCCTGTATGTTCCTTGCTTTGAAATTCTATAATAAAAAACCCTTTAATCTTTCTGAGGCAAAGCAATGAATTTTTCTTTATCCTCTACAAAATTCATAAGAAATCACTATTAATTTATTTCAATTGACTAATTACTCCTTTTATTAGTAGAGCGTAGGGCCTGAGAGTAATAATTCGTTATACTAACTCTCCAATATTGAAGAAACGAACTATTTTCCTTTGTGCCATGCTTAGGAGATTTTGTTGTGAGGACAAATTTAAGGTTAGGGTTTGTTGAACATGGGGCAAAGATAGGGAGGAGTGAGATCACTGGCTAAGCCCCCTAAATGACCACTCAATGATAAAGGAGGTAAGGGTGCAAAGACAGCTAGGAAGTTTTCCTAGAAGCAGCTACCCTTGAAAGAGTGCGTAATAGCTTTAGATCTAAGAGTTGCAACTGAACATGTTCCTAAGGGAAATGAACGTGCCATGAGTGATGAGGTGTTGTTTACTATAGGTTAGGATTTGGCCTACTAAGTTAGTCCAGTACTCAATATTATTGTAATAAGGCCACAAGCAGTATAGGACTTTAGAATCTATTAAACATACAAAAGCACACCATTACATGGGTAGGAGAGGTGTCACCATTCTTTTGTTATTAATTGGGGGAACATTCATGTAACAAACTATCGTTGCTCTATTTCATATACCGGTCAAGTGGCATAAAAAAATTAATGAAAAGAATAGAAAACATTGCACCCCTAGTTACTCGCATCTGAGTACTTTGCATTTAAGGTTATTTGGTTACTTACTATTTTGCTTACAAGCTGCATAATTCTATATGGAAAAAACACAAAAAGTTCCTATTTGATTCGTCCTTACACCAACTAAAGCCACTTGGTGGATGGTTAAAACTAAAGTGAAGAAGATAGAGGACCTGCTGGAGAAATCCATTAAGGAGTAATCTAATAGGTATGTTAAGTGGACTTAACAGCAAAATGAAAAACACAACTAGTTTGTGAAATCCTTCAACAAACTTTTTAAGTAGCAACAAGCATCATTGGTACTCCTACAACAATAAATAATAGAAGTGGTTAAAGTTATATAGTGTATACAAACTAGTAGCTCTTCAAAAAGTACACCGTTACCGAAGGTGAATGAGGGAGATACTCCACTAGAAGTGGTAAGTATTGAATTTCCAAACCCATTCTTACAAGATGTAAGGGATTATCAATTGCTTGATTGATCCACTAAGTTAGGGTTTCCCACTTTTAATGGGAAAGATTTAAAGGCCAAGTTAATTAATGTAGAACACGTCTTTGAGCATGATGAAACCCTTGCCTAACACAGGGTAAAAATTGTAGCTATGCATTTGGAGGGTCTAGTCTTGCAATGGTATTATGCTTTCACTAGTAACAGAACCTTAAGCACACCAATTAAGTGGGAAGAATTGGTGTTGGGGCTAGCTTGATTTGGGGCAAAAAAATTTGTGGATCTTATGTTAGAATTTAAAGAGTTATTCTAAACAAGCACCCTAGAAGATTATTGGAATGAGTTTGAATATTTATCTACAATTGTGTATCTGCTTAAATGCTGTTTGATAAGCTGTTTCCTTAGTAGACATATGGATGAATTACAATTCCTTGTTAGAATGTTTCAAACTTAAACCTTACAGCAAGCCTATACACTAGCCAAACTCAAAGATGCTACCCTATCAACCACTTGCACTCCCTAAAAAACCTAGGCTATTACTCATCATCCCCACACTTTAACACTTACAACCACTAATACACTGCATGCTCTAAACCCTTGCCCTTTAATAAACCCCAATCTCAAAGTAACACACCCCTTAAACCTCCACTAACAAAAACACTCCACCACTCTTACCTTACGGACCAAAAGTAACCTATCATATGACTCCTAAGGAATTGGAGGAAAAGAGAAGGAAGAGGTAATGTTTTTTAGTGCGATGAACCATTTGGCCTCAGGTATAAGTATAAACAAAAATCCTTGAGGATGTTGGTGATCAAGGAGAGTAAGGAAGTAGACAAACTGGGCAAGTAAGTAACTGAAGAATTTCCTATTGAAGGAGAGTTATCTAAACTAACCTTATATTCCCTAGGCAATCAGCACGATGTTAGTGTTATGAATTTGCATGGATACTACAAGAAGAAGAAGCTTAGTATATTAGTGGATAGTGGAAGCTAATTGAATTTCTTAGATGTGTGTTTGCTAAAGGAACAGGTTGTTAAGTTGAGAAGGTTAAGCCCTTAAAGGTTGTGCTACTTGATGTGATGCCTAGTGATTGATAGCAAGATATCGTAGTTTAAGTTAGTCCTACAAAATTATACCTTCTCAGTTGAAGTTCATTTACTACCTTTAGATGGTTATGATATTGTGTTGCGTATCTCTTGGTTGATTGATTTAGGAAACATTACCTAAAATTTTCAGCTACTTATTATCAGCTTTAAATGGGGTGGTGAACATTGCTAACTTTGTGGGACGCATGAGGTTGTGAAAAAAATTGAAAGCAAAACAATAGCTAAGTTTATGGAGGCTGGTTTTCATTCATAGAAGTTGCAATGTTGGCTAGTACAAATGTATAGTATTGAAGACAAGGATGAGGAAGAGCACATTATTCTACCCCTAATTGCTAGAATTACTTAAGGAATACCATGACTTGTTTGAGGAGCCTCATTCGTTGCCTCCTTTAAGAAGTTATGACCATAAGATACAATTGTAAGATAATGCATAACCAGTTAACTTAAGACCATATGGACACTCCAATACACAAAAGAGTGTGCTAGAAGAGGTGCTTTGACAATGTATAATTTGGCCTAGCCATAGTCCTTTCTCTTCTCCCATTGTCTTAGTAAAAGGGAAAGACAACTTAGAGAATTGTGAGGACTTTAGGGAACTAAACAAGCTCACAATCAAAGATAGGTATCCTATATACTTAGGGGAAGATTTATTTGATGAATTATATGGTGCATGCTATTTTAGCAAGCAAAACCTAAGATTCGGGGATCATCGAATTCAAATGGATCCCAATGATATTGATAAGATAGCTTTCAAGACTCATGAGCGATATTATGAATTCATGGTTATGCCATTTAGCTTAACCAACTTACCTTCTACATTTTAAGGGTTGATGAAGGATTAGTTTAGGCCTCACCTATGGAAATTTGTATTGGTGTTTTTTTGATGATATTTTGGTTTATAGTGGGAATATGGAGGAGCATCTATCTCATTTGTAGGTTATGTGAAACATTTTGAGCATGAAGGTGCTTTATCTTAAGCGGAGCAAATGTGTGTTTGGGGCTACCTTTATTAAGTACTTAAGGCACATTATTTCAAGGCATGAAGTTACTAATGATGTGATGGATTGTTAACCTCTAGCCTTCTTATTCATGTGCACCTCCAAGGCCTTCAATCTCTCGCTAGGAGGATTCTCTCTCATTAGCTTGCTGAGAACGACACATAGTACACTGAAGAATGGTAGGTGAACTCCTTGAGAACTTAACTTAGATATACCTTGTTCTATTCAAATCCTTGTACAGTTGCCGACCCCTTATGTATTGAGGCCGATGTATTGAGTGCCAAGGCTGATGGCCCTTGTACACTGGGTTCTTCTCTTTCAACTTACTAAACAACGACATCCCTTGTTCGTCTTGGCAACTTTGAGTAACCTTTGTTAGTAGCCTCCCCAATGTTAGTACAACTTAACTCTAGTGTCCTTAAGCCCTAAAACGTGTACCTAACCACAGCATGCCACCTATCATTCCTTTTTCTGACATTGTACTGTGTTTCTTTATTCTATTTATCCCTTTTTACCCTTTTGGAAATGAACTATGATGGTATTTTTATATTGCCCTTTATTGTAATTACTTGGGTTTTCTCGCTGCCCTAGGGACTTACTATAAATAGTCTATTTTTTTTTATAGTAGGAATATCTTACATTTCTTTTAGATATAAAATATACCTATTCTTATGAGATATTCTTCTCCAAGTATAATCTCTTTACACTTTTATCTAATCTTGTTGAGTAGCTCGAGATTAGCAATGGGTAGACCTTGACATTAGCTTATACATCATACCAAGCAAAGTATTGAGCCATGTTATGTTCGTTGGTAAGTCACATCCTTTGAGTTGCTTCACGTAAGCTACCTTGTTTTTTAGCTTCTTCACTTCATTTTCTTTGTTATTACGAAGGTCCTATTTGGTTCCCATTCCCTACAATAAGTCCTAATGATTACTAAGCTCTTAGGTACATAGTATAATTCTAATATCAAAATTTGAGGTTTCGACTGAAAGCTGTATCGAAGTAGTTCTTGCTAGTGTAATGTTCTCTTTTACTTTGTTTTCTACTGGAAGAGCAAAGCAAGTCTGCAGTTTACTATTGGATTTGGATTTTCTACGTGCATGTGGGAATTTCTTATGTGAGGAGTGTTTTCTGAAGCTTTTTATTAAGAATGTCGAATCCTAGTATTTAAGGAGAGATTAATGATATAGAGAGTGATGGTCATGGTCGTGTTAACCAATAGGCCCCATGGACTACTAATGAGTAGATATAAGACCTTGCAACCATTGTAGCCAATTTGGCTGTCTCTATGCAAATGGTCTTAGAGATTAGACCTTAGGAAAGAATTTTTGTTGAAAAAGGCCAAGAGGTGAGAGAAATTTTGAGAAGGTAGATAGATGAGCAACAAGCACCTTAACCAATTTATATGAACCAAGCTTTACCTCGACAAGTTGATAGAGTTGCTAGAAGGAGACTAGAGTTGGATGAAGTAGAGAGGTATGATGATAAGGAGCAATACGATGGCATTGAAGAGTGTGAGCTAAGATCTCCCAGAGGAGCCCAGCATCTCAAGGAGTATATTCTAAGCTTTAATCAGTTTGGTAGTGCTAATGACTATTTAGACTGAGAGGATAAGATTAGAAAGATATTTGACTTTTATGACTATGAGGATGTTGTTCGTATCAAAGTAGTTGCACTAGAGTTTTTTGGATATGCAACAATGTAGGGGAAAAAGTTATAGAACATATGCTAGAGAGCTTGATGTGGGACCTAGACGTGGAATGAAATGAAGAGACTTCTAAGGAGCAGGTTTTTTCTAGAATATTACGAGCAAGACACATTCTCATGACTCTAAGATTTGAGGAAAGGCTTTAGATTAGTGGACGAATAAGTCAAAGAATTTCGATTGTTGATGATCCAATGTAATGTCGATGAACTCAAGACCTAAACTATAGTACAGTTCATTTCTAGGCTTAGAATTGAGATTGGCCATACAGTGGAGCTATAGAGGCTCAGGACTTTAGTTTAGGCCATTCAAGTGGCATAGAAGGTTGAAAGATAGAGGCAAAGTGAAATTAGTCAAATGCTGAGTAGTTGATTGGGATTGTTGACCTGAAGTGGCATGCTGAGTCGACTTGGAAACAATTGAGGACGAAACAGTTCTAAGGTAGACCACTGAGGATAGGTGATGAGTCGACCAAAAGATGGCCTAGGTAAGGGCAAGGCCAAGGCTAAGGAGCCTAAGGTCCTAAAAGACTAAGGTTAAAGCTTAGGGAGGAAGACTTGAGAAATCAGATGTTTCAAATGTCTTAGCTATGGACATGTAGCTAATCAATGTTCGAATTGATGTATCATGACTGTTAAGGGAGACAAGCCTTTGTTTAAAGTAAAGAGTGTTAATGAAGGAGAGGACGAAGCTGGAGTCGATTAGGTGCTAGAAGGATTTCTAGAAGATCTTGATGTCATGAACCCATTCGAACTAGGGGCCGAGTATTATTTCATAGTTCAAAGATCTTTTTGTACCTTTATGGATGATGAGAATTAGTAGAGGAAGAACCTCTTCTATATGAATTTCCAAGTGAATGGCAAACAATTTGCATTGATCATTGATGGGGGAAGCTATACCAATATCATAGTGCAAGGAGTAGTCAAGGCCCTAAAGTTACGAACTACCCATACCTTAAGTTGTACAAGATTCATTGGTTGAATGAGAAGGGAGGTCTACTCGTTGACGAGCAGGTTAGCATGCCCATTATTGTCGATGATAGGTATAATAATGAGGTGCTATGTGACGTCTTTCCTTTGTGCACTTCACACATCTTACTTAGCTGACCCTGGCTATTTGATTTAGCAGTGTTGTATGATGAATATAAGAACACCTATATGTTCCAAAAGGACATGAAGAAGGTTACATTGACTTCGATGAGCCCTAAGGAAGTATAGGAGTCATAAGAGAAGATTACTCAATCTCTATAGTGGAAATGCTTGGTGATTTCCCATACCTAATTTTCCCAAGAAGTCAAGGTAAAAGAGAGTGTACTCCTATTAGTTAAGAGATTGTTAAAGTTGAGAGAAGCAAGAAGCTAACCTGCTGAAGTGTAGATACTACTATAGGAGTATGCTGACGTCTTTCTTATCGAGATGCTGAAAGGTTTGCTACTTATTTGAGGTATGGAACATTTTATTGACCTTCAGCCGGGAGTTTCCCTTTTAAGCTAACCTACCTATAGGCTTAACTACGAGTAGGAAGCTAAGTTGAAGAAACAAGTAGATGAGTTGGTAGATTGCAGAATGTGTTTGAGAAAGCATGAACCCCTATGCCGTCCTAGCTGTCTTGGTAATGAAGAAAGATGGCATGTAGAGAGTGTGCATTAATAGTTAAGCCATCCATAAAATTACTATTAAATACCCATATTTGATCCCGTAATTTGATGATATACTTAAAGATTAGCATGGTGCCCGAATCTTTTCAAAGATTGATATGAAGAGTGGCTATCATCAAACACCGATAACACCTAGACGTGAATGAAAGATAACCTTCAAAGAGACGGATGGCCTATTTGAGTGGATGGCAATGCCATTTGGTCTGAAAAATGTATCGAGCACTTTATGTGACTCATGAATCATGTCCTGAGAATATTAATTGGTAAATGTGTTATACTGTACTTTGATGATATTTTAGTCTACAATGTTGACCTTATTTCTCATGTTGGCCATTTAAGATCGGTATTTGATATCCTCTATGCTTAGAAATTATTTGTAAATTTAAAGAAATTTGTGTTTTGCCAAAGCGAGGTTGTATTCCTCAGATATGTTGTTTCGAAGGGAAGAGTTTGAGCTGATAATAAGAAAGTTCGAGCTATCCTTGATTGGCTGATGTCAACTAGTAGTGCTGAAGTGAAGAGTTTTCATGGTCTAGCTTTGTTTTATTGAAGATTCATTTGGAACTTCAATTCCATAACTGCTCCATTAACTCAGCTTATTAGGAAAAACTTTGAGTTCAAGTGGTCTGAGAAAGCTTAGAAAAGCTTTGATGAGATAAAGTTTAGGTTGACATCAACCCTAATACTTGCCTTACTAGCTTTCAAGAAAATTTTTGAAGTAGAATGAGATGCATCAGGAGTCGGCATTGGTGTTATTCTTATGCAAGAGTGTCTACCAATTGCCTACTTTAGCGAGAAACTAAGAGGAGCTGCCCTAAATTACTTGGGGTATGACAGGAAGTTTTATGCCTTTATTCAAACATTGCAAAACTAGCAACACTACTTGTTGTTGAGAGAATTCATCACCTACATAGATCATAAATCTCTTAAACATCCTTAAGGGCAACAAAAACTTTCTTAGCGTCATGCTTAATGGGTTGAATTCCTAGAGTCTTTTTGCTACGTTGTTTGGTATAAGAAGGGAAGCACCAATACTATAGCCAACGCTCTTTCTCATCAGCATGTCCTTATTATGGCATTGCAAGCTAAGATACTTAGATTTCGCACCCTTCTTGATTAGTATGAGTATGATTTGTATTTTGGGCCCTTAGTGACAAAGTGAAACGTTGGAGGAGTTGTGGATGGGTTCTATTTGATCTAAGGGTTTTTGATGAAGCATAAACAAGTTTGTGTGCTGAGTGGTTTAGCTAGAGAGTTATTTGTTTGAGAAGCTCCTACTAGAGGTTTAGTTGACCACTTCGGAGAGAAGAGAATGGTGGAGATGTTGAGAAAGCATTTCTATTGGCTTGGGATGATGAATGATGTATGTTGAGTTCTTAAGATGTAAGAGGTATATGTATACTTTGCAAATTTAACCTTCTAGACATGGTGTCGAACTTGAGTATCGTAGATATTTCCCTAAGTCAATAAAACCTCGTAAAATGAAAACTGATTAAAAATTTAAACTAAAAACTTAAAACAAACATGAAATGCCTTATTATACGATTTGAAAACCCTAATCATGTACGAAAACCCTAATCTTTACATATACGTACTTTTACCGCTTGGACCGTAACTATTTGCCAACTGAGGGTCAGGAGTTTGCGGTCGTAGCTAAAGTACTGATCTTCATCTACAAGTGATAGTAAAGAGGTATAACACTTAGGTCATATGTGGCCTCCTTTTGTAACCTCCATAAAGCTAATTGCAACTTGTAACATGGTTTTAATGTGAATTTCGAATTGTAGAGGCATGCATACACAAGTACATGAGAGTCGAGCATAAGCTAAGCACCTACAATTTGAACATAAGTTTGAGACGTAAGCATATGAGAGTAACACGCTTGAGTTGGACATAACCTCCCTTCAACATAAGTACCCGTAAAGTAATATGTAAAATGAACTTCACTACCCCTTAAAAGAAACACTCATGGAATAATCATGTGGAGGGACAATGAGGCCTCCACATAACCATAAAATGTGAATTTGAACATAAACCTTGAACATAAGTGCATAAGACTAGAGCGTGAGTTTGCGCGTCAACGTGACATAAATCTTATGCTTGAATACATAAGGATTGAATGCTTCAATTCAGCGTAGTCTCTTTGGCATGGGCATATGTATGCTTCCATCATGAACACTTTTAAACTTTCTATATGAGTACACGTGAGTTGAGTATGCAACTTGAGTACAACACTTTTGGTATTTAAGCTGAACATGAGTCTCATCATATGCGTCGAACATAAGCCTTAATATATGAGCCTTAATCATGAGTGAATGTAAGAGTCACATCTGAACCTTGAACATTAGGGTCAAACGCAAGTGAGTGTAAGCCATAGTCACGAGTCTTGAACTCAAAGTGAATATTCAATACGATATAATCTATGAATGTAACATGAGCTTTGAGTATGGAATGTATCTTAAACATGTCACATGTGTTAAGCATGATATCTCATGAGGCCCATACGTGACGTGAGGCTTGAGCACAACATGAGCTTTGAGCATGATGCGAGGTTTAAGCGTCACATGAGTCTTGAAAACCACATAACTCTTGAACACAACGTTGGACACGATGTGAGCATTAAACGAGATGTGAGATCCCACTACATGAGTTGAACATAAGGCGTTGAACGTTAGTCTTCTAATACGAACACGTGCTAGAAAACATCATTTAAACATCATCATAAACATGTGGGCTTGGTGTAGTATCACTAATCTCATATGAATTGCATATTGTCATCACGTATTGCAAGAATCCTTACGCGTATGTATCATCTCTAGTTTTCATAATTGGATGTCATACTTTTCCATTGCACCTTACTTTTACTAACTCCCTTGTTCCCCTTCATTCATAGGTGCTAACTTTCTTTCATATAGACGTCATTGCTGCTTTTAGGGATCATTGACATGGGAAAAGAATCTAGTAAGAGTCATTCTCGTAGCAACAATATTGATAAGAACAATGAAATTTTGTCATATTTTGAGGATCACATCCCGGCAGGCCTCTTACTTCGAGACAAGTAGGTAGACCCAATTATTGAAGGTGACTTCTTCTAGCAAGATATAAAGAGGCGGGATATACATCCACATCTACCTAAGGATTACATGCTACGTTTCATAAGACAAGAACCTCTAGTACACAAGAGGGGTTGAGATAGAAGCAGATTCTATGCTATGTCTTAGGAATGAGAGGAAAGAAATCCCTCTTTTAGATAGTAACTTTGATGGCCCTAAGCACATAGTGAATGGCTAGTTTTCTTGGGTGATGTACATTTTCAAGAATCTTGCATACACATCCATTTTGGAAGAGGCGGGGGTGTATTACCCCATATGGGTGTCTTCTCATTTAACTTTAGACCACCTGCAAGAAATAGCGAGCTATCATGTCCCGTTGGAGTACTCACTTACATACCTTTGTGATAGCATAGGGTGAGATCACTTCAACACTAGAGGATTTTGCAATCCTTCTAAGCCTTCCTAATCTTGGATTGATCGACATCACCACAACTTTAATCTCGGAAGATGATTGAGCATTGATTAAAATATTAGAAGTGGGCTCCAGATACTAATAGGCATGGTATACTTAGTACGTAAATCAAGCATTTCTTTAGGTTAGACAAGGGTAATAAGATGGGGCTTCGATATTAGTGTAAGTAAGTTCCTACATTTCAATGTGGCATAGTCATTTTTTACTTTTTATCTTGTTGATGTTTACTTTATAACCTTAACCTAATTTATCTTGCGTTAAATTTCAGGTATGAGTCGGAAGCTTTTATTGCTTGTTGGTTGTCATTTTTTGTGTTCCTAGGGGGCCTCGAAAAGGGCGTTAGTCCTCAACTCTTCAGTATTTTTGTGTTCCTAACCATCCACTTGGCTATTCATATCATGTGAGGGGAACGTTTCTTTTTTGGGTCTTTCTACTTGGGTTCCTTGTATAGGCGTTTGGACCTCTTTCATGAAGCTTTAGTACACTCGTAAGGGAGATACGTTGTGGTATCTTACGTATACTTGGTGTTTCTTTGTATGTTCTTCTGTAAGCATTATAGGAGATGTTCTACTCTCTCGCTTACACATTCTGATGTTGTTAGGCCCTGGGCTTGGGGATAGGTCAATAGAAACTCCCAAGTACTTTGAAGAATGTCATTGATACCTATCACGAGTTTAACTTTCGTTTATACATAAAGGAATTGCCTGAATATGAATGGTACTCAGAAATCTAGCCTTCCAGTTCAAAGCACTTGGTAAACTTGATAGAGCTTCATGATGAGCTTTTTGATGTTGAGATAGAGTTTATCTTATGGAGTACACTTAGGGGTCTTCCGTTACTTCATGATTGGGCCAATGCTTCTAATTGCTTCCTTGAGTGTAGTATCATGAAATATTCACCTGATCAAGTTGCTCGACGATTGTGGTTTGATCGAGGAGTGCCTCATGATTTGGTCATTAACCAAAGTTTTGATGAGTGTGGCAAGTCATTCAGACTTGAGAGTCGGAACAACATTCATGGGAAGATCAAGCAATTATTCTTTCCTTCTATGAGTTATTCTAAGGTTGCATTGAGTGGCTGGCTCACATATTGGAAGAATTACTTTGATGGGTCTAAGAATTATGTCTTAAAGACAGCTGAAGGGGATTTTCCTAAAATAGTCATCCGGCGATGTGAATTTCACTTTCAACTCAAATAAGGCCTAAAATCATCTAATAATGTAAAGTTATCTGATGATTCTTAGGGTAAATCACAAAGCGAATGCTCACCCTCTCCCCCATTGGTCATCAAATAACCTAAGCGTAGCCACATTCATGAGGTAGCATTATTATTACACTCTCCTTCCTCCTCTTTTATACACTAATATTTTCTTAAAACTTACTCTCCTTAGTTTTATCAATTTTATGTGTGTCACAGGAATGAAAAGGAAAGGAGAAGGATGCCACTTCCATTAAACAGAAAGTGATGAAGCATCATCTTGATGGAGCGAGTGGTAGCATCCCTAAAGGAACTTCTTCAAGTCAAAGTGTCCCTCCTATCACTTGTCCTTTTCCAAGTCACTATGGTATGGGAAAGGTACTTCAAGCTAAAGATCCACTTGTTATTATCGATATTGTGGATGAAGGAGAAGATGACATTGAGTAGGTTGATTATGGGATTCTCTTGAATACATAAATGACGATAGAGATACATGCTGCTCCCAATGCTTCCATGGATGCTGCTGTAGTTAGCTACTTTCCTACCCTTTGTAGTGACGCGACTTTACCTATTCCAAGGGATCCCACATCATCACTTCCCCTAGAGATTAGAGCAATACAACATGGAGATAAAGGATCAGTAACCAATATGTTAACGAACTCAGAAGATACTTCCTCCTTTCATGGCTTTACGATACCTTCTAACTTCCTAGCATCGTTGGAGTACTTACATAGGATGGAGGGGGATTTTTGGACGGGATCCTTCTGTTTGAGTTCTAATGTGACTAATCATATCTTAGGCTTACTTGGGCAAGTCGTAGGGCTAGTTGATGTGGCTTAGCGCTCGTTATCCGTAAAAAATCTCGAACTTTTGATTAGTAGTGTCATTGTAGCACGTGCCTTTAGGTTCAAGCTCAATAAGATGGAAATCATTGCAGTTAAAGCTCAAAAGGTATTAAGCAGTCAAGACATTGAGGAAAGATGTGAGCTGTTCAAAGCTGAACTTGTAAAGGCAGAACTTAAGAGAGAGAAGTGTTTGGCAAGCATAGATTTTGATTCTACTGTAGCATATAGTGTTGAGTATTGATAGTATTATTTTTGTTCTCTTTGCACCCCCCCCCCCCCTTTTTTTAATGGAGTGTAATGACTTGTTCAGCTTAGTATGTGTAGTTTCACTTCTCGCTTATTTGAGATCCATGCCTTTCCATAGAACATCGTGAATTGACATGAGTTAGTTGATTTAGTAAGATCTTAAAAGTTCACATCATAATGCGCTTAGAAAGCATTGCATTTCCTTAGTAGTACTTTACATAATAGTTTACTTCATGGCTTGATAAATTTTCAAGAAAACCTTTCTTAGTAGAAGTGTATTCCATTTACAAGCAAGGATTCAAATATATGATCCAATAGTATGGAGATATTGATTGAAATGAGGAATATTAGTTCCTTTAGATAGTCATATGATGAGTTAAGGGGGTATTACCTACTACTTAACTATTTTTACATGCTGTATGAATGTATACTCAAATAGTACAAGTCATTGTCTTATTCGATAGAACATCACATAATGTGCTTGGGAGGCAAAGCTTCAACTAGTCGACAACTCATATGATAGATGTATATTGTGCACTTGGGAGACAAGTTTCTTACCAAGTAGCAGCATTACAAACACCAATACTTTGTTACTATTTTTTTTTTTAACCTAAGGTGTACAAAGGAGATAATAGTAGAAATAGACATGCAAAATAAGCTTGTTTAGCTCGAGCTGTAAGTTTCATTCATTTAACTTTACTGTAGTTTTCTTTTTACAAATGGAACTTTTTGACATATTGAAAATTGATAGGAGTAGTAATAGCATCCATACTGGGATTCTTAAGTTTGCAATATCCACTTTCATACACTTCCTTAACTACGAAAGGCCCTTCCCATTTTGGTGTAAACTTAGGTATTGGGGTACCTCGATGTACATGCTCAGTTGCACGAAGTACGACATCGCCTTATTGGAAAGACCTCTTTCTCACCAAACGGTTGTATGCCACTCTAAGCCTATGTTGATAATTAATGAGATTATGTTTGGTGATATCATGCCTTTCGTCTAATGCTTCCAGATCCATTACTCGCAATGTGTCAGGTTTGAGCTCAACATTGATTGCCAACTTAGTAAATGGGATCAAGACTTCTATGAGAAGTCCCATATATTAGAGAAAAAGGAGTTACCTACGTTGGCCTTTGTTTAGATGTCCGATAGGCCCAAAATGCTAATGGTAGCCTATCATGCCATGCCTTATGATTATCATGAACCATGCGACTAAGTATCTTTAACAAGCTCTTCTTAGTGGCCTTAGCTTATCTATTTCCTTTCAAGTAATACGTCGTAGACTTTACATTATCAATATTATAGGGAACCAGTAGTTAGCAGACATGCAAATTGATAAAAGGAGTAGCATTGTCAGATAAAATACGCTTCGGGATTCTGAATCTACATATGATATTCTCCTTCATGAAACTCGTAACTACTAGTCTTATAGCCTTCCTTAAAGAAGCTGCCTTTACCTACTTTGTAAAGCATTTCGTTCTTGCTAAAATCCAGATGCATCCTCTCGATGGTGGATGTATAGGCCTAATAAGGTCAAAAGCCTACGTATGAAAAGGCTAAGGAGTTGTGGTGCTATGGAGTGTAACCACACGAGCATAAATGGCATCGCCATGCTGTTGACAGATAATACACTTCTTAGTGAAGTTAAAAGTGTCCACTTCCATTATTGGCTAATAGGATCCTCTATCGAGTAGATACTAATATAGTTTCCTTCTTCCTTGATGCTCCTTGTACTCTCTAGCATGCACTTCAGTCAAAACCGTTTCCGTTTCAAGAGGAGTGATGCACTTAGGGGTTTTCCTATAAACGATACTTTGTAGAGCTCACCTTCGTATATAAGATACTTCCTGGCCTTTCGCTTTACAAGCTTGGCATCCATACTATTCATCAATAACATATTGTTCCTTAAGTAATCGATGTATGGGTGTCATGACCCTAAAGAGGGCTAGTAGGATTGTTTAAAATTTTCATATCATATGTGCACCCATGATACGAAAATTACCCTATAAGTTAGAGGTTATAAAACTCTAAAAAAATTAGTTACTAAAGTTTTTTTTTTATTCTTAATTTAATTAACTTACTACAACATATATGTGACTATGGATATCCGATAAGCCAAGTCAATCAGAATTGTAAAGAATCGATATCCTCTAACAAACAATAAGATTAGGTGGTAAATTTTTAAAACTCAAACTTACGAAAGTCACAAAATCTAACTGTAGTATTAATAATTATATGTAATATTTCAAACCGTTTACACAGTCTATCCTCCGATTTTAACTTTTAAGCACCTTGACACTGATACTTAATACTTAGCTTTTAGCCCATGCCTGATTATCTAGCAACCTACAAAAGAAAACTATTAGGGAGTAAGACACAAGAGCTTAATAAGTTATCTCTCATACTATAATAGCAAGCATGTTATCAAACAATTTAGTAACAAACATATGAATAGATGAACAAATAGTATGCTAAACAGTATATATGCGGTTGACAGGTGTTACATACAAGATTGGATTTAACGCCCTTCGAAGTAACAGTTGGAGATACATTGGCACCAATCACAACTGGAATCTAGCACTTGGGTTTTTAACCATTTATAAATATATAAAGAAATTCTCTGTTTCACAAAACAAGTTTCTATTTCCAATTGTCAATAGTATACAAATATCCAGGTCTAGTGATGAGGTGGCCTCCGTAATCTACGCTCACACCTTACAGTGGTGGTCTTTAGACATGACCTCTAATCACCCGCGGTTAGCATCTCTAGTGCTAAGTAAACCCGCGAACCAAGGGTAGGGTCTTGTTGTACCAGTACTCCAGTACTATACTAATCAAATCATGTGGAAATCCATCCTTCTAAGGGCTTTCATTACCAACCACGTGAAGTGACGACCGGAATATTATATGCAATGTTCGGTGCTCTATGCATGATTCATTTAATTTTAGTGGAGTTGAATATGATTAAGTCACTTTAGGAGATAGTTAAACATTATCAACAAATCATTCAAATTATGCAACAATCAATTATATAACCAAATCTTCAATTATCACATTTAATAGTATTTTGCATAGTAATAAACCAATATCAATCACATGCATAACCTAAACCCTCATGCTTTAAATTATCAATATTTAATTTAGGTGCACTTATTACGAGCACAAAACAAGTATAATCGGGAGTACTCACCTGACCATGCTCTACTCAAGGGTTCTAGTAATTTGATGGTAAATTTGGATCAAAGTCGTGATCACCTGACAATAAGGAATATAGAAAATAGTAAGTTCGAGGCTTAAAAACTAATTAGTATTGCAATTTATATTATTTACTTAACTTAATTATTGATTTACGTGAAATTGTCGATTTGATTTTTTTATCGAATCGCATATAACTTTTTTGATTTAGCTCGAATCGTTATGAATTTATGGTCCATTTCAATCGTTTTTTAGCATACTTTCTCGTAGTGAGGTTCATTTTGGATGTTGTCACTCAAAGTTTGGACTCATAGTTTGGTCTGTGATATAAAAATATCATAAAATTTATTGTTTTCATTTAAAAAGTTACAAAATATTAATTTCAGTTTTTTCTTAGTCTATATATGATTTAATATAAGTGATAATTTTATTGTTTTAAGCTTATTTTACCCTAATTACTTATTTCTATCTTTTTTTTTCTAATTTACGGTAGCTATATATATATAGATATATACCTACTTCTTATATATATATATCTATACATATTTATTAACTTATTTTATGTATGAACTTATTTTGAATTTAATTATATACCATATGTTATACGTATAAGTGTAATATGGATGTATTTATATTTTATATACATATACCTATTTTTATACATGTACACATATACATATAGATAATATAAAATACTATTTATATATATATACATACATACCTTCACGTCAACTGTACATACCTTCACGTCAACTGTACATACCTATTATACATAAAAAAAATACTTACTTGAATGCATAAATACAAAAATACCTAATACATGTATATATATAATATACCAAATACTAATTATTCATACATATATAATACATAAATACATAGATATATTTTCATGTACATGCATATATATATATATATATATATACATTTAGCAATACTTAATTAGTCAAAATACTAAACACTTAGCACATGTATTCTTATTTATACTTATATATATATATACATATACTGTATCTTCTACATAATAATGTATATATACATATCCACATACATATGTTTATATACACATAAAAGAGATATACATATATATTAATTTATCTACTCATGCATCTATACATGTACATGTAATGAAACATATAACAAAATACTTAGTATATACATGCACATACCATATAATATTCATATATACAACTAAAATAAATACACTTACCTAAATATGGTGGTAATATCCTTAATTTTCTTTTTCTTTTTCTCCTTCTCCTTCTCCTTCTTCTTCTTGAACTTTGTTTTGCTTTTGTTTTGTTTTACTTTGCTTTTCCTTTCTTTTGTTTTTTTTCCACTTTATATTTTCGGTTTGATTTTTCCATATTTTTTTTTTTGGGACGTGAAGACCATCTAATTTTGAAGCAAATAAAAAAAAAAAAACAAAGAAGCTTATCCTCTTAATTTAGGAATTAATTAAGATAAGACATATACCTTATTCTTTCATCCTTTATCCCTTTAATTTGTGACACATGTATCTTATTTTTGTGCACATGGGCTGTTGTAATTTGTAGCTACATTCATGTTGGAAAAAGGAAGAAAATAAAAGAGGAAAAGAAAAGAAGAACAAGAAAGGAAAGAAAATAGAAGAAAAAGGAATATATAAATAATTATATGTAATTTTTCTAAACATAAAAATAATAATTATAAATTAATTTTGGAATTTTATGAAAATTTATCAATTTAATTGGTACTCGTTATAATTATAATTTTTACAAGTTATTCTAACGGATTTATTAAAAGTTTTATGCGATTACACGATTTAGTTGATAATTGTAATCGATTATGATTATATCACTATTGAGTGATCTTTAATTATTTTATAAGCTCAAAGTTATAGTTTTAGGGTTTCGATCAAGTTTGGGTTTGATTTTGGGTAATTGTGCATAAATCGGATTTAGGTTTTTTGGAATGCGATTTAGGTTTTCATAGATTTTTCTAGGGTTTTTATTACTTATAATATATTAAAATTTATAATTTATTAAATTTTTATTTTGCTTGGCTTTAACAATTCATGAAGTCACTACAGTATTAGGGTTTAATTCTACTCTAAAATAGCTAAATTTATGGGGTTTACAATGGGCATTTCTAGTCTCCAACACTAGATACAAAATCACACTCACTTTAGTCGGGAAGCTCAAAACATTTAGGGCAATATACTTACACTTGAAGTGCGTCTTTAGCCATTGATGGTCAATAATACCCTGTACGTTGAATGCGATGATATAGTGGTAGCCCTTCCTCTCTACACTAGATTTGGTGATACTTGTCTAACTTGAGACCAGCTTCCTTAGAGCCAATACATCAAGAAAGAAACGTTCTGGACCCTTGTAATGTAACATTCAGTTGATTTTAACAAAATTCTTCAAAGCCAAAATAGATGTCGCGTTAGGGTGCGCTAACTGTTTTATGAATGGGCTATGCCAATCGTCTTGCATGTCTTCATCCTCATTAACAAAATTTAAAGCCGTACATAGGATAGATTTCTTGGCTACTTGGATATTCACATTACCATTAGCATCTTGAATCGGCATTTTAGATGCTAGTGTGGCTAATGCTTTGGCATACCTATTCGTCGATCGACTTGTGTGTTTGTACTGTATAGAATTAAAAATTTTTACCATAACTTGTACTGTAGCCCTATAAAGTGCAAGTGTAGGTTCCTTCAATCCAAACTCACCCGTGGCCTATCTAATTATTAAATTTGAATCACCTCGAATACATAAATTATGCGCTCCAAATCCTCATGCAGACAACAAGCCAAGCAGTAATGCCTCATACTCAGCTTCATTATTGGTGCATCGAAAATCAAGTTTAAATGCTAAGGGTATCTCTTGACCCTGAGGTGATATCAATACGATTCTTGCTCCCTAACCTTGATTTCCTGCAGAACCATCGAATTGAAGTATCCATTCATCATCCATCTCCACCATCAGAGTATCTTCATGAAATTTAGTTGGTATTACGCCTATAGTCAAGCCCTTTTGGTCATTTGGGAAGTGTGTTAATAGATCAGCTAGGGCTTGTGACTTGATGGTCTTAGGGGATTTCACTAAGATGTCAAATTCTCCAAAAAGAAGTAACCACTTAGCAACTCATCTTAATAAAGCTGGTTATGATAATAAATACTTGATTGGATCTAAATGAGTTATCAGATTGATCTTATGCACAAGGAAGTAATGTCGTAACTTTTGCATGGAAAATACCAGTGCGAGAAAGTGTTTCTCATAAGCTGGGTACTTAACCTCACTGCCTTGAAGGGTTCGGCTCAAATAGTATATAGGTGGCTCCCGACCATTAACTTCTTGCGCATGCAAAGCTCTAATGGACTTGTCAATAGATGTAAGATATAAAATCAATGGCAATTCTTTGATAGGTATGTTCATGGTCTAAGGAGAAGTCGAGATCATCTTAATCTTTTGAATTGCCTCCTTGTGGACTTGTTCCTATTCAAAAGAAATTCTTTTCTTCAAAAGTTGGTGCAATGGGTATGAAATCTCGGCAAGTGCTAGTATAAACCTTATGATATAAGAGACTTTCCCTATAAAAGTTTTTACTTCCTTTAGGGTAGCAGGGGATGGCATTGATCTTATAGCTTGCACTTTCACAGGATCAACATCAATTCCTTTTCTATGGGAAACAAACCCCAATAACTTCCTTGAGGACACTCCAAAGAAGCATTTGAGAGGATTCATGCAAAGCTTGTATAGTCGACATCATTCAAAAACCTTTTGTAGATGAACCGTGTGATCATGTGCCCTTTTAGACTTGATGACTATATCATCGACATAATCCTCCATAAGTCATGCATCATATCATGAAATATAGCAGTCATTGCCTTTTGATAAGTGGTGCCCTCATTCTTAAGCCTAAATGGCATGATGGTATAATAAAAATTTCCAACTAGTATCGGAAAGGGGGTACACTCCGCGTTCCTAATTGCCGTCTTAATCTAATTATGACTACTGAATCCATCCATAAATGAGAATAAATCATGTCCTACAGTCGCATCTATCAGAGTATCGATGTTTGGTAGAGGAAATTCATCTTTAGGATAAGCCTTGTTCAGATCTCGGAAATTCACACATACTCTTATCTATCCATTCTTCTTTCTTACAAGAACGATATTATCAAGCCAAGTAGGATGTTGGATGGGCCGTATGAATCTAGCTTGTAGTAACTTCTTTACTTCTTGCTTAATTTGGACTTCAATCTTAGGGCGGAAAACCTTTTGTTCTTGCTTTACATGCATAACTCTTAGGGTAATGCATAATCTATGTACTATAAACCTAGGGTTCAATCTTGGTATCTCTTCGTAGGTCCATATAAATATGTCTCTATATTCTCTTAGCAACTTGGCAATATAAACTTTTATTTCTTATAGGAGGCTCTTATTTATGAAGATTAGCCGTTGCGACTCTTCCAGTCTCGCTAGATCTAATTCTTCTATTTCCTCAGCCTGTGGCTTCTTTTAGTCTTGTAGTTATTGTGGGGTGGATTGGACTTCTTGCATTGTTATGGGATTTGAGGAGGAAAAACATACCTCCTCAGACCCTTGAGACCATCATAAGCAATATACGCTTCTTCCGTCTTCTCGAATGAAGCTTTTAATTCCTTTAGGCTGCTTGTTCTTCTTCTTTCCCCCATGACACCTGCGCATCTTTCTTTTCTTTTGCCAACCATCTTGAATTTCTTCCCATGTAGGTAAAGGGACAACAATCGACTTAGCTATCGCAGTCTCGCCTTCTTCAACAAATTCATCAAGGTAGGCCAACTCAGTAAAATATGATTCGTATTGCTTGAAAGGGTTCTTAGTAGCTGGAATGAATACATACTTCCTTCTCCAATGACCCTTGATACATTGATGCAATGTCGATGGGACTAAGTTGTTATCATGCACCCACTTCCTTCTAATGAGGAGATGCTTTTGAACCGGCGTAGCAATAACATGAAAGGTAGTAGTACCATAGATAGGGCTGATCTTGAGATCAATATTAACATACCTAACAGAATCTATGGGGGCATGGTTAAATCCATTTATTGAAATAGGTTATTTAACCAGTCGTCGAATATCAATTCTAGCAGCCTTAAAAGTAATCATTGGCATGATATTTAACAAAGAACAATTGTTAATGAATGTTCTCTTGATCGAAGACCTGTTAAGCATGCCTTTCACATATAAGTGACGATTGTGATTGAAGTTCTTCATACACATGTCTACATTAGTAAATAGAATCACATTTTCGTGTGCTGTGGCCATCCTCTTCATAGGCTGCGCTGCATTATACTCTACGTATTGACTCTTAGAGATCTATATGAGTGCAGTTGTTGTTGCAAGTTGAACTTTCTCATTGAATCCTAAGTGATCAAAGAAATTCCTAAAGTTAGCTACCTTCAACAATGCCATAATAATAGGTAGGTGTTCATCATCCTGAGCTTCGATTGACTTTCCTTTATCTTTAACATTTCCAATAGTTTGGGTATCAATTATTTCAATGGTGATGGGATCATGGCTAATGGCGTTGACAACACGCATTCGGTTGTTGTGGCCAGGAAGTGGATCGTTTCTAACATCATTGTTATTGATGATCAGCTCACTATGTGCAACTCAATATTGAATATTTTCTTTAAAGTAAAATAATCTTTAGTTGGGTAACTGATAATCCGATGAAATTTGTTGATAGTCATTTTTTGCTCAACCTACACTTGTCCTTTCTTCGGCTAAGAAGCCGGGTAATTGAATCTCTCGGCACTCTTACTCTTCAGAAGACATTCGACAATTATGTCGAGTAGAAGAAATGCTTTTGGTTTGAATTTAAATCTATAGTGTAAACAGTTATCATAAGTACAATTATATTTTACAACCACTTGCTATCCCTACATATTTAGGGAGATGTCAAGTCAAGAGCACTTTACGTGTCTTAACAGTTACCTTGGCAATTGCCTTAGACACAACAACTGTCTATAAATACTGGAAAGAAACTTGATAAGATCTCTTGAACTCTTCTTATTCTCATACTTACTTTACTAAATCACCATCCTAACTTAGGTATTAGAGTAGCTATATTGGATTGGCCCGGTACCAAGTATTTTTACTCTCTTTTGCAGAACTATTTCTTAACCCCAAAATTCACCAACAACAAAATCTAAAATACCTGGGATCACTCTTTTCTTCATTTGTGGAGAGGTGCTCAACCTTTGGAAGCTTGATATTTCCATCATAGAGCCACTAGTCGAGCATTTGATACACTTTGGCCATAGGATAAGGATATGTCAAAGATGTCCAAGAGTTAGTAAGCTTATCATCTCTTTGTTTCTTTGCTCCCCTTGGTGATTCACGTTGAGCTGCACTTACAGACGAAGTGTGCTTGTTGAATCTCCCAACTTCACTTCTTTGTCATGCCATTGAGTTATTGATCCTTCGCACGTTCTCAACTAGCATGGCAAAGGAGGCCAACGAAAAGTTTTCAAAGTAGACCATGTACTCAAGAAACATCCCTTGAATATAGATCTTGACCTACTCTCTCTCATCACAAATGTCTTGTATATCTAGTGTATGCTCTCGAAAGCGCTCGATATAATCCATCAGATCTTCTTTGGCCTTTTGTTGGATCCTCCCTATGTCAGTAAGGTTGACTCTATCTTTTGTGGAGAAGAACTTCTCCAAATACATCTTACACATACTACCCCATGAATCTACTAATCTTGGAGGGAGATTAACATATTAGGTGTATGCCTTTTCAGTGAGTGACTTGGAGAATTTTTTTTAGTTTCAAATCGTCATCTAGGCCATATACTTCTAGCATCTCAATAAATTTTAGCAAATATTCTTTAGCACTTCTTTTCTTGCCATTAAATAGCATGAACTTCGAACTGACATAATCTTTAGGGTATGACTTCGCGGCAATGAATTCGTCAAGCTTCAATTTTGGTATCCTAACCATAGATTTCGCTTTTATCTCCATTAAATATATATCTAAATCTTCTATGGCTACAAATGAACCTCTCTAAGTAAATGCTTCAGCCCTTAGTGACATCGCAGGAGTAGGTTGCATAGGTGCTACAATAATAGGTGTAGATCTTATAGACATGGGATTCATTGGTGTTGGTTGAACAGAGTCAATAATTGTGACTGTGGCATAACACGTGAGGATGACAAACCTCCAATCTAAACTCCTTGATTCCTTACTTTAGGTAACGAATCTTGTGTGGCTGTAGGTTCTATAGCAAGAAGTTGTTCTCTAACCTTAGGAGCAACATGCTCATTGACAACCGGAAGGTTGGGTAGGGTATATTGTTGCACTACATTAGAAGGATTCGAGGAAGTTACTCCTTTTTGCATACCAGTAAAGGCAGCTAAAGCAGGCGCATATTGAGAAAACATCACCAAAGTTCACTTAGGTTCCGATTAGTCTCCTGTAGCTCACGCGTCAATTGTGCATTATTAAGGACACCTTCCTGTTTACTGTCACCTTGATTAGTGTCTCTAATTGGAGGTGGATTTTGATCATTGGTTATAGTAGTAACATTTTTCTCTTGATTAGTTCCTTTAGTAAGGTTAGGTAGTCTTCACCTTGAAGGTACCATGATGTGAGAATCAAGTCTTCCCTCCCCAGTAAAGCCACTAGAAAAATGTGGGGCTTTTGGGTACAAATGCAAGTGTCATGTACGTACCGTGTGTGAAGTCGTGCTACATGTAACTCGCGAGATGACTTGAGTGACTCGCATGGGATGATCAGGTGAGAAGTGTAAGGAGGAGTAGGCGATCTTAGTAAGGCTCTAATATGTATGGTGATAGGTAAAGGAGCGCAATGACATCAAACTCTAAGATTAATGAAGAATGAGGTAGTGTTTTTGATGTGTTTGAGTATTTAATTTTTAAGCCAAAGTTTTGGCAGAGTAATGATGTTAATTGGGGTGGGGGGAGGTGGGTGGGGTTAGTTTTCTTATTCAAATGAGGATGTGAATAGGATATTTATAGGAAAGGGTAATTGATCACATCCGTCAGATCATGACAGTTGTCAATGGTTAGGATTGAAGCCTCTTATTAACGCATCTTAAGTGGGCTATTTTCATGGGTTTAAGCCTAGGTAAAGGCTTTCTTTATTATTCTAATGTGAGCTAAACCAAGAAAGCTTGGATTGGATAGACCAATCCAACGGGCTCTACTTTAAGCCTGCTATGCTAAGTCTCCCCTGATCATCCCGATGATTTATGTAGATTGCCCTTTTGTCTTTTTCATTTATGTTTATAACCTTAGTGGGGCTAGTATATAAACCTCATTTGTTGTACCTAGACAACATACCTTTTGATTATTAGAATATACAAGTTTCCCTTTTGAGCAACCCTAATGGTTTCACTATCCTTCTAACTCTTATATATTCCCTTTAGTAAGGAATAGTTGTAAGTGACCTTATAGTTCAAACCGGTAAGTCCTATCTGGTGGATTGTAGGCTGAGTATGATTAATTAGTATATCATATCTAGTTGGTAGTTGTTTGGACTTTGCTAGTCTTCTTTTGTTTTCTTTTAATTCACTTCATTATGGTCCTCCTCTATGTGCTTGACCCTAGAGATGTGTTACTTATGTAAGCTACGCATGTCATATGTGCCCTAATTAAACACTTGATGTGTACTTTATTGATCTTTGATTTCAAGTGGCATCCCCTAGTGGGGTTAGTATGTAAACCTCATTTGTTGTACCCAGACAACACACCTTTGATTTTCAAAATATACAAGATTCCCTTTTGAGCAACCCTAATGTTCTCACTATCCTTCTAACTCATATTTATTCCTTTTTAATAAGGAGTGGTAGCAAGTGACCTTACAGTTTGATCCAGCGAGTCATATCCAGCGGATTGTAAACTAAGTAAGATCGATTGGTGTATCATATCTTCTTTTGTTTTCTTTCAATTCACTTCATTATGGTTCTTCTCTGTGTATTCGACCACGGAGATATATCACTTATGTAAGCTATGCATGTCATATATGCCCTAATCAAACACTTCACATGTCCTTTATTCATCTTTGATTTCAAGTGGCATCCCATAAACTTAACCTTTATCATCTCAAGGAATGATAAGAAGTGAGATCATGGCAATCATAAAATCTTCCATTCTCAACCTTGATTTATGCAAGAAAGTCATTCCACTAATCATCATGCATGTAAGTAAAAGTTAACTAACATACAATGCAATTTTGCCTCTCCAAAAATGAAATGGTGGCACCACAAATCCAATATTCATTTAACATACTCTTAGAAATAAGAATCATTTAGTGAAAGTGAAAAAAAAAAAAATTTAGTATAACATAATCATGTCAAAAAACTACCTCTTACTTTTTGTCTTATCTATGTCCACATAAAACTACAACCCCATTAAATGCTCATCTTTTCTTCCTTATATGACTGAAATGCCATACATTAATCACTTTAAGTTCAAGTGTTAATTTATTGAGTCACAACCATTTTTACTCCAGTCTTTATGTACTAGCTTAACCTACAAGCTTTCCTCATTTCCTAAACATCACTAAAACCACGCATACTAAAGCTCCATTGTAAATGTTTTATCATATTTCATTATCACTTTAAGTAGCCTTCCTTTTCTTAAGAAATCAACCTATAAACCACCTTGACCTTACATCATACTAAGTGCAGTTCTTCAATAGGTGACATCTATTCCTCTCTTCATAAGTAGTACAATATAATATGTTAACATGTTAGTTAGGGTTGATTAAGAACCTATAACGAAATGCAATGCATGTATGGGATTAGGCTAGAATTGCTTGTAAACATGACATTATGGATGAAAGGATTCAACTTTTATGAGAACATATGAAATCAAGTAAAATGAGAAATGATGTTTTAGACTTTCTAACCTTATAATGAGCTTAGCTAGTTGTATAACATGTATGTGCTTCAAAAATTGTGTATAGTGTGACACATAGATCTTTTACTTATATGACCGAATAATTAAATACAAGATGGCATATTATATTTAATGAAATATTTGAGATATTGTCTATATGCTGAGGATAGTCAAACTATGTTCATAAAAAGAGAGATATTTATGGTTGGTTTAGAAAATAATTTAGTAAAAGTGTTGTTAAGAATAGAAGTAGAAATGAAATTTAAGTGATATCCTTATAAAAAAAGTGTGCAATATAATTTGGCTATTTAACAACTCCTACAAATAAATCCAAGGAATGAGAAATAAGTATTATCTTAGTTAAATAGGCAATAACTTTCGTGACTTTAAATAGAAAAATAGAAAGTTAAAATCATTTTTTCTAAGCTTAACCTAGCGACAAATACATACGCTCAGTTTAATCAAGTAAACAACATTAAGGAGATGAATTATAATGTACACTTTTATGTTAATAGTGGAATGTATACTGCGTAAGCTTTGTTTAAACTAGTAGATTGCAAAGATTCTAATGTAAAATGAAGAAAGTTATGATCATAGAAACTTTATTATACTAGAAATTAAAAGATTTATGAAATTATATAAATATTTTCATTTATTCTTTACGTCACTAAGCTATTTGTAGTATTTCTACATGTTATCGGTGAGATTACACCCATGAGGATTAGTACAATGGAGTACTGAGCAAGGTAACTTAATCTCCACAATAACCATATTAGTTTAGTCTTGCAATGTAAATAACTAAGATGTTTTGGAAATGACAATGCAGAGATTAGGGAATAATATGCTTATGTTTGGCTTATAGCTATTATGATTATATTAATATTACTTTAAATCATTAAATAGAAATTTTTATGATGGGGATAACTAAATATCATGATGCTAGAGCGTTTAAAACATTTGTCGATCACCTATAAATGAATTCAATAACGAAATCTATAGGGCAACAAACTCATGCACTACACAATTTGCATTGTAAAAGGCTATTAGAATTAAGTGTTCGAGAGAGGAGGTATGTGTACATCATACAATGCCTTATCACATCATTCCTTAATTGAAATCTTATTTAAGGATAAATTGCTTAAGGGTGCGGAGATAGTAAATGCTCCTCAGATTTCGTCACGAAGGTCCATTGTTCTAAGAAGCTTCATGAAAGGATCATGTTCTTTTGACTCTAAAGCTAATAAAGTTAGTTGTTGTTTATTAGTCTTGGTATTGGATGGCATAATTATTGAAATTTTTGTTGTTTCCAAATGATTGAGTAAGTTGCTGCATCTCATATGGTTATTCATGTATTTTATATAATGTATGATAAGTTATTTGCTATGTTGTGGTAGAAGGATTTAAAGGATAAGTTCTCATTAGGTCATTGACCTTATTCTTAGCCCTATAATTTCCCATCATGTAGGATTATATATGTTATGATCTAGGTTATCCATGTTGAGCAATATTCTCTAAGAAAGAGGTTGAAGTAGTTTGAGCATTTTTACAGGAGTTGTGCATCTTACTAACCTTACATGATTTTCTTTCCTTTATCTTAGTAAATGCATATTATTAGAACCATATATAGTTTTTTTCTTAATGGAAAACTTTCTTAAAGGATTTTTATGTATATTTAAGCTACATTATCTTATAATATGTACTTATGATCAAGATGTTTGGTTGCCGTACAATAATTGTTTATGGTATTTTAAAATAAATTCTAATAAAAGATACCTTATATGTGTTTTTGGTAATTTTGAATAACAAAAAGGTTTTCCTTAGTTCTATTATGTATATGACAAACTATAGTGACAAAGGTACCCCTTGGGATGCGAGAAGGAATATTTGACTGTTGATTCATGGGTTGATGACCCACAACTTAGAACCAAGCCTTGATACATGTTTTTAGTTCTAGCTCATGTGAGACCATGAATCATAGTAGAAGTTAGGTTCATAAAACTAATGGTTTGATTTTGTCAAAACCTTACTTTAAACTCAAATTATAGCTTGATGTAGCTAATGTGATCCATGGTACGTGCTTAACTAAGTTGCAATTGCCTATTCCTAATCTATAATTATTGTAACTCATAGTCATATAGCTCATGGTTATGACTCAAATAGTTATGTACCTCATGGTTGTGTACAACTTTAAAGGTTGTAATGAATTCTAATTGCATGCTAACCTGTTGTTGTTATTGTTGTATTTGAGTTAAACCTATAAGTTTGTGATGTTCATAGTTGTGAACACCGAGATTGTCACATGGCTTATAGTTGTATGCAATCTGAAAAGTTGTGATAGTTTATGAACAAACTAACTGATTAAGGTGATGCAAGAATTATAGGATGTCATTGCATGCGACTTAGATCTAGAATCCTTATTGTGCCATCTTGACATGTACTATCGTCATGTGCATTTGATCATTAATTAGTTTAGTTGTAATGGTAAATATCTCTTTATGATGGAATAAGTTTAAAACTATTTATGTCCATGTTGTTGATATAGGAAGTGATTAAAGAAGGATGTGGTGATGCTCAAAATTACTTTTAGGAACAAAATAGGAATGTGTAGTCATTACCATTTACCAAGAAATGTTCATTACTAAAATAAGAGATTTTTTTTTACTGTAAACCCTACTTTTAGTGGGCCTAAGATTTGATTAAGAGTACTTTCCAAATGTTTCTAAAGATCAACTAAACTAAAAACTTAAGTTTACATTTAGAAACAAATTAAATTTTTTCAATTCAGAAACCAATTATCGATAAAACCCGAACTTGAAGAGTTACGAGCTCTAAAGTCACTTAAAACCCTAAACCCTAAAACCATTAAGGAATTTTAGCCCTAAGTAATTAGTCGATAGTTTAATTTGAATAATTTCATTCAACTTTAGAAAATTTCACAATTTTATAAAAATCAAATCATAAGTTACAAAACAATGCAAGATGAAAACTCTAAAACAATTTCCTAGAAGACCATGCCCTTATCTTCATGCCTAAGCCTTACACATCAATAAGTAGACCAACCAATCACTTTAAATAACTTATCAATTAAGAGTTGGAATCATTTATCAATTGATAACTTATCAAAATCTAGTGATAAGATATTTTCCTTATCAGCCCTTCACTTATACTACATATGGATAATTTTTCATAAGAATTCACATGCTTAACTTCATGAAATGAGACAAGATCATTTCATAACCCCAAAGGAAACTAAACGACAGATTTGGACAAGGAGAAAAGGGGAGCCATACTCTTATCTTTCAACCATCAATCGCTTTCTTTTACATACCACTATTCACTCCTTAATGCTTATATCATCAATAATTGCAATTGTTGACTTTTGTGTAAGCTACAAGACAATACTTTCAAGACATTTAAACACTCATTCTCTCCCATTCCAACTGGACACTCTTCCCCTCATTTCTCTCACTTTTAATTTCATTTTCACTTCTTTTTTCTGTCATTTGAAATAAACATAAAATGAGAAATAACCTTACCCCACAAAATCAACTTTGCTACCATTTTTCCACACTTCACTCACTGCATTTCCTTCTCCTATTCTTGTGTCACTTTCTTCTAACATCTAAGATATTTTAGAACCATTATAACCTTCCACAAACCCCATTCCAAAGGATTAAACAATTCGGGTTTCCATAAGGTGGCAAAGGAGGAAGCAAAGTTAAGAGCTTAAGTGGATCTATAGTTCACAACCACCGTATTTTGCTTTAAGGACGAGTAAGTGTTTCTTGTGATTAGTGGGTTAGTGTTTATGTTAGGAGAATTTGATTTCTTGAAGATATAAGTAAGGTTTAAGTTGTTAAAATACCAAAAAAACCGTTCTAAGAAACAAACTCATGAAACCCTTACATGAAGTTAAAACATGAGTATGCAAAGTTCGTGTTTTGTAAAGATATTTGTTTAACACTTTGAATGGAAGATTTTAAGTTGAGAAAATCTTGAAACAAGAACTTGAATGGAAGATGAAAATGCTGGACGTAAGGATTCAAAAGTCCTTTGAATGTTGATTTTATTTCTGTTAAGTTAAACATGCTTAAATCTAGACTTGAGTTAAAGAAAAATTCATCATATGAAGTTTTATAAAGAAGCCAACTTTGTATGACATGAGCTATGATATGGAAGTTGTATTAAGTGTAAGATCTTTTATTTCTGTGTAGAGCATGAGTTAAAGAATCATCTTATGGCAGAAAAGTTAAGTTAAGATTTAGATACAAGTAGTTTAAGTGCATAATCTAATACCTAAACTTAAGGAAATGATGAAACAAGTTGAAAAACCAAGTGAGAACCCCTTGGAATCATCACGACCAGATCTGGAACATGGGTAAGAGACACTTAAAAATATGATAAAAGTAAATGAATAAAGTGAAAAGATCAACCAAAGCAAGTATGTTAAATATACAAAGCCTAAAACTCAAAACTGAGCCACAAACTCTCAAAACAAGCCTAGAACTCTAAGTTGGGCCTTCAATAAAATTCTAACTAACACTTTAAAACATTAAGAGAGGTTGCTTTGAAGCCCATAAGAAATCTACCTAAGACTCCATAGGCCCAACAAAGTCACTAACTTTAGTTTGAACAAAAAACAAGCCCATTTGATAACTTAAGCATACTAAAGGGCTCATGAAGTGGTTGTTAGCCTTAGGAATATAAATCAAAGTTGTAAATTTGATCTTAAGGAGTATTTTAAGCTTAGGATAAAATCTTAAGACCGAACCCAAAGGATTTCTCAAGTTATTAAAAAACCCATTTACCATACAAGGCCTAAGAGCACTCCAAAACACGAGGAATGCTACTGGTCTGACCCATGGACAGATTTTTATGCCTCATTTCATAAATCTAACCTTACTACGTTAAAGTACACTCGAAAACAATGAAGATTGACTATAAGATCATAAAAATCGGATTTAAAACGAAAAAGTAATATGCGATTGAACTTTTAAGTAAAAACTGGGAAAAGTTATGAAAACTAGTCAAGAGTATAACTTAAAAAAAATTAACTTAGTTTCCTAAGTTTATTTCAATCCCTTATAAATATTATTTTGATGACCAGGGGACACTGTGTATGGAGATGACTTGCCTCCAGATTACTTTGATTGATTTACATGGCAGAGTGAGTTAATTCCTAATGACTCTTTACTTGATTTTGCTTGTAGAATAGATGTACCTAAACTTATATATATAAATTTGGATGCTTGTAGATATGGGAAGTGCGTGTATATGAATTTGTGGATGAATGTGATGACATGTTAATTATATATAAAAATGGGAATTGTTTGTACTAATATATACATGTGAATTGAATTGTATGGAATGAAATTGTCTGATCATCTTAAAAATCGAGTTAATTACTTATATGATTAAGAAATCAAAATGAATCATGTATTCTCCATATTGCATACGGATAACACTTATTTCCGCTTCATGCAGAAGATCGGAAGAGACTCATAGGAGGACGTGCCTCTTACAGGCTTAGGCACTAGCTATGTCATTGTATATATTGAGTCTCTATCCTAAGCTGATGGGCTTACTAGGCGCCAGGAGATGCCACTGTCGGCGAGGGGCCAAATCCTGTGACTTCTACTTTGGGCGTATGTTTGTGGATTGCGGAGGTTATTACACCGCTAGACTTGGGATTTTGAAAATATGATTTATTATTCAGTAATGAAAGTATATGTATGTATATATATACATAGTTTTGTTTTGGCTTAAGCACAATAGTGCAAATGAAATAAAACCCAAGGTCTAGAACTTGGATTTTGGTTTGGGTCAGTTAATTATCTCTAAACCTTGACTTTAGGGGGGCATAATTCTGAGTCATATGCAGTTCCTAGGTCACTGCATGCGTTGTTTAGCATACTGATTATTCATGCATTCATATGATTGTGCATCTAATAAATTTCTACCATGTGGTACTAATAAGGGTATTTATCTCACTAAGCTTAAGCTTATACTCCTATAAATTTTTGTTGTTGTAGGAAAACCTTTTCACTAATCCGGGCTGAGGCATGCCCGTAGTAAGTCTCGTATAGGGACGGGTTGGAGCAATCAGAGAGCGAAGAGGACATTTTGTAATAGATTTATAGATATTTAGATACCTTTATGTTTTTGCTCATAACATAGACTTAAAATCTCTAATGCAGTTCCATTATGAACTGCATTTATTTGTAATATTCTTTTTGTATGGGTCTTACGAGCCCATACAATTAGCTAATAACATAGAAGTAATTTTAATTAAATTGTTTTATATTACTTGTCTATGGGCCTAGTGGTAACGTAGGGTGGAAGGAGCCTTTTGTGTGGTATGAAAGGCCTATGATTAGCAAGGGGGGTTGATAATAGACCTTTATATGGTACACAACGACTTACCACGACAACGATACTGTTAGGTTGTGATATTTACCCCATAGAGTTAGTGAAATATTGAGTTCACTAACCAACCATTATTGTGTTTAGATATGATAAGGTTAAATTATAATAACATTTGCACTTGGCTAAAGACAATATTAAAAAATATCTAGGACAATGTCAAAACTACTACCCAACCTTTGTATAATTTTTTAATTTTATAATATGCAATTTGAACTTACCAACTATTATACTTAGCATCACTTTTGCTTATTGAATTTTACACGTAAACTTTTTCGTGATGTTTGATGCCCCACTTCTAAATGTTCGAATACCTTATACCTTTCAGAAGTAGTACTTAAAAGAGAGTCATTATGCTATCCTTAAAGTAAGGATAAGCCTAAAAGTAAACTTAAAACTTGTATTCCAAACATAAAATTTATGTATCCTCAAAATATTTCACATTTAATATAATAGATGGAAACCTCTTACCATGAGTTTCAACTCTCTATGTATACAATATTACCTTCTAAGTTCATTTTCTAACTTAAGTTTAGTTCTTCGCCTTCTCCCCTCTAGTAATAATCTTTTAAGTTTGTTGTACGACCTTCTAACTTAACTGGAGCAAGGTTCAACTTTCTTGCCTATTTTGCAAATCGTCTAACTTTTCTATTAAGCATTTTAAGTCATTAGAAACACTAAAATAAACATTCTATAGTAATTTCACTTCATATAGTTTAGCTTTACATAAATTGTTCAATCAATTTTAAGGGATTTACATAACATTTAAACTCTAAGTCTTACTATCACGAACTGAGGACGGCCAAGTCGTGGCCGACGCTGTATACTGTATGAAGAATCCCTGATTGGTTACCCTTCCAATCAAGAACTCTTCACACAATATACAAGGCTCTACAACTACTGATTTCTAAAGAACATGTAGATTCACATGATATCATCATACAAACATATTTATATAAAAGTTGAGTTATAAAGCTTACAATATACAGTATTTAAGTACGTCTAAGTCTATAATAATAAGATAAACAAAAGTACATGAGTAAAGATCTACATTAACTGTTCTTTCAATACACAGGACAACTCGCTCTTGCCTAAGTCCCTAAGCTAACCTGTGGCATCCCTCGTCCTGCCTCTACGAATAGGCTATCTTTCAACAAAAGTCTAAAGGGGTATAAGCCTAAGCTTAGTGAGCAAAACCCTCAGCCACACCATAAGCAAGTTATAAGTACATTATATTCACGCATATGAATGAATGATCAACCAGAATGGCAAGCAATACGTATAATTAACTAGTTCATATATGTAACTCGGATTTAACGCCCTCCGAAGTCAAGGTTGGAGTTTATACGGCACCAATCAAATCGGGGTATTATACTAGAACTTACTTTAATACGGAACTCCATGTTCCGTACTTATATCAAATAATTCTTTTATTTTCAGAAAAACCCAAGTTCTAGTATAATTGTGAATAGGCCTCCGCAGTCCACATTTACCCCTAAACGGAGGCCTCTAGACTCGACCCTTAGCCAAGCGGTTGGCGCCTCCAACTCTTAGTGTTCTCGCTGGCCAATGTAAGGTCATTTTGTACGAGTGCACCGTACAAAACCGAATAAATCAATAAATATCAACCCCCGAATGGCCTCTCTTTACCTCCGTGTGATGTGACAGCTAGAATAGTATCCATGCTATGCATGTTAATGTATGTCCCAGTTTCTTTTTATAGGTCGAGTATAATTTTGTTCAAATTATGCTGTGACCATCCAATAATACACACAATCATTTTCTATACTACCATGCAATAAACAAGGCATTTTCTATATTTAAGGTAAATTCGTAACTCAACATACAATTACATACACAAGCATTTCCCAAACCCCACACAGTAGTCAATTAACAATAATATTTAAGTCCACTATCTACAATCACAATCAAGCATGGAATCATAGGGTAAATACTCACTCGGCCATAGCGATTCGCCCTAATCGTAGTAATCCATCGGAAGGTCCTTGCTCACCTCAGGGTCACCTGATCATTATGTAATAATAACGCTAGTAAATACTTAAATTAACTACTAATTCTAAACATCTAATTACCTAATTCTACTTAAATTACTATCAACTTTTACCCGATGAGACTTTATTATCAATCATATGTAACTTTTTCGTTTTATTTATGATATTTATGAATTTATAGTCGTTTTTCATTGTTTTCGAACGTATCTTCATACGGTAATATCTGTTTTAGGTGTTAAGACCTCTATTTTATGTTATGAACTAAATTTATAGAAATTTTTAGCTATGAACACTTAAGTATTCTTATTACTTATATTTATATCTTTTATTCCTTAAATTCTTTTAATCAAAGGATTTTACTTTGCTATTACTAATTCATGTATTGAATTAGGTATAATCTAATTTAGAAGGTGTATTGGGATTTACTAATTTAAGTACCTAATTACCTACACTTTTCTTATTTTTCTTATTTTCTAAACCTACGCTTATGTCATCGCTTATATCATCTTTTACTTATGTCATTGCTTATGTCATCACTTATGTCATCATATGCTTACTTCATCACTTACCTCATCATATGATTACATAAGTCTTTCCTCATGCTTATTTCATATGTACATGTATTATGTACATGTTACCTCTCCTCTTATACTTATGTACATATACCTTATACATACATATACTTATACCTATACTTAGACTTATATCGTATTTATATGTATATACATACTCATATACCTATACAGTTGGATACGTATTTTTATACTAAAATTCGTATGCCTAATCTTTTCCTTAAGAAAAGCTTCCTAATTCCATTCTTTTGTGTTTTCATGTATATATTTAGTGTAGTATAGGTATGTATAGTTAAATATGGTCTTAATTTAGGTTATGTACATGATAAATACTCATGTATAAAGGTTCACATACTTGTACTCTTTTAGTACTCCCTTATGTACACATACTTATAAGCATATACTCATATCTTCCTTTCTTCTTCTTTAAAATTTCTAATTCCTACACTTAAAGATGGAAACTTTGTTCCCTCTTCTTCAAGACAACACTAAATACATAACTACTTATCTAATTTATCTAATTAACTAACTAATGAATAATATAAAGCAACATAAACCAACTTAAAGACATACCTTTAATTGTGTTGGAGTCATGGAGACAAAAGTGAAGTAATGAAAGTGAAAGAGGAAGAAGGAGATCACGACATGGAAAGAGAAGTTTTGGTTTGTTTCTTTTGTTTGATTTTCATAATGGAAGACAACAAATGGTAGGGTCTAGAAAGGAGAGATGTGGACGGCAACAATTGTAGGAAAGGGAAAAAGAAAAATCAAAAGAAAAGGAAAAGAAAGCCATCATTAAGGAAGAGATATTTTCTTTATCTCTTAGTCTTTTGTTGACTTTCCAAAATGTTGACTTTAGTCAATATGTGTTGTCTTAGTCAACTTTCCTTAAGTATGTGTAATTTTGTGCACATAATGTAGTGATTAAGGGAAATTAAGGGAAAAATGAAGGAAATGAGGTATTTGATGAATTGATTAGTAAAAGTAGTTGATGAGGTCTTACTTTAGGTCTTTATAGCTTATATATCTCATTTGATAAACTACTTTGGATAACAAGTGCAAAAAGTACTAATTTGAGTATTAAAGTTTACTACGTATAACCTAATCATCAACTATACCCCTAACTCTAAGTAAGACTATTTTAATCATATACTTAAGAAATAAGTATAATCTATGACTCATTATCTTAGTTTCTAATGGATTACTTGAGAATTCGAACCATATAAACATGAATGAGGGTCATCTCTAACCTTTTACTAATGATTTGGCAAAATATAAGCATTATATTATCAATTAGGGTTTTAGGGTATCTCATGTTGGATTAGTGCCCATATGTCTTTAAGTTAATCATTTTTAGGGTTTTTTTATCACTTTTGAATGAAATCTTTATCATTTAGAAACATTTAGGGTAGAAAAGTTCTTTATACGATTGATAAAGTCTTTTAGGGTTTTCACTTTCATTAACCTTGTCAACTCCTAAATTGTCTAATATAGTTGAGTCTATTTCAAAAACTAGGTTGCTAATTTTAGGGGTTTACACTTACATAATTACATATCTAATCCACAATGGTGCAAACAAACTTTACAACTTTACTTTATCTAGTTTAATTCCACCATTCCAAACCAAACCTATTCAATTGACTTCATGGATCTTTCATACATGTTTTAACAGGACTTGTATGATACTTTATTTTATATGCATCATAGATGATTCTCTTCTAAGCTATAAAATGGTAAAGTATACTTACACATAATTACATGTTATAATTAGGATTCAAAACTCCCACATATGTGTTTATTGTGAAAGAATTATTGAAGAAAACCTTTATACCCTAATATCTAAAACAAACCACCTCACATAGAGGACAATGACCCTGTTATCACAAAATAATCTAAGTGGTTTCTTAATCTCATTAACCACATGCAGGCTTGAAATAAAATTACAAAGCTAAACAACTTGATTAGTTACTTCATAACAAGCTACAAATTCTGCTTTCATAGTAGAGGAAGTAATAAGTGATTGCTTAGCATTCTTCTATGCAATAGCTCCTTTTAGACTTCCTACTATCATAGCATCCTACAAAGTTAGAATCTGAATACCTATTGACCTCATCCTTATCTAGTTTTCTATATGTGAGCATGTAATCCTTTGTCTTTCGAAGATACCACATAACCCTCTTAGCTACAATCTAATGGTCCTTACTTGGATTGCTTTGGTATCTTCTCAACATCCTACAAATAAATGCAAGATTTAGATGGGTACAGACTTGCAAGTGATAAGTGTGAAAAATCCCACATTTATCATATATAATTTTCTTTTAATTGTATGTGATTTTGCATGAAAATGTTCGAATGCACTAAGCTAGTATAAAAAACACATATGAATGATTTATGTAAATGAAAATTATAATTTGATAAATTTAACACAAAAAGGTTTAGTATTTTGGATCTTAAACTTAGTATTTTTTTCTTCATGTAGCTTGCATGTCTTGAGGATACTATGATGGTAACCCCACATGAGAAGCCTTAAAAAAAAAAAAAAAGAAGACAAAGACATGGAGTAAGAACAACTGGCTTGACGATAATCCCAGCTACCATCAAGTTGGTGTCTAGAACAAAACCTTCATAAGTATTGCATGGGGTGGACCATGCCTTCTTGATGGTATGGTACCCTCTTGATATAAATGATTGCTAAAATGTAGCATGCCAAACAGACCCATTTTCCATTTCTTTCTTCTTTCTTTCTACTTTTCCTTGTTCTCTTTATTAGGGTTTCGAACTTTAGGTTCTTTTAGCTTCATTTTTACATTGTAATAAGGGAATCCAACTTAGGGATGCTTGGGAAACATCATTCAAGCATAGATTTAGACATGAAACTCCTACTTTTAGGTTGTTTCTTTCCATTTTTTTACTTGTATTTTCTTGGATGTTTTTTTTTTAACTCGATATATCCTTTGAACTTAATGAGATTGTGAATCAATGTAGTGGTTGGATTGTGTAATGGTGGTTTTATTGTTACCATTCATGTTTGTATGTTGTAGGTTATTGATTTTGTTCATGGATCTTATGTTTCAGTTTAGGAACATTAAGTGGATTAGTATAATGTAACTTGTCCATGTATTCAAACCGATTTCATGAATGGCTAATATGGATTATAAATTGATAGCTTCTAATTTAATTAGGGCTTAGTTTAATAGCCGGCTAATAGCTCGATCATAATGCAGATTGTTGGAATGACATAACTACTATGCCATTAGACATTTCAACCCTTAGTTCATAATTATATCTTTTCATCGAGTTGTAATTCCCAAGTAGCATATTTAGGTTAGTTAGTAATTATAGTTTAATACAAATGTAAAGTTTATCATTTTAGGATGGTTGTTAGTTTTAGTTAAATAAAATTTGAGTTTAATTAAGTTTGCCTAGCTATGGAGGGGGCTAAAATGGTTGAGGGCTGGCACACCATTTCCTCGGGAAATACGACTTTGGAGCTCATCCTATACTATTAATTGACCGGTATACTTGCCAAAGTTATTATAGTTTCTACTAGTTTTTATCAAAATTTGCAAGCTTGATTAAGTAGTTGTATATTTATTCTCCTATTTTAAAAAGGAGCTATTTTTTCCAATTAGTGCATTACTTATGGAAGTGGTGAACACGATATTAGTAAGTATGTCAAACTCCTCACAATTGATGCATATATGATTTTCTCCATAGCTCTGGACTTAAAAGCATTCATAGGACATGATGTGTCTCCAGGGTAGGATACATGGAGAAGCACCATAATGAAGAGAACCAAAATCAAACAAAGAAAAAGGTTAGTAAAGTTTAGGCAACTATTGAATGGATATGATGCACTACTCGATCCTACTTGGCCTACAATTCTCTAGATATGACTCATTGGTCCAAACCAAAGGGTCACTCACCATTTCTTCTCACTAAAGGAAATAGATAAGAGTTGAAGGATAATGAGAATACTACGGTTGCTCAAAGGAATTTTGAATAATTTCTCTATTGATTAGTTTATTGTTTGCATATAAGAATGTGAAGGTTTATATACCTATCCACTAGGGTTACTTTATATGTATGAAAAGACAAAAGGGTATTCTACAATTAGGTTACATAAAACATACTTAAAGAAGGAAAAGGGGCAAAGAATATTTAGTATGAAAAAAAAAGAATTATTTTGGAATATTGTATTAAAAGACACATGTCGCTTGGTGGTTAAATAGGAAAATATGATACAACATAGATGGAAGCAGAATAACATTTACAGTTACGGGTTGGATTGATCTAGATTAGGTCAGGAGCCAATTAGTTCAGCAAAGAAGCTAGTTGAATTGGAGTCAAATGCCTATGGTTGGTTAGGGAGCTCGACTTGGCTAGTCCTAGGCTGTCTTCTGGAATAAGACTTCATTGTTGGGTAAGAGAATGTCTGACACATGCGAAGATCTGATGTCATGAACTGAGGATGGCCTAGTCGTAGTAGATGCCGTATATTATACGAAGAACCCCTGATTGGTTACCCTTCCAATCATAAACTCTTCATACAATATATAAGTCTCTACAACAACTAGTTTCCTAAAAACATACAGATTCACATGATATCATCACATAAATATATATATATATATATCATTTGAACTACAAAGCTTACAAGATACAGTAATTGAGCATATTTAAGTCTATAATACTAATAAAACATCAGTACATGAGTAAAAGTCTACATAAACTGTTCTTTCTTAATACATAGGATAGCTTGCTCTTGTCCATGTCCTCAAGCTAACTTGCGGCATCCTCCGGCCAGCCTTTACGAACAAGTTATCTTGTAGCAAAAGTCTAAGGGGGTGTAAGCCTAAGCTTAGTGAGCAAAACTCTTAGTCATTCTATAGGCAAGTTATAAATACATTATATTCACGCATATGAATGAATAATTAAATAGAATGCCAAACAATTTGTATAGTTAACTAATTCATATACGTAACTTAAATTTAACGCCCTCCGAAGTCAGGGTTGGAGTATACATGGCACCAATTAGATCTGGGTATTATACTAGAACTTACTTTACTACGAAATTCTACGTTCTGTACTTAAATCAAATAATTCTTTTATTTTCATAAAAACCAAGTTTTAGTATAATCATAAGTGGGCTCCTGTAGTCCATACTTACCCCTAAATGGAGGCCTCTAGACTCGACCCTTAGCTAGGCGGTTGGCACCTCCAATGCTTAGTGTTCTCGCGGGTCAAGGTAAGGTCATTTTGTACAAGTGCACTGTACAAAACCAATAAATTAGTAATAACAACCCTTGAATGGCTTCTTTTTACCTCTATATGTTGTGACGGTCGGAATTGTGTCTATACAATGCATGTACCATTTTTTTTATAAGCCATGTATAATTAAGTCCAAATTATGTTGTGATTATCCAATAGTACACACAATCATTTTCTATATTACCATGCAACAAACAAAGCATTATCTATACTTGAAGTAAGTTCATAACTCAACACACAATAACACATACAAGTGTTTCTCGACCCTACACAATAGTCAATTAACAATAATATTTAAGTTCACTATCTACAATCACATATAAGCATGGAATCATAGGATAAATACTCACTCGGCCATGATGACCACTCTAGTCCTAGTAATCAATCGGGAGATTTTCGCTTACCTCGGGATCACCTGATCATTACGATATAATAACGCTAATAAGTAACTGAATTAACTAGTAATTCTAAATATCTATTTATCTAATTCTACTTAAATTATTATAAACTTTTATCCGGTTAGACTTTATTATTAATCATACATAACTTTTTCGTTCTATTTCTGATATTTATGAATTTATAATTGTTTTTCATCATTTTTAGACATACATTCACATGGTGATGTTCGTTTTCGACGTTAAGACCCGTATTTTATGATATGGATTAAATTTATGGATATTTTAATTATGGAAACTTAATTCTTCTTATGGCTTATATTTATATCCTTCGTTTATACTTAATGATCTAGTTAACCCTTAAATTCTTATACTTAGAGAGTTTTACCTTGCTATTGCTAATTCATGTACTTAAGTAAGTGTAATCCAATTTAGAAAGTGTTTTAGGGTTTACTAATTTATGTACCTAATTATTATGTACTCTTCTTACTTCTTATTTTATAAACCTATGCTTATGTCATTGCTTACCTCATTATTTAATTACATAAGCCTTACCTTATGCTTATGTCACACCTAAATGTCTTATGTACACTTTACATAAACTACTATATACTTATACCCTTACTATACTTATATGTATACTAGTATACTTATACATATACTTATACTTATACCGTATTTATACTTGTACATATACCCATATACCTATACGGTCATATACGTATTTTTGTATAAATTTCGTATGCCAAATTTTCCTCTTGAGAAAACTCCCTAGTTTCATTCTTTTGTGTTTTTAAGTGTGTATTTAGTATGGTATAGGTATGTATAGTTAGGATTTGTCTTAGTTTAGGTTATTTACATAGTAAATACTTATGTGCAAAGATCTCCATACTTGTATTCTTCTAGTATATCCTTATGTACATATACTTAAGGGCATATACACATGTATCTCTTTCCTCTTCACAATGATTTCTATCTTTTTATACTTAAAGGTAGAAACTTTATGCCTTTTTCAACATGATCACACATAACACATATCTACTTATCTAATCTACCTCATCACCTAACTAATAAGTAATATAAAGCAATAGATAATAACATAATCACATACCTTAATTCGTGTTTAAATTCTGGAGACAAAGTTGGAAAATTTTGAAAGTGAAAGGGAAAGGGGATGTCATAGCAATGGAGGTGGGGTTGTGCTTTGTTTCTTTTTGTCTTGTGTTGCTTTTGAAATGAAGAAGATGGTGGGGTCTAGAAGCAAAAGAAGTGGATGGCAATTAAGGAGGAAAAGAAAAGCTAAAAGAAAAGGAAAGAAATCATGAGATGGATTAGATATTTTCTAATGCATTAGTTTCTTTTGTTAACTTTTCTAAATGTTGACTTTAGTCAACATGTGTTAACTTAGTCAACCTTTTGACCTTGGTCAACATGTATTGACTTGGTTAACTTTCCATAACCATATGCCATTTTGTATACATAATGTAGTAATTAAGGAAATGAAAGGAAATGTGGCATTTGGTGAATTGATTAGTAAAAATAGATAATGAGATCTTACTTTAGGTATTTATATCCTATATACATCATTTGGTAAGCTACTTAGTAACTTGTATGAAAAGTATCAATTAAGGTGTCAAGGTTGACTACATTTAACCTAAGCTTCAACTATACCCTTAACTCTATGTAATACTATCATAATCATATACTTAGAAGATAAATGTAATCTATGATACATTATCTTAGTTTCTAAAGGATTACTTAAGGATTCTAAATATATATGAATGATTGAAAGTTATTTTTAATTTTTCACTAATGATTTGGCAAAGTATGAAGATTATATTATCAATTAGGGTTTTAGGGTATATTATGATGAATTAATGCTCGTATGTCTTTAAGGTTATCATTTTAGGATTTTTATCACTTCTGAATGAAATTTTTAGTGTTACATACATTTAGGGTAGAAAAGTTTCATATGCGATTGATTAGTTCTTTTAGGGTTTTCGCTTTCATTAGCCTTATCAACTCTTAGATTATCTAACATACTTGAGTCTATTTCAAAAGCTAGATTGAAAGTTTTAGGGGTTTACATCTGACAACTAAGTTAGCAGGAGATTAGTTCGGAATAAGGATCCTTATCTTAGTTCTAGTTTCGAGCTAGTATTCTCTACTTGAGTCCTTAGAGTCTTTCAGCTTGGATACAAGTGATTGGTTTAGGGGGCAGATTCCTATCATCTACTTGGGGGTCGGAAAGATTTGCCTTCAAATTTGGATTGGTTTCTACTTCTTCTTTTAGGGTACACGTAGGGTCTTCTTCTGTCGGTTGGTAAGGGATCATATCAGACACATTGAAGGTGGAAGAAACACTATAGTCATTAGGCAAACTCGATCTAGTGAGCATTGCGATCGATCTTCTTCAAGACTTTGAATCGACCATCAGCTCGAGTAGATAACTTATTTTATCTCCAGTATGGGAATCGTTCTCAGCTGAGGTGTATCCATACCAAGTCTCATGGGTGGAAAGAAACAGTTTGGCAGCCTCAACTATCAATTTCTTACTGCCTTTAATTGAATTTGGTGATCTTCTTAGTTATAAATTGGTGTAACTCATGCAATTCTTGGGTTTGGTCAACTTCAGATTGACTCTCTTCATTAGTTGTTGGGGGTATCGATCATATCTAAGGGAATAGTAGGATTAAGGCCATAGATGACCTTGAATGGGGTCTTCCTAGTAGTGCTATGGATAGTCTAGTTGTGTGCGAACTCCACAACTAGTAGGCATAGATCCTAATCCCTCAAGTTCTTTCCCGTGACAGCTCTAAGTAGATTGCCTAGTATCCTGTTTACCACTTTAGTTCGGCCATCAATTTGAAGGTAGCTACTGGAGTTGAATACAAGTTTAGTGCTAAGTCTTCTCTAAAGAGTCTTCCAAAAATAGCTAAAAAATTTTGTGTCTTGATTTGAGACAATAGTCTTTGATACTCCTTATTGTAGGATAACCTCTTGTAAAAACAAATTAGCAATATATAGAGCATTGTTAGTCTAATGGCATAGAATGAAGTGCACCATCTAGCTAAAGCAGTCCATTACAACAAAAATAGAATCTTTCCTTTTAGATGTTTGAGGCAACCCTAAGACAAAGTCCATGTTGAGGTCGGCCTGAGGTAAGGTTAGCATTGGTAGAGGCATGTATTCTTCATGGGGTTTTCTCTTCCCCTTAGTACGTTTGCACACTTCAGAACTACCAGCTACTTTATGGACATCCTTAGCGAAACCTAGCCGGTAAAAATTCTCCTTCAATTGTCTTGGTCCCCCCAAAGTGATCTGATAATCCACCACTATGAGCTTCCTTAATCAATAGCTCATATATTGAATAGTTTGGTATATATAGCCATTAGTCCTTGAACAGATAGCCTTCCTTAAGATATTATCCCTTTATGGTAATTCCATCCTCAAACCATTCTATGATAGGGCAAAATGAGGATCATGAGTATATTTCTCTATAATGAGTGAGGATTCTAATAATTTTGTTTGCAAAGTGGTTAGTAAGGTTTGCTAATGTGACAGAGCATTGAGGACCAAATTTACGCTTCCTTTCTTATGACGAATGACATGTGAGAACCCTTTCATAAAGTCCAACTACTTGGCTTACCTTTTTGAAAGCTTACTTTGACTCCTTAGATGCTTTAGAGGTTCATGGTCTGTGTAAATAACAAAATTTTTGTGGTAGCAAATAGTGTTGCCAAATAGTAAGGGCTCAGTAAAGAGAGTATAACTCTTTCTTATACACAGAATAGTTCGAGGTAGGATTACTATGCTTCTTACTGTAGTAGGCGATGGGTCATCGCTCTTGCATTAGGACAACGCTAATGTCTACTCTCAATACATTACATTCCAATTTAAATGGTTTGTCAAAATTTAGTAGTGAAATGATAATCGTCGTGGTGAGCATCTCCTTGATCTCCCTAAAACTTTACTCAGCTTGATTGTTCCACTTGAATCCTTCATTCTTCTTTGTTAGCTTGATCAAGGGGGGTATTTATGGTACTAAAGTTTTTGATAAATCGCCTACAAAAAGGAGCTAGGCTAAGAAAGCTTGGCCAAGAAAGCTTCAAACCTTAGTGATATTTTTTGGCATTGGCTACGCAAGAATAGCTTAGATCTTCTCCTCATATACTCAGATTCCTTCCTCTAACACCACAAACCTTAGGAAAATCACCTCATTCTGGTAGAATATATACTTCTTCACATTCCCATACAACTTCTCAATTCATAAAATGTCAAATACTTCACAAAGATGTCAAACATGGTTGTTCAGGTCGATACTGTATGCCAATATGTCATCAAAGTACATGACCATACATCTTCCAATTAGAAGGAACATTACATGGTTCATCAACATCATGAATGTGTTTAGTGAATTAGTAAGTCCAAACAGCATAACCAACCATTTGTAGAGTCTGCGCCTAGTCTTGAAGGCAATTTTTTACTCATTGCTTAGCCTCATGTGAATTTAGTGGTAGCTACTTTGTAGATCAATCTTTGAAAATATCTTAGCACCATGAAGCTCATCTAACATGCCATTGAGCCTCAATATTGGGTATCTATACTTGACAGGTAATTCAGTTGATTGCTTAACTGTTAATGCACATGTGCTATGAACAATTTTTCTTCAGAATGAGTAGAGCCTGTACCGTACAAGGGTTCTTGCTCTCCCTTACATATCCTCACTCTACGAGTTCACCCACTTGTCTCTTCAACTTAATAGCCTACTTAGAGTTCATTCTCTATGCAGGTTGGTTTAGTAGGGTAAGACCTGGTTGTAAATCAATGCAATGCTCTATACCTTGGATTGGAGGTAGTCCCTTGGGTAGTTCTTCAGGAAACAGATCTGAAAACTCTTTTAATAGGCTTCTGATCTCATGTGGAACATTCTCCAAAGCTCTTACCTCCAACATCCTTCTAACCAACAGAAACATAGGTTCTTTAGCTTCTTTAACAGCTCGGAGCTCTCTTTGACTCATTACCAAGGCTTTCTTCTTACTAGCTTGGGTGAGCTAAGTATAAGTTTCATTTAATTAGGATGAGGTTATGGGTTGCAATACAATCTTCCTTCCATCCTTAATAAAGGCATAGGTGTTCTTATACTTATTGTGAGTAACACATCGGTCGAACAACTAAGGTTATCTAAGCAGTAGATGTAAAGCTCCCATAGAAATGACATCGCAAACTATTTCGTCCTTGTACACATTCCCAACAATAAATGGTATGGTCACTTGTTTAGTTACGTGCCAAGTACCCTTATCATGAAGCTAGTGCAGTTTGTAAGGTAGGGGATGCTTTTAGGTTGGCAGTCTTAACCTCTACATAATGGATTGTGCAATGACATTAGTATAACTTCCCCTATCCACAATGATCGTGCACAATTGGCCTTTGATGGTATACTTGGTATGGAACAGATTCTCCCTCTAGTCCTCCTCAAAGTTTGGTAAGAAACTCAGTACTCATCTCAAGACTAGGGTCGTTACTTCTCCCTGGTCCGCATATGGTGTACCTAGTAGCTCAGTTATCATTAGGACTTACCATGATAGATTAGAACTGAAACGGATACTTTGAGATATCGAAGAAAACTAGAGGGGAATGGTCTACAATCGAACAAAAGTAGCTGACGTAATGCTTCCTAAAGGATGTGACTCACCAACGAACACAACACGACTTGACACCTCACTTGATATGACGTACAAGTTAATGTTAAGGTCCACTCGCCAGTAATCCTGAGCTACTTAGCCAGATTAGATAAGATTGTATATGGACTTGGAGAGGGTTATCTCATAAGAATAGAGTATTCAGTATTCAGATGTAAGTTATCAATGGCTTACAAGAGAAAAGGATTATTTATAATAAGTCCTTAGAGTAGCATTATAAAAAAAGAAATTATAAGAAAGTATATATAAAAAGAGGATTCCAATACATACAAAAAAAGGTAAAAGGGACAAAAGACTAAAAATGGAAAAGTAGTACAACATCAAATGGGGTAGATAGGTAGCAGTATGACATTGGTCCCATACGAATATTCTTTGATCACAATAGGTGAGAGGGGTCAAGATGAGAGAGATGGTGGCATGCTGAAAGAAAACTATTTAGCCATTTAAGTGAGTCTCTCATCACTAGGCAAGAACTTCTTGGTAGTGGTTGGTTGGATTACTTGGCATTGGTTGGTTGGATTACTTGGCACAAGGTCCTCGGCAAAGGAATGGTCAGCATCATCACTACTGAGTATATAGATCAGGGAATGACAATTTAGGGACCTCAAAGAGTTTAGCCACATTCCTTTGACATAAACTTTCTTGTTATTAGTAGGTTGCTTCGAGAGAGTTCACCAGGTGAGGGATTGGATACCTTAGAGCTATGCGCGAGTAATGGGACTATTGGTTGGCAGTTCATTATTTCCATGGAGTTATTGAAGATTTTCCCTCAAATCTTGGTTTTCGTCATCTTCGGGCACATATGGAGCTAAGTCAGTGATGTTGATTGTGGTCGATACACTAAGATCTTTGGGTAGCTCAATCTTGTAAGCATTATCATTAATGTACCTTAGGATCCTGTAGGGTCCGTCTGCTCTGAGAGATAGTTTGTTCGTTCTTTTGCTAGGGAAGAGTTCCTTGCTAAGATGGATCCAGACAAGGTCTCCAGGGGCATAAACGATTCGTTTCCTTTTGTGACTTCCTACTTCCTTCTATCAAGCCATAGTTTTAGCCAATTGCTCAACAATTCTTTGATGCAACGTGTTAAATTCCTTGGTATGCTATAAGCCGGATTGACTCTCCCCTTGTGTAGTTGGACTGTTAACTAAGTCTAAAGGTATGTTTGGGTTAAGTCCATAAACAATCTCAAATGATGATGTTCCAGTGGAGTTGTGAGTGAAGTGATTGTAGGAAAATTCAATGATGGGTAGGCATAAATCCTAGTCCTGAGAGTTCTTTCTAATAGTGGCACATAGGAGATTACAGATGGTTCTATAAACCCTAGGAAATCAGTAGTTGAACCTTAATTCAAGTTTGAATGTTCTAAACTGTACAACAAGTCGATAAGGCTAATAACAATAAAAGATCATGAAATTTAATAAATCAAATATAACATTGATAACAAAACTTTAGGAATTGATCAAACCCTAAATCGTATACTAAAACCTTAAAACTGCTTTAAGCACCATTAATCAAAATTGAACCCGAATTTGTTTGAAACCCTAAAATTATAAACATAAGCTTATAAAATGGTTAAATATTACTCGATAGAGATGTAATCATAGTCGATTACAAATCTCGACTAAATCGCCTATTTGCGTAAAATTATAACAAAATCGCTAAAATAACTTATAAAAATTGTAATTGTAACAGGTACCAATTAAATTAATAAAATTTCACAAAAATTTAAAAATTAATTTATGATAAGAATTGTTATAATTTATATGCTTAAAAAAATTACATATATTTATTATTAATTTTTATTTTCCTTCTTATTCTTTTTCAATTTATCTCTTTTCTTCTTTTTCCTAATTGCTACCTACAAAACAAAGCAACTCATGTGAGGAATTGCATTTGCCATGTGTTGAGTTATAATTAAATTGTCCCATATTCATTAATTCAAAAGATTAAATAAGATCTTAGCTTAAATTCTAAGCTAGCTACTCATGTGAATAAAAGGAGTAAATAAAATCTAGAAAAAAAAAATTCTGCACACATAACCAAAAAAAAAAAAAACTGGAAGCAAAACCATAAGAGAAAAAAAAAAAAGAAGAAAGAAAAGAAAAGAAGAAGGAAAAGAGGAAGAAAAATTAAATTAATAGGTAAGTAAATTATATATTTTTTAGATGTATGTTATATAGTATATATATGTGTAAATGAAGTATTTGTGTAGTATTTTCTTAAATATAACATTACCAATACATTTATATTTGCATAAATACATAAATTGAATAATATATGCTTGTATTAGGCTATGTATGTATACATGTATATACATAGGTATATTATACGAAAGAGTATGTATTATGTATTTTTTTAGGAATACATATAATTAGTATTATATATTTAATTAAATAACTATAGTATATATGTATATGTTTTTTTTTTGTACCGTAAACTATGTATGTATATATGTACCCATGTATAATTATTTTTGTATATATATATGTAATCGTGTAGTATTAATATATGTATATAGGACATATATATATATATATATATATATAGGAATAATATAGAGTATATGTATGGTGGTATATGGCATATACCATATAACACATATATAATATCTAGTATACATATTTTATAACAAATATTATATAAATATATATACCGAATATATACGTATGTATTTATATTTATGTATACATGTAAGACTTATATGTATAAATATAAATACATGAATACATGAATATGTATATAAGAGTATGTTTATTTTCAATAAATACATATATATATAAGGCGTATAATGTATACTATATATATATAAGTAGTATACCAAATATGTTTTAGCATATATGATATATAATATTTACTAAATTCATGAATATATAAGGTGTAGATATATATATATATTATCGTAATTAAGGATTTTTCAATAAAATAAATTATAAAATATATTATAAGTATATGAATATATATATGTATAATCGTGAAGTATATAAAAAAATAAGAAAATGAGAAGTAATAAAAATAATAAAGGTCATAATAATAATAATAATGATAATAAAGCTAAAAATCTCAAATAGGAAAGTATGCTCAAAATAATAAAAATATCAAATATATGGTTTAAATAATTATTACATCATAAATATATTAAGAATAAGCGAAAATAAATATTTTATAATTTTTAAACTTAAATAGTAATTTTTGTGATATTGTTATATCACAATTTACACTACGAGTAACAACGTCTAAAACGGATCTCATTACGAGAAAAAATGCTCGAAAACGATCAAAATGAACTATAAGTTTATAACGATCTGAGCTAAAATGAAAAAGGTTATACGCGATTCGATAAAAAGCTCGAATCGACAATTACACATAACTAAGTGAAATAGACCAAATTATAATACTAGTTACCTTTAAATTTCTAAACTTACAAAATTTTCATTATTCTTAGGTGATTTCGATATTGACCCTCAATTGCCACTAGACTATTATGACCCCTGAGCTAGCCATGGATGAATGAGTTTTTCTTAATGATTCCATACTTGTTTGTGTTTGTAGTTAGTGAATATAAGATATGATTTATAAATGAATGTGTGTGGGGTTAGGATATGCTTGTGCATGATAATCTTCTTAATGGTGAATTTACTTTAAACTTTAATAATATAATGATTGTTGCACAGTAGATTCACTAGAATTGATTGTTTGTAACTTAGAATGATCACTGAATAACTAAGACTTAATTTATTCGACTAGAAAAAAGTTAACCTGGATCATGCATAAATTATGCACTACATAACTAATTCCAGCAGTCACATTTCATGGAGGTAGCGAGAGGCCATATGTGGGTTGATTATTGATTGTTATTGATTTCGTACGGTATATACGTGTGATATGACCTTATCCTGGCTTGGAGGATAACTAGGCATTGGAGGCGCCAACAGCCTGGCTATGGGACGAGTCCAGAGGCCTTTGTTTGTGGGTGAGTGAGAGCTACGTGAACCTACTCACAATCATATGTAGAACTCGTTTTGATAAAGTTGGTAATGGATGTACCATTACATTTTAAATACGAAACGAGAAGTTTTATTATGAAATAAATTCTAATATGATACCCGGATCTGATTGTACTGATGAATCTCCAACCCTGACTTCGAAGGGTGTTAAATTTGAGTTATATGCAGTACCTGGTCACCTGCATGTATTTGTTTGGCATATTATTTTGCCATGCATTTATTTGGTTGAACCTAACTATTATAGAACTTGATTACTGTGTAGTTGAGGGAAATTATCTTACTAAGCTAGTTAGCTTATACCCTTATAGTCTTTTCTCACAGGCCAATCTTTTGTGAAGTCGGGCCATCTCCTGCCCGAGGTTAGTTTCTATACAGGGTTAGTATGGGAGCTGGATGAGATCGAAGAGTACTTTTGATAGTTTATAGATCTGAATATGTAAATGTTATACTAGTTGAACTGAAGACATGTTTCAGTCTTTGTACTTGTAAACTTATATACAAATAGACAATTTATTATGTTTTTATAATTTTATTATTCGTCATGAAATGATATTGCTTAAGCTTGTATACTCTTAGTAGTTAGTAATAGCTATAGCCTTATGTATCGTATAAAAGGGTCATTGATTATAAGAGAATTCAATCTACAATCCTTTGTACAGTATACGACGACTGCCATGACTAGACTCGACTGCCATGACTAGCCTTCTCGAGTCGTGACACTACCACCATGTTCGAATCATGTCTTCTCAACATGTGGGGAAAGCTGAGCATGAAATCTATGCTTAGATCAATCTACAGCTACTTAAGAATAGGTAAGGTTGTATATTCTCCACAGGGCTCTCTCATCTCTTTTGCATACTTACACACTTTACACCTCTCAAGTATTCGGTGCACATTCCTTATCATCCCAGGCTAGTAAAAGTGCTCCTTCAATAACTTAATCATCTTCTTTTCCCTAAAATAACTAGCCAGATGCCCAACATGAGCTTCTCAAACTAGTAGCTCTCTTATAGAACCATTCGGTACGTAAATCTGCTTACCCTTCATTAAGAACCCCTCACTCTAGTAGAATTTTTCTACAGCTCCTCTATCACTACACTTGGCTACTAAAGGCTTAAAATGTAGGTCATGCTCATATCGATTAGGTAAAGTGCCAAATCTAAGCACTTTAGCTTGCCATATCGTAATGAGGTTATGACGGTGAGAAGGTGCATCAACCATTGTACTGGTGTTTCGCTTCTTATTCTTGATGACATTGCAAAAGGTCTCTAAGAACTCAACCTACTTGGTGTGATGTCAAGAAAGCTTCTGCTGCCTACGAAAATGCTTGAGAGATTCATGATCTAAATAGATGATGATTTCTCTTGATAACATATAATGCTGCCAGTTTTGAAGTGTATGGATAAGGGCATATAACTCCTTATCGTAACCTGAGCAATTCAAGGCAGCACTTTAGAGTTTTTGCTAAAGTAGGCAATGGGTCGGTGCTCTTACATAAGGATAGCACCAATGTCAACACCAGACTCATCATATTCAACCTCAAAAACCTTATCGAAATCTAGTAGGGCAAGTATTGGAGTAGATGTCAATTTAAACTTCACGTCTTCAAAACTCCTTTAAGCCTTTTCTGTCCATTTAAACTCAATGTTCTTCTTAGTCAATTCAGTTAACTGTATAATAAAATTTCAGATAAATCTCCTATAGAGCAAAGCTAGGCCATGGAAACTCTTAACCTTAGTAGCATTAATCAGCGTAGGCCACTCATTAATAGCACTGACCTTTTCTTCATCAACTCGAACTCTACTCCCTCAAACAACATATCCAAGAAATACAGCCTCACTTTGACAGAACGGGCATTTTTTTAATTTGTCGAGTAATTTCTTGGTGCGGATTATGTTAAACACCAATCTCAAATGTTCGGCATGAATGTGAAGGTCAGCGTTGTAGACCATAATATCGTCAAAATAAACCATAACACATTTGCATATTAATGTTCTAAGTATGTGATTTATGAGCTATATGAATGTACTTAGTGCGTTAGTTAAACTAAACAACATAACCGTCCACTCAAATAGACCATCCCAAGTCTTCAAGGCTATTTTCAATTCATCTCTTGGTATCATTCATACTTGATGATAGTCACTCTTTAGATCTATCTTTGAAAAGATACATGCACCATGCAACTCATCAGGCACGTCATCTAACCGTGGGATCGGCTATCGGTACTTAATAGTAATCTTATTGATGGCATGGCTACCAATGCACATCCTCCATTATCCATCTTTCTTTGGTACTAGCACGGTTGGGACGGCACCTGAGCTCATGCTCTCACGGACATATCCATGATCTACCAACTCATCAACTTGCTTTTTTTAGCTTGGTTGCTTGTTCAGGATTAAGTTTGTAGGTGAATTGATTTGACAAGGCTGCTCCAAGTTGATGATTGATGCAATGCTCAATTCCTCTTAAGGGAGGTAATCCTTTCGACATCTCAACAGGGAAAAGGTCAGCAAATTCTTGATGTAGCTGCTGCACTTCGGTAGGTAATTTCTTGGCCTCTCTAACCTCTGAGAGTCTCCTGACCAAAAGGAGTACATAGTCCTCGGCCTTAACTTCTCATGCAAACTAAGCTCGAGAAATCACCAAGGACTTCCACTATAGAGATCTAGCAACTGTTTCCTGGGCTTCTTACACTTCATTGGGACTTATTGGTGTCAATATAACTTTCTTCCCATCCTTTTGAAACATGTAGGTGTTTCTATTCTCATTGTGTAACACTTTCAAGTCAAATAGTCACGGTTGGCTAAGTATTATGTGAGATGCACACATGGGAAGGACATCACATAGCACCTTATCCTTGTACCTATCAATAATAGTAATCGACACTTTTACTTGCTCAAAAATGTGTGATCCTCCTTTCTCGTTCAGCAGTAAATCTTATACGGCTTGGGGTGTGGAAGAGTTGGTAATTTCATGGCCTTAACTACCCCTTACGTGATGACATTGGTGTAGCTCTCTCCGTCAATGATTGCGGTGAATATCTTGCCATTCACTTGGCAATTTATATGAAAGAGGTTCTCTCTTTACTCATTCTCATTAGCCACAAAAGTACTGAAAGATCGTCGAACAATAAAGCAATACTTGGCTCTACCTTCAAGGGGTATCACGGCCTCCTAATCTTCCTCAAATTCTTCCAGTATTTAATCAGTTGCCAGTTCTTCCTCTTCTTCACTCTTACTTTCTACTTCAAAATGGGGCTTGTCTCCCTTTATGGTCATGACTTGGTGGTTTGGACATTAACTAGCTTTATGTCCATATTCAAGGCATTTAAAACATTTGATTTCTCGAGTTTTCCTCCCTGAGCTCTAACCCTAGTCTCTTCAAATCTCAGGTTCCTCAGTCTTGCTCTTACCTCGGCCCTTGTTTGGTCGATTTGGCATGTGACCTTAGCGTTTCAGCTTTGAACTGTTTGATGCCTTGTCATTCCTTAGTCTATTCGGCAAGCCAATCCTATTTAGCATCATGGTTCGGTTACTCGGCATTTGGCTATCTTGGTTCTGCCGTTGCCTTTCAATTCTACGGGCTACATGGATGGTTTCATCTAGAATTATGAGGCTTTGTAATTCCATGATGTAACCAATCTTAGCTCGAAGTCCCGAGATGAACCGTATTATAGTTCGGGTCTCAAGCTTGTCAACATCACATCATATCATAAGAAATTGAAACTCTCGGACATAGTCGTCTATGGACCTATTACCTTACCTTAAGTCTTAGAGTCATCAGAAAGTATCATGTTCATAGTGTTTGAGAACGAACCTATTCCTCAAAACTCTCTTCATCTTGTTTTATGTTTAGACCTTGCGTCGGGTCCTCAAGCGAACATTCTGTAGCTTCTTCCACTGCATTGTTGCATATCCAACAAATTCTAACGCGGCCATTCTAATGTGTACAGCATCTTCATAATCATATAAGTCGAATATCTTTTCGATCTTCTCTTCCTAGATCAAGTAGTCATCAGCACTACTAAACCCATTGAAGTTCGGAATCTGTAGCTTAAGATGGTTAGCACCTATTGGTGTTTTGAACTCATACTCAACAATCCCAATATACTAGTCTTCTTCTTCTTTATACTCTTCCACTTTGTCTAACTTTAATCTTCTCCTCACAACTTTGTCGACACATCGCAGTGGTGCGTGGTTCACTAGAAAAGCATTTGAAGATTACTCGTTTATCTGCCTCCTCAACCTGTCTCTCATTTCTTATCCTTGCTTAACAACTCTCTTACACGGTCTATTCTCTAAGACCCTATTTATTAAGATAGCTAAATTGGCTACAATAGTAGCAAGATCTTATATCTGCTCATTAATAGTTTGTGGTGTTTGTTAGGTAAATTGACTATGACCATGAGCATCACTTTCGACATCGTGAATCTCTCCTTATACACTAGGGTTCAATATTCTCAGCAAAAAATTTCAGTAACTACACTTCATATGGATGGGTATAACACACACATTATCTCGAACAACAAACTGACTATTACTACATAGCTCTTGGTCTTAACCTTAACCTTAAGCTCTGATACTAAGAATATATGGTGTGCTTAGGAGCTTAGTTATCACTAGGATTTATCATGGCATATTAGAATTGAAATGGGTCCTTCGAGATATCGAAGAAAACTAAAGGGAAATGGTTTACAATTGAACAAGAATAGCTGACGTGAAGCTACTCAGAGGATGTGACTCACTAACGAACATAATACGACTTGACACCTCACTTGATATGACATATAAGTTGATGTCAAGGTCTACTTGCCACTAATTCTGAGTTACTTGGTAAGATTAGATAAAAGTGTATGAAATATGGACTTAGAGAGAGTTATCTCACAAGAACAGAGTATTCAATATTAAAATTTAAGTTATTTGTGGCTTACAAGAGAAAAGAACTATTTATAATATGTCCTTAGGGTAGCATTACAAATAAAGAAATTACAAGAAAGTATATACAAAAAGGGGATTCTTAGTACATATGAAAAAGGGTAAAAAGGACAAAAGGCCAAAAATGGAAAAATAGTATTATGTCAAATGAGGAAGACAGGTGGCATTGCAACATTGGTCCCGTATGAATATTCGTTAAGCACAAAGGTGAAAGGGGTCAAAATGTTGTGGCAAAAAAGGGGTTGGGATGAGAGAGATGGTGACATGCTGAGAGAAAGCCATTCGACTGTTTAAGTGAGTCTCTTGTCATTTGGTAATGGTTGGTTGGATTACAAGGCACAAGGTTCTCGACAAGGGAATGGTCAGCATCATCACTATCGAGTATACAAATCAACGTATGACAATTTAGGGAGCTCAAGGAGTTCATCCACATTACTTCAACATAAACTTTCTTGTCATTAGTAGGTTGCTAAGAGAGAATTTGCTAGGTAAGGGATTGGAGTCCTCAAAGCCATGCGCGAGTAATGGAACCATTGGTTGGCAGTTCATCAAGCATTGACAAAGGTCTCCTCTTCTTCTTCGACTTTAGGTTTTCCAACATCGTCTTCCTTCTTGAGCTCGCTCTTGTTGGTGTTATTTATTACATCTCCTCGAAATACCATAATGTGTCGGTTTGGACATTCATCAGTTATATGTCCGAAGCTTAAACATTTAAAGCATTTCACCTTGCTGGTCTTCTATCTAGAGGTTTGTCCTTTCTCATATGTCCTCGAGGTTGGCCTAACCTTGAATCAACCTAGTTGATCGGCTCGACCTTGTTCGCTTACCTAGTTGTCTCAGATCGAGCATTCTTATCTTCAACCTTGTATGGCCTCCTTAGCTCACCTTGAACAGTTCAGCGCATTACTAGGGCTCATGAGAATGTCAGCCTAGGTTGGCTTGGAAAACTTTTCCTTTACCTTTCGACCCTCTATGCTATCCTGATCACCTCTTCTAAGGTATAAAACCTCTGTACGTCCATGATGTTACTAATCTTGTACTTGAGCTTAGAAATGAACCTTGATATTGTATGAGCCTCTGGTTCTTCTCATGTTAACTTGGATTATTAGCATTTGGAACTCTCTTACATAGTCATCAATAGATCTGCTTCCTTAGTGAAGCTCGTACAACTTTGCAAACATATCTTGTAGGTAAGTCTCGAGCACAAATCTTTCTCTTAATAACCTTTTCATCTCATCCTTGGTTCTAACACCTCGTCTTCCATCTTTTGCTCTGGCTACATTCAAATTCTTCCACCACATGGTAGCATATCCAATAAACTCTAACGTAGCAAGTTAGACTTTGATAGCATCTATATACCTATAACATTCAAACACCTTTTCCACCTTCTCTTCCCACTCCAAGTATTTGTTTGCATCTCCACTTTTACTAAAGGGTGGAATTTGAACCTTGACATTGTCTAGTCTTCGAGGAGCTTGACATCCCCATCCCTGTGTTAGGTAATAGTTAGCTTCCTCTTTTTCCTCCCTAAACTCTTCAACATCCAACATCTCATCGTCTTCCTTAATCTCCTCCAACTCCAATCTTCATTTAGCGGCTCGATCTGCTACTCCTTTAGTTCACTGCAGTCGAACTGGGCAATTGGTTTGGTTACCTTGGCCATAGTGTCTCTTAGGGGTGTTTTCTTATAGGTTATGGTGCTGTATACGTTAAGGTTATTGTCTGTTAACTTACATTGCTGTGACTAGACTCTCAATAAGGTTTGTGAGTTTGTCGAGTTTGTCACCAATTTACCTTAGGGTATTACTGTAAAACCTTAAATTTCTTGGCCGAATCTCTAAAATAGACTTGAGTGTGTTAGATAATCTAGGAGTTGACAAGGCTAATGAAAGTGAAAACCCTAAAAGAACTAATCAATCGCGTATGAAACTTTTCTACCCTAAATGTATGTAAACACTAAAGATTTCACTCAAAAGTGATAAAAACCCTCAAATGATAACCTTAAAGACATACGTGCACTAATTCATCATAATATACCTTAAAACCGTAATTGACAATATGACCTTCATATTTTGCCAAATCATTAGTAAAAGATTAAAGATGACTTTCAATCATGCATATATATTTTGAATCCTTAAGTAATCCTTTAGAAACTAAGATAATGTATCATAAATCACATTTATCTTCTAAGTATATGATTAAGATAGTATTACATAGAGTTAGGAGTGTAGTTGAAGCTTAAGTTAAATGTAGTGAACCTTAACACCTTAATTGATACTTTTCATACTAGTTAAACTAAATAGCTTACCAAATAATGTATATAGGATATAAATATTTAAAGTGAGATCTCATCATCTATTTTTACTAATCAATTCACCAAATGCCTCATTTCCTTTCATTTCCTTAATTTTTCCCTTAATTTTCCTTAATTAGTACATTATATATACAAAAATGGCATATTCTTATAGAAAGTTGACCAAGTTCAAATGGTTGACTAAGTTAACGCATGTTGACTAAGTCAATATTTAGAAAAGCCAACAAAAGACACTAATGCATTAGAAAATATCTAATCCATCTTATGATTTCTTTTCTTTTCTTTTCTTCTTTAATTGTCGTCCACTTTTTTTCCTTCTAGACCCCCCTATCTTCTTCATTTCAAATACAGCACAAGACAAAAAGAAACAAAGCTAAACCCCACTCCATTGCCGTGACCATCCCCTTTCCCTTTCACTTTCAAAATTTTCCAACTTTGTCTCCATATTTCAAACACAAATTAAGGTATGTGATTATGTTATTATGTATTGCTTTATATTACTTATTAGTTAGGTGATGACGTAAATTAGATAAGTAGATATGTGTTATGTGTGATCATGTTGAAGAAGGCATAAAGTTTCTACCTTTAGGTGTAGAAGGATAGAAATCATGGTGAAGAGGAAGGAGATATACGTGTATATGCCCTTAAGTATATGTATATAAGGATATACTAGAGGAATACAAGTATGGAGATCTTTGTACAAAAATACGTATATGACCATATAGGTAATGGGTATATGTACAAGTATAAATACGGTATAAGTATAAGTATATGTATAAGTATACTAGTATACATATAAGTATAGTAAGGGTATAAGTATATAGTAGTTATGTAAAGTGTACATAAGACATTTAGGTATAACATAAGCCTAAGGTAAGGCATATGTAATTAAATGATGAGGTAAGCAATGATGTAATTAAATGAGCTTGTTCTGTTTTTGTAATGAAAAACGGAGTAAAAATAGAGTAACAATGAAGCTACACTTACTTACACTTAAATACACTATAATAGCTATGGAGGGAACACAATAGCTACTAATAACAAAGCAAACTAAAACTTCATTGCAACTTCACACACTCTGTCGCAGAACTATGCTTTGATACTAGCGAAACTGATGCATCTTTAAGATCGGACACATAGAGAAACACTACAACGAAGCAAATAAAGAAAAAAGGCTAGTAAAGTCCAAGCAACTACCAAATGGATTTGATGCACCAGTTGATCCTACTCAGCCTATAATTCACCAAATATAACTCACCAGTTTGAATTGAAGGGTCACTTGCCATTACTCCTTACTAAAGGGAATAAATAAGAGTTGAAGAATAATGAGAACACTAAGGTTGCTAAAAGGAATTATGAATAATATCTATATTGATTAGTTCGTTGTTTGCATACAAGAAAGTGGGGTTTATATATCTATCTATTAAGGTTACTTTACATGTATGAAAAGATTAAATGGGTATTTTACAATTTGGTTATATGAAACATACTAAAAGGGGTAATACATGTCGCTTGGTGGCTGGATGGGAAAAATATAATACAAGGTAGGCGAAAGCAGAATAATGTTTGCAGTTAGGGGCTGGCCTAATCTAGATCAGGTCGGGAGCAGATTAGTTCGGTAAGGAAGTTAGTTGAATTGCAGTAAGATGCTTATGGTTAGTTGAGGAGCTCAACTTGGCTAGTCTTGGGCTATCTTCTGGAATAAGACTTCTCTGTTAGGTAAGGGCATGTTTAACATATGTGAGGATATGATAGACAGATTGGTAGGAGATCAGTTTGGAATAAGGATCCTTATCTCGGCTTAGGTTTTGAGCTAGTATTCTTTAAGCGAGTCTTTGGAGTCCTCTAGCTTGGCTACGAGTGATTGGTTCAGGGTGCATATTCCTATGGAGACATTGATTTAAACTAAATTTATTCCCTTTGGTCATGGAACTATCATCTGGTTTATAATTTTGCATGCCAAACCTTTATGGGACCTTCTCAATGTAGACCTTTCGTGATATTTCTAAGATTCTATGAGAACAATCTTGATGGATTTGGATTCATAATACAAAAGAAGCCTCACCAAGATCCTTCCTTTCAAAGTTTTTTGAGAGAAAACTTTTAGTTTCTAGCAACAAACTTACATTGCTACTGGTAAGCAAAATATCATCCACATATAAAAGTAAGAAAATAAATTTTCACATACAGAACTTGTGATACGCACAATCATCAATGGTATCTACCTCAAAACCAAATAATAAGACAACTTGATGAAATATATGGAACTAATGATGAGAAGCTTGTTTGAGCCTAAAATGGATTGTCTTAATTTGCAAACCATTTGCTTTGACTCATTAGAACTCAAGCCCTTAGGTTGCACCATATAAATTATTTCATCAAGGTTTTTGTTAAGAAACACTATCTTGAAATCCATTTGATGAAGCTTTAACTCAAAATGTGCCATAAGTGCTAAAATGGTCCTTAAAGAGTTTTTCGTAGAAACCAAACAGAAAGTCTCTTTGTAATCGATTCTTTCACATTAAGTATAGGCCTTAGTGACAAGACATGCCTTATATCTTTCTATATTGACTTATGAAACTTATTTGGTTTTGAAAACCCATTTACACTCGATGGGCCTTACCCCTTCCAATAATGGGACAAGATCCTAAGAGTAATTATTTTTTATGGATTTCAACTCTTCATTTATGGCATTGATCCATTTATAAGCATTCGAACCTTTGATGGCTTTCTAGAAATACAACATATTCATCTAATATTGCACTTCTTTGCTCTCTAGTAAACCTCCTTAGAGACACTAATTCTTAAGGTTGTTTCTCATGAATTATTGGTTGAAAGCAATTGTTTGCTTATCTAAATCAATAAAAGGAATAGGAACATTGTCTCTAAAATGCTCTTCAACCTCACTATGATTACACTCTTGACTTGGTGTTGGAATAACTAAAAGAAGAGGAATGTAATGTTGTTCTAGGACTTCATTAAGATTATGCTCTTGACTTAGAAGTTGAACATTGGTTAGTATAGCATGTTCTTCTTCAAAGATAAAGTCTTTAACCTTATCTTCCCTCTTAAACTCAATATCTTCAAAGAACTAGGCATTTCCTATCTCAAAACTTGTTTTGTTTGAGGGATCACAAAATTTATAGCCTTGTGATCTCTTGGCGTAACCAACAAAATGACAACTATTAGTCTTTGAGTCTAGTTTCTTCTCATTAGGTCTATAAGTCCTAACCTTAGTCAGACATCCTCAAACCCTTATGTGTTTAAGAATATGTTTCTTACTTACATAACTCATATGGGGTTTTAGTTGTCACCTTAGTTTGTACTCTAATGAGAATATAGGCTGTAGTCTTTAATGCTTCACTCTCAAGTGAGTGTGGCAATTTTGTATGACTTATCATATTTCTTACCATGTCCTTAAGGGTCCTATTTTGTCCCTTAGCCACCTCATTCATGCTAGGTGAACCTAACATGGTATACTAAGGAACGATCTTGCACTCCTTTAGGAATTTTGCAAATGTCTTAGACGTCGTTCACCTAAATTATCATTTCTGAAGTAATATTCATCTCTACAATCAAATCTAATGGACTTATTTCCTTTATTTAGTTGAATTTCAACTTCAGCCTTAAATATTTTGAACATGTCCAAGACTTGTGGCTTCTCATGTATTAAATATCTAGCCATAACAAGAGTAATTGTCTATGAATGTAATGAAGTATTATTGATCATTCCATGAAGCCATAGGGAATGACTCACATATATCTATATGCACTAGTTCTAAGATTTCCTTATCTCTCTTGGCTCCCATATTTTTCATGTTTGTTATTTTACTTTTTACACAAGTGTATCAAGTATTCCTTCGGTTATAAGCCTATTGATTCCTTCTTTAGGGATATGTCCTAGTCGCTTTTGTCATAATGTATAGGAATTTTTATCAATTTATTTTTGTTTAGTGACTCTTGAATTGATATGCAAGGTTTCATTTGTTGAATTAATAGTTTCAAGTATATAAATATTGTACATATAAGATAAACTAGTGTTACCAATATAATAAGAATTATGAAAGAGACGACATTGTTTGTTATGAAATGGAAAAACATATCCTTCTTTGTTTAAAATAGACATAGAAACCAAATTCTATCTAAATAATGGTATAATAAATGTCTCATTTAATTTTAAAACAAAACTAGAATTTAAAAATAATCTAAAAAGACCAATAGCTTGAACTTCAACTCTACTACTATCCCCTTATAGATGTATCTTTCATCTTCAAGTAGTTGGTGGTAGCTCTAGCAACCCTACACAAATATACTAATATGAGTAGTAGCTCCTAAATCTATCTACTAAGTAGATCTAGGCATTGAAACTAAATTGATGTTTGAATAAACAAGAGATCGAGGCATATCTTTCTTCACATACTAAGTATGACACTTAGGGCAATCATTCTTCACATGAGAGGGATCCTTATAGAAAAAGCACTTTATGTCCTTAGAATTTTTCTTTTTCTTATTTGAAGCATTTGTAGCCCATTTTCCCTTTCTTTTCTTAGAACCCTAGAGGTAGAAGCCAAATTAGTGCTCTTGCCCTTCTTTTGCCTCATCCTTTCATCCTCTTGCACCAAATGAGAAATAAGCTTATTAATTGTCCATTTCTCCTTTTGACTGTTATAACTCACTTCAAAATGACTTAGTTGAGGGGGGCAAGGACATCAAAGCAAAGTACATTACTACTTCTTTAGGAAGGTCCAAATGTAGTTCTTTTAGCTTTGAAACAATAGGAGACATTTCGAGAACGTATTCCTTTATATTCCTTGAGCCATCATATTTCATGAGACTAGTTTACGCAAAAGTGTGATAATCTCTACCTTGTCACTTTTCACAAAGTATTGCTTCGGTTGCTTAAGGAACTTTACTCTACTTAACTCTTATACTATGGTTCCAAGGAATGTCTCCAATATGACACTCTTCATGATCATCAAAGTTGCGTGATTTGAGCATTCTTATTAAGCCATTTCCCTTCGTTTCTTAGGAGTACCATTTTCTATAAGCTTAGTAAGACATAGCTCCCTAAGTGTAAAGTCTAGGTTAATGCAACCCAAATGAATCATGACCTTTTGTTTCTAAAGTTTGAAGTTGGTACCATTAAGTATAAGGATGTTGTTGGAATAATATGAAGTAGGGTATAAATAGTAACAATAACAAAATAGATTAATAATTAACTAAATGCTCACATACATAAAACAAACAAGGAAAAGATGGGTTTAAAAACTCATAACTACTATCTTACTACAAGAAAACTGGCGTAACACTGAGATTAGTCTTTGGATAAAAAGTTAGCTTATTATGATTTTCTTGTTGTAGTAATCAAGCTTAAGTGATCGGTTCCACTTATGTTAGCTTAATTTTGGTTGATTAGTGATCACAATGAACACTTAACAATGAGTCAAGCTCATCACCACATGTGATCATAACCCTTAGCTTGATGGTAGAAGCCTTCTTTTGAGCCTATTACTACCTACACAAGATTCATGACCATGACATTTTAGTAGTTTTAACCTAATGGTTTCCATGAGAGACCTCACTCTAGTGGGGTATCGCTTCAACACATTTGATATATTGTTAAACACATTCTATAGAACAACTTTACTTTAACAATTTCAACTAATGGTATCCAGGTGAGAGCCTACTTTGGTGGGATTGCACTTCAACCAATTCGAAATCACCAAAACATGTTCGAAAGAGTAACTTTGTGTCATTATGAGCTTATATTACGCTTATTTATTGTTGAAAGGCACAAATATAACATTACAAGCAATAAATAATACACAAAAATTATGGCACTTTCAAAACAATCCATAATTAAACATATGAGTCCAGACATGTTCCTTAATTTGAATCCCATATTTGCATGGAAAAAATTTATATGATAAATCATGCCATATACGAAGAAGTAAATGAGAAGAAAATTTAGTCACTTACGAAATTATCGTAATTTGACAAAACATATTCGTCAATCCATATATGATTACTAATCCCAATTCGATAATCCAAAACGAATAATACTAAAAACGAAATCTTTGGTCGGATCTTTATTTAATTGATAAATACTGATTTGGTGGATTTAATCTATGAAAGCATAATCATAAATCGCACCTTAGGGATTCCAATTGCAAATCGCACTTGAAGAGGATGTAAAAGGAAACCATCTGACACAATCAATTATTACCTAAGATCATGTTACTTGCAAATTTCAGCATCCCATAATTGAAAAGTAATTTATTTCATGAAAAGAAAAAAAAAATATTGACTTTCACATTAGACGAGCACACGGCTTACGAAATTCCCTTCGAGTCAATGAAATAGGGCGAATTACGAATCCAAAATTTCACGATGCACGCGAATTCAAATCCATAATAATACGAATGCGAAACAACCAAATCTAAATGGATTTTAACAATAAAATAAAAAAACTTCCAAAGTGAGATGGCTCTAATACCAATTGAAAAAATTCTTGAAGAAACCTTCAAGCTTTAATACCCAAAATAAATTACCTCACATAGAAAATTATTCGATTCGAGATGAAATGAAAATGTATCTTGTTCCATTGAATTGTAATGATTACATGGGTGGATTAATGTGGGTGATGGTCATAGATGAACACACAACTGAAGATATCGCACGAACAAATTGGTCCGAACTACAAGATAGCTCAAAAGAATAAATGGAGGTCGAAGGTTAAGTAGGGATTCTTGTGCACTGATGCTAGATATGATATATTAATGCCTCACATAAGCTCGAGTCATACTTGATACTATGTATAAGTGCAATTGGTGGTTACTAGCTATTAGTCTATGCTCAAATGGTTTAGATAAGAGTAAAGAGACAAAGTAGAAAACACTTAACTCAAAGGAGAAAGTTATGTATTCACTATTTTGGATGATGATGCAGCTAATACAAAAATGGGGTATTTATACATCCTAGTCAGTCTATCTAGTATCAATAACTGCCTAAGGTATTTGCACATATATATTCTTAGATATATAATCCATATTAATAAAATACGACAAGACTGATTATCAATATAATAAATTGATCACTAATCTAATGCCAATACTTAAGACATTTAAGAGGTCATGAGGATCAGTATAAGTTTCTTGAGATGCCATTTGGGTTATCAAATACACAACACTTTTCAAGCAATTATGAACCACATTTTCAAGCCTTATCTTAGGAAGTTTATCATTGTTTTTTTCTAATGATATTTTGATATACAACAAGTCAATGCGGGAACACTTTGCTCATTTGGAAAAAGCATTACAATGTTTGAAGGAGAATGTTTTCTATCTTAAGAAAAGCAAATGTTCACTTGCCAAGATGACAATTGATTATCTGGGACATATTATTTCTAAGGAAGGGGTACAACCAGATCTTGAGAAGATTGTTGCTATTCAAAAGTGGCCATAGCTTGGTAATAAGGGGATTTTTGGGAATTATTGGTTACTATAGACATTTTGTCAAGGACTATGCTAAGATAGCATTTTGTTTAACAAATTTGTTGAAGAAAGATACATTTGAGTGGACTAAACAATCTATTATGGCTTAAACTAAGTTCAAAGAGGCTCTTATGATAACTCCAATATTAGCACTTCTAAATTTTGATGAAACACTTATCATTGAGACATATGCTTTTAGTTTTTGCTTAAGAGCTATCTTACATCAAAGTAAGAATCTTATTGCTTATTTTACTAAGAAGTTTTCTTTAAGGATGCAAAAGGCAAGTACACACATTAGAGAATTAGTAGATATGGTAGAAATAGTAAAAAATGGAGACAATATTTGTTGGGGCGTCATTTTATCATTAGAATGAATGAGAAGAGTCTCAAGGGGTTGCTATCTCAAGTTATTTAAACTCTTAAGCAACAATAGTAGTTAGTTAAGCTATGGGGCTATGACTATGAAATTGAATATAAAGTTAGGATTGAAAAAACAGTGTTAAATGCTTAATCTAGAAAATTTGAAGAGGAATTCCATTTATAGGCTCTATCAATTCCCTCTTTTGATTGTATCGCATTATTAAAGAGGGAATTGGCTAAGGATGCTGAGTGGACCAGTTTAAGGGACTAGTGTCAAGCAGGGGAGTCTCTTCCATTACCATTAGTCTTAATGGATGAGTTACTTTTTTTGGGTAATTGGATTTATGTTCCTTCCAATTGTTCTTTTATTCCCACTCTTATTTTAGAATATCATATTACTCAAATTTGAGGTTATATAGGAATACTTAAGACATTTAAGAGACTTAGTAGTATGTTTTATTAGAAGGGAAAGAAAACTGTATTGAATCATTTGTGAAGTAATGTCATATATATCAATAAATCAAATACTTGATTACATCACACCTAATGGGTTTGCTTCAACCACTTCCTATTCCACAAGAAGTTTTTGAAGATATCATTATGGATTTTGTTACTAGATTACCCATATCTAAAAGGTATATAGTAATCTCAGTTGTAGTGGATAGACTAACTAAGTACTGTCATCTAGGGCCATTATAAGTAGCTTATAAAACAATTTTAGTTGCTAACTTATTTGTGGATATTGTAGTTAGACATCATGAGATTCCCAGGTCGATTATATGCAGTAGGGACAATGTTTTTCTTAGAAAGTTTTAGAGTGATATTTTCAAACTCAATGGGACACAATTACGTATGAGTTTTACTTACCATCTATAGACAAAAGAGATAAAACATTACGTAAGATCTTTTGTAATGGAGTCTCTTAAATATTGGCTAAAGTTCTTGGTCTAGGTTAAATATTCTTTCAACTTTAGTTATCATACTAGTACACAAGTAACACCCTTTTAGGCGTTGTATGGTAAAGAACCACCATAGATTCCTCATTACAAGATAGGCACATCTATAGTAAAGGCTATGGATAGAGAATTATTAGATAAAGATGAGTTGATAAGAAGACTTAAGCATAATTTGCTAAAAGCTCAGCAATGTATGACATCTTTAGTAGATCAATAGAGGAATGATAGAGAATTAGAGAGAGTTGATTGGGCTTATGCTAAATTATGTCCTTATAGATCAACTTTGGTGGCCAACGGATTAATCAAGTAGATGCCATTGACCTTTTTAAGTTCTAAAGAAGCTAGGTCCTGTAGCTTATAGACTTAATCTACTAGAGGGGTCACATATCCATCCTACATTTCACACTTCATTACTTAAAAAAGTTGCAGGTAATGATACCTTTACTAGCTAAGGACTTTGCTAATAATCCAATAGTAAAACCCCTTAGTGATTCTGGATTCTAAGGAACTAGTGAAGAATGGAGCTTTAGCCATTCAACTACTGGTTCAGTAGAAGTCTCTTTATACAGAGGATGCTACTTGGGTGGATTTTTCTAAGTTTGTATGGGATAATCTAGAATTTGACCTCAAGGATAAGGTTAGTTTTCAAAGAGGGGGAAAATCCATTATGATAGATATTGATAAGGATGGAAGATAACATTTAAGAATGAATAGAAGAAAACTAAAATACTTAGAGAATTATATTTGAGGAGTTTCCTTAGAGAATGACATTAAGTAGTCTCATATACGCTTTAGTATAAATCAAACATAACACAGTAATTGTAGTTAATAGTTACAGGTAACTACAGATAGTCTAATAGAATAACTAATATGTTACAAATTTAGCACAGATTCATTAAGATTTGAACTTGTATATAACAAACTATAAAAAGAAAAGAGAAATATAGAAAGAGGTACTTGACCAAAATTTGAAGGAGTACTTGTGTTCCTTTAGGAGATCACTAGATTCTCAAAATCTAAAACCACCTTGCTTTATTTACCATTATCCACCCCACAAAATAGCACAGACCCTAATTAAATTAGCATTCTACCTTGAAAATGAATTGAAGAAAATTATATTAATAAGAAGATTTAAGCACAAAGAATTTAGATCTATCATCTATTTTTTATTCAATAGCAAATACTGGAGATCTCAAAAACCCTAATTTAGTAAGGAAAGTGAAGGGTTAAAGAAAACACAAAGAGAGAGTCATTACTTTTCAAACTAAAGGACTATAGAAACTTCTTGAAGATAGATATTTTGAGGGACAAACATTAGCCCTCTAGTTAGGACAACAATATGTGATAGCTTGAGTGGCACATAGGCTTGGTTTTCCAATAGTAAGCCCAACAAATAGTCACATGTTAGGTCGTTACTCGATACTCAAATCTTAAAATCCCAATTTTACAATGATTTCTTCTAATTTTTTCTCTTACCTTAATTCCCTTATTTCTCAAGTTCTCACATTTTTTTTTCAAGTTACTTTCTCTATCTTGAAATGCTAAAAAAAATTTAAGGTGCTGTTTGAATGGGTTTTTGTAGTATGGGGAAATTATTTTTGGTAATCTACATATGTTTAGCATACATTTTCCCATGTTTTGCATGTAAAGTTTGGTGTGAGACATATCCAATCTTTATCTATTCCAATGCCATGCTTCAAGATGCTCTAAATGAGATCTTTAAGTGTCTATAATATTCTCTTAAGTATTTTATTCAATTTGATTACTATTTCATGCATATATGTGTAGTTAAGTATATTACATAATATTATTTTATGACTCCATGTACCCATATGTACATCTACCAATTGCATAATTATTTCACATTCAATTACTCTAAATTATTATTTTTATAAGTCAAATAATTTATCTCTAAAGTCTCATTATACTTTAGAGCTCAAATGTTGAGTTTTTGATAAAATTTTAAAAAATCAATAAAGCCATACTTTTATTGAATTAAATAATTTATATACTTTATTCTATAAAATAATCTTTACAATGACTCTTCTTTTACTGTGTATGACCTTATATTAAAAAATTAAATCAATTTTGAGGACATTTTCCAAAATCTCTAAATTTATTCAAGTAACTATGGTCACATTATGTGACAATATTTGTGACTTGTGTTACCTAAGACTACCTTATTTCCTCACTCCCTAAGCATACTTTCCAAAGTCCATATTTATTAAGGATACATCGCTGTTTTGAGTTTACAATAGTTAGTTGAAGTTCAAGGGCTCAAACATCTATGTCAGGCATGCCAAATTGAAAACCTACACAAAATTTTTGAAAGAAAAAACAAAAGATCTAAATCAAATAAACAACAACTAGTTGCCATTCATGTTGCCCCATTTCTTAGGTTTTAGCCCATTAATGACCCATTAATGGTCCCCTCACTCCGTGTCTTAGTGAATAAGCCCATATATAACACATTTAGTATAACGGCTTCCCTAAGTTAATCTATGTGTGACTTTCACAAGATCAAAACTATTGTATTTTACATTACAACTAAAAGATAATCATCAATGCATGGATTGGTAAGATTATATTTAATACCAAATATAAAAACTTGATGTAAATAATAGTCATTTAATGACCATATTTACAATGCATGTTGACATTCTTTTAAGAAATAATCATTATTTTTCCTCATCTGTAATCTATTAGTATTTTTTTCATGAAATTTCTTTCATCCATTAGCTTTACATAATGAAAAACTTAATAATTCACATTATTATTATCACAATTATTTATTAAAAGAAGAAGCTAAAAATTTTTCTTAATAGGCATAAATAACTTAATGTAAGAATATACAATGTAGTATGTTACATTATTTATTATTAGTAGTATATAAAGTAGCAATATTTACGTCATTCATATATCTCTATTTTTTGATTTGGAAATTTGCGAGAGATTAAACATTGAGAGTTAGTATCAAAACTAAAGTAACATTTTTGCATCATGATTTATGAGATATAAGGCTAGTGTAGATCTAAGTGAGAAACTATAATTGAAAAACCATATTCTTTATTTTATATTATGTTATACTTATATTGAAAATACCAAATTTATAAATTTGAATGAGATTACTAGAATTCTATAGACATGGTGATTATTCAAACCTGCAATTTATTGAAATTTTACATTTCTTATTGTTATTAATTATAACATAAATTATTTTGCTACCCTAGTTGAACCTTACTGTTGATAAACCTTTCTAGGCCTAGGCTCCATAGGCCTAAGCTTAAGTGCCTCTGCTTAATTTGGTACCCTCGAGCAATATTCTAAGCTGATAACTTGGCCTCCTTTAATAGCCTAATCGGTTCAGCCTCCTTATAGATCCTGATAGGAATCAAGTTACAAGACCTCTGACTCGAGTCCATGGTGATGACTTAAGAGCTTAGGAAGTTGCATTCTCCTTTCTTAACCTATACTTGAAGAATCTGAGCTATTTCTTTGCCAACTTACTACCATTACCAAGCTAAGCTCTCCTATGCCTATTAATAATCTTTGGATGTTGACTTGAGGAGTGTTTAGTTGATGGTTTGACTCACTTACTCATCAGCTTGGCCACAACAATTTCGAGCTCCTAAGATCACATCTAAGGAATTCAGCTGACACAACACTACATAGTTTGTAGACCAACTTAGAACCTTTAGAATCCACTCATACTCTTTTGTCTATTAAAGAAGCTTCTATTTTCTGCAATTTCTTTTATACCTTTATCCATTTCTTGTATTTTACCTGATTTGGATAATGCTTCTTTAGTCTTTTCTATATTCAGTAGGTTGCCTTAATATTTTGGGTATAAATATTGATACAGACTATCGGGAAAGGAACACATGGCTTCCGATATCATATAACCAAAGGAGGGTCCGAACTACGAGATAGTCCAAAGGATAAATGGTAGTTAAAGGTTGAGTAGGGGTCCTAGTACACTAACAGTAGATATGACACACCAATGCCTCACACGAGCTTGGGTTACACTTAATATTATGCATAAGTGTGGTTAAAGGGCACTTTCCACTAATCTATGCTTACAATGGATTAGGTAAAAGTAAATGAGAGTAAGCAAGGATACTTAGCTCATACAAGAAGAGAAAGGAATGTCTAAAATTCAATGATCATTTACTGTTGTGGCTAATACAAATTAGAAGTGTTTATATGACCTAATTAGGGCAAGTCCTAGGTATATGCAAATTACAAAAATGGATTCCTACTAGAAAAAGGGAAAAAGGAATAAAGTACAAGGATAGAGTTATAATCAGACAAAAAGAATATTTTGTTATAGAAGGACAATATGGATGTTAGAAAATGGGGCATGTGTAAATTGTCCATTTTGTGGTCCTAATGATGTTGTTTGCTAAGTAGAACAGATTCTAAGTTAATCAAGTTCGCATCGGCTGCTTAGATATTCTATGCTTAGGAGGGATTGAACCATTGTATGGCTTACTATTTGTTTAGGCTTGAATGGTTGACTTGAGAGTGGTGGCTTGGCCTCGGATCCGCTTGAGCTCTACAATGTGTAGATTCATTGTTTAGCCTTAGTGTGGTAATAAGTGGTTGGCTTCGTAATTGGTTAGGCACTTTGAGAATCTTCTCGATGAGATAGAGAGAGGTCGAGGGAGAGTAGCTTAGCACTTTGGATTAGAATGTCTTAATCTTCTAAGCTTAGCTCCTCTTAGATAGCTTAGTGAGCCATATGAGTGAGCCCTCAAGCTTAGGAGTGAGTGATTAGTTCATGATCTACCCATGATCTATATTAAATACTCTCTTGTAAGTAGCCGCAATCATCATCCATTATTGAACATACTGATTTTCTTTCTTATGAGCTCTTAGCTTACTTATTTGACTTACCTACTCTTATCTTAATCCTTGAGTAAGGTTAGGTGGTAAGTGATGACCTCATTAAACTACTTGTGCATTATATTAAGCTAGTTCATGAGTCTACGGTGTTCCTTAGTGCATTACATCCTTGGAACCATTCATTGGTTTTACTTATTTTTACCGTTCTTTTTTCTTTTTTTTTTCTTGTGTATTTTCATAATCCATTTTGAGCTTTTTTTGAGGTAAGACCTACCCTAAGTACGGTCAACCTTATTTGTCTTTGGTGTGACGTATCATCTTGGTATTAAAGCAAAGGTTTGTATTAGGTAAGTTACTATTGTGTTGTGTTACTGTTATATTGCATTAGAATACTCCTACAGTAGTGAGTGTAGAATACGTACTATTCCTTATGAGGTTGCAATATAGTTAGTTTTAATGTTTAGTGAGTAATGGAAATAATATCACTATTCTTTATAGTAGTTGTTGTATGGTACTTTATTTTACTATGTTTAAGGCCTTAGGAAATAAAGCAAGCGCTAACTAGACATTTCTACTCTTCAAAGTAGTTGTCGTGTTACTAGTCTATGATATAGTTTACTTTGACTTGGGTATTCGTGTGAAGAAGTGTGTAACTAAGTTGGTTGAGTAGGGATAGTATGTATTGTTTCTAGATAATAGTGAGAATCTAAGTACTTTGTATTTTTGCTATGGGACAAGACCAAGTTAAAAGAAGATGACTAATTCTAGTGTAAATGTGGGAATCAGAGATGACAATATTGGCACTGTCCACCATGGTTGACAACTTTAAAACACCCTTAGAAGTTGTAATGAGTGGTTCAATGAAGTGATTAAATTAATAGCTGGCTTAACTTGAGTTGTCGATGTGCTAGCTTCTTGACTTGTTGAAGTCATTTACAACACCCCTTAAGCTGCTCCCAAAGCTGGTGTCATAATCCAAAATGTCTAACTTACCTAAAGGAAACTCCTAGCTTGGCAAGACTGAAGTAGAAGAGTAGGAGGACATGTGCAGAAGAGGATAGACTTAGGTGAAGTGGATGAGGAAAATGAGAATGGGTACGGTGAAGTGGAAGAGAGAGCATGCACACCTTGAGTTGTTGACCATGTGAAGTTTCAGGTTCTAAGCTTAAATAGTTTTGAAGATGTTGACGATTGCCTTCATTGGGAAGAGAAAGTAGAGCGAGTATTTGATTACTATAAGTATGAGGACTATGAAAAGGTTAGAATTGATGCTATAAATCTCTTAGGCTATGTTGTAATGTGGAGGAAAAATTTTCAAGCCACGAAAGGGCGTGATGGATATAGAGAAGTTAGTACTTAGCTCAAGATGAAGTAAGTCCTTAGAGAAAGATTTGTGCCAGAATCCTATTTGCTGGACACTTTTACTTAGCTCCAAGAACTAAAATAATGAAGCTGCACTATTGACAATTATGTGCAAGAATTTCAAGTGCTTATGATCAGATCTAACGTAAGTAAGCCCTCAACTAGAATGGTATGCAAATTCTTGATTGGATTGAGAGTTAACATTCAAGATGTAGTAAAGCTACAACATTTTATCACTTTGGATGAAGCTATAAGAATTGCTTAGCATATGGAATGGTAGAGGAGGAATAAGCCAACTAGACCTCAATTGAACTGACTAGTATAAAATAGCCGACTTGCTTAAGGTAGTAATCGAATTCAATATAATATTTAGCCTAGTTGAATGACTAAATGTCATAATTGAGCAAAAGAGCCACCTTGCCAACCCAGAAGTGTCGAAGAGAATGTTTGAGAAAGGTCAAGGATCAGAACGAAAGACAAGCCAAATTAAGTGTTTTAAGTGCCAAGGTTTTGGTTACATAGCCACTTAATGCCCCAAACAAAGGTAAGGTCCCTAGCATTGAAGTAGAAAGCACTAACAAAGAGCCTAGAGAGAAGACTGAACTAGAAGAAGAAGTCGAGGTGTATAGCAAAGAGCTTATTGGAGAGATTGTATGCATAGACGATTTGGACAAGCTAACTTTAGTTGTTTGAAGAGCTTTAAGCATTGAACCAACTTTTAAGGAGGAGCAATGAGAAAACTTGTTTCATATCACATGCAAGGTGAACGATTAGCTGTATGCACTCATTTTAGATAATAAGAGTTGTACCAATGTGGCATCTATCAACTTGGTTTGAAAACTTAAGCTATTGAGTTTATCTCATCAAAGACTGTACAAGTTACATTAGCTAGATAAGAGGGGAGCACTACATATCACTCTGTAAGTACTGCTGCTAATCTTAATAGGGAATTATTTCAATGAAATTCTTTGTGATGTACTTCCATGTGCATATCACGTATTGTTGGGCTGACCTTAGTTATTTGATCGAAGGGTTATATATGATGGGTTCAAGAATACTTATATGTCTGAAAAGGAAGGGAAGATGATCACTTCAAACCTTATGACTCTAAGTCAACTGAGTAAATTGCAAGCCAAGTTAGCTTGAGGATCTAAGAAGACATTAGTTTTGAGTCAATTTGGCCTTTAAGAAGCCATTAAATTTGATGTGCTGACCTTTCTACTGATTTAGAAGGCTATTGGAATTGAAGGAGCAAGCTATGCTACCTAAAGAGGTCAGAGAACTATTAGATTAGTATGCTGATTTGTTTCCTAAGCAATAGCTTGAAGGATTGTCCTCTTTTCGAGGAATTAAGCATTGTATTGACTTGATACTTGGTGATATCATACTCAACAAACTTGCTTATTAGATGAAAGTCGAGCAGGCTACTGAGCTCTAAAGGTAAGTCAACGAGTTGTTGGAGAAAGGATATGTGAGGGAGAGCTTTAGCCCGTGTGTTGTTCCAGTCGTACTTGTACCAAAGAAGGATGGTACTTGGAGTATATGCCTGGATAGTAGAGCTATAAATAAAATCATGATCAAATATAAGTACCCTACTCTAAGATTTGATGATATGCTTGACAAATTGAATGGTGTTATAATCTTTAGTAAGATCAACCTAAAGTCTAGTTATCATTAGATTTGCATGAGGTAAAGAGATGATGGAAAACTGCATTTAAGACTCGACATGGTCTATACAAGTGGATGGTGATATCCTTTGGCTTATCTAACTACTCAAGCACTTTCATGAGATTAATGATTCATGTATTATGGAATTTGATCAAAAAATTTGTTGTGGTATACTTTGATGACATCCTCGTGTATAGTGTTAACTTAGCAAGTCATATTGACCATCTCCGAATAATATTTAATCTGTTTTGAGTTGAGAAATTGTTTGGAAATTTGAAGAATTATTGTTTTTGTTAGGAGGAAGTGGTTTTCCTAGGAAATTAGTTGGTGGAAGAGGTCTATGGGTCAATAATGAGAAAATTTGAGCTATGGTTGATTGGCTGGCCCTAACCACTTGTGCTGAGGTGATGAGCTTCCATGGTTTAGCTCTTTCTTACCATTGCTTCATTCAAGGTTTAAGTACCATTGTTTCATTACTCGTTAAGCTGACAAAGAAAAATGTAGAATTCAAATGGGGTGAGAGGGAAGAACGAAGTTTTGCTGAGGTAAAGGAGATATTGACCTTTGCATTTGTATTGGCTTTGCTTGATTTCGAGAAAGTGCTTGAGCTTGAGTTTGATACATTAGGTGTTGGCATAGGCACTATGTTAACATAGGAAGGCTAACCTATTACATATCATAGGAAGAAATTGGGAGGACTATAATTGAATTACTTCATGTATGATAAGGAATTCCTTGCATTAATCTGAGCTCTTTAAGTATGGCAATATTATCTACTACCAAGAGAATTTGTCATTTACATTGATTATGAGCCCTTAAGGTACTAACAGAGTCAAAATAAGCTTTTGAAGAGGCAAGCTGAATGGGTTAAATTTGTAGAAGGATTCAACTTTGTGATCAAATACAAGCAAGGTAAGGCCAATGTGGTTGCCTACGCCTTATCAAGAAGACATATTCTTCTTACCAAGTTGGAGACTAGACTATTATGTTTACATGTATCTAAGAGCAATATCCTCAAGACCCTCATTTTAGTCCCATAAATGGACACTATAGAGAAGGGAGAACAGTAGATGAGTATCATATAGAAGACGGATACCTATTTCAAGGTGGCAAGTCGTATATGTCGACCTGCTCTCTAAGTTGTTAGCAAGAGAAGCACATTGTGGTGGACATTTTGGGCATTTTGGAGAAGGGAGGATTTACAAATTGCTAAATGTGAGTTTCTTTTGGCCTAAGATGAGGCACAATGTACATTATGTGCTTAAGAGTTGTGTGATCAACAAAAAGGTAATAAGTTAAGTTAAGCAAGGGAGAGCTATGCCTCTGCTTATTTCGACTAAAACATGGGTTGATTTGGGCATGAATTTTGTCCTTGATTTACCTCAACATACTTGAGACAAAGGCCCAGTAGTTGTTGTTGTAGACATATTCACTTAGATGTTATGCTTTGTGCCTTATGCTAAGATTAATGATGGTTTGGATATTGCTTTTCTCTTTTTGCAGGAGATCATTTGTTTGCATGGAGTACCAAGAAGTGCGGTATCAAAATAGGACCTAAAGTTCTTGATCCATTTTTGGAGAACTCTTTGGTGAGAGATGGGAACCAAAATACTATTCAGCACTTCCTACCACCCTTAGAGCAATGACTAAGTAGAGTTTGTTAACCACACTTTGGGTTGATTTCTTCGAGTTGCAATGGGAAAGACTTAGCTAACTGGGATGTATGTTCGCCTATGGTAGAATTTGCTTACAATAAGACAGTACATGATATCACTAAGCATACACCATTCAAGGTCATCTGTGGCCTTAATCCTAAACTTCCCCTTGATCATACCCTAATGCCATCGTCTGACTAAGAAGACCAAGAAGCAAGAACTACAGCTCAGTCCTTTTAATAGATCTACTAGAAAGTTGCCTAACGGATCAACCAAGTTGCCAAGAAGATAGAGGAGAAAGGGAAAGGAAGGAAGGTAAAGCAAATTTAACCTAACGATTTGGTATGGTTACACTAGCGCAAAGAGAGATTCCTAAGTATAGATACCTCATTTTTGCCACTATTACGATTCTTTCTTATCGGGCTAGATTAAAAAATAAAAAAAAATAATAAAATGTCAAGTCAAGTCGAGTTAAGTCGAGTCAGTCATTTAGGGTTAGACTGAACAATGGTTGAAGATGTACGTTCAATTTAATAAATTTCGAGTCTTAAATAGTCGGGCTTCATTAAAAAAAATTGTTAGTCCAGTCTAATATGAAGCAGATTTTTATCTAATTTATATTATACTAAATAGACTTGGATTTATTAAATAGAATAGTGGGGATGGAGTTAGGCCTAAGATAGAAAGCCTAAAATAACATAGGGCTTCTAGGAATTGGATTAAATTTTCAATGAATTTAATGAATCTAAATTAGGTATCATCGTATCTTATCAATATTGGATTTGTTAAGATTAAATCTATATCAAAAAAGATTTAAAAGATTTAGATTGATAGCCTATAAATAGTGGACATTAGCTTGTAAAAAGGGAATATTTTCACAATTATACCAAACTCATAAACACATAAAGTCCGCATTCATCTATTACCTACTGTCCACTTCATAGCAACTTACTATCACACGTAATTCAGTCATGACCACTCATAATCTCACAATTCACTCACGCATTGATCTCTACTATCTAACATCTCACTGTCACTCACATCCACATACGCCATCTAGTTCGCATGTCCATACATAGATCGTCTAACCCACATGTCGAACACTCATATGATTAGCACACACTATATGCTATTGCCATAGTACTGTACACATGCCTCACCCATTCATGGACACAACATATACTCATCTTACATAAGTTTAAATACCCTTCATACACATTCACGTCTCACGCCTGACATAAACACACTCTAACGCATGTTTGGACACGATACAATTCACTTACACAGCAGCTCACTATCACACACACAATTCCTCGCACCTTCACTCACACATGTACCATTCATGTCTACGATCAACACTTTACGTCCATGAGCACTTCATTGGTTAGATCAGCCATGTCTGATCAATGCTGCAGTCTATCCATACATGGGTATGTGCATGATCCGACTTATGTAGGTAATTGAGTAAATTATTTTAGTTATTTATTTATTTATTTATTTTTGATTAATCACTTTATTTTACTAACTTATTTTTTTAGTATAGGTTTTTTTTTTCTTTTTTCACTAAATTTTAATAGACTAAAGGTTAATGAGTTTTGCAATTTTTAGATAAATTGTAATTTTTTGATAAATTTCATGCTTTTGTTAGTTAAATTGCGTTTTTTTAATCCAAAATTGCATATCTTCAAAGAAGATATGTGTCTAGATCATATCTCAGTAGATTTTTCATTTAAGATTTAGAAATATTCATTTTTGGCATGTAGTGGGTTTTTTTTTTTAATAAAAATCTTAATTGGAGTGTTTAAAAGATTTAGTTAGTCAGGGTTTTTTTTTTCTAAAGATTTACTAAGTTAGATCTTTTTAGGTATTTTTCAAAATAAATAGTAATTTGATAATTAGCATAAATCTGGCTCAATTTTTCTTTTAAAAGATCAACCCACTAAATCTTTTCTAAAAAACAGAACTATATTGGTTTGATCCTGATTGGTAGATACATAGGCATCTCTAGGAGAATTGTATAATTTTTTTTTTTTGCTTTTTTGTAAAATTCGTAATTAAAAAATATTAAAAATTCATCTTAATTACACTTTTGCATATTTGTACATATTTTGGTATTTTTAGAAAAATTATAAAAAATAAAAGCCCATTAGTTTTTTTTTCTTTACATTATAACTTAGCCTCAATAGGATTAGCCCTCAAACATAGATTTTGTGGTTTAATTTTGTGAAAAATAATTTTTTTTTACAATATTTGCAAACTAGTGACTAAATTAGGGTTTTCGCACCTGAAAATCCTAATTTTAGTTTTTAATAGTTTAACCGGTTGGTGACTCTAATATTTTTAAAAATAAAATATTTTTCCTTAATTTAATGTCAAGTAATTTATATTAAGCGAGATGGGCTCAATATAAGTTAAATTAAGGAAAACCGAAGTAGGGCCCGACATCAAGCCGGAGGAAGAAGAAGTTGTCTGCCTAAGTTGAATGACCATTCAAGATACTCTAGAGGATTAATGATGTGGAACTACCTGTAGACTTTGAAGTTTCAAATGTGTTCAATGTTGCCAACCTTAGCTCATATCGCTTTAAAGAAGCTCAACAGGAAAACTAATTGGATTTGATAACAAATCCAAATTAAATAGGAGAGAATGATAGGAATTTAGCTATAGGGCCTCTGACTTGAGCTTATGTGTGAGTACTCAAAAGCTTAACAAGGTACGTTCAGCTTTCCCTGCCCACAACAAAAGAATCTGGGCTATTTCAATTTGCCGACCTACTACCACCATCGAGTTGAGCTCTCCTATACATATTAATGATCTCTAAATGCCGACTTAAGGAGTGCTTAGTTGACAATTCGACTCACTCATGCCTCAACTCAGCTACATTTGTTTTGAGCTCCTAAGATCACGTCCAAGCTAACATAACTCCAAATAGCTTACAGATTAGCTTGATACATTCAGAATCTATTAGTACTCTTTGGTCTACTTCTCCAGGAGCCTTTCTAGTGAATGAGTACTGACACAATCAATTGTAGATGAATACACATGTCCGATATCATACAAACTAAGCGGATGGGTCTGAACCTCGAGATGGTCCGAAGGACAAATGGTAGTCAAAGGTTGAGTAAGGGTTCTTGTGCATTGATGATGGATATGACACATCATCGCCTCATATGGGCTCTGGTTGCATTGATAATATGCACAAGTGTAGCTAGAGGTCACTCGCTACTAGTTTATGCTTAATGGGTTAGATAAAACTAGTCATGATCAAGTAAAAAACACTTAATTCACAAGAGTATGCGTGAATATCATGAAAATGTATTAACTATTACGGCGTCATAATACACAAGTATTTAGATGACCCAATGAGGATAAGTCTTAGGTTAGTACAAATTACAAAAAGGATTTTGATGTACAGGTAAGTGCACCTATCAGTTTATAATATAGAGGATTAAATCTAAGTATCGAACCTTTAAGTACTCTGACTACTAGTACTCATTAGGTTTCTATTATCTAACCAACGAATTAAGTTTCAAGAAACTTAAAGATGCAAATCTAAATTATTGCTGAAACTAATTTAAAGGTTAACTAAGATGTAATTCAAGAACTAACAAGAAAATAATTTAATTAATTCAAGATTCAATGTTGTACGTGGATCTTGCTTCCCTTAGATCTAACATATGATTTTCTTAAAGATAATCTAATTTATTCTTTAATCTTTCTTGAATGAGAGAATTCTCTACCAAAGTTAATCACTTTTTCAAACTAATTAACCTTAACCCTAGAATCACCTATTAAAATCTTTTCTCAATAGCATGACCCAAGATTGCATTATTGAACATTGAATTCTCTTAACTTTCATTTGAAATCTAGAAGAATCTTGCAAATTATCTTTGTTGTTGGTGAATTTTTGGGTTAGGAAATAGTCTTGTAAAAGAGAGTAAAAATACTTGGTACCGGGGCTAATCTAGTGTAGCCATTCCGATGCCTAAGTTAGAATGGTGATTTAGTATAGTAAGTATAAGAATGAGAAGTGTTTGAGAGACTTTTATCGAGTTTCTTTCTGGTATTTATAAATGGTTGTTCTATCTAAGGCAGTTGCCAAGGTAGCTGTTAAGACATATGGAGCATTCTTGACTTAACATCTCCTCTAATATGTGGGGATAGCAAGCGGTTGTAAAATGTAATTGTGCTTATGATAACTGTTCATGCTATAGATTTGAATTCAAACCAGGAGTGTTTCTTCTACTCGGCATAATTGCCGAATGTCTTCTGAAGAGGAGGAATGCTGAGAGATTTGATTACTCGGCTTCTTGTCCAATGAAAGGATGAGTGTAGGTAGAGCAAAAACTAATTATCAACATTTTCCCCCCAACTTTCGTGTTTAAATGGATGATAAAGGGAGTTATGTATATATATATATATTATGGTAGAAGCTGAGTGGGGAGAGACTCTTTAGATTTATGCTGGGTAACATGGGAAGTAGGAAGGATCATATCCCAGCCGAAACGTCACCATTTCAAATCTCTTACCCTTTCGGGAAACCAAAAAGTTGTAAGTACGACATCTGTCACCTAGGTTATCATTTTGTTGCAGGCCTAATAATTATCAAAAAGTTTTTAGCCATTAGATTTTCGTCATGAGACACGTGTTAACAATCCCTAGGAATATCATATCAGTACATCAATACTTTCAAAAGAAAATTTGCAGTTACGAGAATGGATCGTCCATATATAAGACATTGTTCACAATCAAGTTTTACTCCATTCGTTGCATCTAAAATTTTCGTTAGTTTTCAAATCTTCAGAATCTCACTTTTTGACTTCTGTTATTTCATTTTATATAACCATCTAGGTATGGTTTGCAAAGTTGCTCGTTTGTTTTGTTCAATTCTGAGGCAATGGAAACCAAGGCCACTCTTCCCCCCTAAAATAGGAGCAAGGCGGCATATTCTTCAGGTAGTTTGACCGATAGTATGGAGGCAAGGTGGGATAAACTTGCTTGGATTAACGAGCTTCTTGTGGATAATTATCCTGAGGATAAGGAAGGGAGGTCATCAGTAAGGTATCTATACAACATAATAGCTTACTTTCGCGATTCTCCTAATGGAACTGCTAGTTCCATTGACAAAGTTCTTGTCGAAAAGTACAATCAATATTGGAGAGATCATCCTAGAACATGGAACTTGAGGAAGCCGAGAGATGGGGAGAGAGTATGCTTTCTACAAGTTCCATATATACTTAAAGTATCTGGATTTTGGGTTGCGTTTCCCTTTATCGGCTTTTGTTCGGGGCTTCTTCAACTACTTCAGAGTCACATTAAGTATGTTTTCGCCTAACACATATAGGCTTCTGGTGGCTTTTGAGATAATATGTGAAGAGGTTGAGGTCAAGGCTAGGCCTCAGTTGTTTAGATGTTTCTTCACCATCCGTTGGCAGCTTGACGAGTGATACTTCGCTACTGCAAGACATGGGCGTAAGTTCATGGATGGGTTGGAATCTAAGATTCACAAGTGGCATGATAAGTTCGTGTCAATAGTATCTTATGAGGAGTTGGACTTTTGGACCCAATGGATTGAGTTGATACATATAAAGGATGTAGATTTAATGCCAAATGATGTAGCAGCAACGAAGAAGATTCAGGAGGAAAGGAGAAACAAAATGTTCTTCTAGGACATCGAGAGAATTATACAACCTTATGAAAATGGCAAACCAATATTTTCTAAAAAAGAAGGTATGTTGATGTGTTGCCATTGTACCAAGTATAGCCACGAGGAAAGCTGTTCTTGAGACTTTTGGGGGGGGGGGGGGAATAGTGACCTTTAAGCCTTAACATAGAAAATGTAAGTTCATATTTTTTCCTTGTTTATATTAATTGATTTACTTGTTTTGTAGATATGGGTACTGGAGAGGAAGATCCTACAAAGCTACTTGCTCAAGACCACCTCTGCAACTACTACATGACTTGCTGTGGTAAAGAGACCACCAACGGAGGTTGCAAAAAAGTATGCAGTTGTGCAGATCTCTCGTCCTATCGAGTGAGTGAAGGGGAATGAGAATATACAGCTAACCGAAGTCTATTTTGAGTAGCCTCTGGTCATGATTATTCAAACTAACATCAAGCCGAGGTATAGCAAGCATTGAGAGACATACCTTAATAAGTATGAAAATGTAATTGTCGTAGAAGGCCTATCACAGGCAATTGCAGTGACTCTAAGTAGTGAAAAAAGACCAAAGAAGGAACTTATCGGCCAGCCGCTTATCAAGAAATCCAAGGGCTTGGACGAATGGGCAAAGGAGGCAATGTGTGCTAAAGCTTTCGACATTAGTAGCAACGAATTTGTACCAAATAAAGAGGTCGGTGAGTACTCATACCTTACTAAAGCCATCAAATTTTGGACACTGACTCAGCCTTGGGAGATAGGACAAAATCTTTGGCTTTAATGGAAGGAGGCATTCTTTCGAAAGACAAAGATATCTCCAAGAAGGGTGTCAACAGGGTCGGCAGCTGCAATAAAGCCCATGTTGTAGCCAAATTGTATGATGTGAGTATCCATAGACATTTTCTTTCGCCAGCTCCTTTAGATAATTAACACATTTTTCTTTTTCTAGATAAGTAGCAACATCCTTATAGCTTTGGATGAGGCTGATAGAGAGCCAAAGAAGGTAATATCCTCCGCTATATCCATGTAATATCCAATCGTTCTTAATTATAATAATTGAATTTGCTACAAAAAGTTGAGGATGTGTATAATGCATTAAAGGCCGAAACTGCTATGGTTGAGAATGCAAGGATTAGGGTTGAGATAGAGGCAAGAGAGCTTAAGGAGGAACTTGCTGCAGAGAAATTGGCACAAGATCTCGCTATTGATGAAATCTCTAACATAAAGGCCAAAATAGAACAACGGTATAAAGAGTCCAAAAGCTTGAAGGGAGAACTGTAGAAGAAAAGGGAAGAGTGCTAGGGCTTAGGCTAGACTATTTGCACGATGAGTGATGATGAAGATAACCTTAGATTGTGGATAAAGGAGCTAGAGACTAACAACTTGATCTTACAAAGTCGTGTGACTAAATTGTAGGAGGCTATGAAAAAGGGACCTTCAATTGAAGGGGCTCTCAATATAGTCATTCTTAATTGGTTATACAAGAGGCTTCTACATAAGAAGTTGTTGGATAGGGTTCAAACGACAAGGGAAGAGGCCTTAAAGCTTCATCCTGATTATGATCTCTCATGTCTTGACTTTGCTGACATCAACGACAAAGTTAGTAGTGCCGACGAAGATGAAGGTGATGAGACGGGTGCTGAGAGAATAAATCAAAGTGATAATGAAGCTCAAGCCAAAGAAGTTGCCCCCTTCAAGAAACCAGCTGCCGTAGAAGCCCCAGCGAAAGATTTAAGAATCGCTTGTATTGAATCTAAGAATAGGTCGTAGGACTTGTTACATTAGCATATTACATTCTCCTATAATTAATCACTGGAATATAATCAAGGCAATACCAAGTGTATGTGAATTTTGCGTAACTGAGCTTTCATGTTTGTTTGGTTTATGCATGTTGCTTTACGCTCTAAATCGTTGGAATGCTTTAATTCACTTCATTTATTTCTCAGCATGTTTTAATTTACATTCCCTGCTATCCTTCGACCTGTTTCATTTCACAAGTTTATCGTCTCTAGGCATGCTTCATTTCACATGCCTATTGTTCCTCGGCATGTTTTATTTCGCATACCCATTTTTACTCGGCATGTTTTATTTCACATGCCTATTGTTCCTTGACATGTTTTATTTCACATGCCTATTTTTACTTGGCATGTTTTATTTCACACACCCATTTTTATACCGTCCCTTAACTATTTGAGGTGTGGACTAGCTGCATTACTCAGCTGTATAGTTAATTTATATAGATGTTCTACCGCATTAGGCTAGAACTTAGATCAGTTCGTTTGTCGTGCAGCCTAGAACCCGTTCATTCAGAATTATAACAAAATAAAAAAGAAATCAAATATATAACTGTCATAAATACATCTTACAAGCGCATTGGCTACCCCAGATAAGTGACGATAGAAATCATTTGACAATAAATGAAATAAAATTTCAGATTCTAGGCCTTCTAAGCTCACGAGATGATGGATTCATCCAACCTTTTTAGTTGATGGCCCCCTTACTAATGACTTTTTGGATCTTGACAAGATCCTCTAAATTTGCATTGAGCTTACCTTGATTTGCTTGCACGCTTAGTGCTTCTATCTTACAATAACCAAATCTTCGGGTTGGAAAACCTTATGCTTCACTTTCTGATTGTAGTATCTTGCTGCTTTATGCTAGTATGTCACGACCCTAGCTTTTGCAATGTCTTGGATTTCCTCAATAGTATCTAGATTTACTGTTAATCTGACTTGATTAAGCATAATGTCAAAATTATATGTATGAAGATTAGGCAAGTCTAACTCAATCAGTAATACGACTTTAGTGTAGTTGGCTAACTTAAATGGTGTCTCTCCCGTTGAGGTTTTATGAGTAGTTCTATATCCCTATAGGATGTTCGGTAGTTTATTGGCTCACTTCCCCCTGACTTGATCTACTTTTCACTTTAGGCTGTACAATATGATCTTATTTATGGCTTTAACTTGTCAATTTGTCTAAGAGTGCACTATAGACATATAGTTCAATCGAATGTCGTGCTTTTGGTAAAATGTTCGAAATTTGTTGTCATCAAACTGTGGGCCGTTATCTGTAATAATTGTGTAGAGAACTCCGAATCTAGATATGATGGAGTTAAAGACGAAAGCTTTTACTTTTTGATAAGTGATCTTTGCTACAGCCTCAACCTCAACTTACTTTGTAAAGTAGTCTACGGTAACAATGACGAAATGTCACTAGGAGGTAGACTTGTGAAAGGGTCCGAGAATATATAGCCCCTACTAGGAGAAAGGTTAAGGATTGGTTAGGCTACATAATTCACTTGCTGGTGCTTTACTTAGCAATACATGCTTTTGGCATTGAAGACACTGCTGGATAACGTCCTTCGTATCTTCTTTCATAGTCAACCAATAATAGTCGAGTCGTAGTACTCTAATATACAACATTTGTGCCTTCACATGATTGTTGCATATGCCACCATGAAGTTTAGATAATACCCTTTGGGCATCCTTTAGGGAAAGGCATTGAAGGTAAGGTTGGGATATGCCATGCTTATTTAGCTGACCGTAAATTAGAGTGTAGCTTACAGCCTAATAAGTCAATCTTCACACCTCCTTTTTGTTGTCGGCGATAGAACCTTCTTTTAGATAATTTACTAAGGGATCCATCTATGATTCTTCTTTTGGGTAGGGAGCTAACTCACAACTTTGCAAGAGATTAGACAAGCTTTTCTGTGGGAGAAATTCGATAAAAAGTTCCTCATTCAACTCAAGGAATGTCATACTAGCCAACTTTAATAGCTTGTCGACAACAATATTCTTACTTTCCGAAATTTTGTGAATCGAGGAAGATAGGAATTCTTCTGCGAGCATTTGTATCACCAATAGGTACTTGCTTATCTCTTCTTCTCTTGCCACATAACTTCCGGTGACTTGATTTACCACTAGTTAGGAATCAGAGAACACTTTGAGTTTCTTGACACCAATTTCTTTAGCCAATTTCAATCTAACAATTAGAGCTTCGTACTCTACTTCATTATTACTATTTAGGAATACAAATTTTAGAGTGTAATGAACTTTGACATTATGGGGGCCATGGAGAACTAGGCCTACACAACTCCCTTCTCATATCAAAGAACCATCGACATAAAGAAACAGGATAGGTTTCATGACAATCTCCACACAGTCTTTGTCCTTTGTAAATTTAGCCAGAAAATCCACCAGTACATGGGCCTTTAGTGTCGTTCTGGGTTTATATTTTATGCTATGGGCATTAAGCTTCAAGGCATATTTCATTATCTTCCCCGAAGAATAGGGTCTCTGCAGTGCTTACCACAATAGTTGATCAGTGAGGATAATAATGTAGTGAGCTTTAAAGGATGAATTCAATTTTCTTGTCAAGAGAACCACTGCCAATACAATTTTTTCTATCTTTGTGCACTGAAGCTCTAGCCCTTGTACAACATGACTTACGTAATAAATGGGTCGATGATCTTTGCCGTCAATTCGGACCAACATAAAGGAAAGTGTACGGTAGCTGACTGATAGATATAGATATAAATTTTCTCCAAGAATGGGTATCGAGAGTATTGGGGGCGATGCAAGAAATTCTTTGAGCTCGTTGAAAGCTCTTTTGTACTCGTCAATCCAGTTGAATTCCTTTGGATTCTTCAAAATTTTGAAGAATTCTACTCACCCATCTGCACTTCTCAACACAAATCTATTGAGGGCAGCAATTCGCTCGGTGAGTTCCTACACCTCCTTGACCATATGAGGTGACTTCATATTCTTTATGGCTTTAATCTTTCTTGAATTGGCCTCAATGCCATGTCATGTGACCATATACTAGAGAACTTTTCTTGATGTTGCACCAAAAACGCATTTCAGTGGGTTGAGTTTCATGCTATATCTCCTCAATGTGGTAAACATCTCCTTTTATGCTCTTTACAATCATGTCATCTACATATACTTCAACATTCCTGTGGATCTGGATTTGAACATCTTCATTACTAATCTTTGGTATGTGGCACCAACATTCTTTAGCTTGAAAGGCATTACTATATAACAGTATGTTCCAAAATTAGTAACAAAAGATGTGTGGACTTCATTGGCCTTGTCCATCCTGATTTGATTGTAACCAGAGAAAGCGTCCATAAAAGAAAGCAACGCATGTCCTACAGTTGCATCTACCATCTAATCAATTTTTGGCAGTAGGAAACAGTCCTTGGGACAAGCCTTGTTGAGATTTGTGAAGTCTATGCACATTTTCCATTTACCATTAGACTTCTTAACTAGTACATTTGCTAGCCAAGTCAGATAAAGCTCTTCCCAAATGAATGTTATGATCAATAATTTCTGGACCTTTTTTTTATTGCTGCTTATCTTTTCGGTGAAAAATGTCTCTTTTTTTGTTGAACTACCTTTACATTCGAGTCAATCTGGAGCTTATGCACCATAATGTTTTTCGAAATACTGGGCATGTCTAATGGTAACCATGCAAACACTTCAGCATTGGCTTGCAGGAAGTCAATTAGACTTTACTGGACATCAGTTGACATGGGTTTTCCTATCCTTGTAGTCTTCTCGGGATCGTTTCCTAAAGGAATTTTCTCTATATCATTCTCAGCATTCTTTATGCTGATTGACTTGCTTTCTGGGCAGGTCTCAACTTGAAATACTTCCTCTCGCCTCAAAGCCCTTATACATAAAGAGCATGCCAATTGTCGATCCCCTTTGCATACTCTGACCCCTGTGGGAGTGGAAAACTTGGATTTTAGATGTATCGTTGAAGGGACAATGTTGAATAAATGGTGGCATGGTTGTCCCATTATCATGTTGTAAGGGGACCAACATTTGACAACAAGAAAATCCACTTTGTCCTCAACAATATGCTCGTCATCACTGATCCATATCGACAAAGAGATAACTCTGGCAACTTAGACGGGTTGATTATTGAAGGCATAGAGGTCATACTTATAAGACCGCAGTTGCACTTTGATCTTGGGTCTCATTTGATCGAAAACATACTAAAAAATGATATCGATTAAACTTCCCGTATCAACGAAAATCTTCTTAACTTCAAAGTTAGTGACACTCGTGTTGATGATAAGTACATCGTCATGCATCCTTTGAATGCCCTCAAAATCCTCTACTTCGAAAGATATTGTATTATCAATTTTAACTTTCTTTCTATGAATATTGCAAATGTAATTCCTGGCATTAACCGAGTTTGAAGAACTCAATTGGCCCATCTTAGGTCCGTCGACAATTGTATTAATTACTCCATTGGGTGCTTTGTTAGGATTAACATCCCTTGCATCTCTTACAGCCATTACTGGTTAAGTGTCATCTTTGTGTTCCTCTCTTCTCTTCTAAGACGGTCTTTCGATTCTATCGACATCATGTGCTAGAAATTTGTGCAGTTGCTCGTATTGTATTGCGTCTTCAATTGCATTCTTAAGTTGAATGCAGTCATCCATATTGTGACCCTTGTCACAGTGGAAGTCATAGTACTTATTCAAATTTCTTCTTAAAGGATTTCCTTGCATTCTTTCCGGCCATTGGAGGATACCTCTCTCCCCATGGACTCCCATCAAAATATCCAAGAGTAAACGATTGATGGGCATATGAGATGAGAATGCCGGGATCTATGGTTTCTTCCTCTTGGCGTCTGAGCCGTTGTCGTTTTCAGTATCAAGTCTATCTTTAGCATTTTTCCATTTTCCATTCTTTCCATCTCCTTTGCTTTGATCAGCTTCTCACTGTACTTTTATGTTGTCTTCCTATCAGATGAATGAGGTGACTTTAGCCTTAAACTGAGTGAAAGTTTTCGGCTTGTTCTTTGCAAGAGACTTGAAAAAGTCTCCATGAGGCTTAACTTCATCAATTATGCCATTGAAGGCCAAACTCGTATCTAGTTTTAGGATTTGGACCATCTCGACTATGAATCTGGCCAAATAATCCCTGATTGACTCATCGGACTTTTGTTTAATGGTGTTCAGGATTGAGAGTCCTTAACAGGAAGCTTGTTAGGTGTTGAAGAAACACATCTGCTAGTTCATCAAAACATGATATGGTATTTAGTTTGAGGTGTTTGAACCATATGCTGGTTACATTCCTCATGGTTGAGGGAAAAGCTTGACAAGCTACCGCATCGCTTAAACCATGCAACTTAGCAGTGTTTGGTAGTACTCTAAGTGGTCTTCGGGGTCCTTCATCTCATCATATGTTTCAAATTAAGGCAGCTTGATGTGTTAAGGTATTACTTCCTTTAAAATCTTTAGGACAAAAGGACTTTTCTTGATTTGGAACTGTTTAGTTACTAAAATGGGTGTTTTGACATGTAAGGGTCCCGCATGATGTACGTATTGTGATTGCTTGCCCTTATCAATCTTTTTGAAAGCAAGAGCTGTGGGTCACACTAGAACCTCAACTTGTTTTTTTGGCAATTCAGGTGAATAAATGGAATCGTTGGTACTATTGGCATTATCATCACTACACTCTTTTTCTTGATTCAGGTGAAAACTTTTATAGAGAAGGTCAGGGATTTGTTCGTGTTTTTTGTTTAGCTCAGAATTTTCTTTGGCTAAATTGAGATAGAGCTACTCGAGTCGAGCTAATCATTGTTCATCAGTAAGTTGACTCCCTCCTTCACGTTGTTGGGAGGAAGTACCAACACCTACACTTCGTGTCATCTTAGTTTTAACTATGTAGTCATGTTTAGAGAAAAATAGATGGTGCCAAATCTTGTTGGTGAATTTTGAGGTAAGGAAATACTCCTGCAAAAGAAAGTAAAAATACTTAGTACTGGGGCTAATCCGGTATGGCCATTCCGACGCCTAAGTTAGAATGTTGATTTAGTATAGTAAGTATAAGAATGAGAAGTGTTCAAGAGACTCTAAGGCAGTTGCCACGGTAACTGTTAAGACATGTGGAGTACTCTTGACTAAACATCTCCCCTAATATGTAGGGATAGCAAGCGGTTGTAGAATGTAACTGTGCTTATAATAACTGTTTTGAATTCAAACTAGGAGCCTTTCTTCTACTCGGCATAATTGTTGAGTGTCTTCTGAAGAGTAGGAATGCTAAGAGATTCGAGTACCCGGCTTCTCGTCTAACAAAAGGATGAGTTTAGGTTGAGTGAAAACTAACTATCAAAAATCTCTAATCTTGCAACAAATCTCATCAACTATGTCTAGATCTAATCTTATAAGAAATCCCTCGACTCTTACATGATATCAAACTCTAGATTATTAACAGTGAAAATAATAACCTAAATCATGAAGCATACATAATTGAATCAAGAAAAGAATAAGGAACTAAATTAATTAAGTAATTAAAATATCACAAGAATAGATCTATGTTCCACAAAACGTTGATACTAAGATTCTACTCACTACACATCCTAAAATAATAATCTAAAATCAGAGTATAGAAAGTAATATAAAGAATCATCATGAAATCTAAACAAAATCGAATCCTGAAATCTTTACTTCTCTTTACTTTCTTGGTTGTTCTTAGCTTAAAGAACTCTTCCAAAGTTGTGCCAAAATGTTCTTTTTAAAATAAAGCCTAAGAAGGCTTTATATACAAAGAGCTTAAAAGAAAATAAGTCGGTTGGAAAAGATACGACCAGGAACACAATTGTCTTTTGGTCATGTCCCAGGCTATAACAGTTGAAAAACAACTCCAATTTTTCCTGGAAACGATACAATTCATGTCGTTTGGCTATGTCGATTTTCAAACATTTATAACTTGCTCATTTTAGCTTCGATTTGAGTGAAATTTGTTCCTATCTTCTCATTTTCATGCTTAGATCATTTCAAGACCTAAAAAATAAAATTTTACTCCATTAAGAATTATTATCTAAAAATAAAGTCAAATATCATTGAAAATCATCATAAATCACTAATTAAAGTATGTGTAATTAGGAACTTATCAAACTTCCCTACACTTAAGAGTTTGCTTGTCCTTAAGCAAATTAATCAAAGAAAAATCAAGACATGAGTTCTTAAGTGAAAAACTATTGCTGCTTACAAAACCAATCAAAATTATACTTAACTCGGAAAAACTCAACTTGCAAAGCCAATCAATTTTCTATAAATAACTTCCTTAACTCTTATACTCAGTCTTTTTTCCATTGTCCAAAGGACAAAAAGTACCAAAGTTCATAAGTTAATCTATGTAAATTAAATTTTAACTTGATCATTTAATCAAAGATTCCATACTTAAGATCATATTTAATATCTTGCCAATTAGGAAAGAGTCATAAAATTTAGCCTACTTAACTAAATGTATACAACCCTATCTTCAACTATGCTAAGCACTATAATTTAGATTATACACATATTACATTCACTCATCCTTTAATTATTCCCTTAGTTCATGCTTTGGCTGGAAGGCTTCATATTCATTGAATTTATGTTATTAATTAAGTACATTATTCAAGGACAATTATATAGATAGCAGGAAAGGATCTCGTTGTTCTAATAGACCAAGATCGATCTGTACCAACCTAACCCTCATTTTGGTAACGGGAAAGAACCTGGCTTTTTTGAGGGACAAAGGCCGATCCATACTAATTTATTCTTTAAATTTACTTTGGCATTGGTAGTGGAATTCAACCTTACTCTCTTGAGGGACTAAGGTGAATTCTTACTTATTTTGTACCCCCACCCCCCTCCCTTTCTTTTTTTTTTTTTTCATTTTTATCACTTTCTACCTTCAACTATTTCATTTCAGGGGTTTCTCAAAAGACAAATTTCATTTGTTTGTTTATTAAGGATTATAGGGCTCTAAAGTCATCTAAGAGGAAAGTATACATCAAAGTATGCATCGAAGTATGCTTCGAAAATAGTCATGACTAACTCTTAACTAATGATGTTACTCTAATCCTAAGTTCTAAAATCCTAGGCTAAATAACCCTTAACTTCACTCCACAAAGATTTCACCTATCAACTCTGCCATCATGTAAATCAAAGATCAAGTATTCAAATTACATTCAACTCATTGGAAGTTATCAATTTTCAAATAATTTCGAGTCAATAAAAAATGAAATTAGGTTAAATGCAATAAAATTAGTCTCGTAAGTAGCAAAAAGCTTATAAAAATTTCTATATCCCTTTCCCCACACTTAAAATTGTACATTGTCCCGAACGTATGAATTAAGTCACATAATAGCAACGATATCAATCAAAACAACCATGGGTAAGACGATATAAAAGTGGAAAAGAAACACAAAAATTGAACACATCCATTCAAAATCTTCCATGTTCAATTTCAACATGAAGAAATAACCAGCACTGTCATTCCATCAAAACAACAAAAAGAAAACATGAAAGAGAAAAGCCACACAAAGAAAAATAAAAGCAAATCCTAAAGGAAATCGCAAAGAGAAAGTCTAGAAAAGAAATCTAGCCTTGTAAACTTAAGTACATCCTAGGAAATCCAAAAGGAAAAGACAAATAATCGCATCCCCTTAATCATCATCCATGAAATCGTCATCATTTTCTTGAAAATCCAAATCTTCATATCCTCTTCATCATCAACTTCCTCAACTGAACTCTTTTGCCTAGGCATCCTCCTCCTTGGAGCTTTTGTCTTCAGTCTCTTCTTCGTTGTTAGACTCTTAGACGATATCATCTTCTGAAGATGATGAGACACCAGCTTCGAAAACATCAGGAATCTTCAAGTTGTTCATATTAGCCACATTATAGAAGAATTGTAGAAGGAAATTTTGCTTAATCATGACCTTGGTCATCTTAGACTCCAACTTAATTTGCCTGATACTCATATCTTCCAACATTTTTTCAATTCAATCAAGCTGGGTGCCTAACCTTTGACTCACACTAGAACTTTCTCTTTCATGCCCTTCAAGTGCACCTAAGTTCATATGTATGTTTTTAAATGCCTCTTTCCTTATTGGCCTCATTTCCCTAACTAAAGTCATATTGGGTAATGTTCTTGCCAAAATCCCCATTCCATAAACTAATAAAGTAACATAAGGTCCACAACATATTTTCCCATATACATGAATATTGTTTGCTTGCTTCAGTAGGTAATTGGCTAATAACATAGCAACATTAATAGGGTACTTCTCATTTATGCTATAAAGAGCCAACAACCTAAGTTTACCAACTACTCCAATACTCTTCCCTTGTCCCACAATCGTATGGGATATCAACCAGTGAATTATGCAATACTTGGGACGTCGTAAGCAAGACGCTTTACTAGACTTAGCTTAGAGGGTCTCCTACTAGCAATATTTTTCCAAAATGTGAATGGAGAAACTTTACGAGGTAACTTAATTGGAAGTTAAAGAAACTCTTCAGTACACACATACTCTTTCGAATAGAGGCCTAAATAAGCTCTAAACGTAGCAATCGTTATTGAATATGAGCTGTTGTTCATCTAAAAATGTATTTTCCTTTGTGGTCCAAAACCATTTGAAGGCTTGTCCATTTGGAATATGCAAAGGAACGTGTGAGCTCATAGTAAACAGGAGCTTAGCATATGAATAATTGTTCCTATGGCTCAATGGAAACCATATCTTGGATTTGCTTGAGTAAGTGGAGTTCCCCAACAACACCCTAATAGAGATATAATGTTTCACCAAATGTACATGATTGGAGATGTTGAAAATGATCTTAGGTGACTTTTAAGGTAAAATGCAACATCGGATGAATGGGAGGATTGATGGTCGCTAGTGGGCTCGGAGATGGCGGCGGGTAAGATGAAGATGACACCAATGTTTTCCTCACACTTAGACTAACAAATAATGTAAAAGCTAAGCATAATAGTGGAAGAAAACAGAATAAAACTCATTTAGGCATTTTGTCAAACATATGGTACCTTGTCATTTCTTTGAGAATTTGAAGGGATTCTTTCATACTAACATAAACCCATAAAAAAAGAGATTATTTAAACATGCCGAATTGATGATTCTTACATTTTCTAACATCTAAAGTGCAAGATCTCAACATTAATTCAAAACCCTAACTAAGTCGTTTGCAAGAACCAACACCATGTGCACATGAAAGTAAAGACCTATCATGGCAAAGAAAGTTTTCTAAACTTGACATGCATGATAATCTACATGATTGTGTCTTTTAAAATCCTAGTTGAGTGCTTAGTTAAGGGCACAATCGTGTTCTTCATATTTACAACCCATTTTCTTAAAACATAGGTCATGAACACATTCTAAGAATTACAAAAAGAAAAAAAAAACATATGCAAAAGCTTCAAATTCTAATTTACTCCAACATGCATAAGAGTCCAATCCAAGTAAATTTTTCAAAAAAATTAGGGAGAAAGATGAATCAAGAACTTCCTTAGATCCTTAAAGTAGTGAGAGTAGTAAAGATCTTTAAGTTGATGTGGGTTTGTGTGTTGTGTGTGAAAGAAAATGTAAGGGATGAAGAACACATATGCAAGAGGGGATGAATGTACTAGGTGTAAGTTTGTGTGTATTTATAAAGGCATTGACATGACTCGAGATATGATCGTGTAAAAATCTATACCACAAGTTGTTTAGGCGTCTAGTAATGATACTTTTCGAGACATAATCATGTCTCATGACTATAAAACATTCTGTAGGAGCTTACAAAAATAGCCTGAAATTCATACGATCTGGGACACAATCGTATAATAATCTTTTTTTTTTTTAAATTTACATTATTTTGTTTTACTTTTTTTTTATTTTTTAATTTATGCATACCTAACCTAAATGCATGAATTCAAAAAAATAAAATAAACTTAAAGAAATAAAAGTACTAAACTAAAAAAATGAACCAAATAAATCTAATGCAAAAGATTAAACTAAAAGGAAAACTTATTATATTACACTTATCAATTTTGAAATTTCATTTCGCTTTCATGGCACTACCCTTGAAACCTTACAGGGGACACTGTTTCCTTGACCCTTGCTTATTAACCGGCTAATGAGACTACTATATGCGTAGTGCAATATAAAAGTGAACTTGACCCTACAATGAAAAATAAAATTGTTAAAGTGCTAAGATAAACAATAAAAACTACTAAAATAACCTACCAGCTAAAAAAACAAAAATAACTTGGGTTCCTCCCAAGAGTACTATTTTTTAACGTTGATAGCTCAACAAGATGAGAAAAATGAACTTACTTATGCAACTCGTTGAGTTCATGGCTTTTGAGCTCTCCTCCTATATAGACCTTCAAACGTTGACCATTAACTTTAAACATACCTTTTTCGAGATATGTGACTTTAACTGCTCTATGAGGAAAAACCTATGTGATCATGAAAGGCTTGGGCCACCTGGACTTCAACTTACTAGGAAGTAGACGGAGTCAAGAATTGCATAAGAGGATTTGGTCCCCTTCTTAAAAAGTCCATCTTCCATTTATTCACTGATCTTGATATCTCTTGGTCCTCTCTTTATAGATTCGAGAAATTTTCATAAGCTAAACCACACCATTCACTAGGCTCATTCAGTTAGAGTTTCCCAAGATTTCTTGTAAGCTCAAAATCTAGCTAATGGTTTTAATGGCTCGAAATGCTTTATGTTTGATATGTACTGGAAGATGACTTGCTTTTTTGAACATAAGTCTAAATGGAGTAGTGCCAATTGGTGTTTTGTAAGTTGTCCTATGGGCCTAGAGAACATCGTCTAACTTGTTTGACTAATCCCTCCTATGATACTCTACTGTCTTTTCTAAAATTCTCTTTAAGTCCCTATTGGCTACTTCTACTTGGCTACTTGTCTATGGGTGATTATATAGTCGTTATCCTATGATTACACTGTAATGCTTCAATACTTTATCGAGCTGAGTATTCCAAAAGTTTGTACCTCGGTCACTAATTATTGCTCTAGGAGAGCCAAATTGGGAGAAGAGTTTCTTCAAGAATTTAGTAACTACCCTAGCATCATTGGTGGGTAGGGCCTAAGCCTTAACCTACTTAGAAACATTATCGATAGCCATTAAAATGTATTTATTCCCATTCGAATTTAAGAATAGGCCCATAAAGTATATGCCACGAACTGAGGACGGCCTAGTTGTAATAAACACCATATACAGTACAAAAAACCCCTAATTGGTTATCCTTCCAACCATGAACTCTTTACACAATATAGAAGGCTCTACAACCACTAGTTTCCTAAAAACATACAAATCCATATGACATCATCACATAAACATATTTATATAAAATTTAAACTACAAAGTTTACACAACACAGTAATTTAGTATATCTAAGTCTATATTATTGATAAAACAAAATTATAAAAGTAAGAGTCTACATAATCTATTCTCTCAATATGTTGGATAGCTCACTCTTGCCCAAGTCTCCAAGCTAACCTATGGCATTCCCTGGCCAGTCTTTACAGTCAAGTTATCTTGCAGCAAAATTCTAAAGGGGTATAAGCTTAAGCTTAGTGAGCAAAACCCTCAGCTATACCATAGATAAGTTATAAATACAATATATTCACTCACATGAATGAATGATCAAATAGAATGCCAAACAATACATATAGATAACTAGTCCATATACGTAACTTAGATTTAATGCTCTCTGAAGTCAGGGTTGGAGTATACACGATACTAATAAGATCCAAGTATTATATTAAAACTTACTTTACTATAGAACTCCATGTTCCGTACTTAAATCAAACAAGTCTTTTGTTTTCATAAAAATCAAGTTCTAGTATAATCATGAGTAGGCCCCCAAAGTCCATACTTACCCCTAAATGGAGACCTCTAAACTTAACCCTTAGCCAGGCAGTTGGCGTCTTCAACGCCTAGTATTCCTATGGGCCAGAGTAAGGTCATTTAGTACAAGTGTACCGTACAGAACTAATAAATTAATAATAACAACCCCCGAATGGCCTCTCTTTACCTCTGTATAATATGATAGCCAAAATTGTATCTATGCAATGGATGTTGATGAATGCACCAGTTTCTTCTTATGAACCAAGTATAATTAAGTCCAATTATGATGTGACCATTCAATAGCACACACAAGCATTTTCTATACTATCATGCAACAAACAAAGTATTATTTGTACTTAAGGTAAATTCATAACTCAGCACGTAATAACATACACAAGCATTTCCTAACCTCACATAATAGTCAATTAACAATAACATTTAGGTCCACTATCTACAATCACATATAAGTATGGAATCATATTGTAAATACTCACTCGGCCATGACGACTCGCTTTAGTCATAGTAATCAATTGGGAGATCCTCATGCACATCGGGATCACCTGATCATTACGATATAATAACATTAGTAAGTAGAATTAACTAGTAATTCTAAATATCTATTTATCTAATTCTACTTAGATTATTATCAACTTTTATCCAGTTAAACTTTATTGCTAATTGTATATAACTTTTTCGTTCTATTTTCGATATTTATGAATTTATAGTTGTTTTTTATCGTTTTCGAATGCACATTCACACGGTGATGTCCGTTTTGGATGTTAAGACCCGTGTTTACGATATGGACTAAATTTATGGAAATTTTAACTATTGAAGCTTAATTATTCTTATTGCTTATATTTATATCCTATGTTTATACTTAATAATTTAATTAGCCCGTAGATTCTTACACTTAAAGAATTTTACCTTGATATTGCTAATTTATGTACTTAATTAAATTTAATCCAATTTAAGAAGCTTACTAGGGTTTATTAATTCATGTACCTAATTCTTATGTACTCTTCTTATTTCTTATTTTATAAACTTATGCTTATATCATTGCTTATGTCATCAATCGCTTGTGTCATTGCTTATGTTATCATTTGCTTAGGTCATGACTTATGTCATCATCTGATTACATCATTGCTTGCCTCATCCTTTGCTTATATAAGCCTTACCTCATACTTATATGTCTTATGTACATTTCTACATATATAAAATATACTTATACCTTTACTATACTTGTATGTATACTAATAAACTCATATACATATGGTTACATACATATTTTTATACGAATTTCGTATGCCTAAATTTCATTCTTTTTGTATTTTAAGGGTGTATTTAGTATGGTATAGGTATTTATAGTTAGTATATATCTCAGTTTAGGTTATGTACGTAAAGACTACTTATGTACAAAGGTCTTTATGCTTGTATTTCTCTAGTATACCCTTATGTACACATACTTAAAGACATATATACATGCATCTTCTTCCACTTTATAAAGATTCTTACTCTTCTATCCATAAAGATTGACGCTTTGAGCCTTCTTCAGCATAGATATACACAACACATAAGCTACTCAAACTAACCTACCGCTTCATCTAACTAGTAAGTAATATAAAGCAATACATAATAATATAATAACATACTTTAGTTTGCTCTTGAAATATGGATGCAAATTTGGAAAATTAGGAAAGTTAAAGGGAAAGGGGAGGTCACGACTATAGAGGTGGGGTAAGGGGCTTGATTTTGTTTTGCTTTATGTTTGAAAAGAAGAAGAAAGTGAGGTTTAGAAGGGAAAGGAGTGGTCGGCAAAAAAAATGGAAAAGAAAGGAAGAAAAGTCTAAAAGAAAAGAAATTATTAGAAGGAAGAGATATTTTCTAAAGTAAAAGTGACATTTTGTTGACTTTTCTACATGTTAACTTTAGTAAACATGTGTTGACTTAGTCAATCTTTTAACCTTAGTCAATATGTGTTGACTTGGTCAACTTTCTAGAAGTATATGCTATTTAGTATACATAATATAGTAATTAAGGAAAATTAGGATAAAAATTAAGGAAATGAGACATTTGGTGAATTGATTAGTAAAAATAAACGATGAGATCTTACTTTAGGTATTTATATCCTCTATACACCATTTGGTAAGCTACTTAGTATAATTAAGATGATAAGTGTAATTTAGGGTATTAATGTTCAGTACATGTAACCTAAGCATCAACTAAACCCTTAACTCTATGTAATACTAACCTAATTATATACTTAGAAGATGAATGTAATCTATGATAAAATATCTTAGTTTCTAAGAAATTACTTTAGTATAATATGTATTTATGAATAATTGAAAGTTACCCTTAATCTTTTACCAATGATTTGGTATAATACTAAGGTTATATTATCAATTAGGGCTTAAGGGTAAATTATGGTGATTTAGTGCTTCTCTATCCTTAAAGTTATAGTTTTAGGGTTTATATCAGTTTCAAATGAAATCTTTAGTATTTACATACTTTTAGGGTAGAAAAAGTTTATATGTGATTGACTAGTTATTTTAGAGTTTTAAATTTCATTAGACTTATCAACTTCTAGATTATCTAACATACTTAAGTTTACTTTAGAAGCTAGATCGAAAAATGTAGGGGCTTATAGTCTATGCCACATATGTAAAAAATTTCACATACTAGGATGGGGTTTTGGGGCATCTCATCCCTTTGAGAGATGTTACTCGATTTTGACAACTTTCACAAAGCTCAACAAACTTCTAAGTATCCTTTAAGATAGTAATCTAATAAAATCTTGCCTCTAAAACTTTGTAAGCCATATGATTGGTACTATGATATCCTCTAATTGGCTTATATGGCAATGCTTAAGTATTTTCCATCCCTCAAGGTATGAAACGTACCTTTTAATCATGTGATTTGCACATACTAAAAAAAGATAAGGGTCTTCCCAAAAGTAGTATTTCTAGTCAAAGAAGAATTTCTTCTTCTGTTGATGTGAAAACCCTTTAGGAATTTTTGGCAACTAAATAATTTGCAAAGTTAGCAAACTATGGAATGTTGAGATCAACTACCTTATTGATGGCATATAGCCTTTCTTTAGGGAACTCATCATTAATCTCATACTCTACTACCTTTTCTAGATTCAGATTCTCTAACCTTGATAAGTGATCCGTTGCTAGGTTTTCTGCACCCTTCTTGTCCTAGATCTTTATATCAAACTCTTGAAGGAGTGAGATCCACTTGATCAAGCGTAGCTTCGCATCTATCTTAGTCAGCAAATACCTTAGAGTAAAGTGGTCAGTATAAATGGTTACATTAGATAAGATCAAATAAGAATGAAATTTATCAAAAGCAAAGACAACAGCTAGTAATTCTTTTTCAATTGTTGTATAATTTTCCTGAGCTTCAGTTAAAGTTTTGCCAACGTAGTAGATAGGTTGGAAGTGTTTATCTTTTCTTCAACCCAAGACGGCTCCCACCGTAAAGTCACTGGCATCATACATTAACTCAAAAGGAAGGCTCCTATTGGTTGCTACCATTATTGGAGCATTTGTGAGTTTATCCTTAAGGGTACCAAATGCATTCATTTATTCTTAGGAAAATTCAAAGGGCACATCCTTCTCTAGCAGTTGGGTTAATGGTTTGGCAATCTTAGAGAAATCTTAGATGAATCGCCTGTAAAATCTTGTGTGTCCAAGAAAACTTTTGATTGCCTTCACTAAAGTTAGGGGTGGTAGCTTGGCAATAATGTCAATCTTTGCATTATCTATCTCAATACCCCTTTTCGAAATCTTGTACCCAAGAACAATACCTGCTTGAACCATAAAATGGAATTTTTGTCAGTTAAGAACCTTCATATCGTATTAGGACCTTCTCTAGATTCTATGAGCAATGCTTGAACAAGTCCCCAAACACTAAAAGGTCATCCATGAAGAATTCTGTAAACCCTACTTTTAGTGAGCCTACGATTTGACTACAAATACTTTCCAAACATTCCTAAGGATTAACTAAACTATGAACTTAAGTTTACAATTAAAAATGAACTTATTTTTCTAATTCGAAAGCCTATTATCGATAAAACCCAAACATGAAAAACTACAAGCTCTAAAGTCACTTAAGATCCTAAACTCTAAAATAATTAAGGACTTTTTATAGTGACCCTAAGAAGGACCTAGTAGTATTGCCTAGAATTTCTATATCATGTGTGCATCCATGATAAGAAAATTACCTTATAAGTCAAAGATTGCAAGACTCTAAATAGTTATTCGCTAGGGTCTTCAATTTTAGTTCATTGACTCATTATATAATATAAATAATTATGGATATCCATTTTTTCTATAGTTTCTCAAAACCGTAAAGAAACGGTATCCCTACAAAAATAATGAAATAAGATAGACAATTCCAAAAAATTCTAAACTTACTAAAGATACTAAAATTAATTGAGATATTAACCATTTTTTGGAGCATTCCAAATTAACTACATATGCTTTTCATCATACTAACTTGATGGTAGCACTTTGCACTCGATTCCTATCCCTGTCCCAACTATCGATCAACCTAAAAGGAAAAGAACTATTGGGGTGTAAGTTTACGCTTAGTGAGATAATTACCCTAATCAATATTGCATGACAAAAATTTATTAGATGCATAATCATATGAATGCATGAATAATCAGTATACCAAACAACGCATGTAGTAGTTTAGGAACTACATATAACTCAGAATTACACCTCTTGTAGTCAGGGTTTGGAGATAATTAATCGACCTAAACCAAAATTTGGGTTCTAGACCTTGGGTTTTAATTCATTTGCACTATTGTGCTTAAGTCAAAACAAAACTATGTATATATACATATATATATATTTTTTCATTATCGAAGAATAAATCATATTTTCAAAATCCCAAGTCTAGCGGTGTAGTGGTCTCCGGAATCCATTAACACAAGCCTTAAGCAAAAGCTATAAGACTCAGCCCCTCGCCAACGGTTGGCATCTCCTGGCACCTAATATCAGCTTAGGACAGAGATTCAATAAAAATGATGACATAGCAAGTGCCCAATCCTATAGGAGGCTCGTCCTCTTGTGATTCCCTTCCGATCATTTGTATGAAGTGGCAGTTAGTGTTATTCGAATGCAATTATGAGGAATACATGATTCATCTTATTTCTTAATCATATAGATAGTTAATATGATTTTTCAAGGTGATCAGAAAATTTCATTCCATATAATTGCACGTATAAATTTATCACAACAATTCCTATTTTTATATAATTAATAAGTCATAGCATTTAGTTTACAAATCCATACACATGCATTTCCCATATCCTATAAGCATCCAAATTAATATATATAATTTTAGGTGCATCTATTCTACAAGCAAAATTAAGTAAAGAGTTATCGGGAATTTACTTACTCAGCCATGCAGATCAATCAAATTAATCCGGAATAGGTCGTCTTCCAAAAGTCGAGTCCCCTGGACATCGCAAATATGATACTATAAAGATTTGAAATAAAACTTAGAAAACTAAGCTAAAACCCTTTAAGCTATCCTTTTGACATAGTTTCATAATTTTTCCTAGTTTTACTAAAAAGTTCAATTGCTTATAACTTTCTCTTTTTAAATCCGATTTTATGATCTTATAGTTAATCTTCATCATTTTCGAGTGTAATTTAATGTGGTGAGATTATATTTTCGAGATGAGGCACGAAAAAACTGCCCATACGTCAGAACAATAGCAATCCTCATGATTTAGAGTGCTTTTAGGCTTTGTTTGGTTAATAGGTTTTTTGGTAACTTGGGAAATTCTTCGGGCTTGGGCTTAAGACTTTATTCCAAACTTAAAATACTTCTTAAGGTCATACTTTCAACTTTGGTTTACACTCTTAGTGCTAACAACAACTCCTTTGGCTTTTATATGGCCTTAAGTCATCAAACGAGCTTGTTTTTTGTTCAAACTAAAGTTAGTGACTTTGTTGGGCTTGTGAAGTCTTAGGTGGACTTCTTGTGGGCTTCAGAAAAACCTTTCTTAATATTTTAAAGTGTTGATTAGAATTTTAATGAAGGCCCAACTTAGAGTTTTAGGCTCGTTTTGAGAGTTTTAGGCTTTGTATATTTGCTATACTTGCTTTGGTTGATCTTTTCATTTTGTTCACTTGGTTTTATCATATTTTTAAGTGGCTTTTACTTATGTTCCACATCTAGTCGTGATAAATCTAAGGGGTTCTCACTTGGTTTTTCAACTTGTTTCATCATTTCAATTTAAAGGTTAGATCATAAACCTAAGCTACTTATATTCAAATCTTGACTTAACTTCTCCTTCCATGAGATGATTACTTAGCTTATACTTTACATGAAAATAGTAGATCTCATACTTATCGCAACTTACATATCATTGTTCATATCTTATAAAGTTAATTTCTTCATAAAAGCTTCATGTAATGGCCTTTCTTTTACCCAAGGCTAGGTTTAAGCATCTTTAACTTAATAAAAGTGGAAATAACATCTAAATGACTCACATACACTCCACATCCAGCATGATATCTCCTCATTCATGTACATATTTCATGATCTTCTCAACTTAAAATCTTCCATTTTAAGTGTTAAACATATATCTTTACATAACACCAACTTAGCATGCTGTAAAGAGGTTCACAAGCTTACTTCTTAAGGTGGTCTAGCTATTTTATCATCTTATGATCATGATAATATCATCATAAAAACATGGTCTCCAAACCTAACATGTAATACTAAACCACTAACACAAAAAAACAACTTATTCGTCCTTAAAGCGAAAACAAGGTGGTAGTGCAACTAAGTATCCTCTTAGCTCATTATCTTCCTTCCTCTTCTTCTAAGTTCTTTTGAAACTTGAGTCTTGATCTTTGAAGTAGGGCTTTGAGGATATTATAAAGTTCCTAAAAGTGGTTTTTGAAATTGACAAAAGGAGGCAACAAAATCAAGCTTTTGTACTGTAAGTTATGAAGCAAAAAAGGTCGTGACAATGTGAGGTTTTGTGGGGTTAGGTTTCTTCTTTTGATTTTTTTTAAAGTGAGAGAAAAGGAAGTGAAAATGAGAGTAAAAGAGGGAGAGAGTAGCGGATTTTTGAATGAGAGAAGAAGTGTGTGTAAGAAGCTTTAATTGATTGTTTTTTAGTATGCATAAATGCCAACATTTTGACAAGACTAGATGATGTAAGTATTAAGGGGTGAATAGTATATATGTAAGACAATTGAGTGATTGAAAGTTGACAAGGCATGGCCTCCCTTAGGCTCTCTTTCCAATTGGCCATAGGGTGTCCTCTTTGGGCATTGAGTTTTCCTGTCATTTAATTAAAAGTTGACTATATAAAATAATACGATAACTTATCCATATGTAGTATAAGAGAAGGGATGATAAGAAAAGTGTCATATCACTATTTTTTGATAATTTATCAATTGATAAATGATTCCAACTTTCAATGATAAGTTATTTAGGGTGATTGGTTGGTTTACTTATTCTTGTGCACAAGTCTTATACATAAAAATAAGAAGATTGTCTTATATGAAATTCTTTTGGAGTTTATTTCTTAAATTGATTTGTAAATTACGATTTAATTCTTATAAAATTATGAAAATTTCTAGAGTTGAATAAAATTATACAAATTAAATTATCAATTAGTCACTTAGGGTTATAAGTCCTTAATTGTTTTAGGGTTTAAGGTTTTGAGTGACTTAGAGTCTGTGTATCTCGTAGTCGAGTTTTTATCGATAATAGACTTTTGACTTGAAAAATTAAATTCATTTTTAAATGCAAACTTGAATACTTAGCTTAGTTTATCTTTGGGAACATTTGAAAAGTACTCTTAGTTGAATCACAAGTTCGCTAAAAAGTAGGGTTTACAATTTAGCCACATGTAACATGTTTTATAAGTGAAAATAAAGAAATTGTCTTATATGAAATTCTTTTAGGGCTTGATTCTCAAATTAATTTGTAGGTTATGATTTGTTTCTTAAGAAATTTTAGAATTTTCTAGAGTTGAATAAAATTTATTCAAATTATATTTTAATTTTTTATTTAGGATTGTAAGTCCTTAATCATCTTAGGTTTTAGGGTTTAAGTGAGTTTATGTATGTTTTAGGATTTTTCACCAACTCAGGAGTAATTGATTTACACTTAGGAGCTTAAGATTCATTTGGCTTAATTATTTAGGAACATCGCTTTATTATGCAACATATATATATATATATATCATACAATAGATTAAGAAAAGAGAAGAAAATTGCTTAATAATATATTTATATATATATATATATACATATTGTGGGGCTACTTATGTACACAAGTAAAATAATTTTTATAAATTTATTAATTAATTCCTTTAACTAGCTTAGTTTTGTTGTTTATTATATTTTTTGATTCGTTCGTTATTAGTTTTATATGATTTCACAAAATTATTGATAATTTTATTGATTTATGGATTTTCAAGCATTAAGATAATTTTATAGAGTTTTAAGAATTTTTATGATTTGATATTTACTGTTTCTATTAAGTTTAGGTTTACATTTTTAAAAGTATGTGTATGTAGGGATTGGGGTTTACTTACATGATTAGGGCTTCCAAATCATATAATAGGGTCTTTCAAGTTTGTTTTAAGTTCTAAGTTTAAAATTTTAGTCGGTTTTGATTTTATGTGCTCTTGTCGACTTAGGAAAATATCTACGATACTTGAGTCCAACACCATATTTAGAAGGTTAAATTTACAAAGTCTACACTTTTAAACCTAATCGACTAATCGATAATTTAATTTGAATACTTTCATTCAACTCTAGAAAATTTCATAATTTTATAAGATTCAAATCATAAATTACAAAACAATGTAAGAAGTAAATCATAAAACAATTTCCCATAAGACAATGCCCTTATCTTTATACCTAAGCCTTACATATAAATAAGTAGACCAACCAATCACCTTAAATGATTTATTAATTGAAAGTTAGGATCATTTATCAATTGATAACTTATCAAAATCTAGTGATAAGACACTTTCCATATCACCCCTTCACTTATACTATATATGGATAAATTGTCACAAGATTTCACATATTTAACTTTAATAAATGAGATAAGACAATTCAATGCCCAAAAGGATACCCTTATGGCCGGTTTGAATAAGCAAGAAAGGGGGGTTATACTCTTGTCTTTCACCCATCAATCACTTTATCTTATACTCCATTATTCACCCCTTAATGCTTACATCATCAATAGTTACAATTGTTAACTTTTGTGTATGCTAAAAGACAACAATTTCAAGCTTCTTAAATACACATTTACCCTATTCCCAATCGGCCGCTTTTTCTTCCATTTCCCTTACTTTCAATTTCATTTTCACTTCTTTTTTTCTCTCACTTGAAACCAATACAAAAGTAGAAACAACCTTACCCCACAAATCCTTCAACTTTGCCGCCACTTCCAAGCTTCTACTTACGGTACTTTCATCTTTTTTTTCTTATGTTCTTCTTTTCCAACATTCAAGCTTTTTTAAGACCCTTAGAACATTCTATAAACTCCACTTCAAAGGATCCAACAAGTTGGGTTTCAAGAAGGTGCAAAAGGAGGAAGTAAGATAAAGAGCATAAGTGGAACCTTTGTGTACAACCATTATATTTTTGCTTTATGGACGAATAAGTGTATCTTTGTATTAGTAGGTAAGTATTCATGTTAAGAGATTATGATTTCTTGAAAATATGAGTATGATCATAAGTGATTATAACATCAAAGACCACCTTAAGAAACAAACCCATAAAACCCTTTCAAGAAGGTGCAATATGAGCATGTAAAGTTAGTGTTTTGTAGAGATACTTATTTAGCACTTTGAATGGAAGATTTTAAGATGAGAAAATCTTGAAACAAGAACTTGAATGAAAGAGGATAATGCTCGACGTAAGGATTCAAGGGTCATTTGGATGTTGATTTCATTTCTATTAAGTTGAACATGCTCAAATCTAGACTTAGGTTAAGAAAATATTCATCACATAAAGTTTCATGAGGAAACTAACTTTGTAAGACATGAGCTATGATGTGGAAGTTGTAATAAGTGTGAGATCTACTATTTTCATGAGATGTATGAGTTAACTAACCCTTTCATGGAAAAGAAGTCAAGCTAAGATTTGAATACAAGTAACCTAGGTTCGTGATCTAACACCTAAACTTAAGAAAATGATGAAATAAGTTGGAAAACCAAGTCAGAAGCTCTCATATTCAAACCGACCAGATCTAGAACATCCTTAAAAGACACATAAAAATATGATAAAATAAGTAAAAAAAGTGAAAAGGCTAACCAAGGAAAGTATGATAAGTATATTAAGCTTAAAACTCAAAACTAAGCTTAAAACTTCCAAAACAGGCCTCATACACCAACTTGAACTGCAAACCCCTAAAAGTTTCGATCTAGTTTTTGAAATAGACCCAACTATATTAGACAATTTAGGAGTCGACATGGCTAATTAAAGTGAAAACCCTAAAACAATTAATCAATCGCGCAAAGAACTTTTCTACCCTAAATATTTCTAAATGCTAAAGATTTCATTCGAAAGTGATAAAAACCTTAAAAATAATTACATTAAGGACATATGTGCACTAATCCAACATGATATACCCTAAAACCCTAATTGATAATATAATGCTTATATTTTGCTAAATCATTAGTAAAAGGTTAGAGTAACCCTCATTCATGCTTATATGATTCGAATTCTCAAGTAATCCACTAGGAACTAAGATAATGAATCATAGACTATAGTTATCTCTTAAGTATATGATTAAGATAGTCTTTCTTAGGGTTAGGGTTATAGTTGAAGATTAGGTTACATATAGTGAACTTTAATACTCAAATTTATACTTTTTGCACTTGTTATCCAAAGTAGTTTATCAAATGAGATATATGGACTATAAAGACCTAAAGTAAGATCTAATTAACCATATTTACACATCAATTCATTATATACCTCATTTCTTCTAATTTCCTTCATTTTTCCCCTAATTTCCTTTAATTACTACATTATGTGCACAAAATTGCACATACTTAAGGAATGTTGACTAAGATAATACATGTTGACCAAAGTCCAAAACTTGACCAAATCAACACATGTCGACTAAAGTCAACATTTTGAAAAGTCAACAAAAGACTAAGAGATAAGGAAAATATCTCTTCCTTAATGATGGCTTTCTTTTCTTTTCCTTTTGATTTTTCCTTTTTCTCTTTCTCACAATTGTTGCCGTCCACATCCTCCCTTCTAAACCCCACCACTTGTTGTCTTCCATTAAGAGAAACAAACCAAAACCCCCCTTTCCATGCTGTGAACTCCCCCTTCTTCTTTCACTTTCATTACTTCACTTTTGTCTCCATAACTTCAACACAATTAAAGATATGTCTTTAAGTTGTTTATGTTACTTTGTATTATTCATTAGTTAGTTAATTAGGTAGATTAGATAAGTAGTTATGTGGTTAGTATTATCTTGAAGAAGAGGAAACAAAGTTTCCATCTTTAAGTGTAGAAATTAGAACTTTTGAAGAAGAAGAAAGGAAGACATGAGTATATGCTTATAAGTATGTATACATAAGGAAATACCAAAAGAGTACAAGTATGTGAACCTTTGTACATGAGTATTTATCATGTACATAACCTAACTTAAGATCATATCTAACTATACATACCTATACTACACTAAATATATACATAAAAACACAAAAACATGGAATTAGGAAGCTTTTCTTAAGGAAAAGCTTAGGCATACGAATTTTAGTATAAAAATACATATCCAACCGTATAGGTATACGAGTATGTATACACGTATAAATACGGTATAAGTCTAAGTATAGGTATGAGTATAAGTATGTATAAGGTGTATGTACATAAGTATAAGAGAAAGGGGTAACATGTACATAATACATATACATATGACATAAGCATAAGGAAAGGCTTATGTAATCATATGATGAGGTAAGTGATGACATAAGCACATGATGACATAAGCAATGACGACATAAGCAATGACATAAGCAAAAGATGATGTAAGCAATGACATAAGCATAAGTTTAGAAAATAAGAAAAATAAGAAAATTGTAGGTAATTAGGTAATTAAATTAGTAAATCTTAATACACCTTCTAAATTAGATTATATCTAATTTAGTACATGAATTAGTAATAGCAAAGTAAAATTCTTTAATTATAAGAATTTAAGGAATAAAAGATATAAATATAAGTAATAAGAGCACTTAAGTGTTCATAACTAAAAATTTCTATAAATTTAGTTCATAACGTAAAATAGAGGTCTTAACACTTAAAACAGATATTACTATGTGAATATATGTTCAGAAATGATGAAAAACGATTATAAATTCATAAAAATAAAACGAAAAAGTTACATACGATTGAAATTAAAGTCTTACCGGGTAAAAGTTTATAGTAATTCAAGTAGAACTAGGTAATTAGATATTTAGAATTAGTAGTTAATTCAAATACTTACTAGCGTTGTTATCACATAATGATCAGATGACTATAAGGACCTCCCAATCAATTACTACGATTAAGGCAAATCACTATGGCCAAGTGAGTATTTACCCTATGATTCCATGCTTGATTGTGATTGTAGATAGCGGAAATTCATTAGAAACTTTCTTCGCATCCTTCCTACGTTCATTGTGCAAGTCTCTTCCACTTTGAAGAGTTATTACCTTCACTTGTTCTTTGGGATTTGTTTTTGTGTTCCCTAGTAATGATCCTTGTTGTCTCTCGTTTAACATCCTAGCAATCTAGCTAATCTGATTCTCTAGGTTGTGGATGGAAGCTTCTTCGTTCCTTAAAGAGGCCTCCATTTGTTGCATTCGAGCCTTGTTAGCTTGGATATGCTTTTCTAAGAGGCTTTCCTACTTCTTCTTTGGTGCAAGTGGTGGGGGGGTTACTAGTTGTTGAAACCTTAGTTGAGGTAAATTTGGTCTTTGCTAGGTTTGGTTCCTTATCTGCCATTATTGGCCTTGACCCTGATTTTTACCTTCTTATGAAAAGTTAGGGTAGTCTCTCTACCTTAGATTATAGGTGTTACTCTAAGGATTATACTAGGGTCTTGTAAGTTTCCTTAGAAAACTAACATGTTCTGTTTGCTCATAACCTACAATCCCCTCTTGAATGAAGTTATTGGAGCTATACTGTGGTTATTGTGTCCCTATTGAGAGGGATTCAATTTTCTTACTTAATATCTCTACTTGAGTGGATAGAGACTATACAACATTGAGCTCAAATACTCCTAAGACTTTTTGCTTCCCCCTTGGGTTCTCCCACTAGTAGTTATTCATAGCCATTCCTTTTATTAGAGCCTGGACCTCTTTTGGTGTCTTGGTATTAAGTGTACCTATGGCTATTGTATCTATCATTTGTCTGGTAGATGGGTACAGACCATTGTAGAAGGTTTGCATTTCCATCTAAAGAGGAAGACTATGATGTGGACAATGCCTTAACAATTCCTTAAAGTGCTCCTATGTGTCGTATAAGGTCTCACCCTTTATCCAGGCAAAAGATAAGATGTCATCTTTGAGCTTGGTAGTTTTCGTGGGTAGAAAATACTTCTCCAAGAATTTTTCCGCCAATTCATTTCAGGTTGTGATTGAATTCCTTACCAAGGAATTTTACCACTACTTAGCTTGGCCACATAGAGAAGATAGAGAGAGGCATAGCCATATAATATCATCAGTTCCCTTGTTAATCTTGAAAGTGTCACATAATTCCAAAAAGCTGGAGATATGTGCATTAGGATCTTCATCTTAAAGGCTGTCAAATTGTATGAGCTACTACACCATTTGAATAATGTTTAGCTTAATCTTGAAGTTATTAGCTACAACAATTGGCTGGTTGATTTATGATTGGGTATAGGTTAACGATAGTCAGGAGTAGTCTAACATGGTCCGATTATGCTCCTCGTTGTTGGCTATGATGTCGTCAAGTAAGCTCTCATGATTAGATTTTTGTTCTACCAATTAATCTTTGGCTTAACTCTTTAATAACTCCACTTCGTCTTTCAATCTAATCGAGGATTCTTGGTTTTTCACCTCTACTATTTCCTTAATAGATAATTGCCTCAAATCATGCAAAGGCGTCCTCTCAATCTTAGGATTGATTTTAATCAAATCCTTTGACTAGCTTCTTATCATGCACTACACCAAAGAAAATAGAAAATTTAGTCAAGATTGCACCAAGAAAATTAAAAGAATTTAGGAAAAAAGAAAATAAATCAAGAAAAATAAGAAAGAAAAATTGTTAGATTAATAAATCTATTAGTTTTCTTCATATCAAAAGTCCTCGGCAACGGTGCCAAAAACTTGATGTTGGTAAGTGCACCTATCAATTTATAATATAACAGATTAAGTCCAAGTGTCAATCCTTTAAGGACTCTGACTACTAGTACTCATTAGGTCTCTATTATCTAACTAGAGAATTAAATTTCAAGAAACTTAAAGATGTGAATCAAATTATTGTTGAAACTAATTTAAAGATTAACTAAGATATAATTCAAGAATTAACAAGAAAGAAATTTAAGTAATTCAAGATTCAACGTTGTACCTAGATCATGCTTCCTTTAGATCTAACATGTGATTTTTCTAAAGATAATATAATTTATTCTTTAATATTTCTTAACCGGGAGGATTCTCTATTAAAGTTAATCACTTTCTTAAGCCAGTTAACTCTAACTCTAGAATCACCTATTAGAATCTCTTCTCAATAGCATGACCTAAGATTATATTATTGAACAATGAATTCTTTCAATTCTCTTATAAGATATCAAACTCTAGATTATTATCTATGAAAATGATAACCTAAATCATGAAGCATACGTAATTGAATCAAGAAAAGAATAAAGAACTAAATTAATCAAGCAATTAAAATATCACATGAATAGATCTATGTTACACAAAACTTAGATACCAAGATTCTACTCACTACACATCCTAAAATAGTAATCTAAAATCAAAGTATAGAAAGTAATATAATGAAGCATCATGAAATCTAAACAAAATTGAATCTTGAAATCTTCACTTCTCCTTGCTTTCTTGGTTGTTCTTAATTTAAAGAACTCTCCCAAAGTCATGCTAAAATGTTCTTTTTAAAATAAACCCTAACAAGGCTTTATATATGAAAAGCTTAAAAAAAAAAAAATAGGTCGGTTGAAAAATATATGATCAGGAACAATATATGCTTCATGTTTTTCTTTTTCTTTTCTCTCTTTTTTATCCTAGAAATGACATAATTAATGACATGATCATGTTTTCTAGTCGTGTCCTAGGTTGTAACAGTTGAAAAATAGCTCCAACTTTGCTTGGAAATGATATAGTTCATGTCGTTCGACTATATCGATCTTCAAACCTTCATAACTTACTCATTTTAGTTTCAATTTGAGTGAAATTTGTTTCTGTCTTCTTGTTTTCATACGTAGATCGTTTCAAAACTTAGAAAACAAAATTTTACCCAATTAATTATTATTATCTAAAAATAAAATTAAATATCATGGAAAATCATAAAAAATCACTAAATAAAATTATGCAATTAGGAACTTATTAAATTCCTACTAATAAAGGAAAAGAAATAATTTACAAGGGTAGTGTTGTAAATAAGCATAAAGAGTCTGTTGACAAAAAGGGCTAGTATGAATGTTAAGAAAATCGAGGTGTATATCAACTGTCCATTCTATAGTCCTAATGACATTACTGGTTAAGCGGAGTAAGTTTTGAATAAATCAACTCAAGGTCAGTAGTTCAACAACTCGATAGCCTAGATGTTCGAGGTTAGGAAAGGGTTGGTTCAAAAGGTGGCTCATTATCTAGTTGGCCTCGGGTGGTTGGCTCTAGATAGGTGTGAGCTTGGCCTTGACATGTTTCAGGTCAGCAATATATCAATTTGGTACTTAGCCTTAGATAGATGTCTTATGGAAAGGTTAGCTTAGCATACAGTTCAGTTACCTTGACATCTTCTTGGATGAGGTGGAGGGCAAAGTAACTCAATAAGTTGGATTAGGGAATACATTGCTCTTTTAAGTTTGACTCTCCTCGAATAGCTTGGTGAACAATATGTGCAAGTCCTCGAGCTCGAGAACGTGTGATTGGTCTGTGATTTTTATCATCCCCTTTTAGCTATTTTAGATTTGGCATCAAATCTGGTTTAGCTCCATGTTGTTCATCTTCAGGAGTATGCGGGTGGAAGTCGTCAACGTTGAAGGAGTTTGAGACCCCATACTCTTTTAGTAGTTGAATCTTATAGGCATTATGATCAATCTTTTCAAGCACTTTGAGTGGTCCGCCAGCCTTAGAAGATAACTTGCTCTTTCTTAAGAGTGGAAATGGTTCCTTATTAAGGTGGATCCAAACTAAATTGCTTGGCTAAAATTCCTTATTTCTTCATCTTCAGCCTCATTTCTTGAGTATGGTAGCAGCTCGGCTTAATTCTTCTATGACCTTCTAATACAAGGCTTTGATGGCTTCAACTATTTCTACAGTTAGCTGGTCATCATCTAGACTTAGAAGGGGTGTTTGGTCCATTAGGAACTTAGGGTTGAACCCATAAGCGACCTTAAATGGCGACATGTTTGTCATATGGTAGGTAATCTTGTTGTAGGTAAGCTCTATGATTAGTAAGCACAAATCCCAATAAGCTATGTTTTGATTAATGATAACCTAAAGTAAAGTGCCTACTATCTTATTAAAAACCTCAGTTTGTTTGTTCGTTTGAGGATGAGAAGACATGTTGTACAATAGCTTAGTCTCATTCATCTCCAAAAGTAGCTTATGAACTTTAGGTCCTGATTTGAAACAATGGTTCTAGGTATTCCATGAAGTTTGACTATTTCCTATAAGAAAAGAAATAAGATAGCTGAAGCATCTTTAGTTTTAGAGTAGGGCATGATGTGTACCATCTTATTGAATTATTCCATAAGTACATGATGGAGTCCTTCCATTGGGACATCCTCGACAACATTGTTGTAGATACCTCATTTTTGCCAATTTTGTTAATTAAGCCAAGTTTATAAATAAATAGAAAAGTAGAAAAATAAAATAAAAATAAAAAAATGAAAAATAAAAAAGAAAATTTAGTTGTAGCAAGTTAAGTCATGAGTCGAGTCATATTAAGTTGGATTAAGTTGGGTTGTTAGATTAGGTAACAAGATGGACTTAATTAATTAATTTTGGGCTAGACAAATATGGAAAAAAATTCATCTAATTTAGGGGCCCAAACTAGGATTTATTAACTTATTAGGATATATTTAATTGAATTACATCGAGCATGGAAAGAAAAAGCACGAACTAACTAGGGTTTCTAGAAGTTAGGATGAATTTTTGAAGAATTGCAATTATATCTATTCTATCGTCAATACGAAAGATTTGATTTTGAGTTTATAAATAGCACATTAACAGGAGATTTGAAAGCATTTTTTTTTTCTTAATCACACTCCTTTATAAACACCACATGCGCCACCTAAACCACCATACGCATTACCCAAACCACTAGATACGCCACTAGCACCGTCGAAGCCACTGCCCATCACCACCTAGACGTATCGCCTAACAATACCAAAACCATCGCTATTGTTGCCTAGTCCACCACACACCGCCGCAACATTACCGCCAGCATTGCCATCAGCATCGCCCATATCCTTGTTGTATCATCTACTCCATTGCTTAGTCGCCCCACACTATCACACACTCCATCGCCTAGTTGCCCTATACTATTGCCTAAGCCATCGCCCACAGTGATTACGTTGCCCACTTCATCACCCATGTCACTTAGCCTCCCGTACAAGTGTCACCTGAGTTAGTGCCCATGTCGCCTACGCCATTGGCCAAGTCACCTAAGCCTTTGCTATGTTGCCCAGATCCTCACCTTAGTGATACCTAAAGACTTTGCTTTATCGCTTAAGCCTTCATTACGTCGCACACTCCATCACCCTAGTGTCGCCCGTATTCATGCCAAATCTTACCTACGCTTATGCTTGATCTCACGAGTGTAAACCCTACTTTTAGTGGGCCTAAGATTTGAGTACGAGTACTTTCCGAACATTCCCAAAGATCAACTAGACCAAAAACTTAAGTTTATATTTAGAAACGAATTAAATTTTTTCAATCCAAAAAAAAAAAAAAAACCAATTATCGATTAAACCCGAGCTTGAAGAACTGCAAGCTCTAAAGTCACTTAAAACCCTAAACCCTAAAATGATTAAGGAATTTTAACCCTAAGTAATTAATCGATAATTTAATTTGAATAATTTCATTCAACTTTAGAAAATTTCACAATTTTATAAAAATCAAATCATAAACTACAAAACAATGCATGATGAAAACCCTAAAACAATTTCCTATAAGGCCATGCCCTTATCTTCATGTATAAGCTTTACACATAAATAAGTAGACCAACCAATCACCTTAGATAACTTATCAATTGATAGTTGGAATGATTTATCAATTGATAACTTATCAAAATCTAGTGATAAAACAATTTCTTTATCACCCCTTCACTTATACTACATATGGACAATTTTTCACAAGATTTCATAAGCTTAACTTTAATAAATGAGACAAGACCACTACATGGCCCAAAAAGAACTTTAAATGGCAGATTTGGAAAAGAGAGAAAGGGGGGCCATGCTCTTGTCTTTCAACCATTAATCACTTTAGCTTATACATCACTATTCACCCCTTAATGCTTACATCATCAATAGTTGCAATTGTTGACTTTTGTGTAAGCTACAAGATAATCAATTAAAGCTTCTTGCACGCACTTCTTTCCTCATTCAAAATCTTCCACTCTCTCCCTCTTTCACTCCCATTTTCACTTCCTTTTCTCTCACTTTAAACACAAATCAAAAGAAGAAATCAAACTCCATAAATTCTTAACATTACCGCCACCATTTTTGCTTCCATACTCACGGCAATTTCCCTTCTTATTCTTGTGTCATTTTCTTTCACCATCTAAGATCTTTTAAAACCATTAGAACCTTCCACAAACCCCATTCCAAAAGACCAAAAGATTCGGGTTCTAAAAGGTTGCAAAAGAGGAAGCAAAGTTAAGAGCTTAAGTGGAACCTTTGTGCACAACTACCATAATTTGCTTTAAGGACGAGTAAATATTTCTTGTGATTAGTGGGTTAGTATTTATGTTAAGAGACTTTGATTTCTTGAAGATATAAGTATGATTTATGTTGTTATAATGACAAAGACCATTTTAAGAAACAAACTCATGAAACCATTACATGAAGTTGAAGCATGAGCATGAGCATGAGCATGTAAAGTTGGTATTTTGTAAAGACACTTGTTCAACATAGAAGATTTTAAGTTAGGAAAATCTTGAAACAAGAACTTGAATGGGAGATGAACATGATGGACGTAAGGGTTCAAAGGTCATTTGAATGTTGATTTTATTTCCGTTAAGTTAAACATGCTCAAATCTAGACTAACGTTAAGGACAAATTCATCACATGAAGTTTTATGAAAAAACCAACTTTGTATGACATGAGCTATGATATGGAGGTTATATTAAGTATAAGATCTTTTATTTCTTTATGTGGAGCATGAGTTAAAGGATCATCTTATGGAAGAAAACTTAAGTTAAGATTTGGATACAAGTAGTTTAAGTGCATAATCTAACAACTAAACTAAGGAAATGATGAAACAAGTTGAAAAACCAAGCGAGAACCCCTTAGAATCATCATGAACAGATCTGGAACGTGAGAAAAAGAAGCCTAAAAATATGATAAAAGTGAATGAACAAAGCAAAAAGATTAACCAAAGCAAGTATGGTAAGCATACAAAGCCTAAAACTCAAAACCAAGCCTAAAACTCTCAAACCAGGCCTAAAACTCTAAGTTGGGCCTTCAAGGAAATTCTGACCCGGACCTTAAAGTACCAAGAGAGGTTTTTTTGAAGCCCATAAGAAATCCACCTAAGGCCCCATAAGTCCACCAAAGTCATTAACTTTAGTTTGAACAAAAAACAAGCCTATTTGACAACTTAAGCCTACTAAAGGGCCCAAGAAGTGGTTGTTAGCCTTAGGGATATAAATCAAAGTTGTAAATCAGATTTCAAGGAGTAATTTTGAGTCATATGCAGTTCCTAGGTCACTGCATGTGTTGTTTGGCATACTGATTGTTCATACATTCATATGATTGTGCATTTAATAAATTTCTATCGTGCGGTATTGATGAGGGTAAGCTTACACCTCAACAGTTCTTTTCCTTACAGGTTGATCGATAGTTGGGAATGGGATAGGAATCGAGCGCAGAGTGCTACCATTGAATCAGTATAATGAAAAGCTTGTATAGTTAATTCGAAATGCTTCGAAAAACAATTAATGTCTCAATTAAGTTTAGTATCTTTAGTAAGTTTAAAATTTTCTAGAATTATCTATCTTATTTCACTATTTTGGTAGGGGATACCAATTCTCTGTGGTTCTAAGGAACTGTGGAAAAATGGATATCCATAATTATTTATATTATATAATGAGTCAATGAACTAAAATTGAAGACTCTATCATGGGTACACACGTCATATAGAAATTTTAGGTAATACTACTAAGCCCCTTCTAGGGTCGCTACAACTAGCGCTTGTTTAATTCTAGCTAGCTACGCCTAGTATACGCCCACTTTCGATGAAGCCACATCTAACGTTGTCCAACTCTCGATGACTCGACGTTCAACAAATTTTTATTTATTTTATTTTGTTAGTTTTTTTATTATTTCTAGTTATGTTTTTCCTTTATAATTTTTTTTTGTTTAAGTAGAGGTTTTCCTTATTATTTATTTGTTGAATTTTTTTTAGTCATTTTAATAAATTTTAGTTGAATTAAGTTTCTTTTAATAAAAAATATATTTTTTGACAATAGGAATTTTAGAAAAATAAAAAAGATCTAAATTAAGTTTTTTTTAAAGAGATTTAGTTAGTTAGGGTTTTTTTATTAAATTTGGAAAAATTATATTTCTTAGGTTTTTTTTTAAATAATAAATTGATAAAAAAAAAAAACATAAACCTAGCTTGGTTTTCAATGTAAAAATAACTCACTACTAAAAATTTTACAAAAAAGGAACTACGATCGATTTGATCTCGACTAGTGGGTGTATAGGTACCTTCAATATAACTGTCTAAAATTTTTTTTTCCCTTTTTCTTAAAAAAATTCGTAATAAAAAATCATTTTTAGTTACATTTTGTGAATTTAGGTATATTTTTAGAAAAATTACAAAAATAAAGACCATTAGTTTTTTTTCTTTAATTTTCACACAGTGACTTAGTCTTAATAGGTCAACCTTCAAACCCCGTTTTCTGGTTCAACTTTGTAGAAATTAAAATTTTTAGAATATTCATAAGCTAGTGGTCAAATTAAGGTTTTTTCACTCAAAAACCATAATGTTGGCGACTCCATTTTTTTTTTTTAAAAAGATCTTTTTCTTAGTTTAATATCGAGTAATCTATATTAAGTAGGCTAAGCTTGATATATGTTAAACTTAGGAAATCGAAATAGAGTTTAACAAATTAGCGACTCCATTGGGGACGCTTAGTAGGCTAGTCATGTGAAAGCTAAAAAAATTTTTGATGGGCTTTTGTATTATTATTATTTTCTTTTTGTATTATATTATAGTTGTACCAATTGTCCTTTATTGATGTAGGCCTTAAAGAAAAAGCTTGGCTTAATAAGCCTTCTAAGGGATTACAGGGGTTTTATTATTTTAAGTAATCATTTGTGTGTTTAAATATGGTCGAACCTAGGCTTCCTCAGGAACTTAGGATGGGCTGCCATTGTGTAATTGTAAACCCTACTTCTAGTGGGCCTAAGACTTGATTAAGAGTGCCTTTCGAACATTCCCAAAGATCAACTAAACCAAAAACTTAAGTTTATATTTAGAAACGAATTAAATTTTTACAATTCAAAAGCCAATTGTCGATAAAACCCGAGTTTGAAGAACTGCAAGCTCTAAAGCTACTTAAAACCCTAAACCTTAAAACCATTAAGGAACTTTAACCCGAAATAATTAATCGATAATTTAATTTGGATAATTTCATTCAACTTTAGAAAATTTCACAATTCTACAAAAATCAAATCATAAATTACAAAACAATGTAAGATAAAAATACTAAAACAATTTTCTATGAGGCTATGCCCTTATCTTCGTGTATAAGCCTTACACATAAATAAGTAGACCAACCAATCACCTTAGATAACTTATCAATTGAGAGTTCGAATCATTTATCAATTGATAACTTATCAAAATCTAGTGATAAAACAATTTCCTTATCACCTCTTCACTTATACTACATATGGACAATTTTTCACAAGAATTCATAAGCTTAACTTTAATAAAGGAGACAAGACCACTCCATGACATAAAAAGAATTCCAATGGCAGATCTAAAAAGGGGAGGAAGGGGGGGCCATGCACTTGTCATTCACCCATCAATCACTTCTTCTTACACATCACTATTCACCTTTTAATGTTTACATCATCAATAGTTGAAATTGTTGACTTTGTGTAGGCTACAAGACAACACTTTCAAGACATTTAAACACTCCTTGTCCCTCCATTTCCAACCGACCACTCTCTCTGCCATTTCTCTCTGTTTCAATTTCACTTTCACTTCATCTTTCTCTCCTTTGAAACAAACATAAAAAGGAGAAACAACCTTACCCCACAAAATCAATTTTTCTTCCATTTTTGAAGCTTCACTCACTGCATTTTTTTCCTTTGTTCTTGTGTCATTTTCTTTCACCATTCAAGACCATTAGAATCTTCCATAAACCCCGTTCCAAAAGACCAAAAGATTCGGGTTTCAAAAGGTAGCAAAAAGGAGGAGGTAAAGTAAAGAGCTAAAATGGAACCTTAGTGCACAACTACCATACTTTGCGTTAAGGACGAGTAAGTGATTCTTGTGATGTGTGGATTAGTATTTATGTTAGGAGACTTGGATTTCTTGAAGATATGAGTAAGGTTTAAGTTTTTAGAACACCAAAAATCGTTTTAAGAAACAAACCATGAAACCCTTACATGAAGTTGAAATATGAGCATGTAAAGTTGTTGTTTTGTGATGACATTTGTTTAATGCTTTGAATGGAAGATTTTAAGCTAAGAAAATCTTGAAATGAGAACTTTAATGGAGGATAAGCATGCTGGACATGAAGGCTCCATAGTCATTTAGATGTTGATTTTGTTTCCATTAAGTTAAACATGCTCAAATCTAGACTTAAGTTAAGAAAAAATCCATCACATGAAGTTTTATGAAGAAACTAACTTTGTATGACATGAGCTATGATATGGGAGTTGTATTAAGTATAATATATTTTATTTCTTTATGTGGAGCATGAGTTAAAGGATCATTTGATGGAAGAAAACTTAAATTAAGATTTGTACACAAGTAGTTAAGTGCATAATCTACCACCTAAACTTAAGGAAATGATGAAACAAGTTGAAAAACCAAGTAAGGACCCTTTGAAACTATAACGACCCAACAGTATCGTTGTCATAATAGGTCGCCGTGTACCATATAAAGGTCTATTATCAACCCCCTTGCTGATCATAGGCCTTTCATACGATGCACAAGGCTCCTTCCACTTTACGTTACCACTATGCCCAAAGACAAGTAATATAGAGCAATTTAACTAAAATTACCTCTATGTTATAAATTAACTAATTGTGTGGGCTCGTGAGACCCATACCAAAACAATATTACAAACAAATGCAATTCATAGCGGAACTGCATAAAATCTAAGTTATGTACTAATACATAAAAGTATCTAAATATCTATAATCTATTACAAAATGTCCTCTTCGCTCTCTGATCGCTCCAACCCATCTCTAAACGAGACTTACCACGGGCATGCCTCGGCTCGGATTGACGAAGAGGTTCTCCTGCACCAACAAAAATCTATAGGGGTATAAGCTTATGCTTAGTGAGATAAATTCCCTTATCAGTACCACACAATAGATATTTATTAGATGCACAATCATATGAATGTATGAACAAATAGTATGCCAAACAACGCATGAAGTGACTTAGGAACTGCATACGACTTAGAATTTCGCCCTTGAAGTCAGGGTTTGGAGATAATTAACCGACCCAAACCAAAATTCGGGTTCCAGATCTTGGGTTTTATTTCATTTGCATTATCGTGCTCATACCAAAACAAAACTCTACATATATATATATATACTTCCTTTACCAAAATGAAATCACATCTTTTAAAATCCCAAGTCTAGTGGTGTGGTGGCCCCCATAGTCCACAAACACACGCCCTAAGCAGAAGCTACAAGATTCGGCCCCTCGCCGACGGTTGGCGTCTCCCAGTGCCTAGTAAGCCCATCAGCTTAAGACAGAGACTCAATATATGTGATGGCATAGCTAGTGCCCAATCCTATAGGAAACTTGTATTCCTGTAAGTCCCTTCCCATATTTTACGTGAAGCGGCAGTCGGTGTTACTCGTATGCAATATGGAGAATGCATGCTTCATTTTGAGTTCTTAATCATATAAGTGATTAACTTGATTTTTAGGGTGGTCAACCAATTTCATTCCATACAATTTACATATATAAATTAATACAAACAATTCCCATTATTATATATAATTAACAAGTCATCACATTCATCCATAACTTCATACACATGCACCTCCTATATCCTACAAGCATCCAAATTTATATATATATAAGTTTAGGTGCATCTACTTTACAAGCACAATCAAGTAAAGAGTCATTGGGAATTTACTCACTCTGCCATATGGATCAGTCAAAGTAATCCGGAGGCAAGTCGTCTCCATAAACGGTGTCCCCTGGTCATTGAAATAATTTTTATAAGGAATTGAAGCAAACTTAAGAAACTAAGTAAATTTTCCTTAAGTTATATTCTTAACTAGTTTTCATAATTTTTCCCGGTTTTTAAGTAGCTTTAGAGCTCGTAGTTCTTCAAGCTTGGGTTTCATCGACAATTAGCTTTTGAATTGTAAAAATTTAATTCATTTCTAAATATAAACTTAAGTTTTTAGTTTAGTTGATCTTTAGGAACGTTCGGAATGTACTCTTAATCGAGTCTTAGGCCCACTAAAAGTAGGGTTTACAGGAACCATCATGAACAGATCTGGAACGTGGGAGAATGAAGCCTAAAAATATGATAAAAGTGAAAGAACAAAGTGAAAAGATTAACTAAAACAAGTATAGTAAGCATATAAAGCCTAAAACTCAAAACCGAGCTTAAAACTCTCAAAACAAGCCTAGAACTCTAAGTTGGGCCTTCAAGGAAATTCTGACCAGCACCTTAAAGTACCAAGAGAGGTTGTTTTGAAGCCCATAAGAAATCCACCTAAGGCCTCATAAGCCCACCAAAGTCATTAACTTTAGTTTGAACAAAAAATAAGCTCATTTGACAACTTAAGCCCACTAAAGGGCCCAAGAAGTGGTTGTTAGCCTTAGGGATATTAATCAAAGTTGTAAATCTGATCTCAAGGAGTATTTTAAGCTTAGGATAAAATCTAAAGACCAAGCCCAAAGGATTCCTCTAGTTATCAAAAAGCCCATTACCAAACAAGGCTTAAAAACACTCCAACACATGAGGAACGTTACTGTTCTGACCCATGACAGAATTGTAAATCTAACCTTATCACATTAAAGTACACTCGAAAACGATGAAGATTGACTATAAGATCATAAAAATCAGATTTAAAACAAAAATGTTATATGCCATTGAACTTTAGGTAAAAACCGGGAAAAATTACGAAAACTAGTTAAGAATATAACTTAAGGAAAATTTACTTAGTTTCTTAAGTTTGTTCCAATTCCTTATAAAAATTATTTCAATGACTAGGGGACACTGTTTACGGAGACGACTTGCCTCCGGATTACTTTGATTGACCCACATGGCAGAGTGAGTAAATTCCCAATGACTCTTTACTTGATTGTGCTTGTAGAATAGATGCACCTAAACTATATATATAAATTTGGATGCTTGTGGGGTATGGGAGATGCATGTGTTTGAATTTATGGATGAATGCGATGACTTTTTTTAATTATATATAATAATGGGAATTGTTTGTAATGTATATATATATGTGAATTGTAAGAACTCAAAATGAATCATGCATTCCCCATATTGCATACGAATAAGACTGAGTACTGCTTCATGCAGAAGATGGGTGGGGACTCACAAGAATACGAGTTTCTTACAGGATTGGGCACTAGCTATGCCATCATAAATATTGAGTCTCTAAGCTAAGCTGATGGGCTTACTAGGCGTTAGGAGATGCTAACCATCGGCAAAGGGCCGAGTCTTATGGCTTTAATAAGTTTCTGTCATGCAGTATTGATGAGGGTAATTATCTCATTAAGCGTAAGCTTACACCCCAACAGTTGTTTTCTTTGCAGGTTGATCGATTGTTGGGAATTAGATAGGAATCGAGTGTAGAGTGCTACCATTGAATCAATGTGATGAAAAGCTTCTATAATTAATTCGGAATGATCCATAAAATGACTAATGTCTCAATTAAGTTTAGTATCTTTAGTAAGTTTAGAATTTTCTGGAATTGTCTATCTTATTTCACTATTTTAGTAGGGGATACTGATTCTCTGTGATTCTGAGGAACTGTAGAAAAATAGATGTCCATAATTATTTATATTATATAATGAGCCAATGAACTAAGATTGAAAACTGTAGCAAATAACTATTTAGAGTCTTGCAATCTTTGACTTGCAAGGCGATTTTCTTATCATGGGTGCATATGTGATATGGAAATTTTAAGTAATACTACTAGGCCCCTCCTAGGGTTGCTACAGTAATCCTCAGGTTGTTGGGGTCTTTACTTACGTCTGATGGTGATAAGAGAGCCTACTTAGGCTTCGATATAGCCTATTAGGCTTCTCTTCGGAAAGTCTTAAAACTATAGAGCTTGAGACTCGTAGACATTATCCTCTTACATCATGCCTTTCGAAAAAGGGTAGTTATTCTTAAATTATAGAAAAAGCCTAATAAATCCGCAGTTAGCCCAATTTTATTCCTCAAGAAAACAATCAATAACCCTTATATATAAGTATTTACGAGCTTCATTTTTAAAAAAAAAAAATCCTATTTCTAACCCACTTATATATAAGGGTGCTCTTTAATTTCGGATTCATCATACTTCCTATAATTTATTAATTACCAACTCTATTGTATTGCATCTGTGTGTAACATATTGCATTTTTTATATGTTTGATTATACTCGTTTCTCTGTGAATATTTTATTTCCTTATGTTATATGTGTTTTAATTTTTTATTTTATTTTATTTCTCCTTAGTTAGTGAAGGGCTACACAATTTCTAAGAAAATCTTTGAAAAAGTTGTGAAATTATTAACATCATATACAACTTTATTCTAAATTTAATGGACTTGTTGTAAATAATCGTTGCCTTTTATTTTGTTTATGTCTTTTTGTAATATAGATATGGAGAGTTAGGGTATTGTCAGTCTAGAGCCTATCCATGATGTTTGATTGGATAAGTACTCCTTCCCCGAGGTTGTCCTAAAAGATTAGTTGAACCAGCTTTCGCTTGCCAAGCAAGACCACATTTGCAAGAAGATTGGGCTAGTCATATCCCTTATGAGGGTCCGACTCTACTAGCCTCTAATTTAAGCCCTTATCCATTACTGGGATTTAGAATATGTAGCTTTCAACTTTGGCTTACACTTATTGACACCTACTATAGAAGAGTACTCGTAGCTACTTAGTGCCTTACCCTTCAAAGCAAGCATAGCTATCCTTGATCTTAGAGTCCAGCTTGAGAAAGCTTTCATGAAATTATTGGGAGTCAAGAAGTCAACCTTAGCACCATTCTTGTCTTTAAAGAGCAAGAAATGTCTTAGTATCTTAAGATTAATGGAATGGTTTTCAAGCCTAGATGCCTAGCAAAGATGTCATTAGCTCTTTTTTGGAGGATATGAATTATGGGCTAAGAAGAGGGTCAGTGCTTTTATTGTAGCAGTGTTATTTCCCTTTAGATATGGTCAAGTTCATTATAGGGTAGTCAAGCTAATGACTCAATTCCTAGCTGGTAAATCCTTTTTACCGATGTTACTAGTAGAACAGTTCAGGACACTGACCTACTTAAAGAAGTAGGGATACAGTTATTTCATAGCTAATCCTACAATCCTTGTCGTGTAGTTTCTCAGTTACACACAGGGGTATAAAGGGAATCTTCTTAAAGAGTCCCTAGCTAAAAATATGAATCTAATTGATGGCTTTACCCACCACCTCAAAGTACCAAATGAAGCTCAGTTTAATCGATGAGTTTTAGTTTTCAGCAAAATGTAGCCAATAAACTTTATGTGGATAGTTAGATAGAGCTACTACACTCAAGCCATCTTAGGGTACGCTGACTATGTAGGAGTCCCCCTTATCGGTATTACTAGTTGTATAAGATACTTCCTAACTTATATCATCAAACAGGTGGGATCACTTCAAGAGATAGTCTACAGAGACTCCTTAGACAATGTCACGATAAATTAGCGAGATCCTTATCTACTCATGGTTACTTTGATTTAATGACTAGTAAAACTTGTAAAGTTGTGGGAACAGAGAGAAGTAAAAAAGATAGTGAACATAGGAACTTTGAGAGGCAAAGTCGGAGAATACCGAGCCACTAAGTAGTTCATTTATGATCAATTAGAGAAGACTGGAAAGATACAGTATGAAGCTCTAGGTATACTCAAACACGAGCCAGAACTAGCACGTCTTTCACCCATTGAGTAAGCTTATTGAGACACCATACTGGCCAAAGTTGAAGCCTAGTTCCAAGAAAGTAAGAGAATCGTTGAAGAGTTAAAGTTGGAAAATGAGAGACTGTTGGAGGAAAATCAATTCTCGAAGAGCAAAATCTGAGAAAGGGATGTTACGGTATGAAGACTTATGAGGGAAGTTGATGAAGCACGTCCTAGCTAGATCCACCGACTCTTGTAAATATAAGATTTAAGTTTTTAAGAAGATTAGTTAGGAGTTTTTTTCTTCTCTTTTCTTTTAGTTCGTTGTATAAATTAGATCTTATGATTAATAAATTTGCAGTTTCTTACTCATTACTATTATTATTCATTTGTTTGTTTACTTGACTTTTTAAATAAAAAAAGAGAGAGAGAAAATTAAAAAAAAACACAAAAAAAGGCAAACAATAGAACAACACAAATCACAACAAAAAAGCCAAGAAAAAAATTCTTTAATTCACCAAAAAGTCTAAAACTTAGGTTTTCGCATAAGATTTCAAAGATAGCGTCCAAATGAGTAGACTTAACTAGAAGCTCAATATTCACTCATTCTAAAGCCAAGATATCAACTTAGGGTACTAGAAATGTTAGTTAAACTAAACCTGACTCAAGAGTAGCAACTTTGGAGGAAAGCATGAACAAGATGGCTGAATGGATTCAGGCTCTCACTTAAGCTATCAGGATTCTTGACGATAGACAAGGATCTCAAGTCAATCTAAATTGGAATGCAAAATGACCCTTCCCATTGATCTGGAAGATGAAGAATCAACCCCTAATGCTGAGGTACAGAGGAAGGAGATCGAAGAGAAACATTATAAGGTGGAAAGAAAGTGTATGTAGAAGTTGACTAAGAAAATGAAAGCCTTAGAAATGGTTAACAGGTTTAAATAAATGGGGATGATTAATCTTCTAACATATGAAGACGATGACTTTCTAGAACTCCACACTAGGTTGTACATCAAGAAAATGGGAAGGTATACGAAGTACGGCAAGGTAATAGTCTAAACTTTTCTGGACAGTTTGTTTGGGCCCGCCTTAACGTAGTACACCTTATTAGATTTGAATGAGATTGATACATAGGATAAGTTAACACAAGCTTTCTACAATTAATATAAATTTAACATCGAAGTGGCCTCTTCCATGTAGGATCTAAATAATCTACGAAAGAAGGCTTACGAAAACTTTGAAGAATCTGCTTAGAGATGGAAGGTTATGGTAGCTAGGGTAAGTCTACCTTAACTGAAAAGGATCTGACCTTTGCTTTCATTAATATTCTTAGAAGCTCATATTACCAACATTTGGTCGAGCACCTCGCCTCCAACTTTGCAGAAATTATAGTCTCAAGGTACCAAATTGAGGAAGCTATTACTATTAGGAAACTTCCTAATCCTGAAGCAGTTGAGAAGAAGATACCTTCCTTAAGATTTTCTAACAAAACCAAAGAAACCACTATAAGTGTTGTCAATACTAGCAACCTTATTAGAACTGTAGCCCTAGTAACCATGACTAGAGGATCTAATCTCCTGCCAAGTCTAAATTAGAACAACCACCTACAAAGAAGACAATTCATACATATCCCCATTCCTCTAAGCCAAGTTCTCGTATGATTAAGGAAAGAGAACCTTCTAACATTTGAAATACCAAGGGAAGGACAAAGATCAAGGAATCATAACCCAGAGCTTCAATGTGATTATCATCTAAGGTAAGTGGGGCACTCTATAGATTAGTGTTGTAGACTCAAACATAAGATCCAGGATCTTATTGATGCCAAATTGGTTCAATTACATTTCATCTAGACTCCTACTCCCAATGTAGGTAACAACCTCTGTCGAATCATGGAAATTCAATCAATATGATCATTGCTAAAGTTTCTAAATCAAAGATTGATCTAAACAGTCTCCCCATCACTATTGAAGAGATAGCATGGAATTTGAGGCAAGCCAAGTACTTACATAATAAGAATCTTAGAGATAGGACCTGAACTAGACTGGTAATATATCAACTGCTTAAGGATGGGAAGATAAAGAAAGTTGATATTATGGTTATGATGATCCCAAAACTACGAAAGAGAAGTACTCAGAAGGAGCTTAGAAAATGATATAAAGTTGGCGATTCGATGGTTAACACCCTAAGAGAACTGTTAGGGAAGTTTAAGTATTTGGTGGATTATGTCGGTTCACTTATTGTATATGCTGATGCCAGAATTTGAGTAAGAAGACAAACTTATTGCCGAAGCTAAGAAGATGGCTGAGATGGTTGGAATGATTGGAGACATGCCAAAGCTATTGGTTTTTGAGTATGATGGGAAGACTAAGAAGGTTGAGGAATTGGGAAAGCATAACTAGATTGCTTTCAATATCCTAATAGTCCTAAAGAACTACAAAGTAGCACTTCCAGATTACCAAGAAGTGAATTAGATAACTAGGGTCTCATCACCCATGGTCGGTGGGCTTACACGTTCGGAATCAGTCTATGATTAGAACGTGGAAGCTAAGAGGAAGTCTACTATAGAAGAGGCTTCACAAAAGATCTATGAAGATATAGATGATAAAGATCAAAATGTTATCAAGAAAATAGTGAAAGCCAGTGAATATAAGATAATGGATTAGTTAGCCAAAGTGCTGTCCCAAATCTATCTAATGGGCTAGTTATTGTCATCAAACACTCATTGAGAAGCATTAATGAAAATTCTAAAGGATGTCCAAGTACCTAAAGGGATTTCTATAGAATAATTGCGCTAGTGGTAAAGTCAATATTTGTAGTAGATTAGATTTCATTATCACTAGATGAGTTAGGTAAAGAAGGGGACCAGCATATAAAGCCCCTCTTCATAGTGGTTAAGTATGTAAGGAAAGTGGTTGCTTGAGTTGTAATAGATAATTGGTCATTATTGAACGTATGTCCATTGGCAATACTAAATTTACTTGGAGTGGATATGATTGAGATATAGCCCAACTCAATTTCAGTAAGAGCTTTTGATGTATCAAAAAGAGAGATAATTAGAGAAATTGGGTTGCAAGTTGAGATTAGTCCACAAATTTTCACCATTCCCTTTCAAGTTTCGGATATACAGCAAACTTTCAACCTTCTATTAGGAAGACAGTAGATTCATTTAGCAGGGACAATTTTGTCTAGTCTACATCAAAAAGTGAAATTCATAGCCAAGAGGTAGCTGGTTACTATTTTCAGGGAGCAAGACTACAAGATTTACAAAGAGATGACTATTCCTTATGTCGAGAATGAGGAATTAGAAGAGCCAGGGTTACGGATTTTCAACGAAGCTAATGTGATCAGAAAAGCAAGACATGGGGCACAGGGTCATTTGAAACAGCTTAAGTAGCATATTGGAACGCTTAGGCTTAGGTATGAGCCCATTGAAGAGGAAATTCAAGAAATGAAGGCTAAGACTCAAAGCAAAATAGGAGATCAGCTATACCATGCTCACATGGACTTTCCAGACATCTATCAAACATCCCTAGCACTAACTGGTGTTCAAGAACTCAAAGTAGCCAATCTATTCAAGACCTTGACTCTGTAATGCAGCATCGGTCTAGACAAGAAGGAAGAAATTAACATTCCAATTTCCCTTTGCAACTGGTTTTCCATTCCCATTAATAGATCTCTTTAGAGACACAAAATTAGATTAATTAGGAACATTCGGTTTCGATAGTTATTTCGATTAGTTAGACATTTCCTTTCACACAATTTGAATTCATTCACTCAATAAAATTGATTCCTTTCTTTCTATCAACTCTTCTTTATTATTTATTCATTGTCCTTTTGTTTTTTTTTTTTCCTTTACTCTTTAGATCCAATAAAAATGATGAATCGAATGGATATCTCGTACATGTAAATGATAAAAGTATCAATATTACCTTCGCCCCTACTGGGTTAGATGTTGGAGATGATATTGAGACTTTAAATGAAATTTAGGAGAGTTAGAGTTGACATGAATATGGTAGAGTAATTATTGCTGAACCGATGGTTGTGATCAATTTAGGGATAGAAGATAATCCATGAAACTTAAAAATTGGCAGTAATTTAATGGATGATTAGAAATAGGAGTTGTCACAATTGCTATCAGAATACTTGGATATATTCGCTTGGTCTTATGATGATATGCCCAGTTTAGATTCGTCTATTGTGGTTTATAAATTGCCAACCAGGGAAGAAATTAAACCGAAAAGACAAAACTTAGACGATTTAGGCTGGATATACTCCTCAAAATAAGAGAAAAAGTGAAGAAGTTGTTAGAAGTCGGGTTCATAGAAGTGTGAGATTACCCCGAATGGGTAGCCAATGTGGTGCCAATGTTGAAGAAAAATGAGAAAGTTAGGTTTTGTGTAGATTTCTGAGATTTAAACTAGGTAACACCAAAGGATAACTTTCCTTTGCCGCATATTGATGTGTTAGTATATAATATAGCCAAGAACCATCTTTTCTCATTTATGGATGGTTTCTCAGGATATAATCAAATTAAAATGGTAGAAGAAGATAAAATCAAAACAACTTTCATTACCACTTGGGGAACGTTTTGTTATCATATGATGCCTTTCGGGTTGAAGAACACTAGGGCCACTGATCAGCGTACTATGGTTGCTTTGTTTCATGACATGATGCATCAAGAGGTCGAAGTTTATGTAGATGATATGATCACTAAATCCAAGGAGGATGAAAGTTACGTAGAAATTTTACATAAACTATTTAAATGATTGAGGAAGTTTCAACTGAAGCTAAATCCTGAAAATTGCACCTTTGGAGTAATTTCGGGCAAATTATTGGGTTTTGTGGTCAGTAAAAGAGGAATCAAAGTAGACCTAGATAAAGTTAAGGTAATTGTAAACATGCCAACACCTAAGACTGTAAAAGAAGTACAGGGACTTTTAGGAAGGTAGAATTACATCGTTCAATTTATATTGTAGTTAACTGATAGATGCAAGTCGTTATTTAAACTTTTAGGGAAAAATACAGCCATCGAATGGGATGAAGAGTGTGAGCAACATTTGCTGAAATCAAAGAGTATCTCATGAATCCTCCCATACTGGTCACTCCTATACTAGGACGGCCCTTGATCCTTTACTTAACGATTCTTCCTAAGTTGATGGGATGCATGTTGGGGTAGAAAGATGAAATGAGAAGAAAAGATCATCCTATATACTATTTGAGCAAGAAATTCATAGAAGGTGAGCAAAAATACTCAAAAGTGGAAAGAACGTGTTGTGCCTTAATGTAAGTAATGCATAAGCTCAAGTAGTATACTCTCTATTACTCAATAGAGTTGTTGATAAAACATAACCCTTTGAGATATTTAGCAGAAAAGCTAACATTGATTGGGAGAATATCAAAATCGCAGATGCTATTCTCTAAGTTTGATATCAAGTATGCAAGTTAGATTTTAGTCAAAAGGCAGGCAATGGCTAATCAATTGGTAAAATACCCATTAGAAGATGAGGACGATGGTTCAAAAGCATAATTTGCTAACGAAAATGTAATGATGGCAAATGAATTGGATGGTGAGAGATTAAGGTGGAAAATGTATTTTGATGAAGTCGCCAACGTGTTTAGATGTGAGATAAGAGTAGTATTGGTATCAACTGAAGGTAACCATTTCCCTGTGGCAGCAAGATTAACATTTTCATACACCAACAACATACTAGAATACGAAGCCTACATTTTGGGGCTCAAAATGGTGCTAGACATGAGAATACAAGAGCTTGAAGTATACGGAAATTCTTCCCTTATAATTCTCTAAATCTCAGGAGAATATAGGATGAAGGACAAGAAATTGGTACCATATCATGAACATTTAGGAAGGCTAATTGAAAAATTCCAGAAGATTTCATTCACTTACATTCTATGGATCTAGAATCAATTTGATGACACAGTGGTACATTAGTGTCAATGGTAAAAATTATGGATGGGATGGAAATTTAGCCCCTAAAGATTGAAGTGGAAGAAAAACTAGCTTTTTACCTTGCAATTAGAGAGAAGGAATCAAAAGAACCTTGGTATCATGATATCAAAAGGTTACTTTAAACATATGAGTTTCCGAAAGATGCTGATAAAAAAGATAGAAAATCTTTAAAAAAGTTGGCTACTCATTTCCTATTAGGTGAAGCTACGTTATACAAGAGGTTGCCAGATGCAACACTGCTAAGGTGTGTTGATAAAGAAGAAGTTGAGAAATTGATGAAAGAAGTGCATGAAGGAGTTTATGGCCCTCACATGAATGGGCATATGTTAGCCAGAAAGATCATGAGAATGAGGTATTTTTGGATGATGATGGAATCAGATTGTATCAGGTATCTAAGGCCCTGTCACCAAAGCCAATTTTATGCTAACAAAATCAATGCTCCTCCCCAAGAATTGCATGTGTTATCGGCTCCTTAGCCTTTTCAATATGGGGAGTTGATATAATCAAACCAATTTCACCAACAGCTTTAAACGGGCACAAATTCATTTTTGTCACAATCAAGTATTTTACCAAGTGGGTAGAAGCAGCGTCATATGCTATGGTAACTAAAGGAGTAGCGGTCAAATTTTTGAAAAGAGATATTATTAAGAAATATGGTGTACCTGATTCTATTATTACAGATAATGGGATGAATTTAAATAACAAGTTCATGGATGAAGTGTGCCACCAATTTAAGATCAATCATAGAAACTCAACTCCATATCAACCTCAGATGGATGGGGTAGTTGAAGTTTCTAATAAGAACATCAAAAGGATCATTGAGAAGATGGCAATCACTTATAAGAACTAGTATGAGATGCTTCCCTTTACTCTCATAGCTTACAGAACCTCAGTCAGAACCTTAGTTAGAACCTTTATCGGTATAACATCGTATTCATTAGTGTATGGAATTGAATCGATACTACCAGTAGAAGTAGAAATACCTTCATTCCAAGTATTGGTAGAAACTCATCTTGATGAAGTAAAGTGGGTGAAGAAGCAGATTAAACGTTTAAACCTCCTAAATGAAAGGAGGCTTACAGTAATATGTCATTATCAATGCTACTAATAGTGGATGATACGAGCTTTTACAAGAAAGTACGCTCGAAGTACTTCAAGAAGGAGACTTGATGCAGAAGAAAATATTGTCAAATGAAAAAGGCCCTAGGGGCAAGTTTGCTCTAAATTGTGAAGGGCTTTATGTGGTGAAAAGGGTATTATCAGGAGGTGCATTAGTGTTGATAGAGATGGATGGCCTAGAATTAAGGGGACTAGTGAATTCAAACGCAATTAAGTTGTATTATCCATGAAGATTGAGATTCAATAAATATTTCAATTTTTTTTTTGAATTGTTTGTCGTTAATCTTGAATTGTTTGTCGTTAATCTTTCATTGTTTACAAGTAAAGTCGATATCAATGAATGTTTTCAAATTTGGATGGTCATTAACCAACAAACACTTCACTAATAAACCCTTGAGTACTATGTTTTTCTAGCCTCATATACTTAAACACCAAACCTTGACCAATGAATCACCAGAAAAAAAATGAAATTGAATGTTCTTAATAATTTAATCTTATTTCTTTCAAAAAGAGATTTATTGTTCAAAATTCATAAAGAGTGGAAACTAAAATTTGGTATTGAACAAAGCAAATTCAAGGCATGACCATGGTCTAGTTACAAGACTCAAAAAGTTTGGGAGATTTTAGAGAAAGAGGAAAAAGAAAATAGAAAAAAAAGAAAGAAAAAAAAGAAAGAGAAAAGAGAAAGAAGAAGCAAGCACTATCCCTTAGTGAAATTCTACTAATTGAATGAGTGAATATCAAGAGTCAATGTAACCATACAAAGTAGTTGCTATCTGAGAAATTCTTCAGTCCTAAGAAAAATAATCTTAAAAGTCTTTAGAAAGAGATATTTACAAGAGTTGAGCTATTTTTTAAAACCAATCTTGAAGAGATCTATCCTCTTCAGATTAGCTAAAACTAATCTCGAAGAGATTTATCCTCTTTAGATTAACCAAGCCGAATTTCAAGGAGATCTGTCCTTTTCAAAAACGAATCTCCAAGAGATCTATACTTTTTAGATTAACTAAAACGAATCTTAAAGAAATCTATCATCTTCAGATTAGTCATTAAAGCTAAAACCAATCTTAAAGAGATCTATCCTCTTCGGGTCACTAAAGTGAAATTAGTTTTTGAAGAGATCTATCCTCATCAGATCATAGATCAAAATGAATCTTGAAGAGATTTATTCGCTTCAAATTAAATCAAAATGAGTTTTAAAGATATCTATCCTCTTCGGATTATCCACCAAAATAAAAAGAAACCTTAAAGAGATTTTTCCTTATCAGATTATCTAAGTTGGGTTAGGAAAAATGGGTATCTCTTTTATCTTTGAAACAAAGTTCTAATCAAACTTCACTATAAAAAGGGATAGATGTAGACACCTTATTTTTGCTAGTTTTGTTAATTGAGCCAAGTTAATAAATAAATAGAAAAATAAAATAAAAATAAAAATAAAATAAAAAACTAAAATTCAAAGAATAAAATGAAAAAATAAAAAAGAAAATCAAGTTAGGTTATAGCAACTTGAGTCATGAGTCGAGTCGTGTCAAGTAGGATTAAGTTAGGTCATTGGATCAGGTGACAAGATGGACTTAATTAATTAATTTTAGGTTAGACCAATATAGAATAAAATTCATCTAATTTAGGGGCTCAAATAAGGATTTATTAAGTTATTGGGCTATATTTAATTGAACTAGATCGGGCTTGGAAAGAAAAAGTCCGAACTAACTAATGTTTATAGAAGTTAAGATGAATCTTTGAAGAATCACAATCGTGTCTTTTGTATCTTCGATACAAAAGATTTAATTATGAGTTTATAAATAGCATGTCGGCGAGGGATTTAAAAGAGGTTTTTTTTTTTTAATTACACTCTTTCATAAACACCATAAGCACCACCTAAACCACCACATGCACTGTCGGAGCAACTACCTAGCATTACCTAGAAGCGCCGCCCAACACCACGCAAACCACCATTGTTGTTGCCTCGTTCACTATACACCGCCACTATAACCACCATAACACCATCGCCAGTGTCGCATACATCCTCGTTACGTCGCCCACTCCATTGCCTAATTACCACATGCTATTACCTACTCCACTACTTAGTTGCCCTATGCTATCACTTGAGCCATCGCCCACAGTACTTGCGTTTCTTACTCCATCGCCCGTATCACCAAAAGCCCTCATCGTATTGCCTAGATCCTTGCCCAGTCTTGCCTAAAGCCCTTATCGTGTCGCTTAAGCTCTCGCCACGTCACCCACTCCATTGCTATAGTGTCACCCACGGTCACACCCAATCTTTTCCTTGCTTATGCCCAATCTCATCCATGCTCACCTAGTTACCATCTAACGTTTACCTAATTCTTACCCAACTATGCCTAATGTGCATCTACTGTTGCCCAAGCCATGCCCAACATCACCTAACTCTCGATAATCCAATGCTAGGTAAATTTTTATTTATTTTATTTCGTTAGTTTTTATTATCTTTAGTTATGTTTTTCCTTTATTAATTATTTTTTTTGTTTAAGTGCAGGTTTACCTTATTATTTATTTATTACAATTTTTTTTAGTCATTCCAATAAATTTTAGTTGAATTAAGTTTTCTTATGAAAAATATTTTTTGATAGTAGGGGTTTTGGAAAAATAAAAAAATCTAAATTGAGTTTTTTTTTTTAAAAAAAAAACTAATTTAGTTAGTTAAGGTTTTTCTATTTAATTTGAGAAAATTAGATTTCTTAGGTTTTTTTAAATGATAAATTGATAAAAAAAATGTAAACCTAGCTCGGTTTTCAATATAAAAGTGACTCACCCACTAAAAATTTTATAAAAAAAGAACTATAGGTAGTTTAATCTTGACTAATGGGTACATAGTTACCTTCGAGGCAATCGTCTAGAAAAAAAAAAAAAACTTCCCCTTTTTCTTGCAAAAATTTGTAATAAAAAGTCATTTTCAGTTATATTTTGTGAATTTAGGTATATTTTTAATATTTTTAGAAAAATTACAAAAATAAAGTCTATCAGTTTTTTTTTCTTTAATTTTCACATGGTAACTTAATTTTAATAGGCTAGCCTTCGAACCTGGTTCTTTGGCTCAACTTTCTAGAAATTAAATTTTTAGAATATCTAGACTAATGGTTAAATTAGGGTTTTCTCATTCAAAATCCTTAATTTAATTTTTTTTTACTAATTGAATTGGTTGGTAACTCCATTTTTTTTTAAAAAAAAAAAAACAAATTCTTTTCCTTAGTTTAATGTCAAGTAATTTATATTAAGTAGGTTGAGTTTGATATAGGTTAAACTAAGGAAATCAAAATAGGGCTCAACATTTAGCATAAAGTCCACACTCAATTCAGAACATGGTTTGGTCGGGATGGGCAATACTAAATAATGTCCTTGCTCGACTCGACTTGGCTTGGCTCTTTACTTTTTTGCAAGTAGTACACTTATCCAACATAGATCAAACATCCCTCTTTGTTTTTAGCCAAAAGAGTCTTGAAGATAGTATCTCATGAGTTCGTGCTAGCTAAAGTATCTAGACAACCATCCTCCATATGCCTTACACACTAACAGCTCTCTCATAGAATAGTTTGGGATACATAGTTTCTTCTTCATAAATAAGTATCCGTCCTCCCTGTAATAGTCATCAAATGTTCAGCCTACCTCACACCTAGCATAGATTGGACCAAATTGTAGATGCTCAGCATATAAATCTTTTATTATTGAAAACCTAAGTAGCCAATTTACAACTCAGTTAGGAAAGAATGTCATTTTTGATAGGGCATCAGTCATTATATTGTTCCCTTCATTCTTCTACTTTATAACATATAAAAATCCCTCTTTGAACTCAATCCATTTAGCTTGTCTTTGAGACAACTTGGGTTGGCTCTTTAGATATCTTAAAGATTCATGATAAGTGTAGATTACAAACTCTTTAGGTAGCAAGTAATGCTACCGTAAAGTCAAGGTTCGGATCAAGGAGTAAAACTCCTTATCATAGATAGAATAATTTAGTGTAGCTCTTTTAGGCTTCTCACTAGAGCAAGCAATAGGCTAGCCTTCTAACATTAGCATGACATCTATGCCTAGTCTAAACACATCATACTACAGTTCAAATACTTGGTCAAAGCTCAATAGAGCTAAGACAAGTACTGTAGTTAGCTTCTCCTTCACCTCTTCAAAACTCCTTTACTCCTTCTCTCCCCATCTAAACTCAACATTCTTCTTTAATAGTTCAGTAAGTGGGGCTACGATTATACTAAAATTCCTTATAAATTTGTAATAAAATGATGCCAGGCCATAGAATATTCTCACATTAGCTAAAGTGGTTAGCATAGGCCATTCTATGATCGCCCTAATCTTTTCATCATTGACTCATATTCTACCATCATTTATAACAAACTCTAAGAAGATTACTTCAGGTTGGCAAAAGTTTCATTTCTTTAGATCGGCATAGAATCTTTCAGCTCAAAATTTTGTAAAGACTACTTGGAGATGCTCTTGGTGAGTCTTTAGATCAAGGCTATACACTAAGATGTCGTCAAAGTAAACCACCATAATTTCCCTATTAGTTCTCTAAGCACATGATTTATCAGCTACATAAATTTGCTCGGTGTATTTGATAGTCTAAATGGCATCATGAGTCATTTATATAATCTATGGCAGGTTTTAACTGCAGTCTTTTACTCATCGCCTTCTCATAGTCAATTCTGATGGTATCTAGATCGAAGGTCAATCTTGGAGAATAACTTAGCTCCATTCATTTCATCTAACATATCATCAAGTATTGGTATGAGATCCATGTACTTGATGGTAATATGATTGATTGCTCAATTTTCCACACACATCTTCCATGACTTATCTTTCTTTGGTATTAATAGGGTTGGCACGGCATAGGGTGATAGGGATCATGAGCCAATCATACACTTTAGAGCTTGAGGACTTGCTCATATGGTTTGCTAAGCTAATTGAGGAGAGTTGAACTAAAAAAAGACGTCAATTCCTTAGTTTGGCCTAGTAAGTTACTTTACTCTCTACCTCATCTAAGAAGCTATCGAGGTGATTGAACCATGTACTGAGCCAACCTCTCCGTAACACATCTGTCCAAGGCCAAGTATAAAATCAATATACTACCAACTTGATACATGCCGAGGTCGAGTTGACCATCCAAGGCCAACTGGATAATGAACCACCTTTTAAACCAATCTTTTCCCAACCATAAACATTTGAACTATCAAGCTGTTGAATTGTTAACCTCGACTTAATCTGTTTAGAACTTGCTCTACTCGACCAGTAGTGTCATTAGGACCAAAGAATGGATAGCTGATACAAGCCTTGATTTTCCTGACATCGTACTACCCTTTTCTATCGCTGAATATTCTTTATGCTTGTTTACAACATTACTCTTGTAAATTATTCCTTTTCCTTTACTAGTAAGAATTATTTTTGTAATTTACACTAACTTAGGACTTACCCTAATTGATTCATATAAATACTTGTGTATTGTAATAGCCATAACTGTTAATACTACTTTTATCTAGCCCATTAAACATGGACTAATAACGAGTGACCTCTAGCCATAATTGTATGTAATATCAAGTGCGACTAAAGTTCGTGTGAGGCGTTGGTGGGTCATATCCACCATCATTACATGAGAACTCTTACTCAACCTTCAACTATCATTTATCCTTTAAACTGTCTAAAGGTTTGAACCTATCCCCTTAGTTCGTGCGATACCTAATGTCATGTGTTCATTTACATTAGACTGCATTATCTTGGTGTCAAAGCTTAGCTATGTTTAAAGCTAGTTTTTATTACTTTACTCTTCGAGTGATTTGTTACTGCTTTCATGAGTGTTAGAAGTTCTGTTATTATCATTAGACTTTGGTAGGTGAATAGTACTAAAGAAATTTCACACTTTATTTTCTCTTATTTCTTGTAGATTGAACAAAGTATAAGTTTTTGCTTATTTATTGTATGTAGTTGATGTAACAATAGGTATTAGGTATTGTTTTGGTATTGTTATTTGTAGAGAGAATTTTGAGTAGTATTTTTAATTATCAATCTCGTGAAATAGTTGAGAATGTCCAATTCAAGTATTCAAGGAGCTCTAAGTAATTAAGAGAGTTGTACTCAGAATGGCTAAGAATAACAAGGAAGCTCACACCCTAATCAATGGGTGACCAATTGGATAAACTTATCGACTTGGTGGCTAACTTAGTGACTTCATAAATGAAGATAGGCAATAAGTTATAAATGGTCCATATAGAGGACATTAACAGCCTGAGATAAGAAATGGTCAGTTTGGTTGAGCTAATGTCCTAGTTCAATCATACTAAGGTGGAGGAATGGATAGCGTTGCTAGACATATGCTAGCACTCGATGAAATCGAAGAGGAAGAAGGTGACGCAGCAGAGGAGTACTATGAACCAGAATAGAGGAATGTTCAAGCCCCTAAAGTTAAAGGGTTGAGGATGAGTATTCTAAGCTTTTTTGAGAGTGGAGATGCCAAGGACTACCTATATTGGATAGATAAGATCGAGAAGCAATTTGAATGCCACGAAGTACCCAATAATGTGAAGGTCTGATTTACTGTGCTAAAGTTTATTGGTTGTGCCGCCTTATGGTGGAAGAACACGTAAGCTACCCAAACAAGAGAAGGAGAATGTAAAGTTAGGAGTTAGGATGAGATGAAAAGAGTCATGAGGACAAGGTTTGTTCTGAGCTACTATTTGCAGGATACCTTCAAAAGGTTATAAGAGTTGAGACAAGGAGGATCAATTCTCTAAGCAGGTCAAATAGCTCCATCAAGTGATCCAATGTCAATGGTCTCTAAAATATCTCCAATCTCATACTTCAATCCATTAGTGAATCAAGATACAATTTAGTTTTTGGGCTCAACGACTTCGCATTGAATCATTAGCATTTGACTCTCTTCATCTTATACCAACTCTGAACTTCATGTTCTCCTTCTCTTCTTCGAGTGGCTAGCATATTCTTCCAAAATAAGGTAGCATAACCTATAAACACTAACACAATAAGTAGGACCTTCACATTATCGAGTATTTCGTGGCATTCAAATTGCTTTTTGATCTTATCTATCCAATCTTAGTAGTCCTCAGCATCTTTACTCCTAGAAAAGCTTGGAATTTGCATCCTTAACCCTTCAACTCTTAAGGCTCAAACATTCCTCTCTTTTGGTTCATAGTACTCCTTAGCTGCTTCACCTTCTTACTCATTAATTTCATTGAGTGCTAGTCTATGTCTAGTAACCCTATCCATTCCTTTAGCTCGGAGTGATCAAATTAGGACATTAACTCGGCTAAATTGACCATTGCCATTGTCAGGATATTCACATCATTCATATGGACCATTTCTAGCTCACTGCCTATCTTCATTTATGATGGTCACCAGGTTAGCCACTAGGTTAGTGAGTCTATCCAGTTAGTTACCTACTAACAGGGGTATGGAACTTCCCTATTGACCTTGGCCATTTTAAGTACCACTCTCTTGGTTATCTAAAATTCCTTAAATACTAGAATCGGACATTGTCCTCTTTCACAAGAGATTAATAGTTGTGACATTGTTCAAAACTTCCTTCTATGAATCAAGCATAAAACAACGTTAAATGCACTAATAGCTAATACAACCAATACAATAATCCAAGTAAACTCACACACTCTATTTTATAAGTAAGAAACAAGGGAAAATAGAGCTCAAAATCTCTTTACTCTAAACATTCATTGAACACTCACAATAGTAATAAACTAACTCTAAAACACTTACAACATCAGTAAACCACTCAAAGTACAAGTAATAAGGACTTGCTTGGATGTAGCTAAACTTCGATACCAAGATGATATAGTTTATCATGGATGAGCATATGACATCTAGTATCACATAAACTAATGTGATGGGTCTAAACCTCGAGATGGTTTAAAGGATAAATGATAGTCGAAAGTTGAGCAAGGGTCTTCGTGAGTCAACGTAGATATGATGCACCAATGCCTTGTATCAGCTTTCGTTGTACATAATATTATATACAAGTGTAGCTGGAGGTTGCTTACTACTAATCTATACTCAATAAGGTAGATAAGAGTAGTCAAGAGCAAGTTGAAAACACTTAACTCTCGAGAGTATGTCTTAATTTCATGAAAATGTATTAATTGTTATGGCTACTATAATACACAAGTATTTATATGACCTAATTAGGAAAGTCTTAGGTTAGTGTAAATTACAAAAAAGAATCCTAATAGTAAAGGAAAATGAATAATTTACAAGGGTAATATTGTAAATAAGCATAAAGAATATCTTATGATAGAAAATAATAGTACAGATGATAGGAAAATCAGTGTTTGTGTCAACTATCCATTTTATGGTCCTAATGACACTACTAGCCAAGTAGAGAAAGTTCTAAACAGATCGAGTCGGGTTATCAACTCGACAACTTGGCAGCTTGGATGTCTAGGGCTTGGAAAGGTTTGGTTTAAAAGGTAGCTCATTATTGGGTTAACCTTAGGTGGTCTGCTTCAAATAGGTGTTAGCTCGGCTTCGGCATGTATCAAGTCAATAGTATACAAATTCAATACTTAGCTTTGGATATATGTATTATGGAAAGGACAGCTTGACACATAGTTTGGTCACCTTAGCAGCTTCTTAGATGAGGTGGAGGGCAAAGTAACTTGGAAGGTTAGATTGGGGAATGCATCACTCTGTTGAGTTCAACTCTCCTCAAACAGCTCCATGAACCATATGAGCAAGTCCTCAAGTTCAAGAGTATGTAATTGGTCTATGATCCTTATCAATTGCCATGTGTCCTAGTCATCTACATGAAAGAATTTATTAAAGTAGATTCTATTTTTTTCTATTTCCTTTATACCCTTATCCATTTCTTGTATTTTACTTAACTTTAATAATGCCCTTTTAGTTTTTTCCATATTTAGTAGGTTACCCTAATATTTTAGGTATAAATACCCTCTTGTAAGCTATCGCAATCGTCATCCATTATCAAATATACTAAGTTTCTTTCTTGTGAGCTCTTAGTTTACTTGCTTAACTTACTTACTCTTATTGTAACCCTTGAGTAAGGTTATGTAGCGAGTGACCTCATTGAACTACTTGTGTGTCATATTAAGCTAGTTCATGAGTCTATAGAGCTTATTAGTGCATGATATCCTTAGATTGTTCATGGGTTTTTGCTTGTTTTTATTGTTCTTCTTCTTCTTCTTTTTTTTTTTTTTTGCATATTTTCACCATCCATTTCAAGCTCTTTGTGAGCTTAGACCTACCTTAGGTACAATCAACCTTGTCTATCCTTGGTGTGATGTATTATATCTACTATAACCTAAGTCTAACTACCCGTATAGGTCCCCTAGAGCATGCCTTTTTAGACCATGCTTGAGGGAATTCACAGTCTGACCTACCTAGCGCTAGTATACCTTGCTTGAGCCTACCCTAAGCACTCTTCTACCTTGATTCCCTTAAGTCCTTGGAGGCTCTTATCAATGTCTATAGATGCTTGACTCCTTGGTACCCAAGGTTCTAAGGATCCTATAACTTTGAGGTAGCTATATCTAAACTTGGCCTACATCCTTGACTTTAATCCCTATGCTCATGCCAAGTACTTGGGACATGACTTAAAAGCCTCGATGCTACGCCTACTCTACTGGATTTTCCTCTCCCCTAATTAAATACTACCTAATAGTCTATACTACGACCTAAATGCCTAGCTATACTGGTTGTGATGGCTATCCATGCTAATGTGACAAACACCTTTTCTAAAGCCACCGACTAACAGAAAGGTGTTATCCCCTCCTATACTATGTATGCCTTACTACACCAACCATGAATTAGTTAATCTTAACTTGTCAAGTATCTTAGGTAGGTAAGCTCCATGGCTTATGAGTTGTAAGTCTAAGGATCGGTTCCTTGACCTCCCTTCCACTTATTTTAAATACTCAGAACTCTCTTTTCTTTTTTTTTTCCTTCTTATGCTTAGCCACTTCTTGACCACTAAAAAACCACCTGATAGTGATCCTCGCATCACCACCAGTTTACCCCTTAACCCTTGACCCTCTCATGTCTCCTAGTCAACCATCCAAGTCGAGTTTAACAATAGTAATATTTATATGATAATGAAAAGAACAACATAAACTTATTATTGATTTTTGGATAAATCCAAAACATTAAAAAAATATCCTTTGATTTTATTCCAATAAGTTCCATGATTTATCTAAAAAACAATTTACAATATCTAGAACTTTAGAAATTTCAAATGTTGAATTTCAACTAAGATTAAGCTCTCTGGAATAGAAAGTTCAATTTTATCTTTGACATAGACTTACTGTTTTTGGCATCTAGTGCCATTATCTTAGTCATTGTTCTAGATGAATAAATTAACAAAAGAACTTCGAATTTAGAAGTGCACGAGGTATATAGAGTCATTGAACATAGAATAGCAAATTATTTGCCATAGATGACTATTGTAGAAATATCTTGTTCATTCATCCTACAAATGTTATGACATTCATAATGTGCTAAAAAGTAAAAATGTTTTCCTCATAATATGGATGGGAACATAATGTTACCTATGAAACATAAAAAGAAAGAAACAACAACGAATAAAAAAACTAAAATCTGTTCTAGCATTTTAAAGTTGTGGAAAAGAAATTTTCCGCCACTTTTATTTCCCTTTTATATGTTGAGATGAAAGTTTTCTTCCCATGGTGTAACTCTAAATGATTTGCTTTTAAAAATACATGTAAAACAAAAATTCTATCATTCGAATAAATTGAAGTGAAACATCTTTAAGTTAAAGCATTTGGAATATGATCCATGTTCCATAGAATGTGATGGACCCTAAGTATGATATGGATGTAACAATAACTCAGGCTACACATTTGGAAATTATAAAAAATTAATCAATATTATATATAATCAACGAATATGATACATAAATTAATTAAAAAAATAGTTCATTTTGTTTTACCTTCGAGATGACATAATTAGATGTAATACAAATTGGCACTAACATATAGCAAATCTCATATATTTTAGTCCCTTATAGTGTTGACATGTGACAAAATGAATTTTCAATAAATATTGTAATACCTGATAAAAATGAAAGCGTAGAAACCAAAGGTACAATGAAAAATAAATAAGAATCTATCCACAAAAAAGTGAAACCATGTAATTAAAATTTTCTTAGGAGTAATTAGATGTTGCTAATAAAATATATCATTATTTGCAATAAATATGAAATAATTTATGCAAAAAAAAAAATGAAAAAGTAATAAGAAAGCGATCTCAAAGAGTTTACATTTATAAAACTATGCACAAACACAAATTATACATATCTTCGTTAATTGATAAAAGAAGATCGCAAATAATTGATTAAAAATTATTTATGAGTTTCATCATTTTGGCTATGCATTTCACGACAATCGTCACTCTGGTGATTTTTCCCTTTCCATGGTTTCTTCTGTAATGCTCTACTAAATTGGATTAAATAAAATATATATTTTAGTATTTCACGAAAGAATATTAATATAAGAAACATTCTTATTCTTTTATTTGAACCAAATATCTAAGGATAAAAATCGTATATTTTTAACCAAATACTAAGGGACTTAGATTTTGGGTACTTTAAGAAGACATAAAGTTACGATTATGGATTTAAATTTCAAATGTGAGATTGATGAGAGGTTACCCAATATTTTGTCTAATTTTGTAAAACAAAACATTGTTAACAAGAGATATCATTTCGTAAAAAAGGAGAGAAAGAGAGTGAGTGTGTGTTATTAGGAGTTAAGATAAGAGATATGCAATTTTATGTCAATAAATAAATTAAGGTTACAGAATAATAAATCCAATGCCTTATAAAAGGCTCATTTCACCATCTTAGCTTTGCATTTTACCACCATATTTCAGTTTAGTAATTTTGCACTTTCTGTGGTTTCTTTTACAACACTCCTTCAATTTGCGTCAAAGATAATATCTATTTTAATCTTTCATGAAAGAAATATTAATCTAAGAAAACATGCTCATTTCTTATATTTTAAACCAAATATATGTAGTTAGGCAAACAAAGAGCATATTTTCACCGAAAGGTAAAAGGAATTGGATTTTGAATACATTAAGGCAGCGTATAGTTATTGTTGATTATGGTTGAATCAACTAGGTATAAATGGGCTCACATAAAGCTTGGAAGGAATGGATTTGGGCCTTGCCTCTTGCTCCTTGATCCCTAGAACAAGCCTCCTATGGGTGTGGCCTCTAGAGGCCTTTGATACTCAAGTTAATAAGGAGGACTAAAGAAAAGAGGAGGTAAGCACTAAGGACCCAAAGGGATTGTACATCTCATGTGTATGTGTCGAGTTGAGGAAATGAAGAAGGTCTTTTTAGTATAGAGGAATAGGAGAGAAATGAGTAAAAAATCCTCTTACCTCATGGCACTAGCTACCTTCTATGGGGGATCACTTAAACATGTGGTTGCTTAGGGTTTCCTTGCATTAGTCATCGGTAGATAACATGCATGGTGGAGATTGGGCAGCTTTGAAGATGGTTGGCCATGATTGGCCTGATAACCAGATTTGTGGCCTAGAGGTCTAACATCTGTAGGAGGGGAGACTATCAAGTGTGTCAACCATACTACAGATGTTAGATGGCCATTAATGGACTATAGCAGATAGTAGGCGCTAAAGATAAAGATCGAGTTAGGACAATGAGGGAGGGGTGGATAGAAGCTTGGTTGAGAATGAGCTAAGACTTAAGTTAATGCAAAGTGGAAAATGCGTGTAAGTTCGATGTTTGAGGTTGTGTACTTAGTTTAGGCATTCTATGGCTTCCTGGACAAGTTATATTGTAAAGGATAAGCTCGTTTGTAAGATGATTAGTATGTACAGGTTCGACGATTGAGTTGGTTTACTTAGGTGAGATGTTGCATAGCTTAGTAGGCTAATTGCAATATGGAGGATAAGCTCATTGTTTGATGAGCTTCCTCGCATGATGGGCCTCGGGTCGGGTGAGAATCAAGTATCAACATCTATCCCTCCACTCTCCTTAGGATCCAAGATGCAAAGAGAGTTATCAATGTAAGGCGATTAGGTCGAGGTGAGGTCATCCTTCCCCTAAGCAAAGGGGCTTGCATTCGTTAGTCAATGGTGTGACATTTGATAACTTTGGTTAGGTACGCTTTCCAATACACTAGCATTAGGCATGATTAATGCAATCATTGGGCTACTTGAAGTGTTATGATTACCTTTGTTGGGAAATATGGCACACATTGATGATCCTTAAAGGGTGATTGCTTACGTAGGGCATTCTTTTGTTAGGCCACGTCATTGATATGTGTATGTAGATCAAACGACGCCCTTAACCAGAAAAGAAGAAATTTAGAAAAATACAAAAAATGGAAAATTTAGGAAAAGTTACAAAAAATATGAAAATACAAAAATACAAAAAAAAAATTGGAAAATTTAGGAGATTACAAAATAAGGAAATTTAGAAAAAAATGAAAAAAAAAAAGAAAATTGGAAAAGTCACATAAAATGAATAAAAATAAGGATTTTAGGGAAATTTAGAAAATATTGTTTATATAGTAGTATTTCAAGGGAAGGTCGTCGAACTTGAGCTTAAATTTAAATCTAACCTAAGCTGACCTAATCTATATGTGCAATTTGATTGCATATATGGATAAGATATATGCTAACGACCTAATGAATAAGTACTTGGATTTATCATTAGGTTTTTCTTAGAGGTTTTAGGTTCAAACCTTGCTAGGTATAAAGTACCTTTTTTCTTATATACATACATACATACATACATACATACATACATACATATATATATATATATATATTTTATAGTATGGATTGGACCAAATTAAGCCTAGTTCATATGGCTTGGGTCAGGGCCTAAGGCTCTTTCGCCAAAGAACAACGATAGATGGAGAAAGGGGCATATAGATGCATGCCCATTATTTTTCTAACATGCACGTGTAGGAGGTGGGTGGTATGTGCCTCACATGTGACCGTCGCCCTCAACCTTCTTTTTCTCCTTGGTTTCAACCATTCACAATGCTTTTTCCCTCCCTAGTATGCTTGGTTTGGGGTCATTTTTAACCTCATTTACTATATGATTTCATCAAATTAATGGTGAAATAATGTGGTACACTTGGCATATTTTGAATTGGAATAAAAAATTGTCCAAGTTCATCCTTTTACGTAGTAAGAATTAAGTTTGAAAATTAAAAAAAAAAAATTGATTTCAAGTCAATGATCATAAAAAGGGATTTTCGAAATTTTCGAGCTTCCCAAGCTTAACTGGATCCTCTAAACTATAAATAGCATCTCGATTAAGTAGTAGGACACAATCATCACTCTTTCTCGAGCTTATCACATACATTCTATCTATAATTCTCTCTCTCCAATTGTTTTAAAACCAAACTCACAACACCCAACAACTTCCCCATGATGTGAGCACCCAAACCTAGCCATTCTCACTTTTAGCCATAACTCCTAGCCATACGACCATGCAACCACCTCCAAACCCTTTGCTACTGTCACTATAACCATTAAACTAAGCTTTACTAGCCACCGCACCTTGCTTATGCCCGGTAACCCTAATCTAAACTTCACAAAAACCCCTTTCCCCTTTCGATTGGCTACTTAAGATGTCCAGAATCGTGCTTTGCCATTGTGGAGATTGGTGATCCGACCTAGTCAGAGCTACTTTGACTTAACCAATCTAACCTAGTTTATGAAGCTCCAGATTCGACTTGTGACTTACTCCTACTTCGACCCAACCCACATTTGTATCCAATTTGGTCCAGCCTTGTTTGTTTTCTAGTTTTCGATTATGTTGTATAAGTTCTTTTTTTTTTACTCTTTTATTTTGTTTTATTTTTGCCTATTTATTATTGTAATTTGTGACTAATAAATAAAAAAGAGAAAAAGGAAAGAAAAAAGGAGGGAAAAGAAAAAAAAAAAAGAGAAGAAAGAAAAAATACATAGAGTAGCTCAATTAGTTTATTTATTTATTTTCGCTGATTAAAACTAAAACAAGAAAAAATCATAAAATAAAATAATAAAAATAATAAATCATTTTATAACATAGAAAAAATTCATTTTCCAAACAAATGAAATAAGTTAACCCTTTTTTTCCAAAAATAAGATTTTCTTAGGATTTTTCAAATCAATAAAAAAATTTTGATCAATTAGGACTCTTTAGAATTTTCCTAATTAAAATCGAATTGGGTTAAAATCTTAAAACCAACAATTTTCATAAACTAAAATCAATCAACACATTTAAATTTTCGAAAGAACTATATATGTTTGATCCTACATAGTATGTATGTAGGCATCTTTGAGGCGATGTAAAAAGCAAAAAAGCCTATTTTTTCATTATAATTTAAATTATTTAATTTAGTCTAATTCATTGAATTTCATTTCATAGGATGATTTTTTGAAAGATGGTTTTAAGAGATTAAGTCTAAAATTAGAAAGTTGATGGTACCCATAAGGTTTAAAGAATCTAACCTACAGACTCGATTTTCTGGTTTATAAAACCATTCATTAAATTGGTTCTGTGAAAAAGACTAATAGTTAAATTATAACCAATTCACTCAATTGGTTGTAATTAACTCCTTTTCCCGACTTCAGCTACGTGGTGACTCCAAAAATGTTTTCAAGGATAAAAGGAACCGGTTTTCTTTAAACCTTAGTTAAGGGTTAGTATTAAATGGGCAGTGTTTAATATTAATCGATTTAAAGAAGACTGATTTACAAAATCGGGAAAAAATTAGACTCGATAGCTTGGCGACTCTACTAGGGACTTATCAAGAGGGTAAGTCATTTAACTTTCCAAAATTAGAATTAATCTCTAAAAATCACCTTACTGAGTATTTATTTATTTGTTCGTTATTATTCTTCCATGACTGTACTAACGTTTCTATAAGTTTAGTTTATTTAGTTTATTAAACTATTTGGTGGGGGGATGGGATTTACTTTATGTCCTATAAATGTATGATAGAAAGGATCAAACTTGGACAACATTAGGACCCCTGGAGGAGGAGCTATGGTATAGCCTTCGGGTGCAATGGTGTAACTACTGCTTAGGATTGATTAGACTACCCTTATTTACGCTTGATGTGACCTATGGAAGTGTTCTTTAACAAGTAAGGTTGCATAAGCTTAAGGACCTTTAAAACAAACCCTTTATGCATTCACGACACCCGGAATTGACGAATAATCAAGTAAGATGTAAATGAAAAGATATAATAGCTTCGAGTTTCATTGATTTCCCCTATAATTTTAACATGTTGTAAATAGAGAATTGTTGTAAATAGGTCTTGTTTACTATAAATAATAGGCTTTCAATCTTGTAACATGTTTTTTTCTTTGTAATTTAGCTTGAGAAATGGCTTATGCATCCAACTTCGTTTACTTCAAAGAAAAGTACATTGCTAAGCCTATCAACCGAGGCTCATCTTAGACTAATGGCTTCAACATTTCAATCTAAGGGAATAGTAGACCATCATCAGCAAGATCAAGCCCAATCTATTACTTCCTAAGGTCAAAATTGGGATCAATCTAATTAGGGCCTTAACCAACTTTTGGAAACCCAAGGAAGTGGCTTTTCAAGTTAGGCCTTACTTGATTAGTCCAACACTTGAAGAGTATACCCAACTACTTTAAGCCCTTTCCGTAGAAGATATATACATTCCAAAATTTGAAGTTGACCTAGTAAATGCATTCTCAAGATTCCTTGGGATTAGAAAAATTGAAATAAACATAGCTTTAAAGAACTGTAATAGAAATTACATCAAATTAGAAGACTTAAAAGCTTGGTTCACCATTGAGGCTAGATCTAACAAACGAGGCATCTTCTATGGCAATCCTAAAGATTAGGGACAGAACATAGTTAAAGCTTTTATCGTAAATACTTTCAAGACTCTCCTATTCCCCAATGGAAAGTTCTTCATCCATTTCAGGGTTGTTGAATTAGTGGGCTGATTTTTTGAAGGCAAAATCATATGTCCCAACCCTTATGGAAAAACAAATTAGAAGCCTTGATATTTTGAAAAAGAAAGACAATAGCATACTGGAGACTAACATGGTACTACTAACAGTTTAGTTTGTTGGTTACATGAAATGGTATGGACTTGATCTAATTTAAGAAGAATTCACCCAAAGTATTGATTTGGTTGATTCTTTTGTTCACAAGATCTATCTCTTAAAAGAAAAGTCTACTTATTGTTAGGTGGAAGTACTACGAAATTTCCAAGTTGCTAATATCTTATAGACAGTAAGAGGGAGCAACTTCAAGAGGGTAATCTTAATCTATAAAAATTATCAAGCCATACCATTAATCGGGATGAAATTGTGTATAAGCTATTACCCTAACAATATGATTGAAAAGTTTGAGCAAATTTAAGATATGGTCTACAGGCCTCTACTAGATATCACAACCTTAGATTATGAGGACCTTTAAATTCTACTACCATAAAGATGTTTAAACTTCGAGCTATTAAGCAATTATGGGAAACTAGGACTGTCAGCCCTAAAATCAATTTAAGAGAGTAGTTGGGAGAAGTAGACAGGTATAGGGTCACCAAAGAATATATATACGATCAACTTCATAAGTCAAGGAAGATCCAGTATCGACTACCATAGATCATACAACCTATACTAGCTAAACCAAACCTTAAAATCAAGACCTACATGGACTAAGTATAAGCCCATGTAGAAGTGATCAATGAAGAATGGGACATGTGAGAGGATCTCTTTCAGGAATTAAGGCAGTGTCCTTAGGCCTTAGAACATCAATTGAGGATGACCTAAAAAAGGCTTAAAGAACTTGAAGAAACAGATGAGCTTAGCCTAAGAAAGAGGAAAGAAGCACTAGTAGGACCCAATAAGTAGGAAAAGCGAACACCAATAAAGCACTAGAAGAATGTCTAAAGATAGGATTACTTTTCTTCCTATGAAATAATGTATTTTTCCTTTAAATATTATAAAAGGGAACTCCAAAAGCTGCAAAATAATAAAAATTACCATCTTGCTAATTATTTGTCAATTTTATTTCTTTGCATATATGTACCATACATCTTTGCATTCTTATACATCTTTTTATTTGTTTTTCAGTCATCTCATTTCTTTAAAATATTTATGTGCTAACTTATTGAGAAGTAATATTGAGCTGGGTTGCAAAGATAGCTCTTAAACGCAAAGCCTTTAAGAGAAGTCCTCTTTGAACTCACTCTCAAACCATAATGGCTAGCCAAGGAAATGACAATGACAACAATAATGCAAACCTAAAAGTTATTGATCCTTTTGAGTTGAGGTTTTGCTCCTTAGAAAGAATAGTAGGAAAAATTGCAAATCAGCTAGGCTTCCTTGTTAACAACAATGACTTACTCAAGTTTACAACCCCATTGAATGAAGAAAGCTCTAAAGCTTGATATGGAGAGAATACTGAAATCTTACCCCTTTAAGTAAAAGAAGCCTATCCTAAAGTTAACCAGGCCTTTGAATCTTTTGCGATAAAAGGGGTCTATTAGAAGGTCAACCCGACTTTCAAGCCAAACACTTACTCATTCCTAGTCAGCCTAAAGCCTGAAGCTGATCAAGATAGATTGAAAGAGCTTAAGAGGTGATTGACCCAACAAATCATTGAGAAAATAAAAATGGTTGAAGGGTACGATGATTTCGAGCAAGTTGATATTATAGACTTCTCTGCTTATGACTATGGAAGCTTTTAAAAAAAATTTAAAGTACCCGACCTTGAGAAATATAGTGGGATTGGATGTTTTAAATTGCACACTAGACTATATGTATGAAAGATGGGCAAATACATACAATATGACTAGCTTATGGTACAGACTTTTCAGAATAGCCTAACGGGCCTTACTTTGACTTAGTACGCCTAATTGAATCTGAATAAGGTAAACATATAGGAGAAGATGGCTAGGGCATTTTATGAGCAATATAAGTTTAATATTGAGGTGGCACCAACCACGATGGACTTTATTGCCCTAAGGAGGAGGCACAATGAATCTTTTATAGAATATGCCTAAAGGTAAATGTCCCTAGCTACAAGGGTATCCAACCTTATGATCGAGAAAGAGCTAACTTCAACTTTCATCAATACTCTTGAGAGACCATACTTCTCTCACCTGATCGGCAAGCCTCTTCTAGTTTTATAGAGGTAATACCAGTAGAGTATCAAATTGAAAGTGCTATCTCCTCCGGCAAATTATAGGAACCATCAGATTAAAGACCACCCTCTACTAAACCTACCACCAGTAAGTCTAAAGAAGCTACTGTTGGCAAGGTCAATTTAAACACTAGGCCTAATGCTTGGGTCTCTTTCAAGGAAAATCCTCCGTTAACTCAACAATAGTTTAAAGGCTAACCATGTCAATAAGGGCCTAAGGCAGTTCACTAAAATACCTATTTCTCTTAGTCAAATACTTAAAAAACTAAGAAAGGATAATCTGCTCCATTTTAAGCCTCCCAATGAAAGGTATAGGCTAAGAGTTTTTTATCCTAATGAAAGGTATAGGCCAAGAGTTTTTTATCCCAATGTAAGGTGTCAATATCACCTAGGGTAAGTAGGCCATTCAATTGACTCATGCTTGAGATTAAAAAACAAGATTTAAGACTTAATTGATGAAGGCGTAATCCAACTAGACTTTGTGGAGGCTCCAGTTTCAAATGTTGACAACAACCCCTTGCCTAACTATGGGCCCATCATCAACAAGATGTTTGATGACTCAGATCCTGCCATCAACATGATCGGTTCCCATTGAGAGCCTAAGGTTTATAAATTCTACAAACAAGAGGAGAAGTAAACTCCAAAGACTAAAAGGTACATTGGCCATGTGCCCTAGCCCCTTAAAGTTATAAAACTTCCCCTCTCAACTATTAAGTAGTAAATCAAGGGCAATCGAGTTCACTAGTGGGGGGAATTATCCATTTAGGTAGAATTTATGACCCAAAAGAAGACTTGAAAAAGAAAATTGTATTGGAAAGGCTAAACAATGAACTAGCTGAATATAAGGAAAGATTGTTTACCTTTACCAAAATAACTAAGTCTAGTGAGTATAAGATAATGGATCAGCTAGCTAAGAATCCAGTACAAATATCTCCTATGAGTTTGTTAATGGTGTCGGAACTATATGGGGAAGTTTTATTCAGAACTCTACGGGAAGTCAAAGTCCCTCACGAGATACCAACCAAAAGAATGGGGTCTGTCACTAACTTTATCCTCACCATGGATTATATTTCTTTCTTCACCGAGGAACTAGGTGAAGAAGGTAATCAACACATTAAGCCTCTCTTCATAATGGTAAGGATGAACAACATTATTACAATAAGAGTCCTCGTCAATAATGGATCATATCATTGAATGTCTATCCTCTTGCTACCCTAGATCTTTTGGGCATCAATACGACTACAATTAATCCAAATTCAACAACAATTAGGATTTTGGGTAGATCTAAAAGGGAAATTATAGGGGAGATCAACTTACTAGTTGATATTGGCCTACAGACTTTCCACATCTGATTCTAAGTCCTAGACATCCTAAAGACTTTCAACCTACTATTGGGAAGACATTGGATACATTTAATAGGGGCCAAACCTTTAAGGTTGCAACAAAAGGTTAAGTTCATCTTTGTCATAATGATTTTAGGTAACCAAGATTACGAAATATATAAGGGAATGACCATACCCCATGTTGGAATTGAGGAATAGGAGGACTTTAGGCTACAAATGTTTAAAGAAGTGTATATGATTACTGATCAAAAGAAAGATGGGAGGCTGAAATTCAAAGAAGGCTAGGTTGGCACCTATAGCCTCAGTTACATCCCAACTCTAATGGATAAGCTACAAAATATGCAAGCAAGAGATAAAAGAGATGATAGATTGTATCATAGCCCATTGACCTTTCCACCATTGTCAAAAACTTTCTTTTAGGTTAATGTCTAGACTTTAGAGCTTGCTAAAGAGGATACCTCTAGCAAGAATGAAATAACATGCCTATCTTACAAGTCCCAACACTTGAATAATTGGTTTTCCATCCCTATGAATAGTAATAAGTCTTCTCTAAGGTAAAGGATGAATCACAGTTTAGTATTTTATTGAGTTTTATAATAACTACCTTTGTTGTACAATATTGTACTTAAAAGAATTTCTTCTATCATAATAAAAATCAGTCTTCATTCTCTTCACTCTTTCCTTACTCACATTCTTTTCTTTACATACTTTTTTCCTAAATCCAATGCTTTGAATAAAAGCTAGGGATACTTCGCACAGATAGGTGATGAAAATATTTATATCACCTTTAGCCCTATTAGGTTAGTCATTAGGAGTGATGTCAATAACCACAGTGATGTACAAGAAAGTTAGCAAAGACATGAAATGAGTAGAATTTCCATTGACGAGCCAACCAAGACAGTTAATGTTGGGATTCATGACAGCCCCAAAATGTTGAAAAATGGAGGGAATTTGAAAGAAGAATAGAAGGTAGAAATGACTGCATTATTATCTAAGTATTAAGATGTGTTTACATGGTCTTATGAAGATATGCTCGGTTTAGATCCATTAATCGTGGTCTACCGCTTACCTACATAAGAAGATATCAAACCTAAGAAGTAGAAGCTAAGGAGGTTCCAACTAGATATTTTGTTGAAAATTAAGGAAGAAGTCAAAAAGTCATTGGAGGTCAGTTTCATTGAAGAACCTGATTATCCTAAGTAGGTAGTCACATTATGTTAGTAATGAAGAAGAACAGAAAAGTTAGAATGTCCATGGATTTTTGAGACCTCAACCAAGTAACTCCTAAAGATAATTTCTCTTTACCCCATATTAATGTCTTAGTTAATAATATAGCTAGGAACCATCTTTTCCCCTTCATGGATGGGTTCTCTAGATAGAATTATATTCGAATGCAAGAAGAAGATAAAGCCAAGACAATATTCATCACAACTTAGAGCACATTTTGATATAAAGTAATACCTTTCGAACTCAAAAACTCCGAAGCAACTTACCAAAGAGCCATGGTTGCCGTCATTCATGACATGATGCACAAAGAAGTTAAGGTATATTATGATGATATAATCGCAAAGTCTAAAGAGATAGAGAATCACATAGATAATCTGAGGAGATTGTTTGATACGTTAAGAAAATTCTAATTGATGCCGAACCTAGATAAATGTACCCTTGGAGAAACTTTAGGCTAATTATTAGGTTTCATAATCAACCAAAGGGGCATTGAACTGGATCTTGATAAAATACCTTGCCCCCTCCATGTACACTTAAAGAAATCAGAGGCTTGTTGGGTTGCTTAAACTACATAGCTCGGTTCATATTTCAATTGACAGATAAATATTATCCCTTATTTAAGTTATTGAAAAAGAACGCCAAGGAGTACCTCATGAACCCTCTAATTTGGTAGCACCTAAACTTAGGAAACCTTTGTTTCGATATCTTACAATATTGCAAGAAACTATGGGGTATATGCTTAGCCAGAAGATTGAGGAAGGAAAAGAACAAGCTATATATTACTTGAGTAAGAAATTTACTAAAGAGGAACATAAGAATTTAGAAATTGAAAGAACTTATTGTGATTTGGTCTGGGAATGCATTAGCTCAAATAATATACGCTCTGTTATTAGGTTGAATTGTTGACTTAGCATGATGCCTTGAAGTACTTAGCAGATAAACTGGCCCTAATTGATAGAATCTCAAAGTGGCAAATGTTACCGTTAGAGTTTGACATTATGTATGTGAACCGAAATTCAATCAAGGGGTAAGCTCTAATAGATCAGATAGTAGAAAATCCCTTTGATGAAACTTCTTAAGAGGTATAAGTCAACTTCCTTGATGAAGATATCTTAGTAGTTGAAGGAAGTTATGATGAAGATAAAGATGATGAACTACTGAAGTAAGGATGTTCTTTGACAAAGCTACTAATGTGTTCGAGTGTGGAATTAGGACAATACTGAAATCCCCTGAAGGTATGCAGTTCTCTATAGCTTTAAGGCTCATTTTCCCATATACCAATAACATCATTGAATACAAAACATGCATCATGGGACTTAAAATGGCCCTAGATAAAGATATTCAAGAATTAGAATTGTACGGGGATTCTTCACTTATTATTGGCTAAGCTCAAGGAGAATATAAGATGAAAAATCCTAAACTAGTACCTTATCGCTGGCACTTGATTGAATTGATGGAGAAATTCAAAGAAATCACTTTTAATCACATATCGAGGACTTATAATCAATTTGTTGATGCATTAGCTACTTTGGCATATATGATCCAAATATCTAGTAGAGTCAAGATCTAGCCCTTCGCCATTGAAATTGAAGAAAAGCCTACCTTTTGTCTAGCAATTGAAGGGAAAAATTGTGAAAAGTCATGGTATCATGATATTAAAATGTTCCTACAACAAGGTATAGACCTTGAAGAGGTCAGGAAAAAGGATGATCGGGATGATTAGGAGATTGGCTGCCTAATTCTTAATGAGTGAGTCCACTTTGTACTAGCGATCTTTTGGCGGTACCCTTTTAAGGTGTATAGATGATAAAGAGGCTAAGATTTTAATGAAGGAATTACACGAAGGAGTATATAGCCTCCACACGAATGGTTACATGCTTGCCAAGAAAATTATGAGGATAAGGTATTACTGGTTAACAATGGAAGGCGATTGCATCTGTCTGGCATTATTACTTATGTTAAGTTTATGTAAACAAGATAAATGCCTCGACTCAAAAATTATACACTTTCTATGCCGTGGCCATTTTCAATGTGGGGCATAGATAATAGAGCCCGATTACTCCAAAAGCATCTAATAAGAATCGTTTTATACTAATCGCCATTGACTACTTCAACAAGTAGGTTAAGGGCTCATCCTATTCAAGTGTTACTAAAGGGTGTAGTAATTAAGTTCATCAAGAGAGATATCTTAGCTCGACACAAGGCTTTGAAACAATCATTGCCGATAATGACACTAATCTCAACAAGAAGCTTATGTCAAAGTTGTGTTAATTTCATAGAAACTCTACACCTTATTGACCTAAGATGAATGGAGCCATTGAAGTAGCTAATAAAAACCTCAAAAGAATGATCCAAAAAATGGATGTTACATATAAGGACTGGCAAGAGATGTTGCCAGTTGCACTTATGGCCTTTTGAACTTTCATTAGAACATCAATTGGGGCAATACCTTACACTTTGGTATATAGCATTGAAATGGTGTTACCAATAGAGGTAGAGATCCTGTTTCTTAAAGTACTATTAGAAACCTAGTTAGACAAAGTCGATTGGGTAAAGAAATGCATCAAGTAGTTGAATTTGATTGATGAGAAAAGATTAATAGCCTTATGTCATAATTAGTGTTACCAACAAAGAATAGCTTCGTTTTTCAACAAAAGAGTAGAACCCTAGAAATTCAAAGTAGGTGATATCTTCTTGAGAAAGGCTCTCCCCAATGCACAAGCCTCTAGAGGAAAGTTTGCTTCCAATTATGGAGGCCCTTATGTCATGAAGCCGGTATTACCAGGAGAGGCTTTAATTTTGTCTTAGAGGGATGGTCTAGAATTAAGAGACCTTGTAAACGTTGACACTGTAAAGTTATACTACAAATGAAACTCAATGGAATTTTTTACATAGAACATGAAAATGTCAGTTGTCTTAAATGTTATTATGGTCTAATTTTCATTCTCTATAAGCAAAGTTGGTATCCTTAGCAATTGTTAGTGTTAGAATCATCACCACCCTTTCTTTCAACTTCCATCAAAAGGCCCAATCCTCTTACTCAATTTAAATGAACCCATATAGAACATTAGTAATTCGCAAAACTCATTAAAATACTTTATTATGGATTGGTCCCCCTCAATGGAGAGTTTTATTGTCTATTTTTCAAGGAAAGGTGAAACTTAAATGGGCAATCACCTCATTGTGGATATTTACTAATCAAAGATGAGACAAATTAATTGAATAGCAAGTAGAGAGCACTTTGTATCAGGTTAACTTCTCTAAAAGGTTGGCAAAGCCTCAAAGGCTCCATAACAAGATTCCAAGGTTTGGAGTTGAGCCTATTTCGAGGAATGGGTTAGTTGGTTTTAATAGGACTTCTCAAAGAAAGGTTTTGGTAGTTTAGGTACTACTGGCAAGGCCAAGTAAGTACTTCTATATGATGTTAGCATATTGATTTTTGAACATTGCATTTGCATTTAGGTTATATGACCAGTATTTATGATTCTTTCTCCTAATAGTCTTTTGAGTTAGCCCATAAGGAGCTTACCTTCTACACTATCTTTTGGTACTTAGCCAGCCTTTGAAGGTACCATCTCGACTCAATGTCTTTTTAGTGTTTTTAGCAAGCCTATAGGGTATTTTTCTAATATCTTTTAGTGAGCCCATAGGTTATTTCTCTTCATCATTTTCTTTTATATAAGCCCATAAGGTGCTTTCCTTTACCAAATTTCTCTCAAGTGAGCCCATAGAGTACTTCCTTTCATCATCGATTCCTTTTAGTGAGCCCATAAGGAGTTTCTTCTAAGGTAATTTAGGGTTACTAGTCCCATAGAGATGCTCCTACTCAGATTAGTGAGCTTATAAGAGTATAACTAGGTTTTCAAAATTGACTCCAATTTAAGGTTGCTAGTCCCTTAGAGACGCTCCTACCTAAATTAGTAAGTTTAAAAGAGCATGATTAGGTTTTCAAAATTGACTCCAATTTAGGGTTGTTAGTCTCCTAAAGATGCTCCCGCCTAGGTTAGTGAGCTAAAAAAAAAAACCATTAGGTTTTCAAAATCGACTCCAATTTAAGGTTACTAGTCCTCAGAGATGATCTTACCTAGGTTAATGAGCTTAGAAGAGCACAACCAAGTTTTCAAAATCGATTCCAATTTAGGGTTGCTAATCCCTTAGAGATACTCATGCCTAGGTTAGTGAGCTTAGAAGAGCATGACTTGGTATTCAAAATTGACTTGAATTTAGGGTTACTAGTTTCCTAGAGACATTCTTGCCTAGGTTAGTAAGGCATGACTAGGTATTCAAAATCGATTCCAATTTAGGGTTACTAGTTTCTTAGAGATGTTTTTGCCTAGGTTAGTGATCACAAAAGAGCATGACCAAGTTTTCAAAATTGATTCTAATTTAGGGTTGCTAGTCCTCTAGAGATACTCCTGCCTAGGTTAGTGAACTTAGAAGAGTACAACTAGGTTTTCAAAATCAACTCCAATTTAGGGTTATTAGTCCCTTAGAGATGCTCCTGCTTAGGTTAATAAGCTCAAAAGATCATGACCAAGTTTTCAAAATTGACTTTAATTTAGGGTTACTAGTCTCCTAGAGACACTTTCACTTAAGTTAGTGAGCTTAGAAGAGCACTACTAGGTTTTCAAAATCGACTCCAATTTAAAATTGCTAGTCCCCTACAAATACTCTTGCCTAGGTTAATGAGCTCAGAAAAGTACGACTTGGTTTTCAAAGTCGATTTTAGTTTAAGGTTTCTAGTCCCCTAAAAGCACTCCATCTTAAGTTATTGAGTGCACGACAAGGATTTTAAAATCGATTCCAATTTAGGGTTGCTAGTCTCATAAAGACGTTCTTACCTAGATTAAATAGCTCAAAAGGGCTTAACCAATTTTCAAACCAATCTCTCTAGTTAGCTCTTAGAGTGTTAAACCTTCCTAAACTTACTCAACTAGCCCTAAGAGCGCTTCCTCTATCTTTTACCCTTCGCTATTCATTAAATTCCTAGTAAACCAAACCTATGTTATCCAGTTAAGTGTGGCGCTTCTTAGGATAAATTCCACCTTGGGGCAAAAATAGTGTTTCTTTTGTCTTTATAGTAAAATTTTACATAAACTTTGCCACAAAAAGGAGTAGTTGTAGAGACCCCATTTCTATCCCCTTTTATTTTTAAAAATTTTTTAGGATAAGATAAGGGGTCTTAGTTTAGGAAATATATATATATATATATATAAGAGGGTACAAAATTTAAGAAAAACCAAAAAATAAGAAATTTAGAAAAATATAAGAAATGAAAAATTTAGAAAAAGTTACAAAAAATTTGAAAATACAAAAATACAAAAAAAAAAGGGTAGAAAATTTAAGAGATTACAAAAAATAAGGAAATTTAGAAACAATGCAAAAAATAAGAAAAATGGAAAAGTCATAAAAAATGAAAAAAAAAGGATTTTAGGAAAGTTAGAAAATATTGTTTATAAAGTAGTATTTTCAAGGGAGGGCCATTGGGCCTAAGCTTATATTTGAATCTAACTTGGGCTAACCTAGTCTATATATGCAATTTAATTACACATATGAATAAAGGATAGGATAATGGCCTAACCGATAAGCACTTAGATGTATCATTGGGTTTAGCTTAAAGGTTTAAGATTGAACCTTGCTAGGCATAAAGTTCCCTTTTTCTTATTATATATATATATATATATATATTATAGAATAGATTGGACTACGCTAAGCCTAATGCATGTGGCTTGGGTTAAGGCCTAAGGTCCTTTAGCTAAGGACTAGCAACAGACAGAGAAAGGGGTACATAAATGTATGCCCATTATTGCTCTAACATGCACATTGCATGTGCCTCACATGTGATCGTCACCCCTAACCTTCTTCTTCTCTTCCATTTTTTCCATTTATAGTTAGGGTCATTTTTTACCTTATTTGTTACACGATTTCACCAGTGAAATCGTATAGTAAACTGGGCATACCTTGAATTAGATTAAAAAATTGTCTAAGTTCATCCTTTTACATGGCAAGAATTAAGTTTGAAATTTAAACAAAAAAAAAATTGATTTCCGGTCAATGTTCACCAATGGGGATTTTTGAAATTTTCAACCTTCCCAAGGTTAACTCGATCCTCCAAACTATAAATAGGATCTCAATTAACTAGCAGGACACATTCATCAGTCTTTCTCAAGCTTACTCATACTCTTTCTCTTTAACCGATAGCCACTATCTCTTTCTCTCTACAATTCTCTCTCTCCAATGGTTTTAAAACCAAACTCATAACCCCCAACAACTTCCCCATGATGGGAGCACCTAAGCTTAGCCACTCTCACTCTTAGTCGTGACTCCTAGCTACACAGCCAAGCAACCACCTCCAAACCTTCTACCACTACAACAACTAAATCGAGCTCCAATACCCTTGGCACCTTATCTACCCCTCATAACCTTAATCTAAACTTCACAAAAACCCCTCTCCTCGTTCAATTGGCTACTCAGGACATCCAGAATCACACCTCATCACGGTAGAGATTGGTGATTTGACCCAGTCCGAGCTACTTTGATTTGACCCATCCGACCTAGTTCGTAGAGCTTTAGATCCAACTCATGACTCGCTTTTGCTCTAATCTAACCCGACCTACGTCTTTTTTTTTTCTAGTTTCAGTCCATGTTGTATATTTTTTTTTCTTTTTAGTCTTTTATTTTTTTTATTTTTGCTTGTTTACTATTGTAATTTGTAACCAATAAAAAAGAAAAATAAAAGCAAATAGAAGGGTAAAGGAAAAAAAAAGAGAGAGAAGAAAGATAAAATACATAGAGTAGCTTAGTTAGTTTATTTATTTATTTTCCCTAAGTAAAACTAAAACAAGAAAAAGTCATAAAATAAAATAAAATATCATTTTATAGCATAGAAAAAATTCATTTTCCAAATAAATGAAATAAATTAACCTTTTTTTTTTTGCAAAAATAAGATTTTCTTCGAATTTTTCAAATCAATGAAAAAAATTTCATCAATTAAGACTCTTTATAATTTTCCTTAATTAAAATCGAATTTGGTTAAAAACTTAAAATTGACAGTTTTCTCAAATTAAAATCAACCAATACATTTAAATTTTTATAAGAACTATGTACATCTGATCCCGAATAGTGGGTACGTAAACAGTTTCGGGGTAACGTAAAAACTGAAAAACCTATTTTGTCATTATAGTTTAAATTATTCAATTTAGTCTAATTTCTTGAATTACGTTTTATAGAATGATTTTCTAAAAGATCATTTTAAGAGGTTAAGTCTAAAATTGGAAAGTTGATGATGCCCGTAGGGGCTTAAAGAATCTAACCTTTGAACTCAATTTTCTAGTTCTTAAAACTGTTTAAAAAATTAGTTTTATCAGAAAAACCAATAGCTAAATTATAATTAATCTACTCAATTGGTTATAATTTAACTCTTTTTTCTGACTCTGGTTAAGTGACGGCTTTAAAAAGTTTTCAAAAATAAAAAGAACTGGTTTTCTTTAAACCTTAGTTGGGGGTTAGTATTAAATAGGTAAGGTTTAATATTGATCGATTTAAAGAAGAATGATTTATAAAACTAGGAAAAAATCAGGTTTGACAATGCTTTAAGAGTAGGAGAAATCGTTTACATTCTCTCTTACATTGTCTATATGAGGGGGTGGGTATATCTTCATTTTTCGCTTTGTGTTGTCAATCTAGGGGAGACTCTGTTAGATTTCTTACTCATAAGCTAGTTCATTCTATGATTTCCTTTCTTTGTTGATCTTCAACAATGGTTGACTAAAGCATAACCAATTAGTAGAGTGAGTCTTATAGTCAATCCATTTCAAGGGAAGTGGACGAGGGTTGTGAGGATTTAGCCGAAGAAGGGGGTGACAACCTTACTTCCCCTGAAACGACGATGGCAACAAGTAATAACAAGGGGCAATACTATCTTAAGTGGAGGGAAGGGAGTATACATGGCTGAGCCAACGTAATGTGTATCCCGTAGATGGTTAGGATGATAAGGAGGGCGAGCTACCGCGTACCACTAATGCTAATGATAAGGCATATGCCCATGTTGTGTATGTGTCTTACGAAGAGAAGTTGAGGCTTATGACTTAAGTAGTTAAGGAAGTTCTTGAGTGGTTAGTAGAGCTACCCATGGGTAGATGACATGTGTATGATATGTGGGGTGATAGGTTGTTCAATATTTACATAAATCTGTTCAAACTAGGTGTTTGGATTTCCTTTTTGAAGTTTCTTATGGAGTTTTTTCATTATTTAAAGTTGCCCTATAGAGGCTCACTACTAATGTGTAGGCACAACTGCTCACTTTTGAGGTGAAAGTTGTAGAGGCTAATAGTATAGCTGTTCAGGCATTTCTTCCATGTAAAGAAGGTGACCAACGGTTAGGTATATGTTGCTAATCAAGGGAGGGAGGGTACTAAAGATCTTCAACTATGTTTCATACAAGGCCGATGATTAGAAAGAGTTCTTCTATTGTGTTTGCACCCTTGAGCGTCTCAATTTCCTATCTCAATGGAGGTATCTTACTTGGGGTAGGAGGCTAAGCAAACTAGGGGATGAGGACAATGTTTCTAGTATCGTGCTGTTGAACTTAGTAAGAGAGGAAGAAGTTTAGTCCTCAGTCTATTTATAGCAAGTACATAAGTGGTTCACCATTGTTTGGGATGGAGATAAGTATTGGCTACCCTTTGCTGAGGAGGGGTAGTTGTTGGTTGTCTACCATGTTGCTTTGTCATTAAATTGGGGGGCATCGAGCTTGCTTGTCTTCAGCATAGTATGTATGTTGTCCTCATATTGCTTTTTTACCTAATGAGTTTGTTGGTTTTTGGAAATTATAGAGTTGGCCATTGAAAGTATAAGAGGAAAGTTGCTCACAGTGAAGAGTAGGTGGTTGGAGGGTACATTTAAATAAGTACAGAAGAGGAAATAACCTGCTATGGAGGTAGATGGGGAGACTTCATACTGCCCCTTGAAGAGATTCAAGAAGAAGAAGGATAGGAGGCAGCAAACACTTCCTAAGGTGGTACACATGTTACAAGTGATAGTCCAGTGAGTGTGCCTTTGGCTAACTCAAGGGCTGAGTGGGTGGGTTTTAGTAGTAGGTTAGGCCAAGCCAAGCCACGGTCAAGGCTACTTCACAAGGGGTCTAGATTGGAGCTGATCAAGTGGATGTGCAGTAAGAGGATTTGGAGCAAACCCTTCAGAACACTAGGGTCCTTACCATCTGGATCCCTAATGGTGGGGACATTACATCGTTAGTTCATCACGATAGGTAAGTATCCTCTCCTTTGTCCATAGGTGGACCTTCACAAAGGTTTGATCAGTTGTATGCATGCTTCAGGTGGCTCTTTGGTAATAAGAGTGATTCGAAAGCTTTAATAGAGTTGCTAAGGGGGCATAATGAGGTGTAATAATCACAGTTTTTGTGAGAGTATTTTAGTCTTTCTTTGTTGACTAACTATGTGTTGTATTTATAGTTGTATGATCTCTTGGAGTTTATCCTTATGCACAACCAAGCATACTAGCAGTTGGCAATAAGGGCTAAGGAGGTGAGGCTTTGAAAGGCACTAAAGTAGGAGAAGAAGGTATATGCAGACCTTGTTGTCTAGTTTAGTAACTCGAAGCACCAACGTAAAGAGCTGGTTGGGAAGGTCGACGAGCTAAAGAAGGTTGAAGACTTTGGGAAGGTTGTTGAGGAGAAGCTATCCATAGTGCAGGTTGAGTTGGAGGCCAAGGGATAAGAATTAGAAGGGTGTAGACTAGGTTCATGTGAAGGGAGGCAGAGCTCTTAAAAGGGGAAGGTCTAGCCCTTAAGGTTAACTAAGGCATTTTTCTAAAGACCCTTGATGATCCTTTGATTAAGAAAGCCCTCACCACTATTGGTATGCTTTGGTCAAGGAGGTGCAAAGGTAGGTTCGCCAAAATATACTTTGAGTTGATTTGTCTTTTCTTCATTGGTTAGATGAACTCGAGGTTATAACTAGTGGTAGAGAGGAGGTCTAGTCTTTTGGTGACTCGTTAGGTAGCTTTAATAGTAGCTCTAATGCAAGACTTAAGGAGGATAGAGAAGGAGGCAATGAGGGTTAATAGCAGGTCAAGTAACAAGAAAAAGGCTAGGGAAAGGGCGTTATTACTAAGTTGGCTGGGTGTAACTCTGTTTTTTCTTGATTTGGTTGGTGGCTCAGGTGGTATGTACCTACTTTTGTTGTATTCTTTTTGTTTTATGTTTGGGAGAAATCATGATGCCAGTCTCCCCTTCTCAAGTGTAATTACCTTTAATAGAAATTAAAATGCTTTGCCATTGTGATTGGATTAATTCTACATTGTTTGCCTTTTCCTTAGCCATCTTTCCTTGCTTATATATTTGTGCCATACATTTAGGCTTTATTTTTGTCTAAGTCTTTTGTATTGCCAATGATGTTTTCATGAAGTTTCATGAGCACCTTTTCCTTAAGTAGATTACTTCATGCTGCTCACTAGTAATTCGTTGGGTCTTCCTTATGATCGTGAAAGTTATGGTACTACCATGCATGCACTCAGGCTCATTGTTTAAGGACAATAAGCGCATTAGAGTGAATCTTTTAGTGACATCTAAGGGTCTTCTAGGTAGAATAAGCTTAACCAAGTGAATCTTTCTCTAACATCACGTAATCTTCCTAACAAGGTTTATTACTAGCAGTATGTATGCTTGGTAGATGTATCGTCTCAAGTAAGGTGCTTTCTAGAAGCCATTCAATGTGCATATAGTGCATTATTGTTTTCTAAGGTATTGCTTAGGTTTCAAGTGTAATCGAGTCGTTGGTTGATTTTTATGTATATGATCATAGGGGCTTTAGGTCCCCAATATAAAGGTATCTATGTATCACATCCTAGCTTAGCATGGAATGTACAATCACATAGCAATACCTGTTAAAAACTTAATTTAACTTGCCCATTCATCAAAAGAAAAATTTATTTATATAATAATGAGGTTGCTACATTGGAGTTCATCTGGATATTTGGGTACAACTTATGTGTATAGCCTAATTTCACATCAAAACATGAACAATCCTTTTTTTTTTGTCATCTTCAAAATAGTTAGATTCCCAACTTAGTATAGGTTTCATTCAAAAGTTGTTAACTCCAACTTATGCTATTAGTATACATCCCCCCTGCTGTGGATAACAAATAATACAATATAGGCAATATCACAACTAAAACATTTCAATCATAATCATCATGTTTAGCTTTACACATACATTAGCCTAAGTAGGCATTTATTACTAGCAATGCAGCATACTATGCTTATGTATGTGGCATACATCGGTACCGATATCTTATGCCTTCCAATATCCTTATCTAGTTAATCAACATAGCTAGACATCTAAATACAATGTCCAAAAACCTAGGGTAACAAGCAGTTGCCTAAGAGTATGACCTCTAACTTTATTTTACCAAATTGGACTATACATTATAGTTTACCAAATTAATATGGCAACAAGGAGTTGCCTAAGAGTAAGAAGCCCAACTTTGTTTTACAGAATTAGACTGTACATTCTAGTTTACCAAATCAAACTATCAAAATAGTTAGGATGTTAGGGTAATGAGAATCTATATGCTTCTAAAAACTAAGTTTATAAAGCTTTAATATTACTTAGAAGCTTCATTCTGAAAGTTCTTACCTATAGGTCCCTTTTATGCCTTGCTATGCAATAACAACTTAAATATATCATTCAATACCATCAGTCTTTAAATTTTATTCAACTTAGTTATCTTATTCTAGTTTTTGAACTCTCCTTAGTAAACATCTAGCATCTCACTTAAGGTTCACTAAGGTGGACACCTAGAAGATTGATTTAGCAATCCCTTGACTCTCCAAATTAGTACAATCATTCGTAAGCACTAATTCAACACCTAACATAGTTGCACAATAGACTAACTAAGATATAGTTACCATTATTCAAAATCACCACATTAGCATCTACCATAGTATCGTATTAGTTCACTTAAGATAAAGCCAGATCCAATCAACAAAGCATCAAACAATATATAGTATTATAAGTAGCAATATATCTACCCCAAGTATAGGTTAGATCCACTTACTTGGTCTTAATAATAGTGAAAAATCCTAAGCTTTACCAGGTAGTCCTTCCTCACTTATTACATCTATGAAAATATAAACATACTCTTTAAGTCAAGTAATGGGTCAAACACAAACTCTTATAAGCTTTCATTACCGTGCTTTTAAACTTTACTTAACCATATCTTACTCATTCCTTATTTGATATCAGTGAACTTTATATCATCATGCTTGTTGTTTCAAGTACTATTAATGTATCTTAAGAAACAACAATAATCAATATGCTTATTAGCCTAAAAATACCCTTTCTCACTACTAATTCGATTGTACGTTATCATAACTCTATAATTAACTTAAATAAGCTTTATTCTTAAACTAAAAACCCTAAAAATTATACTTTAAAAAATTAAACAACATCTATTTTATAACTAAAATACTGATCTTACACTATCTTATCAATTATCATAATATTATTATTTACTATTTTACATATTAGGTTAATATATAAGCCTATGTTAGGAAAATACTTGATAAATTGTATACGAGCTCGATTAATTCCATAAAAAATCCTGTAGACTCAAAAAAATGTATAGTTTATTTATTGACCATCAATTATACTAAACTAGTTATTATCTATTATTACAAAATAGAGGTTTTAGTTCGGAATTATGGAAAATCAGGGAAAATAAACAAATTTATGTGTGAGATAAAAATTAAGTGTCTAAATATCTTTATAAACCTCAAGAAGTAAAAACATGTAGGGTTTATTCATTAATTTATTAAAAAACTAATTATTTTAACAATTCGATAAAATTGACAATTTTATCCAAAATAATTTTAAAAATTAGTAAGCATGCTTATTATCAAAAATTATTTTTATTTAAATTAAATTAATATATTAAGTATATTATATACAAAAATTAAGCTTGAAATAACATCATATAATATTTATAAAAATTACTTCAATTTTCAGCTAAATAGGTATTTTCTTAAGGACCCTATATTTTTATTAATTATTTGACTAAAATAAAATTACTCAATAATATACACCTAAAATAGCCCTAAAAAACCAAGTTTCATAATTAATTAACAATATTTAGTATTTTTAAAAAATTAAATAAGATAAGGATAGAATTTTGGTTAACTTGAATCGGCTACCTCAAGCCTCCACTAAGCTATCTCATGTTGTTAGAACACCTCCCTTGGTGGTCCTCTCTTTGTCCCTAAAGTAGCTTAATGTCAAGTTGTGGTTTGGTATACGAACCGCTTTAGACTTGATTTGCCTTTACTTATTGTTCTATTTTTATTTTATTTTTTCTAATTTTCCTAAATTATGTTCTTATATTTTCAAATTCCTAAAATATTATAATTAAGGGTTTAGGTCCTATTTATTGGTTTTCAAGTTAGTTTAATTTAATAAAAATTGAACATGTGTTTGCTACATGTCATTTTTTCCATGTTTTTAAGTGAAACTAAGCATTATGTATCGTCCCTTCATTATTCTAGTGATGACTCATGTTTTTAGTTATTCCCGTACTACCATATCATTTGGTGACTGATTCATTTATTTTTTAATTAATTTTTTATTATTTTATATTATTTTACCTTATTTTGATAATTTATTATTATTATTATAATATGTGTATTCAACATATAAATGCATATCGCATATAAACATATATATTATATATAATTGACTTCATTTATTATTTTTATAAGTTAAATAACTTATTTTTAATATCTCACTATATCTTAAAACATAAATTTCACATTTTTTATATTTATTGACTTTATCGATAAATTGACCTTTTATCAAATTAATCCTTTTATATAGCTTATTTTAAGAATTTGATTTTACTATGACACTTCATCTAACTTTTTAGCTTTACTATAAAGTTTGAATTAAAACAGATAATGTTGTCTAATGCTCTAAATTTAGGGGCTCAAATGCTCAAGTTATTATATTAGCTCAAAATCCTAAGATAATATAGCATGGGTCTTTGCTTTACCATGCAAGACATTAAAACACCTCTATGGGGTATAATCAAGAGCTAGCTTACTTTTTTCATTTAGCATGAGCATATCACAGGTAATTAGGCTAAAAGATAAAGTGTTCGAGTTAGAGAGGTGGTCTCCTTGGTCCTTCCCTTTGGGTTATGGTTGTGAGGTATAGAAAGTTGCCCGATAGTTGGGGAGTTACCTTCGAGCTATGATCGGGAGGTTTATTAGTATGCCTAAGAGCTCAGTTATCACTAAGACTTACCGGGGTATAATTGAACTAAAATGGGTCTTTTAAGATATCGAAAAAAGTTAGAGGGAAATGGTCCACAATCGAGCAAAAGTAGCTGATGTGAAGCTGCTCGGAGGATGTAACTCACTAACGAAGACAACATGGCTTAACACCTCACTTGATATGATGTACAAGTTGATGTCAAGGTTCATTCACTAATAATCTTAAGGTACTTACTAAGATTAGATAAGAGTGTAAGGGGTATGGACTTGGAGAGTGTTGTCTCACAAGAACAAAATATTCAATATTAAGATCTAAGTTATCTCTGGCTTATAAGAGAAAAGTACTATTTATATTAAGTCCCTAAGACAACATTACAAATAAATAAATTACAAAAAAGTATTTACAAAAAGGGGATTCCTAGTACATACGAAAAGGGTAAAAAGGACAACAAACCAAAAATGGAAAAGTAGTTAAATGTCAAATGAGATGGACAGCCGGCAGTGCGGCATTGGACTCGTATGAATATTCTCTAAGCACAACAAGTAGGAAGGATCAAAATGTTGTAGCACTAAGGGGGACGAGACGAGAGAAATGGTGGTATGCCGAAAGAAAACTACTCTGCCGATTAAATGAGTCTCTTATCACTCAGCAAGTGATTCTCAGCTGTAGTTGGTCGGAGTACTTGGCATAGGGTCTTCGACAAGGGAATGGTCGGCATCATCACTACCAAGTGTATAGATCAATGTATGATAATGTAGGGAGCTCAGGAAGTTCAACCACCTTTCTTGGATGTACAGCTTTTTGTCATCAGTAGGTTGCCAAAAGAGAATTCTTCAGGAGAGAGATTGGAGGCCTTGAAGGTACACGCAAGTAATGGGACCAATAACTAGCAATGCATCAGTTTCCTGAGGTTATTGAAGATTTGCTCTCAAATCTTGGCCTTCATCATCATCGGGTACATATGGAGTTAAGTTGGCGACATTGAATGTAAAGGATATACCGAAACCTTCGAGTAGCTCAATCTTATAGGCATTATCGTTAAGGCATCTCTAGATCCCATAGGGTCCATTCGCTCTAGGTGATAGTTTGTTCGTTCTCTTGCTAAGGAAGCGTTCTTTACTAAGATCGATCTAGACAAGGTCCCCAGGCATATAAATGATTCATTTCCTTCTGTAGCTTCCCATTTCCTTCTATTAAGCTATAGTTTTGGTCAATTACTCAACAATTCTATAGTATAACTTGTGAAACTCCTTGGCATGCTGCAGGCTAAAATAACTCTCCTCTTGTATAGATGGATTGTTAACTAAGTCCAAAGGTAGGTTCGGGTTAAGTCCATAAACAACCTCAAATGGTGATGTTCTAGTAGAGCTGTGACTTGAATGATTGTAAGCAAATTCAATGATGGGTAGACATAAATACCAGTCATGAGAGTTCTTTCCAACAGTAGCATAGGAGACTACCGACAGTTCTGTTAACTACTTTAGTTTGACGGTATATTTGAGGGTGGCAAGAGGTACTAAACAAGAGTTTAGTGTCAAGTTTTCTCCATACGATTTTCCAAAAGAAGCTCGTAAATTTTAAATCATGATCAGACACAATATTTCTCGGCACTCCATGTAGTTGCACAATTTCCTGTAAAAAGAGATTAGTGATGAATAAAGCATCATTAGTCCTGTGGCAGGGAATGAAGTGCTCCATCTTGCTGAATTAATCGACCACCACCATGATTAAATCGTATCTTCTCGACGTATAAGGAAAGCCGAGCATGAAATCCATGCTTATATCGATCCATAGCCGCTTGAGAATTGGTAGGGGCGTGTATTCTCCATAGAGCTCTCTCTTCCCTTTAGCATACTTATATACCTTTCATCCCTCAAGTATTTGATGCACATCCCTCATCATCCCAGGATAGTAAAAATGCTTCTTCAATATTTCAATTGTTTTCTTTTCCCCAAAATGTCCAGTTAGACCCTTGGCATGAGCTTCTCAAACCAATAGATCTTTTACAGGACCACTCAGCACGTACATCTGCTTACCCTTCATCAAGAACCCCTCATTTAAGTAAAATCCATCTACAACTCCTCTATCATTGCGCTTAGCTACTAAAGGCCTAGAATGTAGGTCACGCTCATATCGATCAGGTAGACTGCCAAATCCAAGCACTTTAGCTTACAACATCGTAATGAGGGTATGACGAGGAGAAAGTGCATTAGCCATTGTATTAGTGCTTCCCTTCTTATACCTAATGACATAGCAAAAGGTCTCCAAGAACTCGACCCACTTGACATGACATCGAGAAAGCTTCTACTACCCACAAAGTTGCTTAAGAGATTCATGATTAGAATAGATTATGAATTCTCTCAACAGTTAATATTGCCAGTTTTGGAGTAATTCAAGGTAGCACCTCGAAGTTTTTTGTTAAAGTAGGCAATGGGTCAATGCTCTTACATAAGTACATGACCAATATCGATACTAGATGTATCACATTCAACCTCAAAAACCTTATCGAAATCTAGAAGGGCAAGTACTGGAGTAGATATTAGCTTACACTTTAAATCTTCAAAACTCCTCTAAGCCTTTTTTGTCCATTTAAACTCAATGTTCTTCTTGGTTAATTTAGTCAACAGCACAGTTATGGAGCTAAAGTTCCGGATAAATGTTCGATAGAACAAGGCTAGGCCATAGAAGCTCCTGACTTCGGCTACATTTGTCAGCGTAGGCCACTCATTAATAGCCTTAACCTTTTCCTCATCAACGCGAACTCCACTCCTTGAAACGACATATCTGAAGAATATAACCTCGCTCTAACAAAATGCACATTTCTTCAAGTTGCTAAATAATTTCTCGACATGAAGTATGTTAAACACCAATGTCAAGTGTTCAATATGAATAAGAAGGTTAGCTTATAGACCAGAATATCATCAAAATAAAACACAATGCAGTTGCCTATCAACGCTCAAAGCACATGATTCATGAGTCGCATGAATGTACTCAGCACGTTAGTTAAACCAAATGGCATAACCATCCACTTAAATAGACCATCTCGAGTCTTAAAGACTGTTTTCCATTCATCTTTTGGTCTCATTCATATTTGATGATAACTACTCTTTAGATCTATTTTCGAAAAGATGTATACACCATGTAACTCATCAAGCATGTAATCCAACCGCGGGATTGGTTATTGGTATTTGACAATAATCTTGTTGATGGCACGGCTATCAATGTACATCCTCCATGATCTATCCTTCTTTGGTATTAGTATAGCTAGGATAGCACATAGGCTTATGCTCTCACGGACATATCTATAGTCCACCAACTCATCAACTTACTTTTTCAGCTTAGCTGTCTAGTTAGGATTGAGTCTATAGGTAGGTTGATTTGGTAAGGTTGCTCCAAGTTAAAGATCGACGCAATCCTCAAATCCTCTCAAGGGAGCTAATCCTTTTGGCATCTTGGATGGAATTAGGTCAGCAAATTCCTAAAGTAGTTGCAATACTGCGGCAGGTAAGTTCTCAGCCTCTTTAACCTCTAAGAGTCTCTTGACCAAAAAGAGTACATAGTCTTCGGGTTGACCTCTAGTGTAAACTGAGCTCAGGAAATCACTAAGAACTTCCGTTACAAAGCTCTCACAACACTTTCTTAGGTTTCTTACACTTCCCTAGGACTCATCGGCATCAATATAACTTTCTTCCCATCCTTTTGAAACATGTAGGTGTTTCTATACCCATCGTGTAACATCCTTAAGTCAAATAGCCACGATCAGTCAAGTAATATATGGGATACACACATGGGCAGAATGTTACATAACACCTCATCCTTATATCTACCACTAATGGTAATCAGTACTCTGACTTGATTGGAAACGTGCAATCCTCCTCTCTCGTTTAGCCAGTAAATCTTGTATGGCTTAGAGTGTGGTAGAGTTGGTAATTTCATAGCCTTAACTACCCCTTGCGTAATGACGTTGGTACAGCTCCCTCTGTCAATGATCATAACGTATAGCTTGCCATTCACCCAACAATTTATGTGAAAGAGGTTCTCTCTTTGCTCGTTCTCATTAGCCACCAAAGTACTTAGAGATCGCTAAATAACAAAGCAATACTCGGTACAGCCTTCAAGGGGTATCTCGGCTCCCAAATCTTCCTCAAATTCTTCCAGCATTTGATTGGTTGCCACTTCTTCCTTTCCTTCACTCACACTTTCTACTTCAAACTGGGGCTTATCTCTCTTGATGGTCATGACTTGGTGGTTTGGACATTGACTAGCCATGTATCCATAACCAAGACACTTAAAACATTTGATTTCTCGAGTTTTCCGTCTTGAGCTCTAACCTTAGTCTCTTCATATCTCAGGTTCCTTAGTCTTGCTCTTACTTCGGCCCTTGTTTGGTTAGCTCGATATGTGACTTCGGTGTTCAACCTCAGTTCTATTTGATGCCCTATCACTCCCTGCTAGACTTAGCAGGCCATTCCTACTTGGCATCATGGTTCTACTACTCGACATTCAGTTAGTTTGGTTTTTCCATTGCCTTTCAACTTTTTAAGCTATACAGATGGCTTCATCTAAAGTTGTGAGGCTTTGCAATTCCACAACGTGACCAATCTTGACTTAGAGTCCCGAGATGAACCGTACTATAGTTCGAGTCTTAGGCTTATTGACATCACATCGTATTATGAGCAACTAAAACTCTTGGACATAGTCGTCTACGAATCTGTTACCTTTCCTCAAGTCTTGGAGTTGTCGGAAAGTATCCTGTTCGTAGTGTTTAGGAACAAACCTACTTCTCAAGACTCTCTTCATCTTGTTCCATGTTTGGACTTCGCGTCAGGCTTTCAGACGAATGTTCTGTAGCTTATTCCACCACATTATTGCATACCTAGAAAATTCTAACACAGCCACCCTAATGTGGATAGCATCTTTGTAATCGTAGAAATCGAATATCTTTTCAATCTTCTCTTCCCAATCGAGGTAGCCATCAATACTACTAGACCCATTGAAGCTTGAAATCCGTACTTTAAGATGTTCGGTACCTCTTGGTGCTCTAAACTTATGCTCATCCATCTCATCATACTAGTCTTCTTTGTCTTCATACTCTTCTACTTCGTCCAACTCAAACCTTCTTCTTGTGACTCTATCAACATGTCGCGGTGTTACTTGGTTCACAAGAAAGGCTTCTGGAGCTCACTCGCTCATTTACCTCCTCGGCCTATCTCTTGTCTCTTAGCCCTGCTCAATTACTCTTTCATATAGTCCAGCCTCTAAGACCCTATTTACTGAGACAACTAAGTTGGCCACAATAGCAGTAAGATTCTATATCTGCTCATCAGTAGTATGTGATGTTTGTTGACTAACTCGATCATGACTACGACTATGAGCATTACTCTTCACATCGTGAATCTCTCCCTATACACTAGGGTTTGACATTCTCAATACAAGCTTCGGCAAGGATGCCTTATGCAAATGCTTCCTATACATGAATATCTTAGATAGTAGACACAGCAGACTAATACTATACAGTTCTCAGTCTTAACCTCAAGCTCTAATACTAGGAATATATGGTGTGCCGAAGGTGTGCTTAGGAGCTCAGTTATCATTAAGACTTACCGAGGTATAATTAAACAGAAATGGGTCCTTCAAGATATTGAATAAAGTTAGAGGGAAATGGTCCACAATTGAGTAAGAGTAGTCAACATGAAGCTGCTCGGAGGATGTAACTCACTAACGAAGACAACATGGCTTGACACCTCACTTGATATGATGCACAAGTTAATGTCAAGGTTCACTCGCTAGTAATCTTGAGGTACTTAGTAAGATTAGACAAGAGTGTAAGGGGTATGGACTTGGAGAGTGTTATCTCATAAGAACAAAATATTCAATATTAAGATCTAAGTTATCTCCGGCTTATAAGAGAAAAGGTTATTTATATTAAGTCCCTAAGATAGCATTACAAATAAATAAATTACAAAAAAGTATTTACCAAAAGGGGATTCCTAGTACATACGAAAAGGGTAAAAAGGACAATAAACCAAAAATGGAAAAGTAGTTAAATGTCAAATGAGGTGGACAACCGGCAGTGCGGCATTGGACTTGTACGAATATTCTCTAATCACAACAAGTAAGAAGGATCAAAATGTTGCGGCACTAAGGGGCACGGGACAAAAGAAATGGTGGTATGCCGAAAGAAAACTACTCTACCATTTAAATGAGTCTCTTGTCACTCAGCAAGTAATTCTCAACTGTAGTTGGTCGGAGTACTTGGCACAGGGTCTTTGATAAGAGATGGTCGGCATCATCACTACTGAGTGTATAGATCAATGTATGATAATGTGGGGAGCTTAGGAAGTTCAATCACCTTTCTTTGATGTACAGTTTTTTTTATCATCAACAGGTTACCAAAAGAGAATTCTTTAGGAGATGGATTAGAGGCCTCAGAGGCGTGTACACATAATGAGACCACTGACCAGCAGTACATCATTTATACTAGCCTCTCAGTCCTTCCCTCTTTTTGCCCTAGTAATGCGTAGTGAAAGGGAAGCTCAAATGTTGATATTGCTTATCTGTAGTGGCTTCACTGTGGAGGCATTCATGTGCAAGAACTTCCAGGTAGTGTTTGCATGCATTATCTTAGATGAATTCGAACAAGTGGAGGTAGTCGTAGTGAATATGGTGGTAGTAAGGCTCTTTTTCTCTACCTTGAACTTTGGACCGAAATCATAAGCCCTCTGGTTCATCCCATAGGTAGCCTAGGTGAGGTGAGCAAATCATACCTCATTTCCCCATCAAAGCTACTTCGGTAAGAGGTTACCCAATTTAAGTAGAGCATCAACCTTACTTTGAGGCTAACTAGACCCTTAAAGCTCAGAGCTTCGAGTGGAGTGGCTAAATTAGCTGTCCTAATTGCTACTTATGCAAAAGACTAGATTTATTGAGTGGAGTAGGGGCCTTTGCTTGAAGGTTGAGTGCCACTGGGGTTCTTAAGGTTTGGAATTTGGCCTTATTGAAACTTAAGGATGTAGTTACAGTTATCCTTTTGGAGTTTACGAGTCGAATAAAAGTTAAGAGCAGTTCCTCTTGGAGAAGAGTCTGGAATGAGAAGCCAAGTTGAAGTTGAGTCGGTTATTCAAGCTAGCATTGGGAAATAATGTAAGGCATGGTTTTGCAACCTTGTAGCTATCTTTTCCTTTGTGAATGTAATTGGGGTTGGTATGCTTACCCAAAAGGGCCTTGTACATTATTTTGTTAATGGAATAGAACATTCCTTTTCTATTCGCTTGTCCGTTATCTTATTTTCCTTTGCCATTCTTTTCCTGTTATCCAACTATAACATCATCATATGAAAGTGCTTCGTTCAATTAGTCTAGCTTTGTATTACGTTTAAGAGATGGGAAATGTGCCCATATTGTTAGTGTAATGACTAACTTAGGCAAGCACTTAGGGATAAAGGTCGACCCAAAGCATTAATGATAGTACACACATGTTTATGTAAGGACTAAGTAGACTCTGTAAATTTAACCTTCTAAACATAGTATCTGACTCGAGTATTTTAAATACTTCCCTAAGTTGATAAGACCACATAAAATGAAAACCAACTAAAATTTTGAACTCAGAATTTAAAACGAGCTTGAAAGATACTATTATATGATTTGAAAACCCTAATCATGTAAGAAAACCCCAATCCTTACATATGCGTATTTTTAAAATATATATATATATATATAAACCTAAACTTAACAGGAACTATAAATACTAAATATAAAAAAAAAATTAAATTAAATTAAAACAATAAAATTATCTTAATGCTTGAAAAGTCATAAATCAATAAAGTTATCAATAGTTTTGTGAAATCATATGAAACCAATAATGAACGAATCAGGGATTATTTCAAGCGATAATAAACAAAAAAACTAAGTTAGTTAAAGGAATAAATTAATAAATTTACAAAAAAAAAATTTATTTTACTTGTGTACATAAGTAGCCCCATAATATGTATATACATATAAATATATTAATAAGTAATTTCCTTCTCTTTTCCTAATCTATCGTATGATATATATATATATGTATGTGTGTATGTGTGTTGCATAACAAAGCGATATTCCTAAATAATTCAGCCAATTGAACCTTAAGCTCCTAAGTATAAGTCAATTATTCCCGAGCTGGTGAAAAACCCTAAAACAATTAAGGACTTACAACCCTAAGCGGCTAATTGAGAATTTAATTTGAACAATTTTATTCAACTTTAGAAATTTCCATAATTTTATAAGAATTAAACCATGACTTACAAATCAATTTAAGAGATAAACTCCAAAATAATTTCATATAAGACAATCTCCTTATCCTCATGCATAAGATTTGTGCATACGAATAAATAAACCAACCAATCATCCTAAATAACTTATCAATTGATAAATATAAACCTTACTTTTAGTGGGCTCATGATTCAATTAAAAGTACCGTCCGAACGTTCCTAAGAATCAACAAAAATAAGAATTTAAGCTTACATTTAGAAACAAATCAAATTTTTTCCAATTCAGAAACTAATTATCGATAAAACCTGAGCTTGAAGAATTACGAGCTCTAAAGTTACTTAAAACCCTAAACCTTAAAACCATTAAGGAATTTTAACCCTAAGTAATTAATCAATAATTTAATTTGAATAATATCATTCAACTTTAGAAAATTTCACAATTTTATAAAAATCAAATCATAAATTACAAAACAATGCGAGATGGAAACCCAAAAACAATTTCTTATAAAGCTATGCCTTTATCTTCATGTATAAGCCTTATACACAAATAAGTAGACCAACCAAACACCTTAAATAACTTATCAATTGAGAGTTGGAATCATTTATCAATTGATAACTTATCAAAATCTAGTGATAAGACAATTTCCTTATCACCTCTTCACTTATACTACATATGGATAATTTTTCACAAGATTTCATGAGCTTAACTTTAATAAATGAGACAAGACCACTCCATAGCATAAAAAGACTTCAAATGGTAGATTTGGACAAGGGAGAAAGGGGGGCCATGCTCTTGTTTTTCAACCATTAATCACTTTCTCTTACACATCACTATTCACCCCTTAATGCTTACATCATCAATAGTTGCAATTGTTGACTTTTGTGTAAGCTACAAGATAATCAATTAAAGCTTCTTTCACACACTTCTTTCCTCATTCAAAATCTGTCACTCTTTCCCTCTTTCACTCCCATTTTCACTTCCTTGTCTCTCACTTTAAACACAAATCAAAAGAAGAAATCAAACTCCACAAATTCTTAACATTACCACCACCATTTTGCTTCCATACTCACGGCAATTTCTCTTCTTATTCTTGTGTCATTTTCTTTCACCATCTAATATCTTTTAGAACTATTAGAACCTTCCACAAACTCCATTCCAAAAGAAGAAAAGATTCGGGTTCCAAAAGGGTTGCAAAAGAGGAAGGAAAGTTAAGAGCTTAAGTGGAACCTTTGTGCACAACCACCATAATTTGCTTTAAGGACGAGTAAGTATTTCTTGTCATTGTGGGTTAGTGTTTATGATTAGGAGACTTTGATTTCTTAAAGATATAAGTAAGGTTTAAGTTGTTATAACATCAAAAAATCGTTTTAAGAAACAAACCATGAAACCTTTACATGAAGTTGAAATATGAGCATGTAAAGTTGGTGTTTTGTGAAGACATTTGTTTAATGCTTTGAATGGAAGATTTTAAGCTAAGAAAGTCTTGAAATAAGAACTTTAATGGAGGATGATCATGCTGGACGTGAGGGTTCCATAGTCATTTGGATGTTGATTTTATTTCCATTAAGTTAAACATGCTCAAATCTAGACTTAAGTTAAGGAAAAATCCATCATATGAGGTTTTATGAAAAAACTAACTTTGTATGACATGAGCCATCATATGGAGGTTTTATTAAGTATAAGATCTTTTATTTCCTTATGTGGAGCATGAGTTAAAGGATCATTTGATGGAAGAGAACTTAAGTTAAGATTTGGACATAAGTAGTCTAAGTGCATAATCTACCCTCTAAACTTGAGGAAATGATGAAACAAGTTGAAAAACCAAGTAAGGACCCCTTAGGACCATCATGAACAGATCTAGAACTTAGGAAAATGAGGCCTAAAAATATGATAAAAGTGAAAGAACAAAGTGAAAATATTGACTAAAGCAAGTATAGTAAGCATATAAAGCCTAAAACTCAAAACCGAGCTTAAAACTCCCAAAATAAGCCTAGAACTCTAAGATGGGCCTTCAATAAATATCTGACCAGCACCTTAAAGTACCAAGAGAGGTAGTTTTGAAGCCCATAAGAAATCCACCTAAGGCCCCATAAGCCCACCAAAGTCATTAACTTTAGTTTGAACTAAAAACAAGCCCATTTGATAACTTAAGCTCACTAAAGGGCCCAAGAAGTGGTTGTTAGCTTTAGGAATATAAATCAAAGTTGTAAATCTGATCTCAAGGAGTATTTTAAGCTTAGAATAAAATTTAAAGGCCAAGCCCAAAGGGTCCTCAAGTTAACAAAAGCCTATTTAACAAACAAGGCCTAAAAACACTCCAACACATGAGGAACGCTACTGTTCTGACCCATGGAAAGAATTGCATACCTCATTTCAAAAATCTAACCTTACCACGTTAAAGTACACTCGAAAACGATGAAGATTAAATCATAAAAATCGGATTTAAAACGAAAAAGTTATACGCGATTGAACTTTTAAGTAAAACCGGAAAAATTTATGAAACCAAGTCCAAAGTATAACTTAAAGGGTTTTTAGCTTAGTTTTCTAGGTTTTTAGCATATTTGCGATGTCCAGGGGACCTGGCTTTAGGGAGACGACCTATCTCAGATTATTTTGATTGATCCGCATAGCTGAGTAAGTAAATTCCCAATGACTCTTTACTTGATTGTGCTTGTAGAATAGATGCACCTAAACTATATATATAAATTTGGATGCTTGTGGGATATGAGAGATGCATGTGTTTGAATTTATGGATGAATGCAATGACTTTTTTTTAATTATATATAATAATGGGAATTGTTTGTAATGCATATATAATGTGAATTGTATGAAATGAAATTGTTTGGTCACTCTAAAAATCAAGTTAATCACTTGTACGATTAAGAACTCAAAATGAATCATGCATTCCCCATATTGCATACGGATAACACCAACTGTCGCTTTACGCAGAAGATGGGAGGGGACTCACAGGAATACGAGTTTCCTGCAGGATTGGGCACTAGCTATGCCATCATATATATTGAGTCTCTGACCTAAGCTGATGGGCTTACTAGGTGCTGGGAGACGCCAACCGTCGGCGAGGGGCCGAGTCTTGTGGCTTCTGCTTAGGGCGTGTGTTTGTGGATTGCGGAGGCCACCACACCGCTAGACTTGGGATTTTAAAAGATATGATTTGATTTTAATAAAGGAAGTATACATATATATACATACATATATATAGAGAGAGTTTTGTTTTGGCATAAGCACGATAGTGCAAATGAAATAAAACCCAAGGTCTAGAACCCAAATTTTGGTTTGGGTCGATTAATTATCTCCAAACCCCGACTTCAAGGGGCGTAATTCTGAGTCGTATGCAGTTCCTAGGTCACTGCATGCGTTGTTTAGCATACTGATTGTTCATGCATTCATATGATTGTGCATTTAATAAATTTCTGCCATGTGGTATTGATGAGGGTAATTATCTCACTAAGCGTAAGCTTACACCCCAACAGTTGTTTTCTTTGCAGGTTGATCAATAGTTGGGAATGGGATAGGAATCGAGTGCAGAGTACTACCATTGAATCAATGTGATGAAAAGCTTGTGTAATTAATTCGGAATGATCCGTAAAACGACTAATGTCTCAATTAAGTTTAGTATCTTTAGTAAGTTTAGAATTTTCTGGAATTGTCTATCTTATTTCACTATTTTGGTAGGGGATACCGATTCTCTACGGTTCTGAGGAACTGTAGAAAAATGGATATCCATAATTATTTATATTATATAATGAGTCAATAAACTAAAATTGTAATGAGTCAATAAACTAAAATTGAAGACTTTAGCAAATAATTATTTAGAGTGTTGCAATCTCTGACTTGCAAGGTGATTTTCTTATCATGGGTGCACACGTGATATGGAAATTTTAGGCAATACTACTAGGCCCCTCTTAAGGTCGCTACAACTAACCCAAGGACGATGCGTATAGCGGGTAACGAATCTTAGAAGGAAGGATAGGTATTTAGGGTTTAAGAGGAGTATGAAGAATAGGGAGCAAAATAGGGGTTTTGAGTGTAAATGTATATGAATATCACACACCAAGATACAAACACAATTAAGGATTTAAGCTCAAAATAGGATTTGATACAACTCACAAACACTAAATGTCACTCGAGATTCAAATGAGGAGTTGGATGTGACTCACTAACTCACTCGAATGAAGGGTTCACTACAATCTGAAGAATAAGATTGTTAAGATTATGAGAAAGAATAAAGAGTCTAATCAATACTCAATGATCTAGCAAAACAAGCTCTAAGAGCTCAAGCATAACCTTACTCGAAAGAGGAAAGTTTCATTGTAAAATATGATTGCCTTCATTCAGATCTCTCTCTTTTTATTTATTTTTTTATGTTATTACAAATGTTTCTATTTATAGCAAGTCCTAAACCTTAATAGCAAAACTGTAAATAATATGCTAGGCTTTAAACCCTAAAGAATTGGGTCCATAAAATAAAGAAAAGCATGTACAACAATATAAAACTGTGTATTTAATAGAAGAAGTCAGCATGTAGTCACTTGGCTAGTCCTAAAAAGAGTAAGATCTAAACCGGACAAGATCAGTAGTTGGATGTACGGGTTTGGTAAGGAGTCCTTAAAGTGCCGCATTACTTAGCTAAGATACTAAAAAATTGGCCCATAATTGCTGAGTTTTAGAGTTAGTCAGCACTTATCTCTCTGTGCCGTATTAAGTGGTTCTTTAGTCTTGACTACTGAGTTGTGTGGTCCTTTGGCTTCTTGGTAGATGATAGGCTTGATACCGAGTGGATCCTTTTCTTCCCCTCAATCTTCTGTTATTAGTTTGGCCTTGTCAAAGCTATTTGACCTCAGCCTTGAACAATTTAGCTTGAGCTTCCAACAAGTCAACTTCGGCTTGGAGATAGTCGTAGGCTAATTCCCATCAAAATCAACTCAAGGCTCAGGCTTAGTGTAAACTAATGCTTAGATAAGAGTGCCCATAGCGTTAGTCTAGGGACTAACTTAGATAAATGCTCAAGGATGAGAATTGACTTGAAGCCCGAGCTCAGTCTAAACCGACGCCTAGATGGGAGTGCCTGTAGTATTAGCGTATGGACTAACTTAGGCTAATGCTTAGGGGTGAGAATCGACTTAAGGTTGCCTCTTCGTGTGGACAAAGGTCACCCGCATGCACAAAGAGGGAGTGTAAAAGAAACATCTGTAGAGAACTAGTCGATTCAATGATATTAATCATTGTTACATGTGCTTTTAATCTCGTCACTATACTTAGTAGAAATAAGGTCTTAAGTTGTAAGCATTCCATGCCTTGGGGATAGGTTATTCATCAAGAGTTTCCAACTTATAAGCGCCTTTCCCCATGTCTTCCATTACTCGTACTGGATCCTCTTAGTTAGGGGCTTAGTTTACCTCACCTTTCCTCCGAGCTAGTAGGCTTTAGCTTTTGACACACTAAGTCCCCTAGATGAAAGACCTTATGTTTGACTTTGCATTTGTAGTACTGAATGACCTACTACTAGTAAGCTGTTATGTAGACCCATGCAATGTCATATACTTCTTTGATGGTATCGAGACTTACTTAGAGGGCCATATGGTTGGTATTCACATTGAAGTGCTTCGTCCTATTGGTAGGTAACTCTAGCTCTATTAAGAGGACTACTTCATTTCTGAATACAAGGCAGAATAGGGTTTCTTTAGTTGATGTCCTGTACATCGTGTAGTATCCTTAAAGGATGTTTAGGAGCTTATCAACCCAACCACTTCCTGCTTGCTACACCCTTTTCTTCAATTTATTGAGGATTATCTTATTAATAGCTTCAACCTGGCCATTAGTCTAAGAGTAAGCAACCAAGGTCTAGTATAACCTAATGCTATGTTTTTCACAAAACCCTAAAAAATGGTCATTGTCAATGATCAGCCTATAAGGCACTCCAAAGTGGGATAATAAGTAGGTGAGTATGAATCCTTCGGTGGCTTAGGTTATGATGATGGCTACTGTCGATGCCTTTGCCCACTTAGTAAACTAATCTATTGCCACTAGGATGAATTGTCAACTTAATGATGCCTTTAGGAAGGAGCCGAGGATGTTTAATCCCCATTGTGTGAAAGGCTAGGGGCTCATCAAAAGGTGCAATTCTAAACTAGAGGCATGAGTGATTGATGTATGTTTTTGGCATGAGTGGCACTTTTGAACTAAGGACTTAGTATCTTCCTTCATCATTGGCTAGTAGTACCCGAACCTAAGTGCTTGAATGTATAGTGCCTAAGATTGGATGTGGTTGCTACGAATTCCTACATGTAGCTCCTCGAGGATAAGGGTATACTCTTCTTTTCTAAGGCATCTTAGGAGTAGGGTACTCTATCCTTATCAGTAGAGTATGTCATCAATCATTGCGTAGTTGGCTGTAGTATAAGCTTGCCTCTTTGCTTTTACTTGATCTTCGAGTAACATCCTTATCTTAAGATATTGTGTGAGTAAGTCCATCCAAGAGGGCTCAAGTATCGCTTTTCGTATCTCAAGGACTTCCTACTGCTGCACCTCCATACTTCACTCAGTGAGGTACTATATGAATAATGATTTGTTGCCATCATGCGATGCTGGGATAATGGACAAGGCTATAGATAGTTGTCTACCTGTATGTTTTTTGTTCAAGGGATCTTGTCGACTTCCAATGAACTCTACTAAACTGTAACGTTTTAGGTTATGGGGCATTGCACAACCTCTACTAAACTTTTTTATAAAGTTAAAGAAATGTTTAAATAATCTTTTTTTCAACTGTTGTAGATTCAAATAGAAATTAGAAAGAAAAAGTGAAAGATCCAAGTGAAAAATAGTCAAAACATTGATATTTTAGCTCAAAATCATCTACCTTGTATATTTTGTAAAATCTCATTTCCTTATCAAGGATATATAATAAATGCCTGTTCACATACCATATCTTCATTCCCCGAAATCGGCCGGTCATAATATTTTGTTAAGTTACTGTCTTGACTCATCTTCGTAAAAGAAGTTGAATTCTTTTTCAAATACAAGAAAAGTTTAATTCAAGCATTAACATTTGGTCAACAAATTGGGAAATGGGAGCACGTTTTATGGTGCATGCATGGGATGGCTGTTTATCACCTCCCTCGGGCCTCGAATCACTGCGTAGTTTTGGGTAGTGCCGAGGCATCTCATTTCACCTGAGGATCAGAATAATCACCACGATTAGAAGTTTGAGTGTAAATAGAAAATGCACGCTGTACATGTACAAATTGAAAATATTGAGATTCTGTTTTTCAATTCACGGACTCTGATCACGAGCTCAATGTGTGTTTGTATCCTTTGATGTTGCATTAACAAGTCTACCCAAAAGAATATTGCATTAACATTATCATAATACATCCACTAGTTGCTTTTAGCATACGTAACTTATATTTTTTATTTTGCAAATACTTAATACGTGCATCCTCTATACATACTTTAGGATAAACTTACATTTTCTGTGTCGTAATTATCCTCCTAAAATATTAAGTGTAAAGTATACATTTAATTCCCAACATTTTTTTTTTTAACATTTGAGTCATAATCCTTGTTTTTCTTTTACTTGACTCCTTTTCTTTTTCAATATTTTTACGAAGTTAAGACTTTTGGCAACTCCATATTTTTTTTATTTTTTTTAATTCTTCTTATAATTCCATTTATACTTTACTATTTAAGTAAATATAATTAATATTACTTTTTTAACTATATTATGTAATTACGTGTATTCAATATTATTATTGTATTTTACAATTTATCATGGATTGATTAGAATTCGATTCATGTTAAGGAAGAACAGAATAATTCAATAAAGTTAATAAAAGTATACTTTTATAACATGTTGACAACATTGAATACAAATCAACACTAATGGTATGTTGAATTGGATGGAATGGTAAATCTATTCTTTCCTCATTCCTCACAAATATCCTATTACTATGTTCACTTTAATAAATTACAATTCTTTAAAATATGGAATCAGAATTCTTTAATAAGACTTACGAATTGAGATTTCATGAGTAAATTACTCATCTTACCTTTTTTTTATTTTAATACAACACCACCCTACCTCCACCGTACACCTATCCACCACTATTGTACCATCAGTGGCAGTTATCTACTGTTGATCTGTTTTATATATCCCTCTTTAAGATCTTATTTTCTCTTTCTTTATGTTTGATTTGTTTTCTCTCTCTCTCCGAGCTTTCCTTTTCTCTCTCCATGTCCAATATATTCATTAGATTTAAGCAAAAATAAAAGAAATAAGCTTCAATATCGTGGATGATGGTTTCACTAGATCAAGTCATTTCTTCGGTTTCACTAGATCCAGTCATTTCTTCATCAAGAATGGTGTAAGATAGTACTGTATTCATCATATCTAATCATATGTTCATCAAATCTAGTAGTGCTCTTCTTCAAAGTTGCATTTTCATCCATATTGTCAAAGATCCGATTTTTTTTTTTTAAAGTACTTGCTAAAGATCACTTTTTTTTTCCTTCATCAATTTTATAAAATATAGGATTTCTTTTTATTTTTGACCCATTTTTTATGGGGATTTCCAAAGACCATGTGCTTGGTTGAAGAAGGAAATTTTTTTTTTTTTTCTGTTTCTGTTTTTTCATTATTGCAGTTTTAGCTCCTCTTTCATTTTTTATTTAATTTTTTATGAACTGTTTAATGTGGAATTGCAAATTTAAATCTAATGGTAACTATGTGTGTCGTATATGTTGTTTTTGTTTACTTTCTTTTTTTTTTTATATTTTCTATAAGGATATTATGTTGGTATAAGTATAGAGGAGAGAGAGAGAAATGAAGATGGAAAATAAGGATAGTTTTAATCATTTTACTTGAATTACAAGTTTATTTTTTATATATTATTTTTTCTAAATAAATAATATAATAAATATTAAGAATTTATTGAACTCTTATTGAATAGAGATTTTATTATATGCCTATTCCATATGTTAAACTAAACGCACTGTAAATGTACGTGTATATATATATATATATTGAAAACTAATTGCTAATTAAAAACCACTTGAAATGTTCATCTTGTGCTGAGATTTCGCCTACAAGAAAATCTTCTGGGGAAGCAAAATCTGCTACAACTTCATACACAGCCCATATTATATTTAAGGAAAATGATTAATAAGCCGAACATGTCGGCCGAATACTTTGTCTTCACGATGAGGCAGCCCATCCATTGCATTCCATTTAAGGAGTCGCTTCCTCAGTTCGCTGCTGCACTGCACAGTCGCTCACATTAACATTTCTTCATCTCATTAATGTTTTCGCCAAGAGAGTTCAAAATGTCAAGCCCTCGTGCTATATTTGGTGCGAAGTTCTATTAGCTCTTCAAAAATCAAAGGACCGCTGTCAATCTTCTCGTATATTGATCTGACATACAAGATATCATCATTGTTATTAAACTCGGGTTGGACCGTCCTATTCAACTCCAAAATAACTTCCACTTGAATTTGTTTTTTTTTTTTATTTTTTTTTATTTTTGACATCTTTATATGTCCAGACTAATCATCTAATCTACATTTGATAATACTAAATATTACTTTATAAAGTGTTTTATTAAGCCAACGATTAATTAATTAAAAAAAATAACGAGCAATATATATATATATATATATAAATCACCATTGAAAACTATATAAATTACACATATGCCTAATCTTTTAAGCAATTTGTATTTAGCCCTCTCTAAAAGGTTGATACGACAACTTATACGGAAATCTTACGGTGACACATAAATGTTTACATTATATTTATTTAAATAAAATTGATTGATTAATTTTTAAAGAATAGATATATAGAAAAAAAATTAAAAAATAGATATAGAAAATAACAAAAAAGGTACAAAATAAAATAAAATAAAGAAATGGCTTTGGCTGGCCACCCAAGAGCGGAGGTGGCTATCGACGACTAATCTACTCGAATTCTTCATCTTTCAACTTTTTGATTCAAGACCTCCAATTTTTTCAAAATCACTATAAAAAGCCCCTTTCATCATGTTTATTGATCCCGTGTGGATCTAGAATGTTTTACCCACTAGAAACAAGAAGTCCAAAAAGAACGTGGAATTAACATAAAACTTGTGTAAACGACAATAAATCACAAAGAATACATAATATTATAACACTTTCTCACGAGTATTTATTCAATAAAACATTGTAAAATTGTCTCACTAAGAAACAAATAATTTCATTTTTTGAGAGCTTTAATTTTCCTTTTTGGGTTTATTTTATTTGAAAGCATGTTTAGTTAAATATCAGCTTTTCATTTAAAAAAATTACATATAAATTTTTATAAGGAAAACATTATGTATACCAAGTATTTTTTCTAGCAATTCCAATTCATAAGCTAACTTCTCAATCCTTTTCTTTATTGGATAAGGTCCTATGTATGATGACTTAATTTTTTTTTTTTAATACCAAAATGTCTTACACCCTTTATAGGAGATACTTTTAGAAATACCCAATCGCTCACCTGAAACTTCAACGGCTTTCTTTTAACATTTACAAAACTTTTCTACTGACTTTGGGCTATCCTCATTCATTCACATATCACTTGCACTTTCTCTCTAAGATCTTGTAACATTACTAGTCCAATTATCTATTTATTCCGTACTTCATCCCAATACATTGGAGATCTATACTTGCACCTGTATAGTGCTTCATACGAGGCCATTTGGATAGTATTATGATTACTATTATTGTATGCTAATTCTACTAATAATAAGTATCGTCCCAATTTCCACCAAACTATAATACAGATGCCCTCAACATATCCTCCAATGTTTGTATAGTACATTTTGATTATCCATCACTTTATAGATGATGTGTTGTACTAAAGTTCAACTTAGTTCCCAATTTTACTTGTAAGGATTGCCAAAATCATGACATGAAACAAGAATCATAATCAAAGATTATTGACACTAGTACCGCATGCAAGCGATCTATTTCCATGATGTATACATCTACTAACCGAGGAATTGTTGTATTTTGTTTTATTGCTAGAATATATGTGAACTAGGTTAGCTTACCCACTAAACCTATATCATATCATGTTGCTTTCTTGTTCTGAATAGGCCACCTAAAAAGTCTATCATTATGTGCTCCCACTTATATTCTAGTATCGGTAAGGGTTGCAATAACCTACCCGACCTTTGATGTTCTGCTTTCACCTTCTACTAAGTCACACATTTCGAGATAAACTATGCTACATCTCTTTTCATTCCTATCCACCAGAACCTCTACTTCAAATCCTTGTACATCTTATCATTTCCAAGATGTAACAAATACCTTGCATCATGAGCTTCATCTAAAACCACCTACTTGACTTCTGCATCCTTTAGAATACACACTCTTCCCCTGAATCTCAAGCACCCTTATCACGAATTTAGAAGTCAAGGTGTTACTCCATATTGTTCCTAATCTTTTGTAGTTCCACATCTTCCCTATAAGCTTCCTTTGTACGTTCCAAGAGTATTGGTTATGCTTCTGGACTTGTTATCATAGATCAGGTTCCTTTTGACTAGAATTTCTAGACTAATCCTTTTCATCTCCTCGATCAACCTGCTTATCTATAATTAACATAGTGGCACTATTGAACTTCTTCCTATTGAAGGTATTTACAACTGCATTTTCCTAAGCTAGGTAATAGTGAATTAAAAGATCATAATCCTTTAATAACTTTAACCATCTCCTTTACCTTAAGTTTAACTTTTTCTATATAAAGATGTACTTAAGACTTTTATGATCCATATAAGTGATGTCTCTAGATCTTTAGGTTAAATACTACAGCTACTAGTTCTAAGTCATGCATTAGGTAATTCTACTTGTGTAGTCGAAGTTGTCTTGATGCGTAAGCGATCACTTTATTTTTTTGCATCTATATGCATCCTAAACTGTTTCTCAAAGCATCATAATAGATTGCATATTCCCTTGATCCATTAGGCAATGTCAATATTGGTGCAATTACTAACTACTTCTTAAGTTCCTAGAAAATCTTAACACATTTATCATTCCACTAAAATCTAACTCCTTTATGTGTCAACTGTGTTAATGGCATAGCAATTTTAGAGAAATCCTGTATAAATCTCTAGTAATGGCTAGCCATGCCTAAGAGACTTCTAACTTCCATTATAGTAGTTAGTAATTTGTTATTACCTTCACTTTCATAGGACTAATGGCAATCCCAGCTTTTGAATCAATATGCTTAAGGAATCCAACTTGCACCAACCAAAACTCACACTTTTTTAGCTTAGCATATAATTTATTATCCTTTAAAATCTGGAGTACCTTTCTTAGATGCTTGGCATGTTCTTCCTTATCTTTTGAGTATATCAAAATATCGTCTATAAACACTAACCACAAACTCATCTAGATATTTTCTAAACATATGGTTTATCATATCCATGAAAGTAACTGGAGCATTTATCAAACCAAATGGCATCATTAAAAACTTTTAACGTCCATGTCTTGTTCTAAAAGCTATTTTAGGTATGTCTTCTTCTTTAATCTTCAACTGGTAATACCTCGATTTTAATTCTATCTTTAAAAACATAGTGGCTCCCTTTAATTGGTCAAACAAACCATTAATCTAAAGAAGTTGGTACTTATTCTTAATCGTTACCATATTTAACTGCCGATAATCTACACATAACCTCAAACTTCTATCTTTCTTCTTAACAAAAAGTATTGTGAACCCCCATGGCGATGAATTAGGTCTAGTGAATTTTTGTCTAATAGCTCTTCAATTTGCTTCTTTAGTTCCACAAGTTTAATTGGTGCCATTCGATAGGGGGTTTTAGAAATAAGTGTTTTCCTTATGATAAGGTTAATGGTGAATTCTAGTTTTCTATCAGGAGGTAATTTAGGTAAGTCTTTAGGGAAAACTTTAAGAAATTCCTATACTACTGGTATATCTTGTAATTTGGTTTCCATAGCTTGGGTATCCCCTACAGAGGCTAAATGACCTATATTACCCTTACATATCAACTTTCTTACCTTACTTGCCAAAGTCACCTAAAGGATTGCATCATTAAGGCTTCCTTTGAAAAAAAAGTCCTTTCCATCAAACGCCTTAAACATCACCATCTTACTTTCATAGTTAATATTAGCTTTATACTTAGTCATCCAATCCATTTCCAGTATAATGTCAAATCCTTTCATATCCAAAACACAATTTCTTCTCTCTAGAAGGGGTTGTGAAGACCAATTCATATGCTAACGTTTCTATTGGTAGTTTATTTCTATCAACATACTCCATTGAGGCATATAAATGAGTTGCTTTAGTATTGAATAAAGTGTATGCATAATTATTTCTTATGTGTACCAACCCTAAAATAATTATTTATAACTATATCATTTCGTATACATGGGTAACACTAATAAACTGAAGCTAACTAACTATAAGAATAGCATAATTTATAGAACTTTAAGTAGTAATTACCTACCACAACATAGGCTTCACTTATTTAATCTTTAGACTCTAGGCCTTCCACCTGCCCTACTTAGTTGATTGTTATTCTTGTTGGTAGGTTCTAGTCTATTTTCTTAAACTTGCTCTTTCCTTATTTGTAGTTCAGTATATTGGTTTACATTGTGACCATATTGTGACAATTGGTACAAAACATACCCATAGGGTTTAGATGCTAAAAAATCTTCACCACATCTCTAAACTCTTTGTACCTAAAATACTTCCCCACTTAACTTAAGGCAATCCACAACTTAGTGCTTTGCATTACATTACTAATACGGTATTGTAGTTTCCCTACCTCTCTAATTCTTCCTTATGGGTTGCTTACCCTACTTCCCTTTTGCTACATTGTTACTACTACTAGAGCTTCCCATAGACATTCTTTTCTTACATTACCTATCCTCAACTTTCTCTCATAAAGAATAAGCTTATTTAATAAGTCGGTCCTCATTCACCAAGTCACAATAACTTTATTTAGAAATATAAGTCAAGTCGAACATCGAACCTTCCTAGATTAGCTAGTTTGTTATTCTAAATAGCCATTGAGGCAAATTTTAGCAACCTATTAAACTCCCTTTCATATTCCTTAACTGACTTACCACTCTGCTTTAGCTTATAATACTCTTCCTACATTTTTTCCCTTATACACTCACGATACTACTACTCTAAGAATGTGTTCCAAAAGTTATTCTACTCAATAGGTTATGCTAGGAACCACTTCTTATGCTTCCACCAATCATTTGCATGTTTATCTAATAAAATGGCTACAATCCTTACCTTCCTATTTGCTTCTACTTCACATACTTCAAAAGCTTTCTCTAAAGAATCAATCTGTTCCTTAACAAACTATAGGATTAGTACTCTTACCATCATATGGCTTTACTATCCATTATACTTGAGCTAACTTGTGACCATATCCACTTTAGCTAAAGCAGTTGTAAACTATTGCATCGATTCCATTGTTGGCTGAGGTAGAGTCGAATTAGCAGTTCTACCTTTTACTCTTGTCGCTTATGGTTTGCTAGAGGCCTTCTATGTCCCCTTTGTGTCATTCCTAAACATCACCAATAAAACTTAAGTAATAAGTATCCTTATGATTTCATAAAGTTATAGTACCCTATCACTTAGCTACCCTATATACCTCACTCATGCCTAGAAAATTATAGTCCCTGATTTATGCTTTGATACTACATAAAGGATGTCACATCCTGACATAGCATAGGATGTATCATCACATAAGAATATCGGCAATAACTAAATGCCAAATATGATAGAAGATCATTCTTTATACATTCAATGTTTAAAATGAGTTTAGCTATTGCCTTTCAAGTTAGAAGTATATACAATATTTACAAATCTCAAAAGACCTAAAAGTTGTAAACTTCATTTATCAGGACTAAACATCTATGTCCCTAATGTTCTTGGTTTGTAAAACTCTAACTTTTCCTAAACAACTCACTCTACTAATGCTCTTAAAAGTTTATCATCGTTTGTGATGGTGCAGCAATACTTGCTCCTTAACCTTAAGATAAAACACATTATCCTCTTAGCTTACTATAACTTGAGTGAATAAAAAAGCAAAAATATAATGAAATACATAGCATAGACATACAATTATCATATTGAGTTTAACACCTAGCCAACAAATAGCAAAGGCAATTAGTGTGTGACATTCTAATGCATGTGTCATGCATTGGTAGTGATATCTTAGCTCAACCTAGCAACCCATCTTGTTGGTCGGCTTCAATCCAGGCATCTAGACAATATACTTAAGAACCTAGTGAAAAATTTAGCCTAGCAATAGCCACAAAACGTAGTTGGAATTATCGGTTAATGGAAATCTATATGCATAAAAACCCAACTTTGAAAACTTTTCCCAACATAATCATAAGTTTCAAAAATCTTACCCATAGGTACTTTTCATGCCATGCCATGAATGCATCAACTAGATCTTAGATAAATGCTAAGCAAATTAAACAAGCTTATTTTATGTCCTTTAGCTAAGCCTTTGTTTTCTTTTCTTTTCCATCTTTATTTCTAGTATCTTGGAATTGGGTTCACTTAAGGAAACACTTTAGGAGGTGAGGTTAGTACTTGGCATTTGTTCCATGTTAGCATAAGACATCAATAAAACATGGTTAGCTAACATTAGATACATAAAGCAAAACATCATAGTGCTTATCATGCAACAAAATCAAACAATGCACATACAGTTACCACAACCACATACCAAAACTCACTCCTTAATGAGTAGATATAAATCTACTCTTTACACACATATCCACTTACCTAGCCTATTGATCAATCCTAAACTTACTCGATAATGCAATGCTCTTCTTTGGTTAATTCACCGAATAAAGATAAATACTACCAAAGTTAAGTATAGATCGTATGTACATATATATTTAAGCTTGACATTAACTTGTTGATTTTAAGTTTGTTTTGTTAAGATAATATTTGTTCCAAACTACCTTTGACTTAGTCTCTGATTCTAATTTAGCCTCTAAACTATCGTGTCAATTATCCTTTGATTTAGGCTAACTTCAACTTTTCTAAACAGATACTATATAACTTATATCCTCAGCTCTACTAATTAAGAACCCCAAGTATCTCATTGGCTCAATCTCTAAACATAATTTATATAAAACCCATAAGTGTAGCATTTGATTCTTTCTTTAATTTAACCTTTGATTCAACCTAAACACTATTTATCTACAATATTCCCATTTTTCAATCAAGCCAAGTTAAGACCAATAAAGAATAGATCAAATGCAACATCAACTAGGGCTCTTTTTGCTTTGGTGTTGATTATATAATTTATCCTTATTTATCATATAGCAAAATATACGCATATAGTAGGAAATTATTTAATAATTAGTATTTACACTCAATTTAATCCATAAAAAATTATATTATACTAAAAAAAATGATACTAATTAAACTTTAGTCATTAAAATTACTAAAATAGTATAATATATATTATACTCCAAAATACTTGTTTTAGCTTAATTTCATTAATAATTAGCTAAAAATAGGTAAATAATTATACCTTATACTGTGATCAAATTATAACATATATTTTAACTTAAATAGTCTCCAGAAATCATAATATATTGATTTTATTCACAACTTACTTCAAAATCAAATTATTCTTTAAAATTAGAAAAATTGCCAACTAGGTCCAAACAATTTACGATAAATGGTAAACATAAAGATTTTCAAAAATTCTTATTACCACAATTTAGTATATAATATAGGTGTGTCATACAAAATTTTGTAACTTGAAACAATGTCATATAATATTTTAAAAAATAAAATCAAAATTCGTTGGAACTGGGCACTTTATTAAGCAAGTACTATAAATCATTATTATTTTAGAAAAAAAATTATTACATAAATAACCCAAGGAAATAGTTTTTCATACTTTTTTGAATTAATTTTCTATTTTTAATAATTACATGAAAATTAGGTTTAAAATTGGACCTTATTAACACATAGTTGTTCAACCACCTTCTAGCCATCAAAGTGTATTAGCCCAATTTCTCTAGCCATAACTTGCTAATAGAGTGTAAAATGATAGTCCAACTCTTTTTAAGCTAAGCTTGTCCAATTGGAACCAAAAGTGGAGTCCATTTGTCCATTCTACTAATTAACACCTCAATTTGTTATATATGCTAAGGTTTATTAGAGGCCACCTCTTGCTTAATACATCTTGAAGCTACTTCCCAGTTGCCATGCTTGATTTTAAGGATAGGTGTTTTTTTTTCTTAGCAATTTAATGTATATTTTGTCAATTATTTAGTATATTTATTAATATACCTACATAATAGGTATATAACGTGTATATAGTACGATAATATAGTTACACTATATGCCATCTGAGCTGTAAATACTATCTTCATAAGTTAAAAAATTTATCTAAGAGTTTGTTATGTTTTGGGACTCAAATTTTGAGTTCCCAATACTTATCAAACAATCTCGATCAAAATAAGTTATATTAAATTTAAATATTATATATACTTTATTTTAGAGAATTGATCTTACTAGTATCTTTTTTCTAACTTTTGAAATTTCTTATTGAAGTTTGGCTTAATTCGGAAAAAATTTTCTATAAATCTTAAATCATATTGAACACCTTAGCTTGTATTAGTAATTGGCTATTAGGGACTCACAGATCCTATGCTATTATTATCTTTTATTTTTCAATTTTTTTTTTCTAACGTATAGTTAGATAGGTATTTGTTTAAGATTTGAATTTTTTTATTTTCTAGTTTCACTAAGATTTAATCCAAGAATTTTAGGTTTTATTTTTCTCATAAATGGCAAAATTTGTAATCACTTCATAATAGAGTGACTTGATATTAAATAAAATTGTTTTCAAAATTAGTGTGATGTCTTTTCTTCCTAACTAATAATGTGAGATCATTCTTTTTCTCATCGATATTTGAGGCCATCAAAATATAAATTTAATTGTGTAAGGATGTGAGACATATCTTTTCAGGTTTGATTTATCTTTCATTTAAATATATATATATATATATATTTTCTAAACATTCTTATTATATTTACTATTTTTTGCTAGAAATTATATTTATTATTTAGATTATGTTTTTTTTAGTATATTTCCAAGTTTTCCATTGTCTTATGATTTTTTAGCTTCCACTATCCTATATGAATTCCTTAGAGAAGGCAATTCAAATTTTAAGGAAGAATTTAATTCTGCTTTTTAAAAAGTAAAATTGTAACCCCATTCTACCCTCATTAATGAAATTTACTTAACTATCTTTTAACTTATAATAAATCAATTATTTGTTTTAGCCCTCTTTGTTGCCACTATGTACATGCACACACAAACACACATAGACATACACATATATACTTGGGTAAATGCACCCACAATATGTATATAGAAAAGAATATTTAAAAGTCATTTACATCGAAATATACATTAGTTACATAACTTGTAAAAATAAGGAAATAAGTAAAACATTATCATGGTGGTTTGCACAAAACTAAGGAAAATGAAAAATGAATGAGCGTTTGATGGACTTATGTGTACTTTTCTTAAGATTATTTATTTCTAAAATAGGTATGGAGTTGAATAGTAGCTATTCTTTTACTTAAAGTAGATTTCATATGTGAGTAATATATATATTTATATATAATTTTATAATATATATATATATAGATGTAGACACATAATGTATATCTCTTTGTATATGTGTAAAAATCTTTATTTATATGATATAATGCATGTTACAATATATTTATATGTATGTATGCAAATGTAACTATCTATATATCTATATATAAGTACATATATAATTCCATATATTACATATTTATTATGCTCTGATAACTTATGTTATATATCTATTGTATTTATTATATTTGAGTAAACATTACTTATTATAATATGATATTTTGCATAATATATATATTTATTTGTTTATATATCTACAATAATATGTAAGTTATATAATATATGAATTATATTTGTTACATTCATGAATTATGAGCTTTTTCAACAAATACCATTATGTGCACACTTCATGCCATTTTAAATATTTTACAAGTAAGCATGATATAGGAATAAGACCAACTATTTCATGGACATTTCCAAACTAGGAAACAATTTATCATTCATTTCTCCACATATTCTATCCCAAATCAATTTTACTAAAATTCATTAATCGTTCACTATATGTTAAGCGTAACATTAAGGTATGACTATTAAGATTGCGACCATGGTGGCATGGTGTGAACTAAGATCAGAGTTTATTGATGATGACTGACATAGTTAAGCTTCTATGTGTTAACTTTTCATTTTATTATTTCATTATTTAAAATTTTTTTTTAATAATGAAAAATGGTTAAGAGGATTGAATTGTACGATCAATTTATTTATGAATTTTAATTGAATTCAACTCCAAAGTACAATTAATACATGTATTATGTGCTCCAACTAACTAATTTGGTTATGCAAAACAATGAATAATGTAAAACTTTGATTATGTAACAATTAGCCTTCTTACCTAGTGTTAGTTGGATGGACCAACTTTAATTGGTCTCATTAGGTTGATCTTGGTATGGGTCGAATGCAATGGGCTCCTTGCTCTCAAAGACTTATAAGAAAGCTAGCAGTGGGTAGTATTATGAAGGCCCTTTAATTCTCAAGTCAATAAGGAGAACAATATGGTAGAAATGGGAAACTAAAGTAGGTGAATACTCAAGGCCTAAGTAAGGAATGCTCACCTGTTGTATGTATGTATATGTTTGGGTATGGTATGAAGAGCACTTAACCTCTAATCGAGAATTAGGATCTGATCCCCTACTTGTTGCCTTCCTTTCTTTATTTATAATGAATAGGAGTAGGACTACCTAGATGCATGTTGACTTAGGATTCATTTGTACTAGTAGCTGATAAGAGGGGACATGGTCTATAGCGTCAATAAAGTAGCTTTAGGGTTGGTCAACCATAACCATGTTGGCAACCATGTCTATGATTTGTAGGCTTGACATCTTTAGGGGATGTCTAGTGGATTAGCTATAGTATGGATGTTAAGTGACAATTAATGAGTAGGATCTTGAGTGGAAGGATTGAGGATTCATACCTATGGATTAAATGTCTCATCTAAGGTGAGCTAGATGTTAGGAGGCTTATGTAGTCAGGGGTATTTCTAATCACCTAGCTCTAGCAAGAAGGGGAGAGCTCCTATTATTCCAAGCTCCTTTAGCCTACTGCAATGGTCTTCACATACAAGGAGGAGCACAAGGGGGAGGACTTTGGCATTGTGCTCACTTGAGTCTTTAGAGGGACATTTACTTATGTTCTTTTCTCTAGGTCTAAGGTGGACGAAGAGTCCAAGTAGGGGAATTATCATTTAGGCCTTCAGTAGAGCAAAAACAAGGTATCAACATTGCCAACCTTACCCCCCTCCTTTCTTAACATTGAAGACGTGAGGGGAGTAGAATAGCTCATAAGTTCAAGCCAAGGCTTAAGAGAAGTTCTACCGAGTTGGGTAATAGGATGTGATTGTTAGGTTACCTAAGGTTCCATGATTACTTTTCTTAGAAAGGATGGTAGACATTTATGGCCTTGCATGAGATGGCTACATTCATATGTGCTTGACACGAATGGCTACGTTAGTGATACATGATCATGAAATAATCCTGGTTGTTTACCTAAGAAGTAGGATACATGTATAGTCAGGATGTAGCATACATCCCTTCGAGGGATATGTGTTCCGAGAGTAGGAGAAACCATTCGGCTTCCCTTTCTAGCTATCTATATATAGGGGTTTTAGGGGCCTCAATTTTGCACTCACTAAGCAAAAGCTTTACTAAAATTCAAACTTCAAGTTGAGCCTTATGTCTCGTTGCATTCAATTTTCTCCCAATCTTCAAAAATCGTAGATTAGAGTATGATCGAATCTCAAGGTAAGTCCTTCTATAAGTCCATTTCGAGAATGTTCGATGAAGACTATAAGTAGGTGGTTAACAAAAGGGGTGGTAACCCTACTCCCCTTAAAGCAATAATGACGATAGCGGTAGTGAATAAAGGTGATGTTATGCTACTATCTTAGACGGAGAGGAAGATTTAGGTGAATAGGCAACTTTAGGAGGTGTATGCATCTAATGACAATGATAGGAAAGAAGAGGTGGCTCTTTGTACAAGGAACATTGGAGAGAAGGTATGTGCTCATATGAGACACATTTAAGGTTAGTCAATTAGGCTGTTAGAGAGGTATATGGCTAGTTAGTAGAGTTACCTACACCTGGGGAGAGATCCTTCGAGATAGGACATGAGAGGTCATTCTCAATGTATGCGCAGCCTTTTGAATTGGGGTTATGGCTACTATTCTCTTATTTTTTTTTATTGAAGTATTCAAGTACTTCTGGGTAGTGCTTAGTTCTTTAAGTACGAATGTATAGGCATAACTACTAGCGTTTGAGGTGGTATGCTCATGGTAGCTGCAAACGTCGACAGCTCGGCTATTTGCTTAAAGAGAAGAGGTTACCAGATGGTTGGGTTTATTTCACCGATAGAGGTGGTCCAATTAAATTCTTTGATGAGTTGCTGAATAAGGTAAATCATTGGAAGGAACATTTCTTCCATACCTGAATAATAAAGTGATCAGATTTTCTAATGGTTTGGAATGTGCCCACCTATGGCAAGGTTGTGAATTATCAAGTGGTTGAGGATGATGCTATGAGAAATGAGGATTTGGACCTTGCTAGGTGGAAAAGGCTTTGTCTATTAGTGATTTGTCGAAAGTATTCCAAGCGTAGGCCTTTGGTTACATTTAAGATAGGGATACTTTACTCTTGACGAGGAGAGGTGGTTAGTTGTCTACCGTATCACATCATCAACATTATTAAGGATGTCGAACGAGCTCATCCTCAACGTCATAAGTACATCTATCTTTTTTTTTTTTTTAATTTATGCTATATTTTTTCTTGTATTCACAACTGTGGAGTTGGCCATGGATAAGGTGAAGTAAAATTTGCTTACTATATAGGCTAAGCGTAAAGAGTGAGAAGTGGAGGCCTGTGGGAAGAGGAAACATGCCGCCATAAAAGGGGGATGGCGAGACCTTACAAGCTTGTTTAGTAAAGAAGAGCAAGAAGAGGAAAGGTGGTCATTAGACTATTCCCAAGGTAATTGGGCATACTGGTGGGGCTATTCTTAAAGGTATCCTAATTCCATAAAGTGTGGGCAAGGGTTCGAGATAGGCGCTAATAGTGGCTGAAGTCAATGGTAGTTATGTTAAGTACATCAAGGAGCTTCGTTAGGTTGAGGTGCATGTAGATTTAGAGGCGACTCCTCAAAGTGTCGAGGTTCAAGTGATAGAGGTTCCTAACAACGAGAAGCTTCAGCAGTTGATGCTTTGAAATAAGCAGCCTATGGTACATCAAAAGCTAGAGCTTTCAATTAGTACATGGGGGAGGCCTGTAAGGAGGGTTGAGTAGATGTAAGGTAGGTTTGAACACTTACTTATTGAGCAAATTGATTCGAAAGCCTCGATAAAGCTGCTTAAGAGTCTTTCCTAGTTTTGTACAAGTGTTCCATAGTGACCTTCTAATAAAAGAAATTTTATTTTTATTGTAGCATTATGACATGCTTAAGTATGTGCTTACACACAACCATGAGTACCATAGGTCGAGGAGTACAATACGAGGTTTGAGGTGAGGTAGCTTTGAGGGGCCTTTGAGGAAAAGAAGAAGCTACATCGGGATGCATTTGCTAAGTGCACAGATTTAGAGTAGCAATGCTAAAAGCTTGGGGAGTGTATGTCACAATTGGTAACCCAATAAGAAGAGGCTAAGGCTTCTGCCAAGGCCTTTAGGGAAGAGGTCATCAAGTTATAGGTAGAGTTTGAGGGAAAGAAAAAGGAGCTTAAGGATGCTCAGTAGGTTTTACCCATTAAGAAGTAGAGATGCCAGTGGGTAGGGGTTTGTCTGTTTAAGAGAAGCAAGACATCTTCTTTGAGATGCTAAATGACCCTTTATGGAGAATGCACTAACATTGGCTTTGTTGTTGTTGTAGAGGCCTGGAAGCAAGTGTCTAGTATTCCCTTAAGGTAAGCCTGCTTTTTCTTCATTTTTTGGATGACCGTGAGGCGGCTAGCTCTAGTGAGAAGGGAGACTTTGGTGATAGTGAAGGGTCATCTAGTAAGAGCTTTGCGAGTGGTGGGGAGGATGAGAATGCTATTAGAGATGCTGACCATGGAGAGGAAGGGGTAGATGAGAACATTATGGTTGGTTGATAAGGCCAAGGTAGCTTTGGCTATTGTCTTTCTTATTTTAGTTTTTCTTTTATCTAACTTAACCGAGTAATGTGCCCATTTTTCTTGTTTTCTCGAAGGCCACTTTATTGATGTAGGTATTCAAGGTGCTTAATGGAACTATTTCCATACCTTTTTGAATCCATTGTTGTCTCCTTTCCTTGCTACTTTCTCATGTTGTATTGTATTACTAGCTTTGTTGTTTCTGAGTTAGCCAATGTTTTATCTCATTTGTGTTGCTCATCCTTGTAGTAAGCTAAGCACATATGGTAGGGAACCTTAAAGGGTAGCAACTTGCTTGTTCTTAGTGTGAGTTAAGCATTACTGATGGCCATTTGAATTGGCTTTTCTCTTGTTAAAGTCCCCTATTTTGCTTGACACCCAATGTAGTTGAGCATGACATATAGGACTAGTGAGTTAGCTTGGGTAGACTTCCTTTAGCATTGTGTAGTCTTTTAAGGGAGGTATGTTTACTCATGTGTGTCTTTCCTAACGTCATGTAATCTCATAGGTCAGGCAAGTCAACTTTGGTGGATCTTTTCTAACATCATGTAATCCCTTCATAAGGCATGCACCCAGTGGTCATACTATCTTAGGTAGAGTGCCTTTTAGAAGCCATTTAATGTTGGTATGGTACATTAACACCTCTATAGGGTTTAGTTAGGCTTCCTTTGCTTCTAGGCCATTGGATGAATGCTGTATAGACGTTAAGATTAACTTGAACCCTCTATATAAAGGTTGCAAAGGTCTTCCACTACCATATTAGTTGAGAGCTGCCTTAAAAGCTATGGGTTGGACTTTGCTTGTCTATGAGTGAGTTGAGGGTAAGGAGAGCCTTCTCAATGTACCCTTTGAAGTTATGATCGTGAGGTGTATGGAGTTGCCTGGTGCTAAGGGATGTATCTTAAGTAGTAATTAGGAGGTGTACATATGCCTTTCAGTCAAGTTACATCTAAGCTACAGTCGCTTGTATAAGGGCAAGATTAAGGACTCATCTTCTTAGCTTCCTAAGGTAGCTCTACCGTTGGGGCGTGTGCCTACATGGGGTTGTGGGTAGAACCTTTAGGCCTTGCTTTTCAATCTTGAATGCAAACGGAGGTTACTGTGGTGATTATAGTGGTAGAGGAAGCCTATTTCCTAGCCTTAGTTTCCCAACTAGGGTTAACCAGAGGAGCTTAAAGTGACATCCTCGAGCTTTCTCTGTTGTTTCATAATTGCCTAGATGGAGTGGCTAAATTAGTTGTCCCCATTCTCTCTAGGTACTTTTGTAGGTAGTCAAATCACCTAGGTGGAGTAGGGACCTTCCTTTGGAAGATGAGAGTTGTCAAATCACCTAATGGAATTTTCTATTTTTAAATAAGCTTCCTTATACACTTCTGCTTAGCTTGCTTTTCTTCTCCTTTTATTTATTGGTGTGCTTTAGCATACGAGAACAAGAAGTATTCCGAAATGTTAGCATTGCTATGGATTTAAGGAGTACACTCAAGGACGACAATCAACCTGAGGTCATGAGTGCGATGTAGTTGTAACTTAAGAATATATGTAACTCACGGTGTTAATATAAATATTAACTTAGGGTATATACTCGAGGATGAGAATCAACTCAAGATCATGATAATGATGTAGGTTGTAGCTCAAGATTAGGTGCAACCCACTATGTTAGTGTAAATATTAACTTGGGGTGCATATGTAAGGATTAGAATCAAACTGAGCTTATGAGTACGGTATTGGCCACAACTTAGGAATATATGCAACTTGTGGTGTTAGTGTGAATACTAGCTTAAGGTGCGTACTCGGGGATGAGAATCCACTTAAGGTCATGAGTGTAATGTAGGTCATAGCTCGAGAATATATGCAAACTATGGTATTAATGTGAATACTAACTTAGGGTGTGTACTCAGTAATGAGAATCGTCCTAAGGTCATAGCTTGGCTTTAGTAAGGATATATGCATGTGTGCATGTGTGCCCATACAAAAGGAAGATAAGTGTAAGGAACTCACCCTTTAATTAATTACTATTACAGTTGCATATGTTTCTAACCATACTACAACTAGTAAAAATAAGGCCTTAGATTGTTGATGTTCTACATTCATAGAATGGGCTGTCAATTTAAGGTTTCTAACTTATAAGCTCCTTTTCTTGCCTCCTCTACTATTCGAACTAGATCCTCTCAATTGGAGGTAAGCTTGCCTTATCCTTCAATCAAACCAATCATCTCTAATTTTTTGCATACTATGTCTTCGAGGCGAAAAACATTGCACTTCACTTTTCAATTGTAATATTGGGTGGCTTGCCATTGGTAAGCCGCTATTTAAGCTCATGCAATGTTATGCACCTCTTCAATAATGTCTAAGGTAGCCTATAATGCCATATGATTGGTGTTGATGTCAAAGTGCTGGACCTTATTGGTGGTAGCTCTAACTTGATGAGGAGAAAACTTCTTCCCAATTATAAGAGGGAAAGGAGTTTGACCAATAGAAATCTTATATGTTGTATGATATGCCCAAAGTATGTTTGGGAGCTCATTAGCTCACCTACCTCTTGCTCACTCTATCCTTTTTCTTGAGGCTATTGAGGATAATCTTATTAATAGCCTCAACCTGGCAATTGGTTTAGGTTAGGCTACAAATGTACAGTATAGTCTGATGTCATTTGTCATAGAATTCTCTAAACCTAATGTATCAAATTATCTTCCATTATTGATAATCCAGCTACATGGTACTCTAAAGTAGGAGAGTATCTAAGTAGGTACAAACCTTTTAATGATTTAGGTTATGATGGTCATGATGGCCAATTCTTTAACCTACTTAGTGAAGTTATCGACTGCTACTAAGATAAATTATCGACCTAATGATGCCTTTAAGAAAGGTCTAAGGACATCCAGTCCCTACTTAGCAATCAACCATAAGGTTTTCTAAGGGTAAAGCTTCAAGCTTGGAGTATGGGTGATCGAAGGCATGCTTTTGGCACTAGTAGCATTTTTTAACTAGGGCTTTAGCGTCTTCCTTCGTCATCTACAAATGATATCCTAGTCTTAGTGCTTAAATATATAAGCCTAAGCTTAGATGTGATTATCGCATATTCCTGTATAGAGTTCCTCCAGGGCACAAGTGCCCTCTTCTTTTCTAAGGTACCTTAGTAAGGAGATGCTTTGCCCTAGCTGATATGGTATATTATTAATCAAAGTATAGTTAGCTAAGCTGTAGGCTAGCTTCTTCACCTTTCTCCAATCATCAACCGGTGCTCTAATCTCTAAGTTTTCTATGATGGGTCCATCTAGTAAGGCTCAAGGTTCGTACGACGTATCTCGAGGATCTCTTGTTCATGTGCTTCTATGCTTCATTTAAGGAGGTATTGTATAAAGAGAGGTTTATTGTCATCATGCTATGTAGGAACAATGAATGAGGCTAACCTGGACAGCTATTTGCTTCTACGTTTTCTATTCAAGGGATATTGTTGATCATTTAGGAGGTAAACCTTACGAGTAGGTCCTAGACTATTTTATAAATATTTGATCATCATCTCCCCTTTGGTCTCGTACTCCCCTTTTACCTGCTGGACCACCAACTCAGCTTCTAAGCTCTGATATCTTTAGCAATCCCTAGGCTAGTAATGAGTGCCTTGTATTTAGCCTTATTGTTGCTTCCTAAGAAGCTAAACATTATAGCATAGAGTGCTTTGGTGTCATGTGGGCCTTGAATTGTTATACTAGCCCCGTTCCCCTCCCCTTCTTAGTAGAGGAGCCATTGATGTGGAGTATCCATACAGGTATGTCAAGCTCTAGTTGTGAGTCACTCGGTCAAGTGTATTCTACTATGAAATTAACATAAATCTAAGCCTTGATTGCTTCCTATAGTAAAATTGGACTTCATAGGCACTGAGCTCAAGGGAGTATTTCATCATTCGATCTGAGGCATTGGACTTTTGAAGGACAGCTTTAAGTGGTTGGTTGGTTAACAAGGTGATTAGGTGGGCTTAGAAGTATGATTTGAGCTTCTATATAGTGATGACTACATCTAAGGAAAACTTCTTGACCTTCATATATTTGATCCTTGACCCTTATAAAATGTGGCTGACATAATGTACAGAATTATGTTCTCATCCTTTAGCTCGAACAAGAATGGATGACAATGCTTTGTCACTAACAGCGAGGTAGAGGTATAGCTCTTCACTAGGTATAGGCTTGGAAAGTATGGGTGGGCTTTCCAAGAAGTCTTTCAGGTTGTCAAAGGCTCTTTAGCATTCAATAGTGAATTTGAACTTAATCAGGTTCTTCAATAACTTAAAGAATTTCAAGCATTAGTTAGTGCTTCTAAGCACAAATTTATTAAAGGTAGCAATTCTTTTGTTAGGCGTTGGACTTTGTTTATGGTTTGGGGGGGCTTACATGTCCGAAATTGCTTTTATCTTGTCCAATTTGGCTTCTATTCTATGTTTTATCACCCTAAAGTTGAGGAGCTTCCTCAATGCTACCTTGAAGACGTATTTCTAGGGGTCCAACTTCATTTGGTACTAGCAAAGTGTTTGGAATGTTTATTGGAGGTCTTTGATATGGCCTTTCCTATCTTTACTCTTCATAATCATTTCATCTTCATAGAATTCAATATTCCTGCAAATTTATGGCTTAAATAAGCCTTTGATATGCCATATCGGTATTTTTCAAGCCAAAGGGTATAACTTTATAACAATAGGTTTTGAAGTTTGTAATAAACGAGGTGTCAACTTCATCTTCGGGAGCCATCTGGATTTCGTTATATCCTAACTAGGCATCCATAAAGTTGAGTAGTACGTGTCTGGATGTCTAATTGACGAGCTAATTAATATAGAGGAGAGGAAAACGATCTTTAGGGCATGCCTTGTTGAGGCCAGTATAATCTACACACATTTGTTATTTATCATTTGCTTTCTTTATGAGTACGGTATTTGCAAGCCAAGTTAGGTATTCTTCTTACCTTATGAAGCCGATTTATAGTAGCTTTTGCACTTCTTGGTCAATCATAGCTTATGCTTTAGGGCAAAATGTCGCTTCTTCTATTTAAGTAGGCGGATTATTGGGTCGACATTAAGATGATGAGTGGCGTTAAGTATGTTGATAATTCTTAACATATCTTCTAAGGTGGACATGAATGTGTTCATGTTTTGTCTAAGGAGTTCTACGTTTCCATCTTTCTTATCGTTGGATAACTCTGTCCTAATTCTTATGGTAATTCTTAAGGTACCCAAGAGCTCAATTTCTATAGTTTTCTTGGTTGGCTCTCCTTGAAGTACTGAGGCTGTAATGGTAGTAGACTCTATGTTCATAACGTTGTCTTTAGTTTAGGCTTTAAGGTAGAGGGATTTAAATAACTTCTAGTTCCCTCAAGCTTCACCAACTTTGGTTACTGTCACAAATGTCACTTTCAAGCACCTTTGGCATAAGAGCATGTCAAACTTTATAATGCTCAACTGGCTTAGAATTATACTATATGGCGAACAATGGTTGATGATGAGGAAGTCGATGGATTTTGTAGCGATGTATTCATTGTTGGATAGTTGTATTAGGAGGGTAATGATTCCTTTGGTAAGCATAGGTTTTCCTCACCTGAGACCTATAAGGCTATGCTTGTATGGTTAGAGAGGTTCATCCAATTAGTCTTGCATTTGTTTGTAGGCATTGTAGAAGAGTATGTTCACCAAGCCTATACTATTGACGAATGTTCTGGGAATGGCAAAATAACTAATTTCAGCATTTATTATAAGAGCATCGTTACCAGGGAAGTCAATGCCCTGTTTGTCTTCATTAGTGAAATTGATTGTCATGTCTATCCTTAGCTTTTTTGCTCTTACGAAGTATACTTCATACTGGGCTACCATGGCTGTAGTATCTGAGAGGAGGCTAAGTCCCCCAAATGTAGTGTTCACTCATCCCCATTGTCCCTAATGGTTTTACTCATTTGCGGGAGCATCATTTTACTTATTATGCTGTTGCTATTAAGCATGTTGTTGCTGTTCTACTTGACAGCATTGGGTTAGCCATTGTATTTTTATTCATTTCGTTTGTTATGAGGTTGTTGATTTCCTTTACAGAAAAGACCTTCAGTCACATTCTTAAGATTATGGCTTTGTCAATATTATGGCTATACTCTCAATGGTAATCGCAAAACTTACCTATATTTGTTGCTTCTAGGGTTTTGTGAACACTACATGCTCATAGGAGCTGTTGCTTGACCTCATGCATGGTTTCCCCTAGAAGCCTATTGAGGAGTGTATACAAGGAGTAGTTTGGAACTTCTATCTCTTCCTTTATTACTTATCTTATGTCGGAGACTATGGTTTAGGGTCCTTGGGCCCTATGTATCCCTTCACTTACCTACATATGTTGTTGTCCACCTCGAATTAAGCTTTGGTGGATTCTTTTTAGGTTACGTAATCTTGGCCACTTGCATGAACTCATTTGAGAAGTTAGGCTTGTTTAATAAGATTGCATTGAACAATCTTTTGGTGGGGTTTATTCTTGTGATGAGGGCCTATAAGGTCATCCATTGTTGAGCTTGGATATCTGTAGCTTTGTGTGATTAAAGTACTTAATGTATTCCAATAGGGTTTCATTTGGGCGCTTACATTATAGAGTATTGAAAAGTCCCTTCTCAAGATCTTTGAACTTAGGAAGTGTTGCTAAAATTTGCCTCCTAGGTCATTGAATGATGTGATGGAGCCATTGGGTAAGGTGTTGAACCAAAGTAAGGTTGTTTTTACTAGTGTGTTAGGAAAGGCCTTGCACATAATTCCGTTGAAAAAGTTGTACAAACTCGTCATTGTTCAAAAATGGACAAGGTGATAATCTGGATCGGTGGTTCCATCATATGTATTAAGGTACAATAGTCTTGCACCTATAGGTAATGTTTCCTCTATGATTGAGAGGATGATAAGACACTTGGTTAGCATGGAGCGTGATGCATGGGTAAATGACTTTACCTTCTTCTAGTTGTGGACGATGGATGCATGAAGGATGTTTCTTCGATGTTCATCTCATTGAGGGCTTTTGGTAACTATTTTGGGGACAGGTCATCTTATGTGTTCATTTTACCACATCTATGATTCAGACGTTAACATAGATCCTTGTAGGTCTACTAGTCACACCGAGTCTAGTCATGTTGTGCGGTTCGTAAATTGTGACTTGGATTTGGTTCTATAGAAGAGTTGGCAATTGCCTCCTCATTAGGGCATTTTTTAGATGCATTTTTAAGCATCACAACATTTTTATATAGGATTACATTATAATCCTAAGTCCTTATACTTTCTTCAAGCATTTTTTGGACAAAGAGTCTAAGGTCTTGGACAGTAAAAGTTGCATTGGCTTGTAGTGGGGGCATTGCTGTACGTTGTGGTAAGGGTGTTATGTTGCTATCGTATGGCTGCAACATATTGACATCACCCAAAATGGTTGCATGGGGGTTATTTTTTTTTATTCTAGCCATCCTATGTATGGTCACTTGCAACGGTGGGCACCAAAATATTAGTTGGTTTGACTAACTTCAAAGGATCTTATTGGATTGGTCTTGGTATGGGCCAAATCTAACAAGCTCCTTGCTCTTGAAGACCTATAAGAATGCTCCCTATAGGTAGTACCATGAAGGCCTTCGAATACTCAAGTTAGTAAGAAGGATGATAAGGTAGAAATGGGAAACTAAGGAAAGTAAGCACTCAAGACCTACAAATCATAAACATGCTTATCGTATGTATGTATGTATGTATTTAGGTATGGTATAGAGATCACTTAACCTCTGATCAAGAATTAGGGTTCAATACCCTATGTGTTGGCTTCCTTTCTTTACTTATAGTGAGTAGGAGTAGGATTAACTAGATGTGTGTCGGCTTAGGGTTCATTTGTATTAGTAGCTAGCAAGAGGGGACATGTTCTATGGAGTCGATAGGGTGACTTTAGGATTAGTCGATCATTACCACATTAGTAGCCATGTTTATGATTTGTAGGCCTGACATCCTCAGGGAAGGTCAGGCAAATTAGCCATACTATGGATGTCAAGTGACAATTAATGAGCAAGATCTTGAGTAAAATGATTAAGGATTCATACCTAGTAGATCTAGTGTCTCATCTAAGGTAAGCCAAATGTTAGAAGGCTTGTATGGTTAAGAGTGTTTCTACTTGCCTAACCCGAGCAAGAGGGGGAGAGCTCCCATTGTTCTAAATTCCTCTAGCCTACTGCAATGGTCTTCATACACAAGGGAGGGCACAAGAGGGAGGACTTTAGCGTTGTGGTTGTTATGGTGCTCGCTTAAGTCCTTGGAGGGACATTTCCTTGCTTTATTTTCTTGGGGTTGGAGGCGAATAAGGAGTCTAAGTAAAGAAATGATCATCTCTAAGATTGGTGGGCCTTAGTTGAAACTGACCTTTAGGTTGAGTGAAAATTTGGTATCAACACCCAACTTATTGAAATGATAAAAATTTACATGTGCCTACAAAATCAACTTGCTTAGCTGAATCAAAAGTTATAAAAGTGATTGTTTATCACTAAAAGTTGTGAATCACTAAAGTATTTTTTTTTTACGACAACAATGATAGTCAATCATTAGAAATATTGGGGTATAGCAAATAATAACAATAAGAAATTATTTTATGTACCTACGTTTTCTTTCTTTTTTTTTTCTTTTTACTTTTCCGTACATATACATTCACCTATTGTACTTTTTACTGCTGTGTTTTGAAGAAAACACGTGAGCTTGTAATATAACAATAGATTTTAAAAAATACCTGAACTTAGAATAATGCTACGAGATGAACAATAAGACCGACTAAATTAAACTAAAACCAAAAGTAAATTTTCCAATTTGGTTCAAAAAATTTTCAATGCAAACTAAAAGGAAAGATTATGATTGATTTAGAGGGGTAACTAAACTTAAAAAAAAAAAAATAACTATCTTAAGAAATAAGGTAATATTATATTTGTATTGTTAAAAATTCTTTGATTATAACATAATGTTTAAATGTAGCCTTACTTGAAACGTGTATGTGCACAAACTTTTATACCATAGGATAGGTTATTAGAATATTTATATAGATTGATTCAAAATTTATATCATATAGTAATTTTATAAGTAAAAATAGTTTTTTTTTTTTTTTAATTTTTAAACAACAGCTATGGGTCGTTGCTCACGGTTAAGGGATGGTCACCTACAACCAGTTGATGGGTTGAATGACCTATTTTCTTAAGTGAGTCATGACCTACCTAGTTATTCGGTGATTGATTTGGTAACCTAAGGCTAGTGGGTAGCTAGCGACCATTTGAGAGGAGTTGTGTTACCTTTTTTAAGTGGTCATTGGTCACCCCTTAGCTTTATGATGGCTAGGGAGGCTCTTTTTTATTTTTGTGTTTTTTTTAATTGTTTTTGTATTTTTTTAGTTTTTTTGAATTTTTTAGTTATATGTTATGTTTGTGTCTACACACATATATATACATATATATTATATTACATTACATTACATGCATATTATATTATTTATGAGCATATACATAATATATATTAGGTTTATAATATACATATTATATTTTACATATAATATATATTCCATATATATTATATTTAATTTTACTATTTATTTTATTTAATTATTTTGATTTTTTTTATAATTTTTCTTTACATTTCATTAATTTATTTATGTTTTTTTCTTTTCATTTTTCTGTATTTATTTATTATTTAATAATACATGTAAGCATTACATGTATACTAGGTCAATGCTACTTTAGTGCTATGTAGTAAATAACAACTATATTAATTTAAAGTTAACAGTATTATAAGAGTAATTCTCTATTTTAACTCCAAGTTGAGACATCATAATTTATTTAAACTTGTCATAACATTGGTCCTTATTTAAATTTATTTCTAAATATTGATAACCTTTCATGTGATTTTCTAGCTCTATTTACCTTTTAGATTCTACTAAATCATGTTATTATTAGAAGACAGAAGTTGTAATATGAGATTAGAGAGCATGTATTTAATTTCTCTTTAACTATAAATTATAGGTTAATCAGTAAACTAAAGCAAACCAAATCAGTATGTTATGGTTTGGAAAATTCGTTATCCAAACCATACGGTTTATAGGAAAATGATAAAATCCTAAATTATACTTTTGTGAGTTAGTTTGGTTGATGGAAACCTGAGCAGGAACACCCATCCGGGTAATGGCGGTGCAAACTATATCCCGGCGGCGTTGGTACTGTAACTTCTTATTTGGGGTCCCAGCATGTGATGGACCAATTTTCAAACAATAGCCTCGATAAATGGGATTAATTTTCTTTTTTTTTTTTTTTCATCCATTGGACAAATGGGATCAATAGTTTGAACCACCAATATTTAAAATAGCATGTTCACACATGATAAAAGAATCTGTGGACGCATCTTGACTCAAAAATCGATACCCACATAGCCAAGTCAAAACAGGACTCCCAACACCTGCCCCCACGCTCCACATTAAAGTAATGCACGATGATCTATCGTTGCACAGCGATTTTGACTCTCTTTCACTGATGAGTCCAGCTGTCAGTGAACCTAATTGGACAATAACAAAGGTAGCTAACATGTCCAATTAAAGGATCAAATTTCGCAGCAACCCGACAGCAAGTCTTCCACTGGAGGCTAGCACATACAAAGTATAGGAGATGGTATTGGGATAAATTATTATATGATGACTTAAAAATAAGTGTTCGATCCAAACCGTTGATTAATTTATAAATTAATCTCAACTGATAAATTTCCTCTTTTAAAATCCCTGCTGTTAGATCATTTCATGTCACCAAATGGTGATTGGTGCCTTATTCTAATAATTTCCCTACAGTGTTTATAACAAGATTTATGTAAGTTTTCTTTCTCTCTTTGTTTGTTTTTTTTTTTTTTCCCTTTACCCATCTAGAAGGCCTATATAACCATTAAGTAAAAGTTAGAAGACGGGTATGCTTTTTACATGCATGAAATAGAAAAAAATATTCATGATACTAAGAAGCTATACATTTGGATGAATGATCAGTAAATAAAAGTAATATTTAAACATAAAATTACTACTTACATTTTCGTATATTAGAATATCGTAATTTAATAACGTCGGGAAAGACGAGAGCCACTCATGCAAATTCTACATGCCCAGGTATTTACTACAAAAGAAGTCTAACTAGTATTCAACACAAGTTTAACTCCTCTTCCAATCCTTCCCAAACTATTGCTGTAAAGTGGTCAACTATAGCAGTAGCTTTCTGAAACACAATATAATCGAGCTGTTTCAAACCAAATAATGGACTAGTATGCTTTCTACTCTAGTGATTTATGTTAATCTAATTCTCGTCTCTTTTCAAAGTATTTTCAGCATTATCGTCTGACTCCTTTGACTATGAGATTATGGCTACTGGCGGAGATTCCATATTTAGGTGTAGATATAAAGGGTACGGCGGCATTTTCTAACTCCATACTCCAATATATACTAATCAATAACATAAGGTATATTAAGTTGTAGATATAAAGGGTCCAGCCTTTTTAAATTCTATACACTAATATATACTAATCAGTAAACACGTAATTTTAGCCGAAAAAAGAAAAACGTACACAAGTGTACAGATGTATATTAGGAGGATGCACAATTACAATGCGTGTGTTATAAAATAAATTAGCGTACATGTGTGTGCATATATATATATACTATTATGTTGATATGTTACTATAAATATTAACACTAATTTTTACTTTTATGCAAGAAATAGTTACAAGATATTCTCATGACAAGTTGGGATTTAGTTTTTTAGTTTTTAGGTAAATTACATGCACATCCTTTGAAAACTTTTAAAATTGCATGATTCCCTACTTTTCCAAAAATCTGCACCTAAATCTCATGAAATAGAGGTTGGGCCCAGCTTTTGTATGAGTTGTTCCTTTGGCCATCTCTAACCATAAGTGATTATACAAGTTATTTATAATGCTACATCAGCACTTAAACCAACCTTTCCTCCCAAGCACTATCCATTTTATTCTTTTGTTACTTTGAAGCTTTTTTTTTTTTTTTTTCTGAAGTTTTTATGGGTCCCATAGGAAAATTACTTTCAACAAAATATTGAAACATTAAAAAAATAATAATGAGACTAGTTTATGATTTAACATATCAATTAAAAATAAATTAATAAATTTAATGGTAATACTATAAAATAAAAATATAATTAAAAAATTACATATTAATTAAACATGTAATTAAGAAAATTCAAATTTTTATTATCCATGAAAACATTTAATATTTAATGTATTCACTTAAATATATAACGTATGGGCTAAGAGGTTATTCTCTTTAAATGCCCAAAATTCATCTCTTAAAGTTATTTCACTTTTTTCATGAGATAATTAAAAGAAAAAGAAAAAATAAATAAAACAACCTAATTTTTTAGTTACTTGTGTCATGGTGTATTCCTCTTAATGCTCTCGTGTAGCATTAAGTGCTCTTAACTACACTATGGAAGGCAAAGTTTAACATGAAAATCACACACACAAGGTTTTAGATAGAGAAAGTAGAAAGGGAAACTCTGATTATTAACTAAATTCTCCTTAATGTCTAGATGAATGTAAATGAGGGGAGATTCCCTATATATACAAATGGCTCCTTATAATGAATGGCTAAGATTTATGTTATCTAAGGGTGACAGTTGTATTATATCAACCTATCTTACTTACCAGCCACCTACCATACCTATTGTTATACATCGAATCTAGACATATCTAGAATCCTTTTACAATCTTTTAATTTCTAGAATCTTCCTTGAGTTTGGACTTAGGCTTTTCTCTTTCAATGGGTCATAAGATCCTCTTTCTAATATCTTCTTTGTCTTATCTCTTGTCATCAGGCTCATGCTAGGCATCTAAAGCCTTGAAAACTTAGTTTGTGACATTCTCCTCCACTCAATTTAGAGACATCTTCATCATAGCTTCCGTCTTGAATTTTGATCCATTCAATACCTTGACCTTGTTTTCCTATATATACCTTTATTATGAGAATATTCGTTAACCTGCATTTTTCCTACCAAATGTGGCACCATACCTTTATAGTCATATCCTTAGTTGTTGAGGCTTCATCCTACCCTTTTAAGTCTATTAGGTTTGAACTTTGTGGGACCTTATCATCTATCCTTTCCTCAACCTCTCCCACCAAAGTCAAGCTATCTACTTTCATTAATGCCGCCTCTTCTATTGTAATTTGTATTGAAGTAATAAGCTTTTTGCTTGTCCCATCTTCTTACTTACTGGAATTATGCATTGAGAACCTTGATTGAGCTAGAAAAGATAATTAGATTAGGGAAGAATCATAGCATCGTTCCTATCTAAGAAGTCCATGCCAATGACAAACGCAAAATCACCCATAAGAATTACTTCAATATTCTCCCTTCCTTGCCAATCTCTAATATTGAATTCTACATTCTTAGTAACCCCATAAGTAAGAAGCTCCTTGGAGTTAACCATCTTGAGTTAGGCTTTACTTCATTCAACCTTCAGCTTAAGCTTAATCGCAGTATGCTTTGATGAATAAATGTGAAGCCCTCGTATCTTCCATCACTTTTATCTTCCTTCCAACCACTTTAGCAGCCATATACATTAAACCTTTCTCTCCTATGTATCTTAAGATTTCATTGCGTAGAGGAGACAGATAGTACCAAGCTGACTCTTATCATCTTGATCGGTTTCATCCCATACAATGAGAGCATCTAACCATTTCCTTTTCGGACAATCCTGAGCATAGTATAGTCCATCACAAAAATAGCACTTAAATTATTGTATCCTTCTCTTATTTGCAATCCTCCTTCTTCCCCTTAGAGGACTTAGAGATCTCTTATCTTCCTCTTCTTCATTACTTATGGAAGGCTAGTCTTCCTCCTTTTATAATTCCATAAGGTCCTCTACTATAGCAATAGCTTTAGAGATATTTTCCATCTTGTGATACTTTAATTCTACCTTAACCCATGATTTTAGACCATCTAAGAATATAACAAGAGCACCATTTAGGTTGAGGTTTGGTATCTCCAACATTAGTTTTGAGAATTCTTGGGCATACAGCTTTTTACTAGTCTTTTGTTTGAGATGTCTAAGTTTAATCTTGGCTTCCCTCTTAGCATTTTGAGGAGAGAACTGATCTAGGAACTCCACTACAAAGTGTGGTTACAAGATAATCTCATTAGCCTTTCTTCTCCACCAAATTATTGTTGTATTCCTCAACTATAAAGCTATCGTTCTTACTTTACTCCCATCATCGACAAGCCCCATTGCTCCAAAGTATTGCTTGATACCCCAAAGAAAGTTATCTACCTCTCTTTACATTATGTCCCTTTAAAACACTTTAACTTCAACACTTCTTCCCTTGTAATTGGTTGGATAGTTACTCCATTAGCAAAGTATCCTAACATGCACTAATTGGTTATTAAGGTCTTTGATCTCCTAATGCATAGCCAAGATAGGAACATAAATTCTAGCCTCATAAGCCTTTTTCTTATCACCAAGGGCATCTACTTAACCCTCAAGTGTGCCATCCTTCTGTGCAATAATCTCATTACATTGCTGCAGTTCCTCCAAGGCATTGCTTAAGGCCCTATGCAACTCACCTTAGAGTTCCTTTTCAATCTCCTTTATATGGGCTTAGGATTTTATCAAGTTGCTCCTTTACCTCAGTTATACTTAACTTAGCCTTCTTCATCTTGGCATTCAAGGAATTCAACATATCCTGAGATCTATCCCTTTACTTGATAACGTGATGATTATCTATATCAGCTACTTAGTCAACCACTTGGTTGCTGTTCTCAACTCCATATGATGACATTTTGTTATGAACCGTGACTAAGAACAGTCAAGACTGATTGCTGAATGGGTCCAAGCTTACATAAAACTTAAAAGAACTAATGGAAGAAAGTATCAAAGGAATGAATAATGAATGAAAGGTAAGTAAAACCTATGAACAGCTTCAAAGGATATGACGCACCAATGAAACTTTTGAGGACTTACGGTACAATTCGATATGACGCACGAATCGGTTCGGTGAGGTTACTTACCACCTTGCCTTACTCAAGTGTAAGGATAAGAGTTATACGAAGACTAAACAAATAGTGTTTACGTAAGGAAAAAAAAAAATACTTAAGTGTATTTAGAATAATTTAATCTTTATAGCTACAAATATAAGGGTATTTACAATCATAAGTTAAGGCAACTTGCCTAAAAAGGGCAAAATAAAAAGGGCATTTCTTAAGGGAGTAATATACAAAATACAAAAGGGGTAAAAATGAATATACAAGAAAAACAATCATTGGTGCAACGGATTGTACACATGATACTATACACGTAGCGACGCTATATTGGTGAGGTTGTTAGAAGATGTGGACAAAAAGTACAGATGGCTGGCTTAGGTATGAGTGGGTAATCTTTAATTATATGTATTACAGAAAGATAGGTAGTCATACGACTCGACGTGAAGGGTGACTCGGTAAGGAAGTACTTGGCCTTAAGAGGGGTCGGCTGGAATAGAAGTATTCGTTATGCTAGTCCCTCTAGTCCTCAAGTTTGGCTGTAGGTTAGAGGTTTAGTAGCCTAATTCTCATTATCCCCTCAGGGTGGTTTTAGATTTGGGATCAAATCTAAATGGTTTTCACTCAATTCTCCACTAAGGTGATACGGATTGAGGTTAGCAATGTCAAAGGCGTTAGAAATCCCATAGCCCTCGAGCAATTCCAATCTATAGGCATTTTCATTGATCTTCTAGAAGATTTTGAAAGGTCCTTCTGCTGTTGCAGATAATTTGTTCCTCCTCTTGTTCAGGATTCGTTCCTTACTGAAGTACAACCATACAAAATCTTCCGACTAAAATTGTTTAACCATCCTACCCTTGGTCTTTTCTCGCATTCTTTTAGTAGCTTGGTCGATGTGCCGAGTGATCTTATTGTATATATGCTGAAGGGATTGTGCTCTGGCTACAACGTCAGGGTCCTCTTACATGGATACTGGTGTAGGGGTGTAGTTGAGGGGTAACTGGGGATTGAATCCATATACAACTTCGAAAGGAGTCTGCTTAGTAGTGTCATGTACTATTTAGTTATAGGTGAACTCGACCACTAGCAAGTAGACATCCTAATTTGCCAAGTTCTTCCCTACTCCAACTTAGAGTAGTGATCCTAAAGTATGATTAACTTCCTTTATTTGGCCATCAATTCGAGGATGATATAAGGTACTGAAGAGTAATTTAGTCCCCAGTCAATGCCATAAGGTTCTCGAGAAATGGTTTAAGAACTTCGGGTTTCTATCGGAGACTATACTTCTCGACATGCCTTGTATTTGCACAATCTCCTATAAGAAAAGAGAAGTAATAGTCGAAGCGCCATTAGTCTTGGTATAAGGTATGGAGTGTGACATCTTGTTGAACCTATCCACAACAACCATTATAGAATCTCTACCTCAGGCAGTTTGCGGTAGTCTAAGAAAAAGTCCGTATTTAATTCGGTCTATGACCTCGTTGCAATAGGTAGGGGCATTGCTTTCCCTTGCTCGGCTCGAAACTTGGCCTTTCAGCATACAACAAAACTTGATGCACATCTCTCTTCATTCTCAAGCAAAAGAATCGACCATTCAACAGTTTATAAGTTTTCCTTTCTCCAAAATGTGCGGAGAGTCCTCTACTATAGGCTCCCTGATCAGTAGCTCCCTTAGTGAATAAGTCAGCACGTATAATTTTCCACCTTGAAACAAGTAGCCATCCTCCACATGATACTTATCTACTGTCTTCCCATCAACGCATTGCAAAATTATAAGTTTGAAGTGTAGATCCTCGGAGTACTATTATTTGATACTTGTGAACCTAAATAGCCAATTCTACAATTTAAATAAAAGTGCTTGCCTTCTCAAAAGAGCATTTGCAACTGTGTTTCTCTTTCCTTACTTATATTTTATTACAAAATTGAATCTTTTAAGAAATTCAACCCATCTTGTCTGCTACTTCAATAACTTAGTTTGACTTCAGAAGCAGCTTAGCAATTCATGATCAGTATATATGACAAATTCTCTCAACAGTAAATAGTGCTGCCATACTTATAGTGCTTGAATTAGTACCAAAAGTTTCTTTATTATATACAGAGTAATTTAACTGGGGTCCTTGGAGCTTCTCACTTTGGAAGGTAATTGGTTGGCATTCCTGTATTAGGATAGTGTCTATTACAATGCTTGATGTATCGTATTCCAAATAAAAAAGTTTCTTGAAGTCAGGTAATACTAATGTTAAGGCAGAGGTCAATCTTTCTTTTACTGTGGCAAAGCTCCTTTCCTCCTTTTCTCCCTGTTGATCCTAGTTTTTTTATCCTTCTAGTTCTTTTTAAAAATTAGGTCTTCCCTAAACTAATTAGTACTAAACTCTACCTGTTTAATATTGATCCTTAACTAAGATTTAAAGAAAACATTCCTCTTTGTTCTAAAAACAATTTTAGAGTCGCTACTCGACTAGAGTCGGAAAAGATAGTTAAGTTATAACTAATTAGATGAATTGGTTATAACTTAGCTATTAGTTTAACAATTAAAACCAGTTTTACATAACAATTTTTTTTAAACTAGAGGATCTAGATCCGAAGTTTAGGAATTTTAAACCCTGACGAGTATTATTAGCTTTCCAAAATTATAATTAAACCTAAAAATCACCTTATAATTTTTAAAGACAAAACTTGATTATTGGTTACACTAATTGGATAAATAAAATAATCTAAACTAAAGAAAAAGGGAAATTAGTTTTTCTTTTTTTTTTTTTAATTTTTATCGTCGCTCCATAAGTACTTATATACTTACTATTTGGGATCAAACGTTCATAGTTTTTTTTTCGAAAACTTTAATAGGTGATGTTGATTTTAATTTTAAAATACACACCAGGTTTACGTTTTTAATTCATTTTTTTCCCAAAAAGTTCTAGAAAATGAAGGTCTTAAATTAAAAGCTTTATTTTTGAAAAAAAAAATATAAAAATAGTCCTAATTTTAAAAGGGTTAATTTATTTATTTTTTATATTTGAAAACATGATTTCTCTAAGTGTCAACAACAATTTTTATTCTTTAACTTATGAAATTACTTATTTTGGTTCCATTTTATTTTGTATTATTTCTACTTATTTTTATTAAACTAAATAAACTACTTTTTTTTCTTTCTTTCTTTCTTTTTATTATTACATTTACATTCAAAAATAATAATAAAAAAAGCAACAACTAAATAATAAATAAATATATAAAACTAAATAAATAAGTAAATGAACAAAATTGGACTTCGGACGTAGTGGGCATGTAGGTTAGACTTGGAGCGAACTTCAGGTCAATCACGCATTGAATCGGGTCTGTCGAGGTAATCGCCTGGAAGGGGTCACAGGTGTGATCGAGGGGCCTTAACTGATCACGAGCGTGACATGGGAGTAGATGGCTACTATCTTCAACTGATCCCGGACATGATGCTAGGGTGGATGGCCGTTGTCTTCAATTGATCATGGGCATAATACAAGGTACAGTGGTTAAGGTTCCATAGTGGTAGTTTGTTGGTTATGCTAGAGGCTATGGTGAGGCGTAGAGGTAGTTGGTTTCGAGTGCCTAAGTTACTAGAAGTGTTCTTAGGGTAGCAAGCCATGGTGTTGAGGTAGAGAGAGAGAGAAAGCTATCGGAAAAAGAGAGAGAGAGCACATGAGTGTTTATCCTTGGTTGTGGATGGTTGTGTGTGTCTTTTAGATGCTCGTAAGCCTCCTATTTATAAACAAATTCATCAAACAAACAAGGAAAGCTCGAGTTCGAATTTGAATGTAAATTCTAGGTTTTCAATTTTTTTTCTACCTTTTGGAGCTTGATTTGAATGCTCATTTGATTGAATCCGGATTTGTTATTGTATTTGATTCAAAGTAGGCCATGCGGAGGATGAATTTGCACCATTAATTAAGGTATTTCAATAAGGAAAAGCATGAAATCAGTTGCCAAAGTGAGGGGGTTAGGCCTGTTCTAGAGAAGGAAAGAAGAGGAAAATCGGGAGAAAATGAGGGAAAATTAAGGGAAAGTGCTAATGTGGCACCACGTTAGCCAATCTCAACCAACCTTAACCTGCCATGTGTCATAACATCATACATGGTAGTTGACGTAGCACGCCACGTGGCGCCACGTCAGCAAAGTTGTCCAATCTTACAATGCCACGTATCAAGACACGTGGTGCAGTGAGATCCTAACATATGGCAATGTAATAGTTAACAAAAAATAAAAAGTTCTCCCTGCCTTTGTCATGATTTGAACCCAACACCTCACACTTAAACCCAATGCTATGTCCGTATGCTTATTCGTTATACCATTAGCCTATGTCTTATTCATATGTGCAATTAAATTGCATATATGAACCAAGTCGCCTAGACTAAATTTAAATCTAAGCTTAAACTTAAGCCCAATGGCCTAATTTCTAAACTTATTTTAAAATTAAAAAATCTATCCTAATAAAAAGTTATTTTCTAAACCCCCTAAAATTTTCTATTTTTTGTAACTTTTTCAATTTTCTAACTTTTTTTCAATTTTATTTTCTAAACTTCTTATTTTTAGGTTTCTTTTTAAACTTCCTATTTTTGATATTTTTTCAAATTTCTTAATTTTTTATGATTTTTCTTATTTTTAAAGTTTTTTTTTTTGTATTTTCCTAAAATTCTTATTTTTTCTAAATTTATTAAAATTTTGGGTTTTCTATAATTTCTCATTTTTTTTGTGTTTTTCCCAATTTTAGGCCTATTGAGAAAAGAAAAAAATAAAAATAAAGGAGCAAAAATTAGGTTTCTACAACTGCTCTTCTTTATGATGAAGTTTGAATAAAACTTTTCCACAAAGATAAAGTGACACTACTTTTGCCCTTAGGGTGACTTTAAAACAACTATAGCTATCTTAAAATCAATTTGGATGAAAATGAAACTTGTTCGTGCCACTCTAAGTTTACTGACCTAGGTTTGAGTGTCACAAAGGGGTAAGCAATCTTATGTTGGAAATGATCTAAAAGTTGGTTGTGCCTCACTAGACTTACTAACCTAGGCAAAAGCGTCTCTCGAGGACTAGTAATTCTAAACTAGGCTCACTAACCTAGGTGAGAGTGTCTCTTAGAGACTAGTAACTCTAAACTAGGATTAATCTAAAACTTGACCATGCCTCACAAGGCCTACTAACTTAGGCATGAGTGTCTCTTAGGGACTAGCAACCCTAAATTAGGATTGATCTATAACCTAGTTGTATCTTACAAGACTCATTAACCAATGCAGAAGCATCTCTTGAGGACTAGTAACCCAAAAGTGGGATCAATCTAAAACATGGTTGTACCTTACTAACCTAAGTGAGAGCATCTCTCGGGGACTAGTAACCTTAAACTGGGATCAATCTAAAGCCTACTCATGCCTCACGTGGCTCACTATCGTAGGTAGGAACGTCTCTTGGAGTCTAGAAACCCTAAGCTGAGATCGATCTAAAACCTAGTTGTACCTCACAAGGCTTACTAACTTAGGTAAGAGCGTCTCTTAGGGACTAGCAACTTTAAACTAGAATCGATCTAAAACCTAGTCGTACCTTATAAGGCTTACTAACTTAGGTGAGAGCATCTCTTGGGGACTAGTAACCCTAAACTTGGTGTTGTGTGAAAAGGAATTGATGAAGAGAAGTACCTTACGGGCTTACTAAGAGAAAACTTGGCAAAAGGAAGTGCCCTATATACCTGCTTGGTGAATAGAGGGGTAATGCCCTATGGGCTTGCTTGAGAAAAACTTAGTGAAGGGAAGTGCCCTATGGATTAGAAAGATGAACTGATTTAGGATCGTGTCTTCGAAGGTTAGCTAAAGACTAAATGCAAAAAGTGAATACCTTATGGTTAGATGCTCTAGGGGTTTGTATATGCTCTTCTTCAAAATACTCCTCTTCTTCTTCATCTACCATGCCTGCTAAATCAATTCTTCTCCTTACTTGTCCACCTACTCCTCCACCTCAAATGAGTTGAGTTAGGTTCTGACCTCTAATAGGCTGACCACAATGGGTCAGTAAGATAATGCATGTACAACTCGTATTAAATCCATCAAAACATTAGTTACCTCATCAAGTCTCTTGTCGGTGCTTTTGGGAGTTCCTTGGGATTATTGTCCCTAGTGAACAACTCTATTGTCATCGCCAATACCAACATTCATACTCAGGGTAGTCATTTTTTCTCATAGATTCAAAGCTCAAACAAACACTTCAAGAAATTAACAGTTAACAACATAGCGATCAAATGAACATAGTAACTTGCTCTATTTCACACATGCAAAACAGAGTATAACAGAACATTGAAAACATACGTCAACTCGAACAAAACCTTCACTTTGATACCAAAAATGTTGCGAACTGTAACTAAGAACAGACAAGGTTGGTCGCTAAATGGGTTTAAGCTTACAGAAAGCTCGGAAAAACTAATGGAAGAAATCATAAAAGGAATGAATGACAAATGAAAGGTAAGCAAAACCTACGAAAAGCTCCAAAGGATATAACACACCAATAGAACTTTTGAAGACTCACAACACAATTTGATATGATACACAAATTGATCCAGTAAGGTTACTCATCACCTAGCCTTGCTCAAGGGTTAAGATAAGAGTGATACTGAGAGTAAACAAACAATGTTTATGTAAGGAAGAAAAATACTCAAGTGTATTAAAAATAATCTAATCTTTATAACTACAAGTACAAGAGTATTTATACCCATAAGTTAGGGCAACTTACCTAAAAAAGGATAAGACAAAAAGAGTATTTCTTAAGGGAGTAATGTATAGGATACAGAAGTGGTAAAAATGGATATATAAGAAAAACAATCATTGGTGCAATGGATTGTACACATGATACTACACACGTGGTGATGCTACATTGGTAAGGTTATTAGAAGATATGGACAAAAAGTACGGATAGCTGGCTTGCCTAAGTAGGAATGGCTTAATCAGTCCAGACTCTTTCTTTTTCGGCTTTTCGGTAAGAAAGATGCTGAGTAATTGGTCGGCTTAGGCGCAAGTGGGTAATCTTTAATTCGACATACTATAGAAAGATGGGTAGTCGTATGGCTTGACATGAAGGGTAGCTAGACAAGGAAGTACTTAGCCTTGAGAAGGGTCAGCTGGAATAGAAGGATTTGTCGTGCCAATCCCTCTAGTTCTCGGGCTCGATTGTGGGTCAAAGGTCTAGTAACTTAATTTCAATCACATTCTCCCTTCAAAAGCTTGCTTTAATGCCATTTGTCACATGTGTGTTCCTCTCAATGCTCTCACTCAGTTAGTGCTCCTAACTATACTATGGAGGGTTAAGTTCAACTTGAAAACCACACATGCAAGTTTTTAGATAGAGAAAGTAAAGAGTAACTCTTATTATCAATTGATCCACTCGATGTCAAGATGGATAAAAATAAGGGGAGACCCCCTATATATACAAATGACCACTTACAATGGATGATCGATATTTATTTCATCTAACTGTTATAATTGAATCATATTTACCTACCTTAACTCCTGTTTACTACCCTACCTTTGATCTACTTACCATATCTATTATTACACATTGAATCTAGACATCTCTAGAATCTTTTAAGAACCTTCCAACTTCTAAAATCTTCCTTGAATCTAAGCTTAGGTTTTTCTCATCCAATGGACCATAGGACCCTCTTTCCTATATCTCCTTTGTCTTGTCTCTGGTCATTAGACTCATGCTGGGTATACCCTTGGGACCTTAAAAAGTTATTTTGTGACACTTGTCACAGAAAAAATACTTGCTCAAGTAACTTTCTTCAAATGCATGGTGACTCCACATTGTAGACCTTTACCTCAAAAGTTGTGTGAAGTCACTTGCAATGGAGATAGCCTTAGATGACTTTTTCCTTCTAGCTGATGTAGACAGTTAAATTAATATATCTAATTAAGAACTGTAAAAAAATTAAAATATCCATAAAAGATTAAAAATTGTAGAAAAGGAAGAGAGTTGAAGGAATTTTAAAAAGAAAAAAGGAATAAACAAATCGATTCTACTGAGTTTGAGAAAATAGGAGAAGCCTAGGTTTATAGCATGCATACAAAGAATTTTATCGTATAAGAGCAATTGAACTTGGTGATGTCACTGTAGTTTCATGTGATTTTTCTTTTCTTTTTCTTTTTTGTATTTTAGTACTTTTTACCTTTACTTTATCAAATACATTAAACGCTATCTTACTGCTAATTGAACTTAAATTGTATGACAACCACCATATTAACTTTCAAGAGTGTAAATGTTGATTTTTTGATAAAGTTAAAGATCCATATAATTTCAAAAAATTTTAAAGGGTATCTAAGAAATTAATTCTTAGTTTTTAAATTATGATATTAAGAAAGTGGTACAATGTAGAGTGAGATAGTGAATTTAGAAAGTTGTATTAATTTTTTAAGTTGTATATATACGTATGCATATATATATTTTAAATTATACAAGATAGAAAGTAGGAGCTTATGTCTCTGATGATATAGACCATGGTTCAACAAGCCATTGAAGTAGAACGTATAATAGCCCCTTATCGATGATAGTGGTGTCTAAAAGAATAAATTTTAATGGAGTGTAATAGAATTTGCCATGTAAGTTAAAAATAACAGAATGTTAATTAGCCGAATGAAATATGATAAAAATAAAATTGTATTTCTAAGGAATAGATTAGAAGAGGAATAACTATTATCTTATTTGGTTAAATTTGAAGTTATACAAGTAATAAATGAGGAATGTATGAAAAAAATTCTAGAATATCTTTATGATAGTCCACAACTTCACTATTGGCTAAGGTTTCATGGGTAAAATATGAAAATATGTCAAAGTAAACTAAAGGATAGTAAATCCTTTGGTCTTGAGAAGGAATCATGATTCCTTATTTAACATAATAGGAATCATGTGGTGTAGCTGTTCTACAAATTAAAAATAATGATAATTCTATGAGAGAGCAACACTTATTCAATTTCACCCTCATAAAGTTGAGAAAATTGCCTTATAAAAGGATAAAGTATATCCTTCACTCTTTAAAACTCATCGTTTCCATTAATTATAGTGTCACATTTCTTTTTTTTTTCTTTTTTATTTTTTTCATGGAAAACAACATTCATATATTAAGAATAGAGAGTCAAGTAGTAAGAAAATTGAACCACAGTTTAGCTACGGCCAACTAACTTGTTTACATCCAAAAAAAAAAAAAGCCCCACTAAAAGGTTATCGAAAAGATCAAATCACATATTTGCTTGCTTTAGCTTTGACTAGTACATTAGTAATTACAATATTCTCTCTAATAATATGTTAGAAGATATCAAACTCAAAGTTCCAAAACTTTTTTGTAAAACCTACAAATAAAAATAAAATGAGTAAAAAAAGTCAAAGCCAATGGCTTGTGGGCAATTATGGGTTAGTAGAGGGCTAAATGAGTATTCTATTTTCAATATTAAAACTTAGTTAATCTATTCCCCTCACCTACAATCCCTTTGCTTTTACTTTTGGACTCCACCCTAGTAGACTAAAAAAGCACATGAGTTTCTCAATCATACTAATTTGTAAGGTTATTCAAATAGAGAAATTCATCTAACCTAATGTTTTTTTTTTTATATTTAGCTAAGGAAAAAGATAGCTCTGAAGTTTTGAGTTGAAGGGATTTGGTTTTAGGAAACCCAAGATGGTAAGTTTTTAATTAATAGGAATAAATGGAGAAAATTTAATGTAGTTCCTGATTTGAACCAAAGTTTTTTGTTTTGAATCATGCCAAGGCCTTTAAAATTTTCAAATGTCATAAAATTTGAATCAAAGCAAGGTTTATATAATTATGATTATGTTAATTTTTGTGTTAATATAAGTATGATTGAAAAGACATACCTAAGTGTCTTTTGACTGCTTGTTTATGAGTTCAAAATTGAAGGATCTTAAGTTTTTGGGTGTTGGATCAAGTGCTAAGGTTTTTAGAGAGAAGAAGATTGTTCTGGCAAGAATCCTAAGAGAAATAAAGGGAATATAGACAAGAACAAGGTTGTATCCATGCCCGTGTAACTTTTCAGTTGGGAGATCTCTAAAACAACACGTTTGTGTTGGTGTTGTGAGCATGCTCTTGAAACGTGAATGGAATACACAATTGTATTTTAGGCTGTGTACCTCGTTGACCATGTATCATTCTTAAAAGACACCCATGTTTCTTTTTCAAGTTGAACATATACTTTAATACACCCATGTGCATAGGTATCGTGAAGTTGTGTACCTCTATTTCTTTTATTTTATCTATTTATTAACTATTTTATTAATTCATTAATTGTTTAATCACCAACTTAGTAATTTAAGTACTTTATAAGCCATGCTTAAAGGATTAACATTAAAGTTTAGCTCTAGTAAGGTTGAAATAATAAGTTAGGTAACTGTTAGGTCTAGATTACTAAAAGATTATCTTTCATACATCATTAACTCAAGTATAAAATATTTTAAAGTGTGTAAAACATATCTATCAATCTTAAAAAAAAATATATATAAAAAAATTATATAAGTAACATAAACAATTTTGTCATAATATATAAATGTTGTATGCTACAATTGTGACATATGTATATTGTCGCAAAATCACATCTTGCAATACATTAAAATTTTATTTTACAATTACGACATAAGTATATTGTGGCAAAGTTCCATATTTAAGATGCGATTTTACGACGATACATTATTATTGCAAAATCAATTGCTACAAATTGAATATCATAATTATCAAATGCAACATTTATATAATGTCACAAAATCACATTTACAATATATGATTTTCCAATGGTATCTATGTAATTTTTTTATGTAGTTTATATTTGTGTAACCTTTTTAAAAATATCAATAAACATGCAAAAAAACTCAAAACTACTCTATATTTGGATTTAGCTTTGTCTTTCCTTACAAAACCAAGTATGTATTTACCATGTTTGATGGTTGTGCTTACTAAGTTAGAAACAAATATGAATTAAATAATTATTCAACTTAAATTACATACTGCTTATGTATAATTAGACCTAGAGGCTAAGAGTGTTAGATCCCTAAAGGGACACCCTTATGATCCTTTGGTGTTGTCCCTAGTGACAGTTGTTAATACCAATTTAGAATGCTAACACCTATAGTGGCAGTTCTTATCCTAAGTTCAATATATATGTGTGTATGTGTATATATATATATATATATATATATATTATGTACGGATTTGTAAGGTTAAGAGCATTTGACTAAATTAAAGAGAACTATATCAAATGCTTGTAATTCCCATTGTACTAAATGCATATGCATTCTAAATTGCATGGTATATGCTTGTGGTATTCACGTATTAGGTGTTAGCTCACTCTTTTATTTTTGCAACTATAAAAATCTTTGAAGAGCAAGTGAATTACAATGAATTTGGAGATATTTAATACTATTATTGAGATAGAGAGAGCGATGTTTCTACAATTAGGAAAAGCATTAGTAGTGAAAGGCTTAGTGTAGATGAACATGTTTGTAGATTTTGGGTATGAGAGATGAAACTCTAGTTGCTTAATGATGATTTGATTGACCTTTTTTAGAGAAGAGGAACCCCAAAATCTATTATATCATTTGATGATATTAATAATAGTTGTAGGAATTAAGCTCTAGTTGATTCATTCTTATTACTTGTGGTTGGATTGACTTGCTCGTAAGTCATTCAAACGATGCTTAAGTGTAGAGATTTGTTATCTATTATCTTTGGTAGTTGAAATAGTTATTATTCCTAGATTTAGTAAAAGTTTAGCTTAAAGTATTAGCATATTATTAGCTAGTAGTGACATATAGTGATTTCTAGCATCTTAGGTTTGGAGCATAATAACTTAATTGGTATTAGAGCTTAAGTTATAGATCTTTAGAAAGCATAGTTAATAGATCAATAGGATGGTAAGGTGTGAAAAGAGTATGTAGAATATGGGTTCGGTTTGAATAAGAGCAACTACTTACTCTAGCTATTATATTTTGAATATATGATTTCAACGCTTTACTTTTGCTTCCTATTTGATTTATCAGTATGTTTATACGTGATATGTTATATAGAATTACTATTTGTTTTTATCTTTGTCTTTTTTAAGTATGCTAATTAACGAACTTGTGGAGTTCATAGAGTGGTATGATGGAGGAGAATGATAGAACTAGTTAAACTCATGCATGGATACAAAATATAATGATAATGATGATAATAACAATAAGAGATAAGGATTATTTCTCACCATTGAAAGAAGATCATCTACAAAAAACATATGAGAAATGGAGAGCGTAGATCCTTTAATTTTGATTAGTTTCCATGAATTATGTTCAATAAGGAATTTTATTTTTATATTAGAAGAGTTAAATTTACATATTTGCTTTAATCAATGCCTTCAATTGATTCTATGGTTTAAGAACTAATTACTATATTGTCAAAATGATGGACCAAAATAAGGATGCGATCCATCCCTAATTAATGCTTATAGGATTTCAGACATAAAAAGTATATTATAATCTATAATTTTAGAAGCCTTCATCATTTATAGTTTTTTATTAGTAATTCCTTTTAACAATACATTTATTATTATCATTTATAATATATACTATTTCAATCATTTTCATAGTACCTTCTTACTATACCTTTTAACAATTTATAATTTATACTTTTTCCATTTAGACATCTTTATCAACATATTTCTTGTAATATCTTCTAACTATTTATGATATTAAATTTTTATCACATGTAACTTTTTCATTACTAATATCTTTATTTTGTCATTTTTTTCCTCAACCATATATTCAAAAGACATATTCTTATGTAAGAAATACTAAGAATTGTAACTTTTACATAACTTAACATAAAATTATAAAACTTTAAATTTACATCTTCTAAATGACATAACATTTCATGTAAAAACATGTAAAATGATTGTCAATGATCATGTAGATCTAAAAATGTATTAAATGATAATGATAATTCTATGCCTAAAGGTTTAGGGAATATACATTATTTTAATTGTGATAATTCAATAAAGTAAATTTATTATTTTCATATATATTTTAGTATTACACTGACACCTCATTGACCTAGATATAAACATATTTGAGAACCATTCAAACAGGGAAAAGAAGATAGGATAGATTGTATGGAGAAATATATACATGTTATATTGAACTTTTGACATGAAAAATTATGATCCATATGGTTCAATTTTTCTATTTATAAGCTCTAAAATCCTACATGCTATATAAATTAAAGATATAACTAAGAATAAGTATAACCAATTATACATATTTTTACAAGAGTAAGCCTTCCCAAAATATTTATTTTCATAGTTGTAAATCCTTATTGAGGATGAAGACGAAGAACTTTGACTATCCCATCTAGTATAAAGAAATGGGATTCAAAGGAAGTAATTAAATTAGGTAGATTAGTTCAACTAACATGATTCGAAACCATATAAAAAAAGAAAAACTATCCAATTTGCCAAATTAATAACATAAAAACTACAATCGTCTTTTAGTTTTTGGCTAATGATTTTGTGCTTTTTAATATGTATACTTTGGCATGAATTGACTTCCACGATATGGCCATCAATACGTTTACCTCATTACTTTGGCAAGAAGATTAATTTTAAGGCTGATTTGATATGATTAGACAGTGTTGTTTAGCTTGAAAGGAATCACCCACTTCATGAATTTATCAAACTATATATCTAGAATATGTATTAACTAATGTTGCTTTCTACAGTAGGCTTAACTTTTTGACACCCTCAATTATAGTTGTTTACGTGTCTTTTATTGTGAGACCTTAGTTGCTCGGTATCATGAAGAGGTAGGGTATCTGATGTGATTTTTAGACTTCCATGAAAACTTATTCGAATTAAGTCAAATTTTACTATGAAGTCCCAAAAGTTAGAAGAAGAATCCTAACAAGGTTAATTCCCCCCCCCCCCCCCCCCCCCCCCCCCCCCCTAAAAAAAAAGAATATATAAAATTTAATTTCAATAAAACCCATTTTTAATGGGATCGTTCAATAATTATTAAAAACTTAAAATTTGAGTTTTGAAATATCACAAGATCTTAGAGATAAATTATTTAGCTTGTGAAAGTAATATTGAGAGTCAAATAGTATGTAGTATAATTATATAATTATTCTATATACGTTATATGTTTGCGGTATGTGAATATATTAACATAATATATTAAATAATACCTAAAACTATAATAAATTACTTAAAAAATTATAAAAAAATATATCAAAATCACTTGGAATAATTTGGTAAGTGGCATGGCACCTTAGTTGAACTTAGGAATAATATACATGAGCTATCCATGGCATATATTATTTGATTAACTAAGAATTACACCTAATAACCTAACAAATGAAACTTAGTTCTGGTTTTTCCTTTCCTAGCTGATTAAGCTTAAGGAGTTGGTGAATCATTTTTTAGTCATTTTGATAGATCATACACAAGAAAACTCTCTTAAAAAGATTAGTTTAAGAATTTAACAAAAATTAACAAAATAATAAGGAAAATAAGCAAAAATAGGTTCTTATGGCTATGGGCAACTTGACAAGGAGCGACTTTAGACTTAAGCAATTGGTGGAGAGAGAAGGTAGGTTGATAAGGGTAGGTGGCCAAAGGGTAGTTGGAAAGTCATCCCTTGGTGATTCTTAATTTTGCATCCCAATTTCAATTATTATTAAAAAAAATTGAATTGAATCATAAAATTATGAAAAATTGTTTCATGAAGTTATTTTACTTGTATTTTGAGGTAATAATTTTATTTTATTGAAATATTAATGATTTATGATACTTGCTTAAGAAAATGCTCTATTCTTATGAATTTTTAATTAATTTTTTGAAATATTAAAAAATATTTTTCAATTTGAAAATTTTTATATAGTATACTTACATTATCTACTAAATTGTAGTATCAAGAATTTTCAAAAAACTCTATATGTAACATCTCGCCTTCTAAGTGTTTGCTTAAAAATTTTGTTAACATTTAGGTGCTTGAAGATAGTTTATTACTACTATTCCTAAGTTAAGGATAAGGTGGAATCTGTACTTCGTCTATCAATTAAACTTCATAAACACTTGGTTCCAAATATCTTCTTATACAATATAGTAAAACACAATAGAAATTTGTACAATAGTAAGTCATACTTAGAATATCACAAATACATAATCTTATATAAAATATATAATCACAAAAAAGTTGTACACCATATTTACAATCTCTTATTGTAGTCCTCACAATATAACTCGATAGTCTTCCTAGAGCACTCTTCTTAAATTTTCTGAATCCAAGTCTGTAGTTACTTGCCCTTAAGGAAAATTGTCACTACTAAGCTTACTAAGTCTTTTAGCTTTTGGAAAGTCTTGTCTACCTTCTTCTCTAACCTGAGGATAAGAAAACTTATCCCCTTAGCTTACTATAAGTTGAGTGAAAGTAGATAAATAGAAAGCAATACAATTAATATGATAGTACAATCACCAAGTAGGTTCCATTTCGATCACAAAACTCATTAGTCAAAACAAGCAATGCAAATGTAGCAAATACGCGCCATACTAATGTGTGTGACATGATTCGACACTAATATCTTAACCTATCCTAGTAGTTATCCAATTAGTTGACTTCAACTAAGCATTTGGACACAAACCAAAGTTTAAGAACCTAGCAATGTAACAAAGAGTCGCCAAAACCCAGCCTAACAAAAACCATATGATGTGGTTAGAAACACAATTCTATATGCTTGAAAACCCAACTTTTATAAATCAAGTTATTGACTTAATAAACCTAACTTTTAGAAGTCAAGTTGTTTGCTTCTCTTCAAAACTCAACTTTCATAAAAACCCAGCTTAGTAAAATCTCAGCCTTAAAAGACCTAAACCATAAGTCCTTTTCATGCAATGCTATGAGTGCATCAAATCACATACCAAGCAATGCTCAGCAAATTATTAGGTAAGTTTATGCCTTAATCTAGCTTTTACTTTTACTTATATTCCTTTTAAGATCTAAATCTTTAGTATTGGGTCCATTAAGTAAAAATCTTAAAAAGCAAGGTTGGTACCTAACTCTTGAGTCCAGTTAATATAGAACCAAACATCATGAGACCATTTTATAAACCAACAATAACATATATTACATTCACAAAACATGGGTAAACTAATAACATACATATCCATAAGATTAGGAGTCATCCTAACAACTCATTAGACAACATGTCACATTTACACACAAGACTAATCAATTAAATAAAGTTCGATAAGCTATGAGTAGATAAAGTCTACTTTAGTACATAAGAAATCCATTTACTTGGGCTACTTAACAAAATCTCAAAATCTTATTATTGTTTGTAAGTCTCTTTCTCACCCACATCACCTAAAATAAAGCATATATGATACCGAAGTCAATTGTATGTTGAGTATAAGTGAGATTATTAAATTACTTACACTTGGGGTCTAGGTGTTGGTGTTGTTCTTTATAATGCTACTTTAGTCCCAAGTACTTTCTAACCTAGTTTATGACTTGCCTTCTGTATATTATGTTCTTTCACTATACCTTCTCACATAGTTTTTGATTGCATAACTATTATAGGAATATTGCAACATTCCACACTTTTTCTATATTGCTTCAATTCTAAAATAAGAGATTTCAATATAATTATTTTTTAATGTTCAATTGCTTTAGTATTATTAATATATAATTTATGTTAACTACATAACTAAACCTTATAATAGTTATAAGGAATTATTTCTATAATACCTAAGGATTTTGAGCCAATTCAATAACCTTAGGATCTGAACCCCTAAATTTAGGGTGCTGTAAAGTTAGAAAAATTAGACGAAGTAATTTAAGTAGAGTTAATTTCTCAAAATAAGCAATATAAAAATATTAATTTGAGAAAAACGTTAATTTATTGATAAAGCCAATAATTGTAAAATTTGAGATTTTAGATATAGCGAGATATTAGAGATAAGTTAATTAAATTTCAAAAATAATAAATGAAGTTGAATTATACATGATATACATGTATTTATATGTGATATACATTATATGTATTAAATATATACATATAATAATAATAATAAATTATCAAAATTAGGTAAAATAATAGAAAATTAATAAAAAAATTTAATGGATGAGTCACCAAATGATGTGTGAACCTAGTATCAATTGGAAATGATGAATCAATACTTGATTAATGAGAGGATAACACATGTCACTTAGGAAAATGGAAAAATGACATGTGATATATACATATCCAAATTCTATTTAATTAACCAAACTTCAAAAACTATAAATAGGACTCAAACCCTTAATTTCAATATTTTGGAACTCTAAAAATAGAAGAAAATAATTTAGAAAAATTAGGAAAAATAAAAATAAAGAAGAACAACAAATAGGGTCGGAATGAGTTTAAGACAGTTTGTGTACCAAACCATAACTTGACTTGGAGTGGCTTGGAGGTAAGGTGGTTAGGGGAGTTGTTCCCACAAGGTGCAGTGGCCAGGTGATGGTCGGAAGTGATAGGTTAAAGTGAACCATTTTTCTTCTTGTAATTTGTTTAATTTGCTAAAAATATCAAATATTATCAATTAATTACAGAATTTTTTTTGGGATTATTTTAGGTGTAGATTAATGTAGCATTTTTATTTTAATTAAATAATTAGTGAAAATATAGGTTCCGTAAGAAAATGCCCTATTTTGGTGAAAATTAAACTAATTTTTATAAATATTAACTGATATTTTTTCAAGCTTAATTTTAATATATAATACACCTAATATATATATATATATTTAATTGTAGTAACAATAATTTTCAAAATTAAGCATGTTAGCTATTTTTTACAATTATTTTGAATAATATTGCTAATTTTACCAAATTTTTGAAATAATTAGTTTTTAATCAAATTAATTAATGAGTCCTACATGTTTATAACAATATTTGGAACATTTATTTTTTATCTAACACGTAAATTTGTTTATTTTTCCTAATTTTTCATAATTTTGAGATAAAACTACTATTTTCATAAAAATAAATAATAGTTAGTTTAGTGTAATTGATGATCAATAGTTGAAATATATATTTTTATAAGTTTATAGGAGTTTTTGTGGAATTAATTGGACATGTATACTATTTATTGTGTATTTTCCTAGTGTAAACCTATCTATTAGCATAATATGTAATATAGTAATTACTACTATTATAATATTTATCAAATCTATGTCAAATGAACACTTTAGGGTATATTAAGGGTTTCTAGACAAGTTTGGAAATTATAATTTTTAGGGTCTTTAGTTTGGTACTAAAGCTTACTTAGGTCAATTACGAAGTTAGAATAACGTATAGTCGAATCATAATGAGAAAAGGGTATTTTTAGACCTTAATAATATTGATAGACTCTATTTTTAAGATATCTTGATAGTCCTCGAAATAATAATCATAACGATATAAAGTTCAGTGAAATTGGTTAAGGAATGAGTAAGATATGGTTATATAAAGTTTAAAGATACGATAGAGAAAGTTTATGAGAATTTGGGTTCGATCGATAGTTGACTTAGAAACCATGTTTTTATTTTCATAGGTGTGATAAGTAAGGAAGGACTACATAATAGAGTTTAGGATTTTATACTATTATTAAGCCCAAGTAAGTGAATTTAACTTGTGCTTAGAGTAGATATAGTGCTACTCATAACAATGCATGCTATTTGATGATATTTTGATTAAATATGAATATATCTTAAGTGAACTGGTATGCTACTATAGTAGATGCTGATGTAGTGATTTGAATGAGTGTAACTGTATCATGGTTAAATTGTTATGTTGCTATGTTGGGTGATGAATTGTATTTACAAATGATTGTACTAACTAAGGAAGTTGAGTGACTGTTAACTCAATCTTCTAGGTATTCACCTAAGTGAACCCTTAGTGAGATGTTAGAATTCCACTAAGGAGAGTTCAAAAACTATAATCAAATCACTAGGTTGAATAAAACTGAAAGACTAGTTATGTCGAGTGATACACATGAGTTGTTATTGTAAATCATGACATAGCATAAAAAAAACCTACGAGTTAGAACTTTTATAATAAGGCTTTCAAGTGATCATGGAAAAAGCATGGTTTTGTGAACTCAGTTTTTGGAAGCATGTAGATTGCATTGCCCGAACATTATGATTATTTTGATAGTTAGATTTAGTAGACTATAGTATGTGGTTTAATTTAGCAGTATTACCTTTTTGATTTGGTGAATTACAGTGTATAGTCTAATTTTATAAAACAAAGTTAGGGGTCCTACTCTTTAGCAACTCCTTGTTGTTTTATTTGATAATGGTAGACTGCAGCATGTAGTCTAATTTAGTGGAGGTCTTATTCCCAAGTAGTTCCTTATTACCTATAAGTTCTTGGACATTGTATCTAGATGCTTGGCTATATTGACTAACTGGATGAAGATTAGAGGGCATAGGATATTGGTACTGATGTATGCCATATGCATAAGCATAGCATGTTGCATTGTTAGCAATAAATGCCTCATTAGGTAAATGCATATGAGAAGTTGAACCTAAGGGTTATGGTCGAAATGTTTCAATTATGATATGCAATATTATCTATATTATATTGTTTATTATTTACTCTCACTCAGCTTTAGTACCTAAGGGGATAAAATTTTTTATCCTCAAGTTAACTGCATCATGAAGGGCTTAACATTAACGGGGGGGGGGGGGGGGGGGGGGGGGGGGTATATATATATATATTGAGAGCGTAAGTTAGAGTCAGCAACTTTTGTATGGAACCTATACTAATTATGGAACTTAGATGAAAATGGATATGGTATTAATACCATAATCAATTTCTAATTATGTACTAAACCATTTTATGTTTTGTTTGTGTAATGGTTGTACTATGGGTGAAGTGGGGAAGCTTATATGCATGTAAAAAGGGTTGGGTGTTGTTCATGTGGCTCCTTCTCAACGTTACCGTTTCACAGTAGTGCACTTACCCAATTCCCCTCCATGGGTACTACAGACCCGCGAGCACTACTGCTAACATGGTGTGAGGGATTGTCCCACATGGGTTTGGATCAACCCTTTTTACATGCATATAAGCTTCCCTACTTCACCCATGTAGGACAATCCCTCACACCGTGTTAGCAGTAGTGCTCGCGGGTCTGTAGTACCCATGGAGGGGAATTGGGCAGGTGTACTACTGTGAAACGGCAAAGCTGAGAAGGAGCCACATGAACAACACCCAACCCTTTTTACATGCATATAAGCCTCCCCACATCACCCATAGCACAACCATTACAGTTTGAATAATAAATATCATATGACATCAAATAGCTTTAAGAAAATTATTAGAATTAAAATAGAGATCAATGGTTTACTTACAAACTTTAGGGATGGATTATCTTGGTTATAATGCATCAATAGCTTGGCATAGCCGACCTACCACCTCGGCTTGGTAGATACCAAACTGATTATACAGAATTGTCTTTTCTACTAGAAAGCCTTCCATCCACAAAGAGCTATGTGTTTGAGCAACCATGTGATAAAATCCTCTGTACAAGATACTCCTTTTTGTTATATTTTCAATTTACCCTTATTATTCTTTGTATATTACTTCTTTTAGATACTACCCTCCTTTCCATGTTTGGTAGGGTACCCTAATGATTTGGGAATAAATACCCCATTGTAATGTAGCCTCATTATCATCAACAACATATTAAATATACTTCTTTTTGTAAACATTGCTTACAGCTTGTTTGTACACTTTACTCTTATCTTAACCCTTAAGCAAGGTTAGGTGGTGAGTGCCCTCATTATATTAGCTCATACGTCATATCGAGTTAAGTTGTGAGTCTTAGAAATTTACTTGGTACATCATATCCTTAGAATTGTTCAAGGGTTTGCTTGTTTTACTTTTCCTTGTTTTCATGCAATTCTCATTTTGTTCTTCAAGCTTTCTACATGCTTGGACCTACCCCTATGTCCGACCTTATTAGTCCTTAGCTTCAGGTTTGCATCATCTTAGTATCAAAGTAGAGGTTTTGTTTAGGTGAGTTGTGTTTGAACTTTCTTGTTATTAATAGTTGTTGTGATAGTGTGTTAAAGTTGCCAAGAAGTTAGTTATGCATGTTTGAGTAAGCAAAAGGAGCAGTAGTTCGTTGTAGTCATACATTCTATTTTGTCCTATTTCAAACATGCGAAAACAGAGAAAGTTTTGGTTAGGTTTATTGTTCATAGGAACGGTTGTTGTATTTGCGGAGTAGTTAGACATTTGCATGGAAGAGTGTATGTATTGTTTAGCTTTGAGGGATAATGTTTGTTGTTTCTCATATTCAAAGTTTGTAACTAAGTTTTGTTAAAGAAAATGGTAGATTCAAGTGTCAACATTGGCATTGGGGATGATTATAATGGTATAGTCTACCATAGACAACAACCCCAGGGCACCTTTGAGAGTATAGATGAATGACTTGATGAGGTAGCTAAACTCATAGCCGATTTGATCAAAGCTATTCATGTAATGGCTTATTAGCTTGTTGAGGCCGCATAGAACACTCCACAAGCTACTTGACCTACTAGAGGATAGATCCCAACTGGACTAGTTCAAGGTAGAAGAGTAGGAGGATGAGTATGAAGGAGAATTGACTTAGGAGATGTGGATGATGAAGAGCAAAAAGAGTACGAAGAAGAAGAGCAAGCTCAAGTAGCCCAAGCTATGACTATGTTAAGCTTCGAATTCCAAGCTTCAATGGCTTTGGAAGCACTAACAACTACTTAGACTAGGAGGAAGAGGGAGAGCGAGTTTTTTACTATTACCAGTATGAGGACCATGAGAAGGTGATGATTGTTATTGTTGAATTCTTAGGTTATACTATGATATCGTGGAAGAACTTCCAACTTATGAGGAGACGAGAAGGATTTAAGGAAGTTAATACTTGGCTTGAGATGAAGAGGATCCTCATAAACAAGCTTGTAGCAGATTCTTATTTGCAAGATACTTTTGATTGGCTTTAAGAGCTAAGGTAAGGAAGCCAAACTATTAATGCGTATGTTTAGGAGTTCTAAATACTCATGATTTGCTGTGAAGTAGAAGATTTGTCAACATGAATAGTCTCTAGGTTTCTTATTGGATTAAGAAATGATCTATAAGATATTGTGGAACTTTAGTAGTTCACTACATTAGATAGGCTATATGAATAGCTCAGTGAGTGCAAAGGTAGAGAAGAAATAGGCCAACTTAAACCTCATTGAGCCAACCTGATTAACTAAGTTAACCTACTTAAGGAAGTTATCGAGCTCAACTAAGTATCGAGCTAATCAGAAGGGTAGATGTCAAGGCCGAATAAAAGGGTCAAATTGATGGTGATGTACTAACCAGAACATATGAGAAGGGGTAAGGATCTGTAAGGAAGACTAGCCAAATCAAGTGCTTTAAGTACCATGGGTTTGGGCACATAACTGCTTAGTATCTGAATCGAAAGACCATGATTATCAAAGGAGATGTCTTGAAGATCGACATAGATAGCACAGATGAGGGACCAAAGGAGGAGAAAGAATTGGGAGATGAGGTTGAGGTTAATGCTAACTTGATTGAGGAAGATTTGTTTGTAAAGGACTTGGACAAGTTAACTCTAGTTGTTTGACATGTAAAGAGTTTGAAACCCTCTACTGAGGAGGACCAGAGAGCGAACTTATTCTACCTTACTTGCAAAGTAAATGATCAAGTGTATTCGATCATAGTGGATAGTAGGAGTTATACCAATGTAGTATTTGCCAACTTGATTAAGAAACTAAAATTGTTGACTATCTTACATCCAAAGTTGTATAAGTTGCATTGGTTGAACAAGAAGGGAGCACTATATGTCACTTAGCAAGTATTGCTACTGATCTCAATTAGGAACTTTTTCGACAAAATTCCTTATGATGTACTGCCCATGTATGCATCTTACATGCTACTAGGCTAACCTTAGCTCTTCGATCAAAGGGTTATTCATGACGGTTACAAGAATACGTATATGTTTAAGAAGGATGGAAGGAATTCTTTGGTGTTGAGTAAAGCCAAACTTCAAGAAGCTATTAAAGTCGACATTACCTCTGGAAGTTAGAGAACTACTAGATGAATATGTTGACCTGTTTCATGAAAAGTTACTTAAGGGATTATCCCTAATTAGAGGCTTTAAACACTACATTGACTTGATACCTGATGCTACCTTACAAAACAAACTATCTTATTGGATGAACCCTAAATAAGCTAATAAACTTTAGAGACAATTCAATGAACTATTAGCAAAGAGTTATGTAAGGGAGAGTCTTAGCCCTTGTGTTGTACCTACATTGCTTGTACTAAAGAAGGATGGAACATGGCTTATATGTGTAGATAGTAAAGCTATCAATAAGATTACGATCAAGTACAAATATCCTATCTTAAGGCTAGATGATATGCTTGATGAACTAAGTGGTGCAAAGTATTCAACAAGATAAATGTGAAGTCGAGATACCACCAGATTTGAATGAGATAAGGGGATGAGTGGAAAACTACTTTTAAGACCCGACATGGCCTATATGAGTAGATGGTCATACCTTTTGGATTGTTGAACACCTCGAGTACTTTTATGAGGTTCATGAATCATGTTATGAAAGATTTGATTAGAAAATTTGTTGTCGTCTACTTTGATGACATCCTTATCGATAGTGTTGACTTGGTAATGCATAGTAATCATCTTGAAGCTATTTTTGTCCTTTAAGCAAAGAAGTTGTTTGAAAACTTGAAGAAATGCTACTTCTGCCAACAAGAAGTGTTCTTCCTAGGTTATGTGGTTAGTGGAAACAGATTAAAGGTTGATGAAGGGAAGGTATGACCTATTGTTGAATGACTGACCCTAGCTTCTTAGCAAAAGGTAAAAAGTTTTCATAGATTAACATCATTCTATTGATGTTTTGTTTAAGGATTTATTACCATTGTAGCACCTTTGAGTGAGCTTACAATGAAGAATGTAAAGTTCATATAGGGAGAGAAAGAGAAGAGGAACTTTACCGAGGTGAAAACAAGGTTGAACTTTTTCCCCTTCTTGACTGTGCTAGACTTTAATAGAGTATTCTAGCTTAAGTGGAAGAATGAGGAGTTGGCATCAAGGCTGTACTAATGCAAGAATGTTAACCTATCACTTATCATAATGAGAAGCTCAAAGGAGCGCTTAAATTATTCTGTTTATGGCCTTAATCTAATCTCTTCATATGTGACAACATTATCTTTTGCTAAAAAAATTTTTCATATACACATATCACAAGTCCTGGAGATATTTGTGGAGCTAATCTAAGCTTTCCAAATGCTAAGCCCAATGGATTGAATTTTTCTAGGGATTTAATTTTATCATCATGTACAAAAAAGGTAAGAGTAAATGTAGTTGTTAATGCTCTATTGAGAAGACATATTCTACTTTCTTAGTTGTAGACCAGATTGTTATGGTTTACAAGCATAAAAGAGTAGTATTGGAATTATCCTCATTTTAGCCTTATATAAAGGCACTGTGGAGAAGGAAGACCAGTGGATGATTACTATGTTGAGGATGGTTATCTATTTAGAGGGGGAAAGTTATGTGTGCTGAACTATCTAATAAGGGAGCTATTGGTGAGAGAAGCCTACAATGAAGGACTTTTCGAACACTTTTAAGGGTAGAGAATGTATGAGCTATTGAACGACTGGTTCTTCTAGCCTAGAATGTGGCATAACATGCATTGTATAATTGAGTGAAGCACCATTTGTAAGAAAGTAAAGAGCTAAGCAGAGCAAGGGAAATTAATGCCTCTGCTTGTTTTAACCAAACCATAGGCTGAATTGACTATGGATTTTATCCATGGATTATCCCAATTTGCTCGAGGCAAGGATTCAATGATGTTTATTGAGGATAGGTTTGACAAAATGGAACATTTCATACCTTAAACCAAAACTAGCAATGCTTCAGCTATTGTTTTTTTGTTTTTGCAAGAATTATTTTACTTGCATGAAGTACCGAGGAGTTTAGTGTTTGACAATGACCTAAAATTTATAAGCCATTTCTAAAGAACCCTTGGCATCGAATGGGAACTAAACTACTACTTAGCACCTCTTGCCATCCTCAAACTGATGGACAAATAAAAGTGGTCAACCATACCCTAAGATCATTACTTTGAGCTGTAGCAAGGAAAAACCTAATCAACTACGATGTCTAATTGCCTGTGGTTGAATTTGATTGCAACATAATAGTATATGCCACCATTGGGCATGCTCCATTTGAGGTTGTTTATGGTTTTAACCCTGAACTACCCTTTGATCACATCTCCATATCGTTCATTGACAAAGAAAATCTTAAGGCAAGAGCTAAAGCCCAATACATCTAGCAGATCTATCAACGAGTCACCTAGTAGATTGACAAAGTAGCAAAAAAAAAAAAAAAGGAAAAAAAAACTAATAGAGAAAGGCAAGGGAAGGAAGACCAAGCAATTTCAGCCCGGAGACTAAGTATAGTTACACCTAAGTAAAGACAAATTCCTTAATAAGAGGAAGAATAAGCTATCTACTAGAGTTGAAGCACTATTTAGGATTTTGCAAAAGATTAATGGAAATTAATACCAACTTAAGCTTCTAAAAGACTTTAGAGTGTCATACGTGTTTAATGTTGCCGACCTTAGCCCATATTGACTTGAGGAGAACTTAGACGGGGACTAGTCAGATTTGATCCTAAATTCCAAATAGCTTAGCAAGGATGATAAGAATCAAACCATCAAACCCTTGACTTAAGTCAAGGGTTGGAAATTACAGCTAGGCACATTCTTTCCTTACGATCGACTACCAAAGAGTTTAATCTATTGCAATCCATCGACCTGATGCCTTAGTCGAGATAAACCTTCTTATACTCATTGTCCATCTCCAATTGCTGACTAGAGCTATACTCAAGCAATTGCTTGGCATATCTAACCACCACTTAGCCAACCTAAATCGGAGTCATATTAAATGTGTCCAAAGTGAATTCACCTTAAAAGAATTATCTGCTTGGCCTGATATATCCGACTTATCACCTCTACTTGGCCCGATATACTAAACTGATTATATATAATTTTCTTTTCTACCAGAAAGCCATCCATCCACAAGAAGCCACTGTCTAAGCAACCATGTGATAGAATCCCCTGTATAAGATATTACTTTTGTTGCATTTTCAATTTACCCTTACTGTTCCTTAGACATTACTTCTTTCAGATACTACCTTTTTTAGTCCTTTTCATTTTGGGTTAGATGCCTCAATGATTCAGGTATGAATACCTCATTGTAACGTATCTGCATTATCATTAACAACATAATAAATATACTTCTTTTTCATGAACATTGCTTACAACTTGTTTGCACACTTTACTCTTATCCTAATTCTTAAATAAGGCTAGGTGATGAGTACCCTCATTGGATCAACTCGTGAGTCATATCGAGTTGAGCTATGAGTCTTCAAAAGTTCCCTGGTGTATCATATCCTTAGAGCTATTCAAGGGTTTACTTGTTCTACATTTTCTTGTTTTCATGCAATTCTCATTTGGTTTTTCAAGCTTTCTACAAGCTTGGACCCACCGCTGTGTCTAGCCTTGTCAATCGTCAGGTATGTCAACTAATATGTAGATGGGTTAGCTTAGGATATTGATACCGATGTATGCTAGTACAAGAGCATAACATATTGTACTACTAACATTAGATACTTATCAATTATTATATGATAAAGACTAAATTTTTTGTTTATGCACAAGCAATAAAAATTGTAGCTTTTTCCTTTATTGTGTTGTTTGCAATCTACTTCCACTTAGCTTCACAAGCTGAGAGGATAAAGTATATTACCCTCATATTAGCAAGAACTTGGAAGGGCCCAACAACAAGGGGATGCATTTTGAGAGCATTTGTTAGAGTCAGCAAGTTTTGGAAGGAACCTACCCTAAGTCAAAAGTTTACTATCATTTTTGTATATGTAAATATGAAGTGTTCATGCAAGTTGCAAATTGAGTCTAAGTTGAACTTTGATATAGCATCATTTTGTCATGTAAATGAGGTTATCTTTTGCCCTATACACGGGCTGCATTTTAGTTCTAACAAGTATTTGTGTATGATGGTACATCCTTTGTTATGTTAGGATATGACTTCCATTAGATGATATTAGAGCATTAGTTAAGGACCATAACCTTTAGGAATGCATGAGATGTGTAGGGTAGCTAGGCAATAAAGTGTCATAGTTTTGTGAAACATAACAGTACTCACTAGTAGAACTTCATGTGGTGTTTTTTCAAAATGATGTTTCGAAGGGGATGTGGAAGACTGCCATTGAATCGGGTGCTAAAGGAGCAAAGAGAGGAACTATTGCAACAGCCTCAACCCAATCCTATCTAAGTGCAACATATGATGGAAATTGTGCAACAATTGTAACTACATTGGCAAGAGTTAGTGGAGGTGAGATAAGTTAGCTTGAGTACAGTGAATAGTGAAACCATTTGATGGGAAGAATATTGATCATCTAATGGTAGAAGAATGTATTGACTCACTGGAAAAATCATTTGAAGTTCATAAGGTAGAGGAAAATGAGAAAGTTAGGATAACTACTATTCTGCTAGATGGAGGTACAAATAAGTAGTGGAAAGGTAAGAGACAAAACATACTAGAGCTTCTTAGTTAGGCTTCTTTTAAGGATGCTTTTCTAGAGCAATAATTTCCTAGATTTACAAGGGAGCAAATGTGTGAGGAATACTATAAGTTAAGCTGGGCTAGATTTTTACTTCTAAGTAGAGTTAAAGAGAACTAGGTTGGTGAGATATGTAGATATTGTTAATGAAACTTATCTAATTGAGTAAGCTAGTGACCTTCAAAAAACTGGAAATGAGACTGAGAATAAGAAAAGGAAGTTGGATGTTAGTTCTAGTAGTAGAAGTAACTTAGCTAAAGGAAAGAAGCCTATTCAATCTACAAGGGAAATAGAAGGCCTCCTTCAGAGATACAGCCTTGCTAGAAATGAAATCATAAGCACTGAACTTAGGAATACCTTGAATTGTGACATAAGTGTTAACAGTGCAAGGAAGTTAAGCATTTGACCATATAATGTCAAAAACCTAATCCTAAGGCTATATACTACTACAAATGCTATTAGTGAGGGATATAGCTCAATAGTATGAGGGAAGACAGTAGGGAGGACTAGTTGAGCCACAAAACCAAGCCAATAGACTAAGACCTAAGAATAAAAAGAACCAACCTAGAGTAGAAGGACCCAAGCTTAGGGTTTAAGGTAGAGTCTTTGTGGTCCAACGAAACGAAGCTAGGGATGATTAGGTTGTAGTAGGCATGACCTCTGAACTTGATAATCTAGAATGACTGCATAAATGATAGCTGATAAATGGTAAATAAGAAAATACTTTTGTTTTAGGATTGGTACGCATAGGAGATAGTCATGCCCATACTCTATTTGATATTAGAGCAACTCGTTCGTATGCCTCAAAGGAGTATGTTGTTAGAAATAAACTCCCTATAGAGGCCTTAGCATAGGAACTAATAATTACAACCCCTTTTGGAGGAGAATAAGTGGTACAACATAAATTAGAAATGGGAATGTGCATATAAATACTCATGAGATGCTTATAGAATTGGTTGTTCTAGAGATGAAAGGATTTGATGTAATACTATGGATGGATTAGATGAATAAGTCTAAAGCAAATTTTGATTGTGAAGGGAGGACGATAGAATTTAAGTAGCCTAATGGGAAGGAGATTCATTTCAAAAGAAGTCTAAGTAAGCCAATTCCCCTATTAATTTTGGCTAACAAGGCATAGGAGTTGATATGTAAAGGTTACATAGGTTATTTAGCTTTTGTCATGCCCTAAACTTAAGGAGTCATAATAATTCCATTGTGTAAACCAACTTAGAATAAAAACTACCCTTCTTAGCTACTAACACAAGCATAGTCCACATAAGGTGATTGATGACTCAACTTGCTTTAAAGCAGTCAAATGGGCACCTATAATAAATACGATCTGTGGAGTAACACTTTACAAAATACGTTTTGATGGGAATCAGGCTATGGGACCTTTGACCCATAGCTAAGCTTGAGGACTAGAAGGCTTGGCAAGGCGAATTCTCTTATTCTAACCAGCTCTTATCGAGGCTGTATATCTCTTTGCCGATACATTCTTCATGACAAGCCGAATGACTGGCTATTTCTCGAAAGTAGAATGTCCAGAAGCGGAAGACTGAAGGATTAGCTAATCCTCACTCTCACTCATACCAAACCAATTACTTATTCGACATCACTTTAGCTGAAAGGTCGGGAGAGAGACCCCAAACTAATTAAGTTACCTTTACTCAGACAAGAAAAGTTGACAGTACTTTTTGTCTGCATCTTCAAATGGCTTTGCCAATATAGCCTCGCTATGTGTACAGAATTACGTATAGAATTCGTTACACCAATGATTGAATTTCTTGAATATTCATTTTTACCGTTTTGTATCTTGTAAATTATTTCCTTCGGAAATGCCCTTTTTGTCATTTCTCTTTTAGGTAAGTTGGCCTAACTTATGGGTATAAATACCCTTGTAATTGTAGTTGCATATAGATTACCATTAATACACTTGAGTATTTTTTCTTCCTTGTGTAAACACTATCTGTTTACTCTAGGCATTACCCTTACCTTAACCCTTAAGTAAGGTTAGGTGACAAGTAACCTTTCCAGATTGATTCGTACGTCATATTGAATTGTGTCATAAGTTCTCGGAAGTTCCATTGGTGCATCATATCCTTTGGTGCTTTTCAAGGGTTTTTGCTTACTCTTCATTCACATTATTCCTTTTCACACATTCTCCATCACTTTCTTATCGAGCATTCTACAAGCTTAGACCCATCTAATGATTGGCCTTATCTACTCTTGGTTACGGTTCGCACCATCTTAGTATTAGAGTGGAGGTTTTGTTTGAGTTAGATTTTGTTTTCAAAGTTCTGTTTATACTTTTTGTTACGTGCATAAAATAGACCAAGTTACTATGTTCATGTTAGCTGCTGAATTTCCTAGCTATCACTTTCTTGAAGTATTTGTTTGAGCTTTGAATCTATGTAGAAAACGACTCACCTAAGTGTGATTGTTGGTATGGGAGATGACAATAGTAGAGTTATCTACTACAGTTGGCAATTTTAGAGAACTCTTAGAAGTAGTGGCAAGAGACTAGATGAGGTAGCCAATCTCTTAGTAGATCTGACCTAAGCTGTTCATGTGTTAACTTGCTGACCAACTGAGGTTGTGCAAAATAACTTACAAGTTGCTTAACCTATTAGAGGTAAGAACCTAGCTTAACTCATTCGAGGTAAAGGAGTATGCAAATGAGTAAGACGAAAGATATACTTAAGAGAACTAAATGAAGAGGATGAAGAAGAGTATTTTGAAAAAGAGCAAGTATGAGCCCTTAGAGCATCTAACCATTTGAAGCTTCAGGTTTTGAGTTTTAATGGATTTTGGAATGTTGATGAACATTTAGAGTGGGAAGAGAAGGTGGAGTGTGGTTTTTATTATTATCAGTATGAAAATTATGAGAAAGTGAGAATTGTTGTTGTTGAGTTCTTTGGATATGCTGCCATGTGATAAAAGAATTTTCAGGCCATAAGGAGGTGAAAGGGCTACCGAGAGATTAATACTTAGCTCAAGATGAAGAGAATACTTAGAAACAGGTTTGTGCTAGAAACTTATCTTTAAGATACTTTCACTCGGCTTCAAGAGTTGTGATATGGAGACCAGACTGTTGACAAGTATGTTCAAGAATTTCAAATGCTTATGATCCGTTGTGAAGTAGAGAAACCATAAGCTCGAATAATCTTAAGATTCGTTACTAGGTTGAGAGGTGACATTTGAGACATTGTAGAACTCTAAAGATTTATCACAACGGATGAGGCCATCAGAATAGGCTAGGATGCCGACTAGCTGACTTAGACAGGTAAGTCATGAAGCTCAATCGAGTAGCAACCTGAGCCAAAAGATGGATGTTCGAGCTAATCAGAAAGGCCGACCTGATAGTGAATTGCCAACCCGAACTAATGAGAAGGGGTAAGGATCAAGCAGGAAAATGAGTCAAATCCAGTGCTTAAAATGCTAAGGGTTTAGATATATAGCCAATATTTGAACTGAAGAACTATGGTGATTAAGGGAGATTTCCCGAATCTAGAGGTAGACAGTATAGATGAGGAACCTAAAGATGAGATCACTACCGAGAAAGAATTGATTAAAGAGAACATTTTGTTAAGGATTTGAATCAGCTGATAATGGTTACCCGATGCATAATGAACATGGAACCCTCATAAGAGGAGGAGTAGAGAGAGGACTTGTTTCATACCACCTATAAGGTAAAGAATCAGGTATGTGCCCTCATTGTGGATAGTAGAAGTTGTACCAATGTGGCTTTGGTCGATCTTATTTCAAAATTGAAATCGCTAACTGTTGCATATCTAAAGTCGTATTAGTTGTATTGATTAAGTGAGAAAGGGGCATTATATGTCACTTAGCAAATACTACTACCGATCATTATAAGGAATTACAAAAACTAGATTCTCTATGATGTACTGCCTATGTGTGCTTCTTACATGTTACTTGGTAGGTCGTAGCTGTTTGATAAGAGAGTTATCTATGACGGCTACAAGAATATGTACATGTTTGAGACAAATGATTGGAAGATCATATTGAACTTGATGCTGTTGAGAGAAGTTAATAAATTGCAAACAAAACTTGCTCATAAATCAAAGAAGGCTCTAGTGAGTAGAGCTGAGGTCCGAGAGCCCATCAATGTTGACAAGCCAACCCTTATGTTATTCAAGTGCCTATTAGAGATGAAGGAATGGAGTGAACTGCCCTAGGAAATCAAAGAGTTGCTAGATGAGTATGTCGACCAATTCTTAGAATAGTTACCTGAAGGGCTGCCCTTAACTCAAGGCATAGAGTACGGCATTGACTTAGTACCTAGTAACACACTGCTGAATAAATCAAACTATCTGATGAATCTCGAATAGGCTTTAAGCTCCAATGTTAAGTTAATGAGTTACTGGATAGAGGATATGTTACAGAAAGTCTCAGCCTTTGCATTGTGCCGACACTACTAGTGTTGAAAAAGGATAGAACTTGGCAAATGTATATCGACAGCCAAGCTGTGAACAAGATCACGATCAAATACAAGTATCCAATAGTTAGAAGACATGTTGGATGAGTTAAGTGGAGCTAAGGTTTTCAGTAAGATTGACTTAAAGTCTAGCTACCATCGAGTCCGCATGAAGCTAGGAGATTGCTGGAAAACTGCATTTAAAACTCAATATCGACTCTATGAGTGGATGGTTATGCCATCCGGCCAGTTGATTGTCCTGAGCATTTTCATACTATTGATGAACTATATGTTAAGACATCTAATTGGAAAGTGTGTAGTGGTGTATTTTGACGACATACTAATCTACAGTACCAACATGTTGAGTCACTACGAGTATCTTTGAGCTATATTGAATATTCTCCTTACTGAGAAATTATTTGGTAACTTAAAGAAGTGTTGCTTTTGCTGTGCTCTTCTTAGGCTATGTAATCAATAGACAAGGTTTACAAGTGAATGATGAGAAGATTCGAGCAATTGTAGAGTGGTCGACTCCTATTACTTCGGTCGACATGAGAAGTTTTCATGGACTGGCTTCATTCTATAGATGATTTATCAGGAATTTCAGCACCCTTACTACACTACTTACTAAGTTAATGAAGAAAAACATCGACTTCCGATAGGGAGAAAGGGAAAAGAGGAGCTTTGCTGAGATAAAAGAAAGATTGACTTCTACCCTGGTGTTAATTCTACCTAACTTTAAAAAAATATTTAAGCTGGAATGTGACGCATCAGGCATTGGAATAGGCATTGTCCTAATGTAAGAAGGTTGACCAATTGCCTTCTACAATAAAAAGCTTAGAGGATTGTAACTAAATTACTTCATGTATGACAAGGAGCTCTTCGCATTGGTTCAAGCACTACAAGTATGGTAGCACTATTTATTACCAAGAGAATTTGTCATATATACTAACCATGAGTCGTTGAGGTACCTCCAAAGTCGGACCAGGTTATCAAAGCGATAGGTGAGATGGGTTGAATTCCTTGAGAGATTCAACTTTTAATAAAATATAAACAAGAAAAGAGAATTGTTGTTACAAATGCTCTTTTAAGAAGACATGCAATTCTAAATGAATTGCAGACCAAATTGTTTGGGTTTGTAAGTATCAAAGAGCAGTATTCTAAGGATCCATACTTTTGACCCATATTTACATGGTGCATCAATGGAAGAATAGTGGATGAGTATCATAGGGAGGATGGCTACTTGTTCCAAGGTGGAAAATTATGCACATTTACTTGTTCCCTAAGGGAATTGCTGATCAAGGAAGCCTACAATAGAGGATTATCTAAATATTTAGGGAGAAAAGAATGTGTGAATTGTTTAATGATTGATTCTTTTAGCCAAGAATGAAGCGAGATATGCACTGAGTTATTAAGAGTTGTGCCATGCGTAAAAGGGCGAAGTGCTAAGTCGAAAAGGGGAAAGTAATGCCATTACCTATTCTGACAAAACCATAGACCAAATTAAGCATGGACTATATTCTTAAGTTACCACGAACTACCTAAGGCGAAGAATTTGTAATGGTTATCATGGATTGATTCAGTAAGATGGCATGCTTTATGCCTTACTCTAAAACTAACATAGCTTCGACTATTGTTGCTTTTTTCTTATAGGAGATTGTACAGTTACATGGCATGTCGAGGAGTATAGTCTCTGACAAGGACTGAAGTCTTTGAGCCATTTCTAAAGAACCTTGTGGTGTTAGATGGGGACCAAACTACTATTCAGCACTTCTTGTTACCTCCAAATTGATGGCCAAACAGAGGTTTGTTAATCAAACTTTGAGATCATTGCTTTAAGCTATAGTGGGCATGAACTTGGTTAATTAAGACGTCTGCTTACCAGTAGTCGAATTTACTTAAAACCAGACAGTGCATGATACCACTAAGCGGACTTCCTGTAAAGTGGTTTATGGTTTCAATCTCGAGTTGCCCCTTAATTATACCTTCGTACTTGTACCCATACAAGATGACCTTGATACAAAGGCTAAAGCACAATCCCTTTAGCATATCTATGACAAAGTTACTCGACATAATAACCAAGCTACTAGAAGAATACGGAGAAGACCAAGGGTAGGATAACTAAACAACTCTAACAAGGAGACTTTGTATGGTTGCACCTTAGCAAGAAATGGTTTCCAAGCAAATGGAGGAAAAAATTATCTACAAGAACTAAAAGACCCTTTAGGATCTTCTAGAAAATCAATAATAACACCTATAGGTTGGAGCTACCCAATGATTATGGGGTATCTAATACCTTCAACATTGCTTACCTCAGTCCTTATGACCTTAAAGAAGAGTTGACTAAAGATCGTGAAGATTAGATCCCAAATCCAAATCAACGTGGAAGGAATGATGGGAATCAGGTCATAGGACCTTTGATTTGTAGCCGAGCTCGAGGATTGGAAGGCCTGTCAAGGCAAATTCTCCTATTCCAGCCAACTCTTACTGAGGCTGTGTATCTCCTTACCAATACATTTAACATGATGAGCTAGATGACTACCTATTTCATACAAGTAGTATGTCGAGAAGCAAAAGGCTAAGGGATAAGCCAATCCCTCATTCTTACTTACACCTGACCAATTATTTATTCAGCATCACTTTAGTTGAGAGGCCGAGAGAGAGACCCCAGACTAACTAAGTTGTTGATCGTACTTTTTGTCCACATCTTCTAACGGCCTCACCAATATAGCTTCACTACATGTACAAAATCTTGTGTAGAATTCATTACACTAATGATTGATTTTCTTGAATATTCATTTTTAAACTTTTGTATCTTGTTTATTTCCTTTTTTTTTTCTTTTTCCTTTTAGGCAAGTTGCCCTAACTTATGGGTATAAATACCCTTGTAATTGTACTTGCATATAGATTGCCATTAATACACTTGAGTTTTTTTCCTTCCTTGTGTAAATACTACCTATTTACTCCCGGCATCACTTTATCTTAACCCTTGAGCAAGGTTGAATGGTGAGTAACCTCATCAGACTAATTCGTACATCATATTGAATTGTGTCGTAAGTCTTTGAAAGTTCCATTGGTGCGTCATATGCTCTAGAGCTATTTGTGGGTTTTTGCTTACTCTTCATTCACATTAGTCCTTTCCGTACATTTTCCATTGCTTCCTTTTAGAGCTTTCTACCAGCTTGGACCCATCTAGCGACTGGGCTTGTCTATTCTTGATTATGGTTTGCACCATAGTTTCTCATATCTAAAGATAGTTTATTTCTTTTACATAGCTTTATATCCATCAAAAGTTCCAAAGTTTTTAAAAGGAACTATACATCTCCATAGGAGGACTTCCTTACATATTATAGATATACTAGTGCACCAATGAAGACTATAAGGGCTCTTAAGAAGACCTTATAATCTTCCCAGAAGAGAAAAACAAAAGTAACATGAGTAGTGATCCATTTCTTAGACTTCGACACCTTACTTCCCAACTTATTGAAAATAACTTGTGGACAACTGTAACAGGGCATCTTCAAGTTCTACTCTACACATGCAAAACAATTTATTAGAATGTGAGCTCAATTAGCTTAGTAAGGAGAGACAAAGTCATAAGAGCACATTAATAGACATGGTTGTTCAATCATTAATTAAATGCAAATGTAACAAGAAAATGATAGATCATCGCACAATGTTTAACCTATCCATTGTGAAGTTAGAGAAATTTCGTCTACTTTAAATTGGATTTTGAGAAGTTTTAACACGATACTATCAAACTAAATCCAAACTTATGCAATGGAGAACACCCTCTTCCCTAAACAACATTCGAACCACAGTTCCAAACCTTGCCATGACCCTCTGTCTTGTCACTTAGCTTGATAAAGGGTAAGAAAAGGATTATTTCTACTATCCTTATTGAAGTTTCAGTATTTAGTTTGATAGCTTAATTGTTATTCGTATTGGGTTTGTAAATGTCAGGTTGGATCTTAGTCAACTTAAGATTGGTCCAAATTATAAGGTGAGCAACCTAGTTCAAACACTCTAAACATGATATATTCAAGTAGAAAATAACAGTCAAAGTTCAACTCTCAATCATCAATCAACATCACAAGTGCACACATAGCACACGCACAAACAATCTAGCTACAACCACAAACAAGCACTCTTACTTCTCTAAGTATCTTGATATGATAGTTCAATATGCTATAAAGCATTAATCCTAACTTACTTGAACTTATTGGTACCGTACTCTTGACCGTGACCTTCTTGCTCTTCAATTATTCCTAAAAATATACAATAGATCAATTTTCAAGCCTTAGTTCATCAGCCATTAGTTTGTTTTATACGTTTTTGGTTGTTTAGTCATAAATTTCATAAGTTATTGCTACTTAAAAATTGTTATTTCTTGACCATTCATTGATTTTTATACATTACCTTAAACTGCCAAATCCTTTGAGTTAGGTTTTGAGTGGTTTTATAATAGTTCTCTTTAGTAAAAAATCATCTGAGTTACTATTTGAGCTATACAGGGGTCATTTATGATATCAATTTTACTCTCTGAAGCAGCTTCAGAATTACTCTAAGCTAAGCATTTTATTACGTTATCCTCTAAGCCACCCTTTAATTCTATTATCTCTAATGTTTTTAGGAAAATCATCCTCTAACTAAGCTTTTGAATCCTTTGTTAATACATTTTATTCTTATATTTTTACTTCCAACTCACCTTTTGAGTATCATTTTAGTACAAAATTCATTCATAGAATCCTCTAAGATATCAACTACCTTAACTAATATCCCCTAATTAGTTAATTTAATCACTTTTCCTTCGAGTTGCAATTATATGGTCAATTTAAATTAGCAAGTAACACTTCAAACAACCTTCCTCAACTTCATTACTTCTCAACTCTTCATAGACTTTATCATAGTTCATTAATTTTCAATTCTAACAAAATATTCAAATTACCAACTTCACTGTTTAATGACTAACTACAATGCTCCATAACTCATAACTTTATTACGTAATCCAACCACTCTAAAATAGTACTAATACTTCAACAATGAATTAAGCTTAATATCCAAGTGAGGTTATTAGGAAAAACATGTCACTTTTTACTAGAAGCACTATTTAATACATATTTTAAGGCTTAAAAATCACATAAAAGTACATAAATTACATTCACATAGCAATTAAATATTAGTATAAGATAGCTTATAGAAAAATTTTGAAGTAAAAAATACATCATTTATCATATATATTTCAAATTTGAAAATTGTCCAATTTTTTCCATTTCTAGATGATAGCTACTAAATTTCTACAAAATGATTTTCTTTTTATAAATTCTGTTCACCAAAATATGTAAGAATAATTTTTTCATAAATTTTTGGTTATTTTTTATATTTTTAATAAATTACTTAAAATCAAGTTGAAATTAGACCTCATTAGAAAATCCAACTCGGCCACCCATGGTGGGTCTAACCTTATTGGTAGCTCTAGTCATTGATTGCTCCTTGTGGTAGGGTAGTTGGTTGTATTGCTAACTAAGAATGGCCTAGTCGTAGTAGATACTGTATACTATATGAAGAATCCCTGATTGGTTAGCCTTTCAACCAAGAATTCTTCACATAATATATAAGGCTCTATAACCACTAGTTTCTTAAAAACATACAGATTCACATGATATCTTCATACAAACATATTTATATAAAATTTAAACTGCAAAGCTTATAATACACATTAATTTAGTATATCTGAGTCTATAATACTAGTATAAACAAAAATACATGAGTAAGAGTCTACATAAAATGTTCTCTCTCAATACACTAGACAGCTCGCTCTTACCCAAGTCTCCAAAATAACCTGTGTCATCTTTCGGCCAGCTTCTACAAACAAGCTATCATGCAGCAAAAGTCTAAAGGTGTGTAAGCCTAAGCTTAGTGAGTAAAACCTTTAGCTACTCCATAAGCAAGTTATAAATACATTATATTCATGCATATGAATTAATGATCAAACAGAATGCCAAACAATACATATAATTAATTAGTTCATATACGTAATTCAAATTTAATACTCTCCGAAGTCAGGATTGGAGTATACATGACACCAATCAGATCCGGGTATTATATGACAACTTACTATACTACGGAACTCTACGTTCCGTACTCAAATCAAATAATTCTTTTATTTTCATAAAAAAAGAACAAGTTTTAGTATAATCGTAAATGGGACTCCATAGTCCATACTAACCCCTAAATGGAGGTCTCTAGACTCGACTCTTAGCCAGGTGGTTGGCGCTTCCAACACTTAGTATTCCCGCAGACTAGGGTAAGGTCATTTTGTATGAGTGCTCCATACAAAACCAATAAATTAGTACTAATAACCCCTAAATGGCCTCTCTTTACCTCCATGTGATGTGATGGCCGAAATTGTGTCTATACGATGCATATTAAAGCATGTTCTAGTTTCTTTTTATAAGCCAAGTATAATTAAGTTCAAATTATGCTGTGACCATCCAATAGTACACATAATCATTTTCTATACTACTATGCAATAAACAAAGCATTATCTGTACTTAAGGTAAGTACATAACTCAATACACAATAACATACACAAGCATTCTCGAACCCTACACAATAGTCAATTAACAATAATAATTAAGTGTAGTATCTGCAATCACAAACAAGCATGGAATCATAGGGTAAATACTCACTTGGCCATGGCGACTCGCCCTAATCGTAGTAATCGATTAGGAGATCCTCGCTCACCTCGGGATCACCTGATCATTACGATATGATAGCGCTAGTAAATAATTGAATTAATTAGTAATTCTAAATATCTATTTACCTAATTTTAATTAAATTACTATCAACCTTTATCCGATTAGACTTTATTATTAATTATATGTAACTTTTTCATTTTATTTCTGATATTTATGAATTTATAGTCATTTTTCATTGTTTTTGGACGTACGTTCACATGGTGATGTCCGTTTTGGACGTTAAGACTCGTATTTTACGATATTGACTAAATTTATAGAAATTTTAGCTATGGAAACTTAATTACTCTTATTACTTATATTTATATCTTTTGTTTATACTTAATGATTTAGTTAACCCTTAAATTCTTATACTTAGAGGATTTTACTTTGCTATTACTAATTCATGTACTTAATTAAGTATAATCTAATTTAGAAAGTGTATTATGGTTGTAAACCTCGCAAATTTAGTTATTTAAGAATAGGATTGAGCTCTAATACTATAGATACTTAATAAGTCATTAGAGTCGAGCAAAAGAAAAATTTAATAAATCTAAATTTAAATATATTATAACTAGTAAAAACCTTAGAAATTAATTAAAACCCTAAATTGCATACTAAAACCCTAAAAACTGTCTTACATATCATTAACCAAATTGAACCCAAATTTGATCGAAACCCTAAAATTATAAATATAAACCTATAAAATAATTAAATATTACTCAACAGTGATAAAATTATAGTCGATTGCAATTTTCAACTAAATCGCTTATTCGCATGAAATTTTAATGAAATCGCCACAATAACTTGTAAAAATTATAATTGTAATAGGTATCAATTAAATTGATAAAATTTCAAAAAAATTTGGAAATTAATTTATGAGGAGAATCGTTATAATTTATATGATTCGAAAAATTACATATATTTGTTAATAATTTTCATTTTCCTTCTATTTTATTTCCAATTTATCTCTTTTTCAACTTTCCATTTCCACTTCAATGCTCACATCCTGCACAAAATGTAGAAAAAAATCAGCAAATAAAATATCAAACAGCAGCCTACGTGATGGATTTCAAGTGACAAGTGTTACTTAACTAAAAAAGAAAAAAATATTGCAATAATTACTTAAGATTTAGTTTATAATCTAAGCTAATATACATGTGAAATAAAAGGAAAAAAGGAAACGAAAATCTGGAAATATTCAAAACTGAGAAAAAAGAAAGAAAAAAAAGGAGAAAGACAATCTGGAAGCAAACGTGAAAGAAAGAAAAGAAGAAAAGGAAGAAAGAAGGAAAGAAGAAGAAAAGAAGAAGAAAATAAGAAGAAAGAAATTAAAGGAAATAGGTAAGTATTTATTTTTATATAGATGTATATTATGTAGTATATACATTCAGTATTTGTATAGTATTTTTGTACATATTTATGTGCACAAATACTTAGATTAATTAAATATGTATGTATAAGGTTATGTGTCTATACATGTATGTACATAAGTATATTATATGGAGGAGTATATATTATTTATTTTTTTTAGTATACATATGATTAGAATTATGTATTTATATTAAATAATTTTAGTATATCTATGTATATGTGTGTACCATAAGATATATATATATATATATATATATATTAGCATACTTCCATAAGTAGTAATATGTGATATATAAATATATATATATATATAATATATAGTATAAGTATTGTAATACACGGCATAAAATATATGTAATATATAGTATACATATTTTTTGATAAATACTATATAAGTATATATATATGTCGAATATATATGTATGTATTTATAGGTATGTACACTTGTAAGACATATATGAATAAATACAAATATATAAATACATGAATGTATATATATAAGCATATGTTTTAAATAAATACATATACATATATAATACGTATAATGTATAGTATCAATATATATATAAGTGGTATACCGAATATGTATTAGCATATATAATATATTTACTAAATCCGTAAATATGTAAGTTATATATGTGTATATATATATATGATATCGTAATTTAAGAATTTTCAATAACATAAATTATACAATATATATATGTGTATAATTGTAAAGTACATAAGAGAAATAATAAATAAGAAAAGGAAAAATAGTAAAAATAATAAAGGTAATAATAATGATAATAATCATAATAAAGTTAAAAATCTTAAAAATAGAAAAATACAATCAAAATAATAAAAATATTGAATATATGATTTAAATAATTATTAAATCATAAATATGTTAAGAAAAAGCGAAAATCAATATTTTATCATTTTTAAACTTAAATAATAATTTTTGTGATATTTTTATGTCACAATTTAGCTATAAGTCACAACATCTAAAATGGAGCTCGTTACGAGAAAATATGCTCGAAAATAATCAAAATGGACTATAAGTTCATAATGATCCGAGCTAAAATGAAAAAGTTATACATGATTCGATAAAAACCTCGAATCGATGGTTTTACGTAAGTCAATAACCGATTTAAGTAAATAGTAGGATTTAGCATACTAGTTTAGTTATTTCCAAACTTATTACTTTCCATATTTTCCTAATGTTAGGTAATCCTGAGATCGAGACCGACTTACCCTTAGACTATTACAATCCCCAACATTATTTATGATCAAGTAAGTACTCCCGATGACTCTATACTCGTTTTGTGCTTGTAGTTAGTGCACATGAATTAAATATTAATAACTTGATGCATGGGGCTTTGGGTTATGTATGTGACTGATATTGATTGATTATTGTGCAAAATACTATTAAATGTGATTATATAATTGATTGTTGCATTATTTGGATGATTTATTGATAATGTTTGACCACCTCATAAATTGACTTAATCATATTCAACTCAACAAAAATTAAACGGTTTATGCATAAAGCATGAACATTGCATATAATGTTCCGGCTATCACCTTACGCGATTGGTAATGAGGGGCCTTGAAGGGATGGATTCCTACATGATTTGATTAGTACAATGTAGGAGCATTGGTACAACAAGACCCTACCCTTGGCTCGTGGGTTTTATTGGCGCCGGAGACGCTAACCGTGGGTAGCTAGGGGTCGTGTCTAGAGACCACCACTGTAGGGTATGAGCGTGGACTATGTAAGCCCGTTCACCGCTAGACCTGGTTATTTATATACTATTGACTAACGGAAGTAGAAATCTGTTCTATGAAACAGGGAATTCCTATATAATGATATGAGGGTAAAAACCAAGTGCTAGAGCCCGGTTATGATTGGTGCCGATGTATCTCCAACCCTTACTTCGGAGGGTATTAAATTTCAATGTTATAAGTAGTACCGGTCAATTGCATATATACTGTTTAGCATACTGCTTGTTCATACATTCATATGCTTGATAATAAACTGTTTGATAACTTGTTTGCTGGTATAGTACGAAAGTTAACTCACTAAGCTCTTATAGCTTACTGCCTAATAATTTTCTCTTGCAGGTTGCTAGATGATCGGGTATGGGTTAAGAACTGAGAGTTGAGTACTAACGTCGAGATGCATAGAAGTTAGACTTTGAGGACAGACTAAATGGTTCATTGGAATTATTGTATACTACATTTAAATTTTGTAACTTTAGTAAGTTTGAGTTTTATAACTTTACTACCTAATCATATTTTTGGTAGGGGATACCAATTCTCTATTGTTCTATTGGACTGTGGCTTATTGGATATCTATAGTCATATATATGTGGTTGTAAGTTAATTAAATAAAAACTTTAGTGACTAATTGTTTAGAATCTTGCAATCTCTAACTTGCAAGATGATTTTTAAATCATGGGTGCACACATGATATGAAAATTTTAGGCAATCCTATTAGGCCCCCTTTAGGGTCATGATAAGGGTTTTTACTAATTTATATACCTAATTATTATGCACTCTTCTTATATCTTATTTTATAAACCTATGCTTATGTCATCGCTTACATCATGTCATGGCTTATGTTATCACTTACTTATATCATGGATTATGTCATCTTTTGATTACCTCATTGCTTACTTCATCATTTAATTACATATACCTCACCTTATGCTTATGTAATGTCTAAGTGTCTTATGTACATTTCACTTAAACTACTATATACATATACCCTGACTATACTTATATGTATATTAGTATACTTATACATATACTTATACTTATACTGTATTTATACTTGTATACGTACTCATATACCTATATGGTTATATATGTATTTTTGTACAAATTTCGTATGCTTAATTTTTCTCTTAAGAAAACCTTCCTAATTTCATTCTTTTGTGTTTTTAAGTGTGTATTTAGTATAGTATAGGTATGTATAGTTAGGATTTGTCTTAGTTTAGGTTATGTACATAGTACATAGTAAATACTTATGTACAAAGATCCCCATACTTGTATTCTTCTACTATATCCTTATGTATACATACTTAAGGGCATATACACATGTACTCCTTTCCTCTTCATCATGATTCCTATTCTTCTACACTTAAAGATGGAAACTTTATGTCTTATTCTACAAGATCACACATAACATATATCTACTTATCTAATCTACTTAATTACCTAACTAATGAATAATATAAAGTAACATAAAGTAACATGATCACATACCTTAATTTGTGTTTGAATTATAGAGACAAAGAGGAAAGTTTTGAAAGTGAAAGGGGAAGGGGATGTTATAGCAATGGAGGTGGGGTTTGCTTTCTTTTTTTCTTTTTTTTTTTTATTTTGTTTTGATTATGGAAGGAAGAAGAAGGTGGGGTCTAGAAAGAAATAAGTAGACGGCAATTAAGGAGGAGGAGGAAAAGAAAAACTAAAAGAAAAGAAATCATTAGAGGGTTAGATATTTTCTTATGCATTAGTGTCTTTTGTTGAATTTTCTAATTGTTTACTTTAGTCAACATGTGTTGACTTAGTCAACCTTTTGACCTTAGTCAACATGTGTTGACTTGGTCAACTTTCCTTAAGCATATGCCATTTTGTACACATAATGTAGAAATTAAGGAAAATTAAGGAAATAAGGTATTTGGTGAATTGATTAGTAAAATAGATGATAAGGTCTTACTTTAGGTATTTATAGCCTATGTACATCATTTGGTAAACTACTTAGTATAACTAGTATGAAAAGTACTAATTAGGGTATTAAGGTTCACTACATTTAGCCTAAGCTTCAACTATACCCCTTACCCTATGTAATACTATCTTAATCATACACTTAAGAGATAAATCTAATCTATGATTCATTATGTTAGTTTCTAAAGGATGACTTAAGGATTCTAAATATATATGTATAATTGAAAGTCATCTCTAACTTTTCACTAATGATTTGGAAAAATATGAGGGTTATATTATCAATGAGGGTTTTAAGGTATATTATGATGAATTAGTGCACATATGTCTTTAAGGTGATCATTTTAGGGTTTCTATCACTTTTGAATGAAATCTTGAGTGTTTACATACATTTAGGGTAAAAAAATTTCTTACACGATTGATTAATTCTTTTAGGGTTTTCACTTTCATTAGCCTTATTAACTCCTAAATTATCTAACATAGTTGAGTCTATTTCAAAAGCTAAATCGAAAATGTTAGGGGTTTACAAGTTGACTTCCAGATCTACTTTACACTAGTGAATTGCCAAATCAACTAAACCGTGCACTGATTTTGCTATTTTTTCAAAATTTTCTCCTTTGATTATTTTAGCTCACCTTGACTTTTCCTAACTCATCACTTGCATGTATAATATGTTAGAGAGGGTTTATGAATTTTTGCCAGGTTGATTAAGTGTTGAAATGAATTTCTTTCTCTCTCCTCATCCATTTTCCCTTAAATACTATACTTACTTTGCATGTTAGCTTGTTAATCTCCTAAACACCTATCTATGCACTTCCATATGCTTAAATTTCCATCTTCCCAACTGTTCCCAATTTTTTAGTAATTTTTATTGATTTTTTTATTGGTTTCCTTATGTTATTTTTGTAAACCCTTAAAATTTCCAACATAGAACTTAGATTAGATTCAAGTGTGCTAGACGACCATAAGAATCAACAAGACTAGATAAGATGAAAATCCTAAGATAATAATCGAAAACTTAATCGCATGTGAATATATCAAACTCTAAATGCGTAAAAACACTAGAGATTGTACCTGAAAGTGATAAAAACCCTAAAACCCTAACTTTAAGCTTAAACAATGTACTTATTCATTAGAATCACACTAAAACCCTAATTGAATGTAAACATTTAACAATATGCTAAATCATATAAAGTCATCAACCAATGATCAAAGATAATTTCCAATTATTCATAAATGTGTACAATACCAATTTAATTTAGTAGGAACTAAGATATTGTATTATAAATCATGTTATTTTCTTAGGTATATAATGAAGTTAGTATATATAGATTTAAGCATTTAGTTAATGTTTACATTACATATAAGCAATGTTAGTATTATAAATTGTGCTTATCATGCTAATTACATTAAGTATGATACTAAATTTTATTTAGGGATATAAATATTCATCAACAGATTCCAATAGCTATTTTTACTAATTATTTCATTTAACTCCATTTCTAATTTCATTTCTCTAAATTTTCTCCTAATTATCCTTAATTTTCTTATTATGTATATTAATTTCATACAAATTTAAGAGTTGACTAAGTCAAATGTTGATCAAGTCAACAAATGTCACTTTCCATCTAGAGAATTCTTTCACTTTCTTTGATTTCCACTCATTTTTCACATGCATTTTTTTTCCTTCTCTTTTTCTTGCTATCCCTACCAAGAAGACTCTATACCCCACTTGTTTTAATTGTAAACTACGAATTAAGACACAAATAAACCCCTTATTCTTCCTCGTATTCCAACCACTACTTTCCCCTTCTTCTAATTCTTGTTTTTCCTTTTTCCTTTACCCATCAACAACTTCTTAACCACTATTCTACATACATAAACTGCTATTTCATATTACAAAGGAAAAAGAGGCATGTTTTCTTATAATCTTTCATCTTAATTGGTAATTAGATGTTTATGTTATGTTAGTTTTGGAATTATCATGTAATATATACATGTATGTTAACACAAATAGGATTCTTATATACATGTACATAAGTATAGAAATACTAAGGTATAAGAGTAGAAATACATGAGTACATATATTATGTTGATCTATGTGAATTATTTGTGTATGAATTATAATGAAGTACGTAGTATAGGTATAGGTATATACATATCGATAAGTGTAGAAGAACATATGTACACATTGGGTATAGAAACACATATATTTATATGGACTAACTAGGTATATTATCATGACCCAACAATATCGTTGTCATAGTAGATTGCTGTGTACTGTGCAAAGGTTTATCATCAACCCCCTCACTGATCGCAGGCCTTTCATATGATATACAAGACTCCTTCCATTATATGTTACCACCAAGCCCATAGATAAGTAATATAGAGCAATTTTTACTAAAATTAACTTTTGAGACATAAATTAATGAAGTAAACATATGGACTTGTTATGTTCTACACCAAAAGAACATTATAAACAAATGTAGTTCATAAACTTTAAACTATGTTATAAATAAAATAAGGGTAAATAATTATCTACAAAAGCTTCTACAAAATCTCGTCTAAGATCTTCGATCACACCAACCCATCTCTATATGAGACTTACCATGGGTATGCCTCGGTTTGGATTAGCGAATAGGTTTTCCTACAATAAAAGGAATCTATCGGGGTATAAGTATAAACTTAATGAGATAAATAGCCTCATCAATACCACATGACAAAAATTTATTAGATGCATAATCATATGAATGCATGAACAATCAGTATGCCAAACAATGCATGCAATGGCCTAGGAACTGCATACGACTCAGAATTACACCCCTTGTAATTAGGATTTAGAGATAATTAACCGACCCAAACGAAAATCTAGGTTCTAAACCTTGGGTTTTATTTTATTTGCACTATTGTGCTTAAGCCAAAACAAAATTGAGGTTTAGATATATATATATATATATATATATATGATGCTTTCTTTACCGAATAACAAATCATATTTTTAAAATCTCAAGTCTAGTAGTGTGGTGGCCTTCGCAATCCACAAACATACTCTAAGTAGAAGCCACAAGATATAGCCCCTCGTCAACGGTTAGGGTCTCCCATCGCCAAATAAGCCCATTAGCTTAAGAAAGAAACTCAATAAAATGATGATATAGCTAGTGCCCAATCCTGTAGGAGGCCTTCCTCCTGTGAGTCCCTTCCCAGCTTATGCATGAAGTGGTAGTCAGTGTTATCCAAATGCAATTATGAGGAATGCATGATCCATTTTATTTCTTAATTATATAAGTGGTTAATCCGATTTTCAAGGTGATTAGACAATTTCATTCCATACAATCATACGGATAAATTATCACAACAATTCCCATTATTAAATAATTAGCAAGCAATGATATTCAGTTCACAAATTCATACACATGCATTTCCCATATCTCACAAGCATCTAAATTTATATATATATATAAATATAAGTTCAGGTGTATCCATTCTATAAGCAAAATCAAGTAAAGAGTCATCGGGAATTTACTCACTCTTCCATGTAGGTCAGTCAAAGTAGTCTGGGGGCAAGTCGTCCCTGAATGTGGGGTCCCCTAGTCATTGAAATCATAATACTGTAAGAGATTGAAATAAAACTTAGGAAGCTAAGCTAAAACCCCTTAATTTATACAATTGACTAGTTTTCAAATTTTTTCTGTTTTTACTTAAAAGTTTAATCGCGTATAATTTTCTCGTTTTAAATCTGATTTTTATAACCTTATAGTCCATCTTTATTTTTTTTAAGTGTACTTTAATGTAGTGAGGTTAGATTTCCAAGATGAGGCACGTAAATCTATCCATAGGTTAGAACAAAAGTGGTCCTCATGGTTTAAAGTGTTTTTGGGCTTTGTTTGGTTAATAGGCTTTTGGGTAACTTGGGAATCCCTTTAGGCTTGGGCTTATGATTTCATTCTAAGCTCAAAATCCTCATTAAGGTCAAGTTTACAACTTTGATTTACACTCCTAAGGCTATCAACCACTTCTTGGGCTCTTAAGTGGGCTTAAGTTGTCAAATGAACTTGTTTTTTTATCCAATTCAAAGATGGTCATTTTCTTGAGCTTAGAGAGTGTTTTGTGGGTTTCTTGAAAGTATTAAAATAACTCTTATTGATGTGTCAAGTTGTTGATCAGAAACTTAAGGGTGGTTCAATTTGACGTTTGAGGCTCGTTTTGTAAGTTTAAAGCTCGATTTTGAGTTTTAAGCTTAATACACTTATCACACTTGCCTTTATTGGTACTCTCACTTTGTTTACTTATTTTTATCATTTTTTTAAGTGTCTTTTAGTAATGTTCCAGATCTTGTAGGTTTGAATATGAGAGTTTCGACCTTGGTTTTCCGACTTGTTTCATTATTTTCTTAAGTTTAGATATTAGATCATGAACTTAAGCTGCTTGTATTCAAACCTTAAATTGACTTCTTTTCCATGAGGGGATTATTTGACTCATATTTTTTCATGAAAATAGTAGATCTCAAACTTATTATAACTTCCATATCATAGCTCATGCCTTACAAAGCTGGTTTTCTCATAAAACTTCATGTGATAGATTTTTTCTTAACGTAAGTCTAGATTTGAGCATGTTTAACTTAATAAAAGTAAAGTTTGTCTAATATCTAATACTATTCTAATAAACAAACTCATGAAACCCTTACATGAAGTTGAAATATGAGCATATAAAGTTAGTGTTTCATAGAGATACTTGTTTAACATTTTGAATAGAAGATTTTAAGTTGAGAGAATCTTGAAGAAGTTACAGTCTCCTAACATGAATAATATCCTACTAACACAAAGAAACACTCACTTGTCCACAAAGCGTATGGTGGTTATATAGTAAGGTTCCACTTATGCTCTTTATCTTACTTCTTCCTTTTCCACCTTTTGAAACTCGAATTGTAGTCCTTTGAAGTGGAGTTTGGGGAGTGTTCTAAGGGTCCTAAAAAAGCTTTGAATGTTGGAAAAGAAAAACACAAGAAGGAGTTGCATGTGCCATGAGTATGGGTGTGCTTGAAAGTGGCGGCAAAGTTAAGGATTTGTGGGGTATTTGCGTTTCCACATTTGGGTTGGTTTCAAGTGAGAGAAAAAGGAAGTGAAAATAAAATTGAAAGTGAGAGAAAATGATGAAAGAGTGGCTGGTTGGGAATGGGAGTGGTTGTGTGTTTAAGAAGCTTGATTTTGTTGTCTTATAGCATATACAAAAGTCAACAATTACAACTATTGATGATGTATAAAGTGTAAGACAAAGTGATTGATAGATGAAAAACAAGAGTATGCCTCCCCCTCCCCCTCCCCCTCCCCCTTCTTACTAGCTTATACAAACTGGCCATATAGTGTCCTTTTAGAGCATGAAATTGTCTGGTCTCATTTATTAAAATTAAGCATGAGAAATCTTGTGATAATTTGTCCATATGTAGTATAAGTGAAGTGGTGATAAGGAAAGTGTTTTATCACTAGATTTTGGATAAGTTATCAATTAATAAATAGCTCCAACTTTCAATTGATAAGTCATTTAGGGTGATTTGTTGGTCTACTTATTTTATATGTAAAGCTTAGGCATGAAGATAAAGGTACTGTCTTATAGGGAATTGTTTTAGGATTTACTTCTTGGATTGTTTTATAGATTATGATTCGATTCTTATAAAATTATGAAATTTTCTAGAGTTCATTGAAATTATTCAAATTAAAATGTCAATCAGTCGCTTAGGGTTAAAAGTCTTTAATTTTTTTAGGGTTTAGAGTTTTCGGTGATCTTAGAGTTCGCATTTTTTCAAGTTCGGGTTTTATCAATAATAGGATTTCAAATTGGAAAAATAAGTTCATTTCTAATTATAAACTTGAGTTCTTAGTTTAGTTGATCTTTGAGAACATTTAGGAAGTACAATTAGTCATAGGCCCACTAAAAGTAGGGTTTACATATATAGTAATAGAATACATAGTATAAGTATACAAATACATAGGTAAGAATAAGAAAATTATTTATACATAAGTATAAAAAGCCATATACATGAATACCCTTTATATACATAACCTAATGAGTATACTAAGTATATACACATATAACATACTAAATAAGCTTATAAGATTCAAAAATATAGACTAAATGATGATTTCTTAGGAGAGTATATAAGGCATACGAAAATGCGTATAAAATACGTATACCATTGTATGTATATATAGGTATATGTACAAGTATAGATATTGTATATGTACAAGTATATAAGTATACATACAAGTATATTAAAAGTATATGTATACACATAACATATCTATAAAGTACATTAGTACAAAAGTATAAAGTTTGTATATATGTAAGTGATGACATAAGCATTTATTCTAACAAAATATAATATAATATATTGAAGTAATAATATATGTATACATGGGTGGGTCGAAAATCATCACAAGCCTATAATGCACGTATTAACTTGAATTAATCTTATTTAAGTACATATAATAGTAATAATAATGTAAAATCATCTAAGTCTAAAAATCTAATGGTTAATTAAATCATAAAGTACTAAAATAGGATATAAAACTGGATAATAAAAATATTCAAGCTTCAATAATTAAAATTTCAATAAATTTAATCCATATTATAAAACATGAGTCTTAACGTCCAAAACAGATATCACTGTATGAATGTACATCCACAAATGATGAAAAACGACTATAAGTTTATAAATATTGGAAATAAAAAAAAAGTTACATACGATTAGTAATAAGGTTTAACGAAATGAAAACTAATAGGAACTTAAGTAGAAATAGGTGAACAAATATCTAGAATAACTAGTTCATTTAGTTACTCACTATTGTTTTTATCTTATAATAATTAGGTGATCTTGACCAGGGTTGGGATCTTCCTGAGGACTACTATGATTAGCGTGCGATGTCATATTCAAGTGAGTACTCCCAATGACTCTATACTTGTTTTGTGCTTGTAGTTAGCGTACTTAAATTAAATGTTAAAAACTTGATGCATAGGGGTTCGAGATATGCATGTGCTTGATATTGATTGATTATTGTGAAAAATATTATTAAATACGATAATTGAAGATTTGATTGTTACATGATTTGGATGATTTGCTAATATTGAATGATCGCTACATAATTTAACTTAATTATATTTGGTTTATCTTAAATAAAAAAGGGTCATGCATTAACTATGCATTGCATTTCTTATTCCAACCATCATTTTACATAGAGGAAAAGAGAGATCATGTAGGGGTTGTTTAAATACATTGAATTAAAGTGATTAGTACGGAATACTTGTACAACATGACCTTAGCTAAACCTATGAGCTTACTAAGCACTAGAGACGCCAACCGTATGGCTGAAAGTTGAGTCTAGAGACGTTCGCTGTAGGGTATAACTGTGGACTGTGGGGGCCACCTCAATGTTAGATCTGGGATTTTGTGTACAACTAGATTTCATAGAAATGGAAATGTATTTTGTGAAATACGAAACTCAAATTATGGTTAAAAACCCAGGTGTTAAAGCCCGGTTGTGATTGGTGCTGATGTATCTCCAACCCTTACCTCGGAGGGTGTTAAAACCCAACATTATATGTAGCATCAATCAATTGCATATATTGTTTGGCATACTGCATGTGCATGCATTCATATGATTGCAATAATTTATTTAATAACTTGTTTGCCAGTATAGTATGAGGGATAACTCACTAAGCTCTTATAGCTTACTTCCTAATAGTTTTTCTTTTGCAGGTTAATAGATAATCAGACATAGGTTATGAGTCGAGTATTGAGAGTACTATTGAGATGTTTTAGAGGTTAGAATTAGAGAGAGATTGTTTAGTTCATGTGAAACCTTAAATGTAAATACAACTTATGTACTTAGATTTTTCAACATTATTAAGTTTGAATTTTTAAGTTTATATTACTTAATCTTATCATTTGGTAGGGGATTCCAATTCTATGCAGTTTTGAGGAACTATAGAATATTGGATATCTATAGTTATTTATATTTTATAATACCCTAGTGATAAATTATTTAGAGTCTTGCAAAATTTACAAAGCGATTTTCATATCATGGGTACGGATATGATATAAAAATTATAGGCAATCCTACTAGGCCCCTTATAAGGTTATAACAATTTTGGCCTAAAATGTAAATATTAAGCTATTTTAGCTAATTACTGGTATATGTATATACTTAAAAATTACACATAACACATACACACACACACATATATATATATTCTATATGTTATTTTATGTTTTATAGTAATTTTATTATGTATATACTTTATCTCTAAGAGTTTACAAACTATTGAGCATATTTCATACAATTATGGTGAATAATAAGTAATATAGTTAAATTATACCATTTTAGCTATATTATTTTATTTTATTTTTAATATTCGGGTCTATAGAATCTTCTCGACTAATGTCTTGAGCATATTTGTAAGTTTTTAGGTTAATTGAGTTGGTTTTACCGACACCCTAAATTTATCCATCTGATTCCTGTTCATTGAATACGGTGCTAATAGCTTTAATGGTAAATACATAAGCTAATGAAACTTGATTGGAGGACATATCAATTGTATGTGAGTATCCTAAAGTTTTCCCTAAGGATTTACTAGAGTTACCACTTGATAGGGAGATTGAATTTGCCATAGATCTTGCTTTAGGAACTACACTTATTTCCAAAACCTCCCTACCATGTGGCATTAATTAAATTGGTATCATTGAAGAAGTAAATCTAGGAGCTATTGGATAAAGGATTCATTAGACTAAGCTTTATCGCCATGGGGTGCACTTGTACTCTTTGTTAAAAAGAAAGATGGAAGTTTAAGGTTATGTATAGATTATCAAGAGTTGAATAAATTAACAATTAAGAATAAATACCTACTCCTTAAGATCAAGAATTTGTTCTATTTATTGAAGGGAGCTACCATGTTCTCAAAGATAGACTTGCATTTGAGATATCACCAACTAAAGATTAAAGAAGAGGATGTGCATAAAACAACTTTCAGGAGATGATATGGGCACCATGAATTTTTAGTAATACCATTTGGACTGACTAATGCACAAGCTGCATTCATGGATATGATGAACATTGTGTTCAAAAAATATTTAGATGAATTTGCAGTTGTATTTATAAATGACATCCTAAAATACTTAAAAGATAAGGAAAAACATATTGAGCATCTAAAGAAGGTGCTCCAAACTCTAAAAGAAAATAAGCTATATGTGATATTGAAGAAATGTGTATTTTAGTTAAAGCAAGTAGGATTCCTTAGACATATTGTGTTTGGTGTTGGTATAGTTGTTGATTTTGCATAAGTGATAGTAGTAATGGATTGGGCAAGATCAACTATGGTGATGGAAGTTAGAAGCTTCTTAGGAATGGCTAAATATTATAGGAGATTTGTGCAAGCTTTTTCTAAGATTGCTATGCCATTGACACAATTAACATGCAAAGGAGTTAAGTTTGAGTGGAACAATAATTGTAAAGAGAGTTTCTGAAACTCAAGAAGAGATTATTAATAGCCCCGGTATTGAAAATACTTGATGGAACGAGAGAGAACACAATTTATTATGATTCCTTAGGGAATGGTTTATGATGTGTATTGATGCAAAATGATAAAGTAATCACTCATCCATCGAGACAACTTAGATCACATGAATTGAATTGTCTAACTTATGATTTGGAGTTGGTTAAGGTAGTATTTGCTGTAAAGATTTGGAGGTATTACTTGTATGATGAAATATATAAGGTATATATAATCACAAAATCCTCAAATACATCTTTACTTATATAAGAACTAATCTTAAGGTAGAAATGATGGTTAGAGTTGTTAAGGAACTATAATCTTTCAATTCATTACCTCTTAGGTAAGGTAAATGTAGTTGTAGATGCCCTAAGTAGGAAAAAGGTTAGTAGTACTGCAATATTAATTATAGATAAGCAAGAGTTGATTGAAGAAATAGAGAAGTTGAGTTTGGAAGTATTGACTAAAGAAAACGGACCTATGTTAGAAAGCTTAAAAATGCAAGCTATACTCCTTGAATGCATAAGGGAAGCTTGAAGGGAAGATATGGAGCTACAAAAGATTTAGAACAATATAGGAAAACATCCTGACTTTAGGATTGATGATAAAGGAATGTTGAGGTTTAGAGGAAGAGCGTGTATACCAAAGGATACAGAAATTAAGAAGTTAATTTTAGAAGAAGCTCATGATGCAAGATATTCATTACATTTTAGAAACAACAAAATGTACAATGATTTGAAACAAACAATTTGTTGTATTGATATGAAAGGGGATATAGCGCAATACATATCACAATGTATAACTTGTCATAAAATGAAAGCAAAACATTAAAAGCCAAGTAGGTTACTATAATTGTTGTTGGTTGAAATCCACATAAACTGTTAATTCCTGTAAGAGAGAAAAAACTAAGGCTTTAGGGGTACTAGGGCTAATCTAATGTAGCTACACTTCGATGCTTAGGTCAATAAATGTTTTAAGTGTGTTTAAGAGATAATTATGCAAATATGTAATAAGAGTGTCTAGAGAGTCCTTATAAGGGTCTTCGTATCGTATTTATAGAAATATGTCTTGTTGGTATAATACCCAAATAGTTGAGCTTTCCAAATCCCTTAGCAACCTTTGAAATTGGTTATGGGTTGAATTTGAGGGGGAGTAAGTTGTTATGCAGTTGAGATTTTGCAATTGTTAAATTGTTCACACCCTTCCTTCTGAATTTGAATGCTTAATTAAAGCTGGTTGGGCTTTTTGGCTCATTGATCGGTTAAGCCTACAGTCCCCCTAGTTGCTAGACTAAGTTGGCAACGTAGACGTAGCCTTAGCCTTGAGTGAAGTTGTGGTACCTAATGCAACTTTAGACTAGAGACAGGTCAATGGAGAGCTAAGCAACTATTAGTGGGGATGAAAAATCTACTATCAACAACAACCTCTCCTCATACGTAAATGGAAATAGGAGTAGGTGACAATAGATTTTATAAGTAGGATACCCAAAATAAGGAAATAGCATGATATGATATGGGTTATAGTAAGAGTTTCCATGTCAATCACATTTCATGTCTTGTTTTTAGCAATCCTTAAAAGCAAAAATGGCAACCAAGTTGAATTTTAGCATCATATATCATCTATAAAGTGAGGACAATCAAAGCATACCATATAAACTTTGAAGGATATGCTTAGAGTTTATGTGTTGGAATTTATAGGAAAATGGGATGACCATTTATTGTTGGAAGAATTTTCCTACAACAATAGCTATTATAGCACTTTTCAAATGGCTCCTTATGAAGCATCATATGGACGTAAATGTAGATCTCCAATCTATTAGAATAAAGTAGGAAATAAACAAATAATTGGGCTAACCAAGTTATAGGATCTTAAGGAGAAAATATATGTGATAGGGAAATGAATGCATAGAGCTCATAGTTGATAGAAGAGTTACGTTAGTGTAAGAAGGAAATCGTCAGAGTTTTAAGTAAGTGATTAGGTATCTTTGAAAGTATTTCCAATGAAAGGTATACAATGTTTTGGTATTAAAGGAAAATTATGTCCTCGATATGTAAGGTCATATCAAGTAAAGAGGAGAATCGAGAATGTTAAAGTTATTAAGAATTCATAACATATTTCATGTCTCAATTGTAAGGAAGTTTATAGGGGATCCAACAACATTATTGGATGCTCTACCAGTAGAGTTAAAGGGAAATCTTACATATGTGGAACATCCAGTACAGATTTTGGACACAAGGATACAAAGATTAAGAAACAAGGTTGTTGAATATGTTAAGATGTTGTAGAGTAGACATACTGTAGATGAGGTAACCTAGGAGTTTGTAGAACATATTAGAGTGAAATACCTTATGTTATTTAGCTAAGGTTAGTGCTTTTTTTTTGTTTCTTATTTTAATTTCATATTCTTTAACTTGATTTAAACTAACTATGCCTATTTGGAGTTTAAACCTTCAACTAAAGTTAAACAAAACTCAATTTCTTTAGTTTAAAAAATTTTGGAGTCACTACCTGATAAGATTAGGAAAGGTGATTAAATTAGAACCAATTAGGTGGATTGATTTTAATTTAGCCACTAGTCTATACTATGAAAAAATTTTTTGAAAAAGAATTCAAGAAACTAGATTTCTTGAGTTTGGGGGCTATCCTATTAAACCCTTATAGGTACCACTACTAATTTTTCAAAATTAAATATAATTTTCAAAATCACCCTTTTTAATATTTAAAAAAATTCACTCACTAATAAATGAATTAAATTGCATTTTTCTGACAAAAATAGTTAACTCAAGCTATAATTTACAAGAAATGGAAGACTAAAGTTTTTACAAATTTTATATTACCTCGAAGGTACTTACGTATCAGCTAGTCGAGATTATACATTCATAGTTCATTCTGATAACATTTTGATGTGTTAGTTATTTTTAATTTCTAAAAATTGACTGAGTTTAAGCCTTAATTTATTTATTTTGAGTAAAAAAAAAATCTTTAAGAAAAGCGTACCAATTTAGGGTTTTTATTTTTTGAAAATTCTAGAAAAATTTTCTAATTCAAGAAAGGGTTGATTAAATTATTATTTTGAAAATGACTTTGCTAAGTGCCAAATTTTTTTTTCTTATTTATTTATTTAAATTAAACTTGCTATACATATATATTGAACCTTTTTTTTTAATTTAGAAAAGTTAACAAATAAAAAACTTGCAGTGATCGAACCAAAACAAAGATTGGACCTGATATTGGATATGGGTTTGCCACGAACTGAGAACGGTTTAGTTTTTCCCCTTATGCCGTATATTATACGAAGAACCCCTAATTAGTTACCCTTCCATTCATGAACTCTTCATACAATATACAAGGCTCTACAACCACTAGTTTCCCAAGAACATATTGATCCATATAATATTATCATACAAACATATTTATATAAAATTTAAACTACAAAGTTTACAATATATAATAATTTAGTATATCTAAGTCTATATTACTAATAAAAAAAAAGTACTTAAGTAAAAGTCTACATAATCTATTCTCTCAAAATACTAGATGGCTCGCTCTTGCCTAAGTCCTCAAGCTAACCTGTTGTATCCCCCAACTAGCCTCAACAAACAAGCTATCCTGCATCAAAAGTCTAAAGGAATGTAAGCCTAAACTTAGTGAGCAAAACCCTCAACCACAATACATATAAGTTATAAATACATTATATTCACGCATATGAATGAATGGTCAAATAGAATTCCAAACGATACATATAGTTAACTAGTCTATATACATGACTTAGATTTAACGCCCTCTGAAGTCAGGGTTGGAGTATATACGGTACCAATCAGATCCGGGTATTGTACTATAACTTACATTACTACAGAACTCCACGTTCTGTACTTAAATCAAATAAGTTGTTTATTTTCATAAAAACCAAGTTCTAGTATAATCGTAAGTGGACCCCAATAGTCCACATTCACCCCTAAATAGAGGCTCTAGACTCGTCTCTTAGCCAGGCAGTTAATGCCTCTAACTCCTAGTATTCTCGTGGGCTAGGGTAAGGTCATTTTATACGAGTGCACCATACAGAACTAATAAATTTATAATTACAACCCTCGAATGGCCTCTCTTTACCTCTGTATGATCTGACGGCCAAAATTATGTCTATGTAATGCATGTTGATGCATGTACTAGTTTCTTCTTATGAGTTCAAGTATAATTAAGTCTAATTATGATGTGACCATGCAATAGTACACACAATCATTTTCTATACTACCATACAATAGACAAAGTATTATTTGTACTTAAGGTAAATTCACAACTCAACACATAATAACATACATAAGCAATTCTCGACCCCACATAACAATGAATTAACAATATCATTTAAATCTATTATCTATAATCACATTTACAATATTTTAGCACTTTAAAAATAAAAGAACGTAATTTAGAAAAATTCAAAAAAAAAATAGTGAGAAAATGTGGTGAATTATGATTCCTATGGCTATAAGTAACTAGACAAGGAGCCACTTAGGAGTTAAACTTTTGGTGGAGAGAGAAAATGGGCCAACATAAGGTGGTAGCTGGAGGGTAGCCAGAGTACCGTGTGCCAATAAGTCAAATTTTTAATAATTTACTAAAAATATCAAATTAGCCCAAAAAATAACGAAATTTGGTTTCCTAAGGTTATTTTACATGAAATTTCATGTGATAATTTTACTTTTTAAAAATAACATTGATTTAGGTTATTTTCCTAAGAACATCTCTTTAGATGAATTTTAAATAATTTTTTCAAAATATTAAATAATATTACTTCAACTTGAAAGTTTTTCTATATGATACTTATATACTGTGTTAAATTGTCGTAATAAGAATTTTTGAAAATCTCCATGTTTACTATTAATTATAATTATTTTGGATAAAGCAAGCAATTTTGCTGTTTTATCAGATTAATTAATTTTTTATAAAATCAATACATTTGCCCTATGTATTTTTTTTCTAGAAGTTTATAATGATATTTTGAATGCTTCATTTTTATTTCACATGTAAATTTGTTTATTTTCCTTAATTTTTCATAATTTCAAACTAAAATTGCTATTTTTGTAAAAAAGATAATAGCTAGTTTAGCATAATTCATGGTCAATAATTAAACTATATACTTCTGTGAGTCAATAGGATTTTTTTTTTTAAATCAATCAAGCTCATATACTATTTATTGTGTATTTTCCTAATAAATACCTATATATTGGCTTAATATATAATATTGTAATTGGTACTATCAAAATCCTTATCAAATCCATGTCAATTAATTACTTTGAGGTATACTAAGGGTTACTTGACAAGTTTGGAAAGTGTGACTTCTATGGTTTTTAGTTTAAAACTAAAATTTTTTTAGGTTAATTGTGGAGTTATGATAACGCACAATCGAATCAGTAATACAAAAGGTTATTTTTAGGTTTTTGAAAATATTTATTAGTTTTGATTCTAAAGACATATCAATAATACTCGAAATAATGATTGTAACGGTATAAAGTTTATTGAAATGTTATGGGACATGAGTAATGTTAGGACCTTAAAGGGGGCCTAACAGGATTACCTAAAATTTCCATAACATGTCTGCATCCATGATATGAAAACCGCCTTGCAGGTCAAAGATTGTAAGACTCTAAAAAATAAATCACTAAGATTAATGATTTTCAAGTAATTAATTTATTGTAACTTGACATAATATAGAATTATAAATAACTATGGATGTCCGATAGCCTACAGTTCCTCAGAACCGCAGAGAATCGGTATCCCCTACCAAATAATAAGATAGATATACCAACATTATAAAAGTGTAGGAAAAATTAAATTATATTAAATTCTAACATGTGAATATTTTCTACAAAGAGTGTTTATGTAACTCTTATAAAGATCTCATCTAATTCTAACACTAATGTACATATCTTCATCTCGCATTCAGCACTCGAGACTTATCCCAATCCCATCGTATGTAAACCTGCAAAAGAAAGACTATTGGGGAATAAGCTACAAGAGCTTAGTGAGCTATCCCTCTTACCATACTGACAAACAAGTTATCAAACAAATTGTTACAACCATATGAATGCATGCAAACGCAGTATGCTAAACAATATATGCAGTTGACCGGTACTGCATATAATATCAGATTTTAATTCCCTCCGAGATAAGGGTTGGAGATTCATTGGCACCAATCACGACTGGGCTCTAGCATCTGGGTTTTTACCTATAACTTTGAATTCCGTATTTCACAAAAACTACATTTCCATTTCTAAAAATCTAGTAGTTCACAAAGTCCCAGGCCTAGTGGTGAGGTGGCCCCCGCAGTCCACACTCACACCCTACAGCGGAGATCTCTAGACTCGACTCTCAACCATACAGTTGGCGTCTCCATCACCTAGTAAGCCCGTAGGTTCGGGTAAGGTCATGTTGTGCGAGTGTACCATACAGAAACACTTTAATACATATAAACAACCCCCGTAAGGCCTCTCTTTATCTCCGCGTGAAGTGACGACCATAATAAGTAAATGTAATGCATGGATAATGCATGACCCTTTTAATTTAAGATAAGCCAAATATAATTAGGTCAAATTATGAGTCGATCAATCAATATCAACAAAACATCCAAATCATATAAAAATCAATCATACCATCAAATCGTCAATTATCGTATTTAATAATATTTCTTATAACAATCAATCAATATCAACCACATGTATATCCCGAAACCCCATGCATTAAGTTATTGATATTCAATTTAAGTACACTAACTACAAGCACAAATAAGTATGGAGTCATTGGGAGTACTTACTTGACTATGACGACTCGCTATAGTCGTAAGAACCAATCGGGAAATCTTCGCCCTCGTCGGGATCACCTGATTATTATGAGATAACAAGGATAATAAGTAGTTGACTCAACTAATGGTTCTGGATATCTATCTACCTAATTCTACTTAGATTACTATTAGCCCTTATTCGATTGAACCTAATTACTAATCGTACGTAACTTTTTCATTCTATTTTCAATATTTACAAATTTATAGTTGTTTTTCATTGTTTTTAGACGCACGTTCACACGGTGATGTCCATTTTGGACGTTATGACCCGTGTTTTACGATATGAACTAAATTTAGAGAAATTTTAACTATGAAAACTTAATTGCTCTTATTACTTATATTTATATCTTTTGCTTATACATAATGAGTTAGTTAATCCTTAACTTCTTATACTTAGAGGCTTTTACTTTGCTATTATTAATTCTTGTACTTAATTAAGTATAATCCATTTTACAAAGTGTATTAGGGTTTACTAATTTAGGTTCCTAATTATGATACACTTTTCTTCTTTTCTTAGTTTATAATCTATGCTTATGTCATCGCTTACATCATCATTTGCTTAGGTCATTGCTTATGTTATAGCTTATGTCATCATGTGCTTACCTCATCACTTACTTTATTATGTGATTACATAAGCCTCTCCTCATGCTTATGTCATATGTACATGTCTTATGTACATTTTACTTTTTTCCTTATATTTATGTCCTTATACCTTATACATATATATACTTATACATTTACTTAGACTTATACTGTATTTATAAGTGTATACATACTCATATACCTATATGGTTGGATACTTATTTTTATACAAAAATTCGTATGCCTAACCTTTTCCTTAAGAAAAGCTTCCTAATTCCATCCTTTTTTGTTTTTAAGTGTGTAATTAGTGTAGTATAAGTATGTATGGTTAGGTTTTGTTTTAATTTAGGTTATGTACATGGAAAATACTCATATACCATGCTTCTCATGCTTCCCTTCTTTTCGGCTTACCTCATGTACACATTCTTTGAGCACATATTCTTGTTCTCCTTTCTTCTTCTTCATGATTCCTAGATTTCTCCACTTAAAGATGGGAACTTTGTGCCCCCTTCTTCAAGATCATACTTTTCACATACCTAATTGTCTAATCTACCTAATTAACTAACTAATGAAGAATAGAAAGCAACATAAAGTAACTTAAGTACATATCTTAGTTGTGTTGGAATTATCGAGACAAAAGGAGAAGTTATAAAAGTGAAAGAGGGAGAAGAAGCTCACGGCATTGAAAGATGATTTTTGTTTTGTTTCTTTTGTTTTGTTGTCATTATGGAAGACAACAAATGGTGGGGTCAAGATGAAGAATAAGTGGATGGCAACTCTTAAGGAGAAAGAAAAGAAGAGAAAAATCAAAAGAAAAGATAAGAGAAGCCATCATGTGATCGGCATATTCGTGTTGATCGGTTCATGACTGTTTAGACTACGTTCAAGTGCTTAGTAAGGGATTACTTATATGCGTGTAACAGTAGATCCTACATGTGCAGCATGTATCGCGTACGGCATGTGTATGAGTGCACATATGTGTTGTGTGTTGCTTGTGTCAAGTGTGAAGTAGAGATTGGAGTACGGGTGATAATGCATGTATTGGTGTACAACGAATGGTCAAACAGTGATCGTACATGGGAAATCGTATATGGTGTGCAATGTCTAGTGTGGGACAGTGAGCTACTGTATGAGTGATCGGTTGTGAAATATATATAGTGTCAGATGATTGGAGTGAGGGTTATGTGATGACTTATCTGACATATTGTAGATGCTAGCAAGTGGGTGTGAATGTGTTCATGGGTGAAGAGACGTATTATCAGGTGTGTGTACAATAGCGTATGAGGTAGTGAAGTGAATGTGTTATGGGATTGTGAGTATGCATTTTGGGGATTAAGAAAAAAATGTCCCTAAGTCTACTAATGAATTCTTATTTATAATACACTCTATTGAGTCTTTTGCATCTTTTAGTTATATATTTGATCTCAACAAACCTTGGATACAAAAGATAAGATAATGATTCTTTGAAGATTCAACCTAATTTCTAGAAACCTTTTCTTAATTTGGGCTTTCTATTTTTCGGGCCCAACTTAAGCCAATTGGATCTAGCCTAATATCCTTACTTAATAAATCTTAAGTCTATTTTAGCTCAATATAAGTTAGATAAAAATTCTCTTTATGCCAAACTAGACTAAAGTATTTTAATGAAGCCCATTCTTTTTAACAACTTAGAACTTATTAAATTGAACATACACCATTATCTGATTTGACCCTAAACATCTCAACTTGACTCTATACGACTTAATACTTTATTTTTATTATTATATTTTTTTATATTATTATTATTATTATTTATTTTTTTATTTATTATTTTTTTCTTTTTCTTTTTCTTACACTTGGCTTAATAAGAATACTAAAATAAAATGTTAAAAATGGGGTGTTTACATACATCAAGTTACCTAATTACTTATGGAGGGGAGTAGTGTCTTGGTAATATAAATTGGAAATATGTGTTTCATTATCTAGCACTAAAGATGAGTATATTGCAATTGTAGAAACTTACAAGGAAGTCTTTCGAGTGAAGAAATTTTTAGAAGAGTTTGGTCAAGCTTAGAAAAATTTAAATTTATATTATGATAACCAGAGTGCAATACATCTCAATAAAAATCCCACTTTACATTCTTGATCAAAACATATGATTTGACATATCATTGGATTCAAGATGCATCTGAGGAGAAGCTTTTAAGTTAGAGAGATCCAAATTGACGATAATGGTCTGAACATGATAACTAAAGCCCTACCTCGAGAAACTTATTGCTTATCGATAGGTAGCTGGTGTAATAGAGCCCCTGATATGAGTTGGAAGGGGAGATTGTCATGCTTATAGGTCCAACTCATATATGGGCCCATAGTAGATAATAGAAAAAGAAAACCCTAGTACGTGTATGTATGTGTGTGTGCGTGTGTGTATTTATATAATAGAAGTAAGAAATAAATAAGAAATTGTGAAAGAAGTGCGTTGTGTGCAAAAGAGCTATCAAAAAGAAGACAAAAGGAAGTCAAAGAAAAGATGAAACACATGATGACATGCATTAATTGAAAATCAAATCCATTAGCTCATCTCTTTATGAATTAGAAAAGTGAAAATTTATTTTAAAGGAACAACTTCAAATCCATAATTAGAAGGTTTATCGAATCCCAATTGTGATGAAACTTGAACTTTGAATTCATAGGGTGGAACTCTAAAAGATTGTTATTTTCACTCTTAGTAAATCCTCCTCAGTTATTCAAGTTGAATTTGTGTTTTTGCGAATTAGTTTATACTGAGATTTTATCGATATCCATCGTTTTTGGTGAAGATTATCTAGCCACTAGTGAATCTAATGAAAAGGTACTTTGTAAGCTCGTTACTGTTAATAGTGGAAGATTTTGCATTGTGTAATCCCATCGTTTTATCCCTAATTGGGGTTTTTCATATTAAATCCAAGTATTCTTTATTTTTCTTTTATTTTAGTTTCTTATTATTATTTTCTTTAGGATATTAATAATCAAATAGCCTAATCATACCCTTGTTTAATCTTTAGGATATCTTAACTAGATAAATTTGTCTTGTTTAGATCTATAAATTTAAATATTCTTAAAGTATTACCCTATTCTTACTTAACTTCTTTTCTAACACTAAGCCAAATTGAGTATTACCTTCCTTGTGCATTCTTCATTAGCCTATGATATTTTAAAAATCTAGATTTTTCTAACCATTGATTTGAAACTTTACCTAAAGTAACTTTGTGGGATTCTTTTCCATTTAGTTTTATCTAGAATGGTCAACTAGTCTATTTTACTTTGTTATTTGCTGAATGAAAGCTTATCGAACTATCCATTCTCTTAGAGTTACAATTACTGCCTTATGTTTGCATGAAAGTAAAGGCAAAGGGATGAATATGAAATTGTAATTAAAGTTTCTTTATTCTAGTAGATAAACAATTAATCTTCTATCTTTTTTCAAGGTAATGATTAATAATGGAGGATTTGTTTAATCTTTAAATTATGTGCATGCATAAATGAATATGTCATTAATTTAATTCTTGAATTCATTATGCCCTTAGTTAAAATGGTAAAGTTCAACCACAACTATGCTCTAGCATAAGGAACATAACATTAGAACACTACCACCAAAAGCTAATAATGTCGAGAAGTGATATGTTAACATCGAAGCTTATGATTTAAAACAAAGGTACAAGGTTAGCTCTTATGCCTAACATGTCGTGCCACTTTTTCATTTTTTCCCACCCTATGGGAGAATGGTATTCATGTTAATTAGGCTATAAGATAATAGCATGTTGTATTGCTTTGTAGGTTTATTTATACTATATGCCTCATGTATTTGGGTTAGCATGCTTAAACCTAAGCTTGTCATAAACTTAAGACATGCCGGCAATTTGGATTCGGCCTATGATCATGCCTCTGATAGCCTAGGTTAGGGTAAACAACCCATGAGGCCTACATAAGAAATAATACATAAGAAAGAATCCTTCTTCACAATAGGATAGATATTAGCTATGTGCATAACTTAAATCAAAATAAAAATATAATAATGTCACAAAGTACCATACTTATATATTTTACTTTACTTCCATTTGTTATTTTTTTCACATAAGGAATGTCTATAGCATAGATCTAGAATGTGTTAAAATTTTATTGCATTTAATTTATGTAGAGTAATATCGTTATTGACTTAGAAAACAAAAATTTACAACTAGCCAAATTACTAATAAATTTCTTCTTTTTTGGCCATATGTTAGCAATGATTTGTGTAACTCCCTGCCTTTAAGGTGACTACTTCAAAATTTTTCTTAACTCTTAATACTTGAAGACAATTCGTTACTATCATTATCACGACATAACAATATTGTTATTGTAATAGATCACCATGTACCATACAAAGGTCTACTATCAACCCCCTTGCTGATCACAGGCCTCTCATACGACACATAAGGCTCCTTCCACTATACGTTATTACTAAGCCTATAGATAAGTAATATAGAGTAATTTTTACTAAAATTAACTTTTGAGACATCAATTAATCAAGTAAATGTGTGGACTCGTTATGTTCCACACCGAAAGAATATTACAAATAGATGTAGTTCATAATAGGAACTGCATCATAAACTTTAAACTATATTATGAATAAAACAAAGGTAAATAATTATCTACAAAAACTTTTACGAAATCTCCTCTATGCTCCTTGATCGCTCCAACCCATCTCTATACAAGATTCACCATAGGCATGTCTTGGCTTAGATTAGTGAAGAGGTTTTCCTACAACAAAAGGAATCTATCGAGGTATAAGCTTAAGCTTAGTGAGATAAATACCCTCATCAATACTGTATAGCAAAAATTTATTAGATATACAATCATATGAAAGTATGGACAATCAGTAGACCATATAATGCATACAGTGGCTTAGGAATTGCATACGACTCAGAATTACACCCCTTGTAGTTAGGGTTTGGAGATCATTAACCGACCCAAACCAAAATCTAGGTTCTAGCCCTTGGGTTTTTTTTTTTTTTAATTTCATTTTCACTATTATGCTTAAATCAAAACAAAATTATATATATATATACTTCCTTTACCGAATATCAAATCATATTTTCAAAATCCCAAGTCTAATGGTATGGTGGTCTTCATAATCCACAAACATACGCCCTAAGCAAAAGCCCCAAGACATAGCCCCTTATTGACAGTTAGCGTCTCCTCATACCTAGTAAGCCCATCAATTTAGGATAGAGACTCAATAAAATGATGACATAGCTAGTGCCCAATCCTGCAGGAGGCCCTCCTCCTATGAACTCTTCCCATTTTTTGCGTAAAGCAGCAATCGGTGTTATTAGAATGCAATTATGGGGAATGCATGATTCATTTAATTTCTTAATCATATAAATGGTTAATTCGATTTTTCAAGGTGATTAGAGAATTTCATTCCATACAATCACATGTATAAATTATCATAGATAATTTCCATTATCATATGATTAATACGCCATAAGATTCAATCAAAAATTTATACATATGCATTTCTTATATCCCACAGGCATCCAATTTATATATATATATATATATATATAAGTTTAGGTGCATTTATTCTATAAGCAAAATTAAGTAAAGAGTCATCGGGAATTTACTCACTCTACCATGCGGGTTAGTCAAAGTTGTCTAGAGGTAGGTTATCTCCAAACATGGGGTCCCTTGGTCATCGAAATTATAGTACTATAAGGGATTGAAATAAAACTTAGGAAACTAAGCTAAAACTCCTTAAGTTATACTCTTGACTAGTTTTCGTATTTTTCTTGGTTTTATTTAAAAGTTTAATGGTGTATAATTTTCTCATTTTAAATTTGATTTTTATAATCTTATAGTCAATCTTCATTTTTTTTTAATGTACTTTAACATGGTGAGGTTAGATTTTTTAGATAAGGTACGCAAATTTGTCCATAAGTCAAAACAGTAGTAGTCCTCATGATTTGGAATGCTTTTAGGCTTTGTTTGATGAATGGGCTTTCTGGTAACTTGGGATTTTCTTTAGACTTAGGCTTAAGATTTCATTCTAAAGTCAAAATACTCCTTAAATTCAGATTTATAACTTTGATTTACACTCCTAGGGCTATTAACCACTTCTTGGGCTCTTAAGTGGACTTAAGTTGTCAAATGGGCTTCTTTTTTATTCAACTCAAAGATGGTTACTTTCTTGGGCTTAGGGAGTGTTTTGTGGGCTTCTTAAAAGTCTTAAAACAACCCTTATTGATGTGTCAAGTTGCTAGTCAGAAACTTAAGGGTGGTTCAACTTGACGTTTTGAGGCGCATTTTGGAAGTTTTAAGCTCGGTTTTGAGTTTTAGGCTTAATATACTTATCAAACTTACCTTAGTTGGTCTTTTCACTTTGTTTACTTATTTTTATCATATTTTTAAGTATCCTTTAGGGATGTTCCAGATCTAGTCAGTTTGAGTATGAGGGCTTTTAACTTGATTTTTCAACTTGTTTCATCATTTTGTTAAATTTAGGTGTTTAGATCATGAACTTAAGCTACTTGTATTCAAATCTTAACTTGACTTCTTTTTCATAAAATGATTATTTGGCTTATACTTTACATCAGAATAGAGGATCTCACTTTTATCTTTACCTAAGTCTAGATTTGAGCATGTTTAACTTAATAAAAGTGTAAACAACATCCAAATGACTTCTAAACTCTCACGTCTAGCATGCTTTTTTTCATTTAAGTTCCCATTTCAAGATTTTCTTAACTTAGAATCTTCCATTCTAAGTGTTAAATAAGTATCTTTACAAAGCACTAACTTTACATGCTCATATTTCAACTTCCATGTAAGGTTTTCATGAGTTTGCTTCTTAGGGCAGTCTTTGATGTTATAACAACTTATGATTATACTCATATCTTCAAGAAATCATAGTTTCCTAACACGAATACTAACTAACCAACACAAGACATACTTATTCTTAAAGCAAAAAAAAAAAAAAACGGTGGTTGTGTACTAAGGTTCCACTTATGCTCTTTATCTTGCTTCCTCCATCTTGTACCCCTTTTGAAACTTGAGTTGTGATCCTTTGAAGTGGGGTTTGAGGAGTGTTCTAAGGATCCTAAAGGGCTTTGAATGTTGGCTAAAGCAAGACAATAAAAAGTTGAAAGTGCCGTGAGTGTGTGTGTGCTTGGAATGTGGCGGCAAGTGAAGGATTTTGTAGGGTATAATTGTTTCTTCTTTTTTGTTGTTTTCAAAGTGAGAGAAAAGGAAGTGAAAATGAAATTGAAAGTGAGAGCAAATGGGAAAAGAGTGGCCAGTTAGAATGGGGTGGGAAGTGTATTTAATAGACTTGATTTTGTTGTCTTGTAGTATGCACAAAAACTAACAATTACAACTATTGATAATGTAAGCATTAAGGGGTGAATAGTAGAGTGTAGGCTAAAGTGATTGATAGATGAAAGACAAGAATATGGCCCCCTTTAAATCCATGTAAGAACTGGCCATTGGGTGTCTTTTTGGGAATAGAGTCATCTTGTCTCATTTATTAAAGTTAAGAATGTGAAATCTTGTGATAATTTGTCTATATGTAGTATAAGTGAAGGGTGATAAGGAAAGTGTCTTATCGCTAGATTTTGATAAGTTATCAATTGATAAATGACTCCAAATTTCAATTGATAAGTCATTTAGGGTGATTAGTTGGTTTACTTATTCAAGTGTAAGGCTTAGGCAAGAAGATAAGGGGTCTTATAAGAAATTGTTTTAGAATTTACTTATTGAATTGTTTTGTAAAAGATGCTTTAATTCTTATAAAATTATGAAAGTTTCTAGAGTTGAATAAAATTATTCAAATTAAATTATTGATTAGTCATTTAGGGTTAAAAGTCCTTAATTGTTTTAGGACTTAGGGTTTTTGGTGACCTTAGAGTTCGTAGTTTTTCAAGCTCGGGTTTTATTGATAATAGCCTTTTGACTTAGAAAAGTAAGTTTGTTTCTAATTGTAAACTTGAGTTCTTAGTTTAGTTGATCTTTGGGAACATTTGAAAAGTACTCTTAGTCAAATCATAGGCCTACTAAAAGTAGGGCTTACAATCGTCCTTAAGTTAATGATAAGGAAGAATTAGTACTCCACCTATCGTTCAACTTCATAAATACTTGTTCCCAAATATATTTTCATTCGATATAACAAAAAACAGTGGAAATATTTATAACAATGGACTAAACTCAAAGTATTACATCTATATAATCTTATACGTTATTTTATTATAAAGCTTAAATAACACATTTACAATCCTTAAGTTGTAATTCACACATATCATGTTGATACTTCTTGTCAAGCTACTTTCTAGAACTTAAGACAAATCCTACAACTGCTTAATCCTTCTCAAAAGAAATTACTTCACTTAGCAGTTTCAAGTCTTTCCACTCATGTAACTTAATGTTCTGTCTAAACTTCTTCCTTAACCTAAGGATAAGAAAACTTCTCTCCGCAGCTTATTGTAAGTTAAGTGAGAGTAGGTAAAAAAATAGTAATACAAGTAATATCATAATATAATCATACAGTAAGTTATCATTTCCACTACAAAACTCATTAGTTCAACCAAGCAATACGAAGATAGCATGTACGTGTCATGCTAATGTACGTGATATATTCTAGCTTAATCTAGCACTCATCCAATTGGTTAACTTCAATTAGGAATCTATACTCAAACCAAAGTTCGAGAACTTAACAATGCAACAAAGTACTGCTGAAACCCAACCTAGCAGAAACTACGAGAAGTAGTTTAGAAATGCATATTTATATGTGCAAAACCCCTCTTTTATGAATCGAGTTGTTCACTTGATAAACCTAGCTCTTCATATAAAACCCAGCCTAGCAAAATATCTGTTTTTAAAAACTTGACCTATAAGTCCTTTTCACGCCATGCATGAATGCATCAGTCTCATACTTAGTAATTACCGGACAATACAAGCAAGCTTATTTATTTACCCTTTTTAGACAAACTTTTCTTTTTTTTTTATAAGACCTCTATATCAGATTTACTTAAATGAATACCTTGGGAAGCATAATTAGTACCTAATTCTTTAGTCAAGTTAGTATGGTATCAAACATCATGAGACCATATAGCACCCAACAATGACAAATATTGCATTCACGAGTCATAAGTGAACCAACAACACACATATCCATAACATCAGGAATCACCACATCAACTCATCGAATAACATCACATTCACACACAAAACCAGTCAATTAATTGTAGTTAGATAAGTTGTGAGTAGATAAGATCTACTATAGAACACAAGCAATCGATTTACCAAGGCCACTTAATAAATTCCTAAACTCTTACTCTTATTCTTAAGGCTCTTTCTCACCCATGGCACCTAAATATATCGTATGCATTATTTGAGTTGGTTGTATGTTAAGTATAAGCAAGATATTCGCTTACTTATATTTGGGGTCTAGGTCTCGAAGTTATTCTCTTTAAAATTACTTTGGTCGAAGAAACTTTCTCCCTTAGTTTTTGACTTACTTTCTTGACATAGGGTTCTCCTAACATACTTTCTATCATAGTTTCTGACCATCTTAGACACTATACAAATATTACTATGTTTCACGCCTTACTAAAACACTTTGGTTTCAAAAGAAGAGGCTTCATTATATCACTTATTTAATCTTCAATTGCTCTATTATTATTATATAACCTAAACTATCTATACAACCATGCACACATATAAGTCATAAGGAAATGTCTTAAAAGTACATATACTTATACAACATCAGCTAACCCTCTTTGTCAATTTCTTACCTAGTTTTTCAATATCGAGTTATTTCATACTTTCATATGCTTAATGTTTTAACCTACACAAAACACTTCTTAAATTATTAAACTGCCCAACTTCAATAACAATTCCCCTGATTCCATGCACCACCAGACTAGTCCAATAATTCAAAACCTAACTGCAACTAGATTATAACACATGCAAATCAAATTACTTAAAGAAATATTCCTTTCATACATTTCCAACTCATTACTTTCATGTTAAACCAAAATTACCCAAAATCCAACTTTATAATTTATCAAAAATCTTCACATAGCATTAAAACATATCTTTTTAAAGAACTTGTATACAAAAATCAGAGTTGAAACTACACTGTTTACTATTTTTTAAATTTAATGTAAAATTCCTTTTTAAGCTTAATTTCTTAAGAACTCATATTTTTGCTTTGAATCTCAAAAATTTGGTTTGACATTTAGCTTCTAAATGCAAAAATACCTATAAAAACCAAAAATCATAATTTTTAGCCTTCATTTACTATTTTTAAAATTTTAGAGAAAAATTTGGTAAAATCGAATGCTCACTAACATAGTGTTTTCTAGCCATCGCAAGACCATAGGCTTTATCGGCTAGGCAAGACATAAGCTCCTCCTTTAGGTAGTGGTGGTGGTTCACTCCTTGAGGTCTCCTAGATCCTTAACTCCTTAAGCTCCAATTTACACTAATTTGCTTTAAGTTTTGTTTTTTTCCTTAACTCTAATTTTATTTTCCGCTAACTCTCATATTTTTCCTTGGTTAGACTCTCTCTCATCAGTTGCCAAAAGGGACTATCTGGTAGTGGAAACAAGTTTTTATTGCTTAGGAGGTTTTTCTCTCTTTTCATAACTATAATGTCCTAGAACTCAGGGTGTCATAAATTGGTATATGTCCCTAATCCTCTGATGACTCGTTAGGCATGCAAACAACTACAATCTCAAAGAATGTTCATGTAATAGTCTCCAATTATTCTCATAAATTTAAATTCCTCTAATAAAATCATAGTTCCTTCTAAACGAGAATAGTTGATTACTAGATAATAGTTAATACCACTTAAGGCTAAAGATTCTACTTATCAAATCTCTTAAAATATTCTACAATATTATATGAGATTATCACTCTTCTCATCCCAAAGGTAGTGATAAGAGTCTCCATAATTTTAGTCATTCTATGCATCAATATTTCTTTTATTTGAAAAATAAAAAGAAGTGAGCCAAAACTCAGTACATAACACATAACCACATGCGCATGAGTAACCATCCATAGCATAAACACAAGCATTTAAATGCAAACAGATATACATCATACACATTAATTTATGTTTAAATTAATCAAGCACACACTTTATAATGAAGGTCCTCATAACTCTAGAAGGGAAAATGTGTCAGAATGATCATTGTGGTTGCTTTTAAGGGGTTTATTACTTTGGGCCCTTAAGCAAATCCATACATAAGTAACAAGCAATATTTATGCTAGATAAATTATTAGTCCATTTGATATCTTATGCAAGTATATATGTATGTATTTTTATATGTATATTTATATATATATACATATATATATATATAGACATACTAGCTTAGCAAGCACAAGCAACACATAATGTCACATACCTGAAGTCTAATGAAAGAGCTTGATTGATTGTAGCATAAAGGAGTAATCTGTAGTAAAAAGATGAATAAAATTTGTTTAAGTAACAATCTATAACTTCTCATGGATTTTCTAAAAGTTTTAGAGAAGGTTCATAGGCCAAGTCAAACTAAACTTAAGTTACAAAGAAGGATTATGGTGACTACAAGGACCATGCCCTTAGACTACGACCATGTATCTTGGTTGTGTTTCTCTTTAAAACTCCATAGTCTTAGATCACAGCCATGTACCTTGATTGTGATCTTCTCATGTTGAATTTTTCTCATGTTTAACTTTTACAAGAGGAACATGGTCTAGGACCATACCTGTGGTTCCTAGCCATGTTCTTGCCTCTCAATTCTTCTTCTCTCTTTTCTCCAAAAATTACTCTCCCCAACCCAAAATTGAAACTCCAATCAAAATCTCAACTCACAACACCACAAATTCCTTCACTCAATTAGAAATTCTTGACTCACAACTCTACATAACAATTAAATTTAATAATTTCACAAAAGGATCAAGATTGCGAGGAAAAGAAGACATTAATTTAATGGTCACAGAAACTCGAGAGACTGAGAGATCCTTTGCAATGTTCTCATCTAATCAATCGTTTAACACCTTGAAAATCAAAATCAAGCTTTTAGATTCAATCTTATGCTTTATCATGACATCAAATTACTTACTGTTGGGAATTTTAAGGTTTTGAATAGCCTCATGCATTAACTCCTCCACCAAAGTCTTTTTCTTATACTACCAATAAGAGTTGCAATTAATTTTGGGATTCAACAAACCAATAGAGTCTTAAGAATTCGTGTCTTACCTTTAGAAATTGTAAGGTTTGCTATGAGAGAGTCCTATTCTATAACATAATGGGAGACTAGTGAACCACTTGAGAAGAGAGGCTTTTTAAAGCTAGGTTAAGTTGTATAACCATAGCCTTTGCAATCCCTAAAGTATCCTTTGCTAAAATTATTTAATTACCTTACTACCCTTACTTTTCTTTTATAAGCTTTCTTTATTTTATTTCTACCTCTTTAGAGGTACAAATAAAATAATACTTTAGGATTAATACTTGCCTAATTTTTGCATAATACTTATAATTTTTCTTTGATACACCTATCTCATGATTTCTCCAACCTAATGCCTTACCTAGGACTTTGTGAAGAAGTTATCTTTGCCATTTTTTTTAATAATTTTTTTATCAATTTTAGTAGATAACTTAACATATATATCATATATATGATGATCTATTTCATTTTTAATTAAATAAGGGAACATATACTATACACTAAGTACATTTAGCATGTACATATATTTCTTAGACATTACTCTGACTTTTTTTATTAATTTCTATGTCTCAAATAATTTATTTTTAAGGGCTTGTAATTTATTAGAACTCAAATCATGTGTTTTTAATAATATAGACAATACGAATAAAATTATGCTTTTGTTAAATTAAACATTTTATATACTTTATTTTACCAAATAAATTTTCCTAAGACTCTTCTTTTTACTTTTGTAATGCCATATTAAAGATTTATTTGATTGTGGAAATATTTTTTGGAAACCTTAAATCTATTGATTCTAAGCAACTACAATTACTTTACGTAGTAGTACTCATGACTTGTACTTGTCACGAGTACTTTATTTCCTCACTCCCCAAGCCATATTTTACAAGTCCCTTGGTTATTAGGAATGTGCTGCCATTCTAAGTCTTTGATAGTTGGTCGAAAATCAAGATTTCACATTCTACCCCCTTACAAAAAGTTTCATTCTCGAAACTTTCACAATCTAGAGCAACAGAATTTCACTCTTACTATTGCACTTCCACTGCATAACTTTGATTCTCGCATCACATCACAATTGTCAACTTTTGTTAAGGGTGTATCTTCAATATACTCATGCACCACTACATTTTTTTAGATTTTGCCATATTAGTTTTCTTAACCAATGCTTACTTTGTACTTACTACATGTATTTACTTTCGGGTCTTATGGTTTCTTTTCATTATTTTTTTCTTTTTGTCTGTAAATGTCAACACCCTATAGGGGGCCTAGTAGGATTACCTAAAATTTCCATAACATGTCTGCATCCATGATATGAAAACCGCCTTGCAGGTCAAAGATTGCAAGACTCTAAAAAATAAATCACTAAGATTAATGATTTTCAAGTAATTAATTTATTGTAACTTGACATAATATAGAATTATAAATAACTATGGATGTCCGATAGCCTACAGTTCCTCAGAACCGCAGAGAATCGGTATCCCCTACCAAATAATAAGACAGATATACCAACATTATAAAAGTGTAGGAAAAATTAAATTATATTAAATTCTAACATGTGAATATTTTCTACAAAGAGTGTTTATGTAACTCTTATAAAGATCTCATCTAATTCTAACACTAATGTACATATCTTCATCTCGCACTCAGCACTCGAGACTTATCCCAATCCCATCGTATGTAAACCTGCAAAAGAAAGACTATTGGGGAATAAGCTACAAGAGCTTAGTGAGCTATCCCTCTTACCATACTGACAAACAAGTTATCAAACAAATTGTTACAACCATATGAATGCATGCAAACGCAGTATGCTAAACAATATATGCAGTTGACCGGTACTGCATATAATATCAGATTTTAATTCCCTCCGAGATAAGGGTTGGAGATTCATTGGCACCAATCATGACTGGGCTCTAGCATCTGGGTTTTTACCTATAACTTTGAATTCCGTATTTCACAAAAACTACATTTCCATTTCTAAAAATCTAGTAGTTCACAAAGTCCCAGGCCTAGTGGTGAGGTGGCCCCCGCAGTCCACACTCACACCCTACAGCGGAGATCTCTAGACTCGACCCTCAGCCATACAGTTGGCGTCTCCATCACCAAGTAAGCCCGTAGGTTCGGGTAAGGTCATGTTGTGCGAGTGTACCATATAGAAACACTTTAATACATATAAACAACCCCCGTAAGGCCTCTCTTTATCTCCGCGTGAAGTGACGGCCATAATAAGTAAATGTAATGTATGGATAATTCATGACCCTTTTAATTTAAGATAAGCCAAATATAATTAAGTCAAATTATGAGGTGGTTAATCAATATCAACAAACCATCCAAATCATATAAAAATCAATCATACCATCAAATCATCAATTACCGTATTTAACAATATTTCTTACAACAATCAATCAATATCAAGTACACACATATCCCAAAACCCCATGCCTCAAGTTATTGATATTCAATTTAAGTGCACTAACTACAAGCACAAACAAGTATGGAGTCATTAGGAATACTCACTTGACTATGACGACTCGCTCTTTTCATAATAACCGATCGGGAGATCCTCGCCCTCGTCGAGATCACCTAATCATTACGAGATAACAAGGATAATAAGTAGTTGACTCAACTAATGGTTATGGATATCTATCTACCCAATTCTACTTAGATTACTATTAGCCCTTATTCGATTAAAACTAATTACTAATCGTACGTAACTTTTTCATTCTATTTTCAATATTTACAAATTTATAGTTGTTTTCGATCGTTTTCAGATGCACATTCACAGGGTAATGTCTGTTTTGGACTTTATGACCTATGTTTTACGATATGAACTAAATTTAGAGAAATTTTAACTATGAAAACTTAATTGCTCTTATTACTTATATTTATATCTTTTTCTTATACTGAATGAGTTAGTTAATCCTTAACTTCTTATACTTAGAGGCTTTTACTTTGCTATTATTAATTCATGTACTTAATTACGTATAATCCATTCTAGAAAGTGTATTACGGTTTACTAATTTAGGCTCCTAATTATGATACACTTTTCTTCTTTTCTTA